>CAWUFW010002575.1:0-745000 GCA_963921515.1 Calotriton arnoldi
AAATTGTTTCCTTCACAGATTCATGTTTAGCATTTCTAAATACATAACTAGACCTGTATATCAACTCTCTTTCCTCTCGGTCGACGGACCAATTAGTTGAGTAGTTGATGGTAATAATAGAACAAACTAACTATCTATCAGGAACCAATCTGGGAAGATGAACTTTGGAACGCGTTCTTCTCTCTGCTGGACACGCAGAGGCAGCTGGACCCCAACAATCCCCAGAAATCATCCGATGAACACTGAACCAGAGACACCAGTGCTCATCCGATAATCTCAAGGGAAGGGGGTTTGGGAACAAACAATAAACTAAAATAATTAGTTAAAACAAAAAGCTAAAATAAAGAAAGAAACAACTGGTGCACGTTTGTGCCGGTGGAGAAGCAAACTCTGGGTCACAGAACAATCTGGGACATCTGTCCTAAAGCTAGGAATGAGTATGGAGACCAGCTCCTGCAGCAGTAGTAAAAGACATCAATAAGAACACAAATAATCAATGACATATATCATGCATAAACTTCTGCATTGAGTCACGATAAAAGAATGATTAGGTTAAATCAGAACTACACTCATACCATATGGCCCCAAAGATAAATACACACTCACACAATATTGCACCAAAGATAATACACACTCACACAATATTGTGCCAATGAAGATTACACATAAGCACACCATACATTCTTATTTCAATGAGATAAGACATAATCTGTATCTTTCAGCTGAAGTATGTCCAAGGCTTGAGAGCATTACCAAGACCTTCTTTCAGCGAGAAAAAACAGAGATGTAACAGGATAACAATAAACACTGCAATAATAATATACACTTCTATCAACAAGGACTATGCACAAATTACATAAATGATATGAAGAGGAAATGACCAAAATCCAGGCAAGTAGCGTAAAGTAAGCTGAGTGGGAACAAGAGGGAACTGTGATATAGGAAATGAAGTCAGGAAGTCTATGACTGTGAAGAGTTTCATGTGCAGTTACCCAAGCACTGAAGATGAGCCTGGGTGAGAGTAAAATACCTTTTGCCAGGCTGATGAGTCATGGAGGCTTGTTGAGTAACGGAGGCTTGTTGAGTCACGGAGGCTGTTGAGTCACGGAGGCTGCTGAGTCACGGAGGCTGTTGAGTCACGGAGGCTGCTGAGTCACGGAGGCTGCTGAGTCACGGGGGTTGCTGAGTCACGGGGTTGCTGAGTCATGGGGGTTGCTGAGTCATGGGGGTTGCCCGAGTCATGGGGGTTGCCAGAGTCATGGGGGTTGCCAGAGTCATGGGGGTTGCCAGAGTCACGGGGGTTGCCCGAGTCACGGAGGTTGCTGAGTCATGGAGGTTGCTGAGTCGAGCTCTGGCGTGGCCTGGAAACAAAGATAAGGAAAACACCACTACATACCGGAGCAGAGAATTAAAGAAATATAAGTCATCTTTTCTTCCTCAGGGAACACGGGGAGTAAAAGAGGGGACGAGCCGAGGGCGAGAGGCATGTGTTGAGAACCTGCTAGGAGCCCCCACCCGACAGGCAGTCTTCCTAGGTAGGATGTAAGTGAGTGAAATGTACCTAGCGCCCTGGGGTTCACCCTGAATAGTTCCCCCACTACTGCAAGAGTGCGAAAGGTGGTGGGCAGTCCAATGGATCCTGACAGTACCCCCTTCCAAGGCCCAGTGACAGGGCCGGGTTTGTGTGGGTTACGCTGATGGAATATACGCAACAGTCGGGGAGCATGGACATGAGATAATGGCTCCCAGGTACGTTCCTGTGGGCCATACCCTTTCCAAGCTACCAGGTAATATAAAGTGCCCCTGGTTCGGCGAGAATCTAAAATAGAACTTACTTCATGTTCTAAGTGACCCTCCACACTTACTGGAGGTGGTGGAGCGAGGTGACGAGTGTTTGGTTCAGTTGGTTTTAAAAGGGACACATGAAAGGTAGGGTGAATTTTTAAGTGAGCCAGTAAGGCCAGGCGTACTGCTGATTTCTGATATAGTTTTAGAATGGGGAATGGACCTATGTATCGTGGTTGAAATTTACGAGCCCCTTTTAAGAGTAAGTGTTTGGTGGATAACCACACTTGCTGGCCTACTTGGTAAGGAGGAGCTAAACGTCGCTTTCTGTCCGCGCACTGCTTGTACAATAGTTTTGCACCTATCACGTTCTTTTTTAATTCTTCGAGAACCTGATGTTGTAAGGCATGTTTTTGCGCTAAAGGTTTAGGAGAGAGTGCCTGCTGTGTTAGTAACGGGGAAGATCTGGGATGATACCCATACAGAGCATAGAAGGGTGAGAATCCGCTAGATGTATTTACTACATTGTTATGGGCGAATTCTGCTAACCAAAGGTGATCAACCCATTGCTCTTGTTCGGTAACATAATTTCGTAATAATTGTTCGATCTCCTGGTTGGTTCTTTCCATTTGCCCATCAGACTCCGGGTGATAGGCGGCAGAGAGGTCCACCGAAATGTTAAGTAATTTGCAAAATGCTCCCCAGAAGTACGAAACAAATTGCGTTCCACGGTCGGAAATGATACGTGATGGTAAACCATGGAGCCGTACTATGTATTGTAAAAACAGATTAGCTAGATGGGGGCATCAGGTATCCCTTTAGTTGGGAAGCAATGACACATTTTAGTTAACAGGTCGACTACTACCACGATTGATGTAAATCCTTGGTCTTGAGGTAGATCAACTATTAAATCTATAGATACTGAATGCCAAGGTGATGGTGGTGTTGGAAGAGGATTAAGCAACCCCGCGGGTTTTCGTCGTTCCGATTTAGTTCGAGCGCAAGTGTCGCATGTTTTCACGTACTGTTGGCAATCAAAATGCATGTTCGGCCACCAATAATCCCTTTGAGGTAATTCGAGTGTTTTCGTGATTCCATGATGACCAGAAAGTGGAAAGTCATGACACCACCCCAAGGCTTCGTGTTGAAGAGCTGGTGTGGGTAGAAACAAGTGTTTTTGATGGTATAATACACCCTCTACCATGTCTCTGTCGGGGTGTTCCTTTATCCATTTTTCTTGATCGAACTGAGCAGAAGCTTCTTGTATTTGTTCCAACCATGAAACATCTGTGATGTTGATGTTGTTCACAAAGTTTGTTTTATCCAATAAAAAAGGAGGTTCATTTGGTTGTTCTGCCTCTAGAGTGGGTCGGGAAAGAGCATCAGCCTTTCCGTTCTTTCGCCCAGGTCGAAATGTGATTACGAAGGAGAAATCTGCGAAAAACAACGACCAGCGTAATTGCCGGGCGTGAGCGCTTCGTCTGATTTCAAGAACTGTAAGTTCCTGTGATCCATGTACACAGTGACTGGATTTTTTGTGGCCATAAGATAATGTCTCCACTCCTGAAAATCTGCCTTGACAGCCAATAGTTCTTTATCAAAGATGGTATAATTCTTTTCAGCCTCTGCAAGTTTTCGGGAGAAAAAAGCCACTGGGTGGAGCTGCCCTGTGTCTAGGTGTCTTTGAGATAATATAGCACCTAGAGCAATATTCGAGGCATCGACTTCTTGATAGAAGGGTTGGTTTGAGTCAGGGTGCAAAAGAATAGGTGCAGACGTAAAGGCCTCTTTGAAATGTTGAAAAGCCTGCTCCGCTTCCGGGCTCCACCAGAATTTTTGACCTTTACGAAGGAGAGTGGTGATGGGGGCAACCACTTTTGAGAAGTCTGTGATGAAGCGCCGATAGAAAGAAAGCGTTGGATATCTTTCACGCACCTGGGTGCTGGCCATTGGAGGACGGCTTGTACCTTGGCGGAATCCATAGCCAAACCTTCAGGTGAAATAACAAATCCCAAAAAGTGCACTGTAGTGACATGAAAGGCACACTTTTCCATCTTGGCGAATAGTTGGTTTTCGCGTAATGCCTGTAATACTTTTCGCACATGTTCAATATGTTCGGAAAGGGAGTGCGAAAAGATCAAAATGTCATCAATGTACACTAGTACAAAAATATCCAAAAACTCTTGTAGAACGCTGTTCACCAAGTGCTGGAAGGCGGCCGGGGCATTGCATAGACCAAATGGCATCACCTGGTACTCAAAAAGCCCGAACTTGGTGCGAAAGGCCGTCTTCCACTCGTTACCTTTTCTCATCCATACCAGATGATATGCACCACGTAAATCCAGTTTGGTGAAGATGGTGGCGGATTGTACTTGATCCATCATGGAGGCGATGAGTGGTAAGGGGTACCGGTTCTTAATGGTCACCTGGTTTAAGGCTCGATAGTCGATGCAAGTATGGAGATCCCCTTCCTTCTTAGGGACGAACAAAAGGGGAGAGGAGGCCGGTGATTTAGAATGGCGGATAAATCCATTAGCCAGATATTTGTCTAGGTATATTTTTAAGAAGTCGTTCTCCTTTTCCGTTAAGGCGTAAATACGGCTACAAGGAACCCGCGCCCCTGGTTCTAGATCGATTTGACAGTCAAATTCCCGATGAGGGGGAAGAGTTTCTGCTTTTTGTTCATCGAAAACATCGGCAAAGTCTTGATATTCCTTTGGCAGACCAGTAAGGGTTGTGGCGATTACTTGCTTTTGAGATGATAAAGAGGTGGTGGTGCGGGGTGCAGAAACATGACCTATATAAAACTTAGAACAGTACTCGGACAGAAAGGTGACGGTTCGCTTACACCAGTCTATGGTGGGGTTATGTTTTACCAGCCATGGGATGCCTAATATAACACCGTACTGGGGGGCATCTATTAAATCCAGCTGGCACTGTTCTTTATGCCCTGTGAGTGTTTCCATGACCAGGGAGATAGTGCTATGAGAAAGGGGCCCAGAGGATAACGGGGAACCGTCAACAGCACAGACTTGTTCGATTATGTTTTTTCTTGTAACAGGAATTCGGTGAGTGCAAGCAAATCCCCAATCACAGAAGTTTCCTGTGGCCCCTGAATCGATCATGACTAAGACCCTCTGGAGATGAAAATTGGGACCAGATAAGGATACATTCAAAGTGACATGGGTGGTGGCAATCTGGTTGGTGTTGGCCACAGTACCCTTTCAGAAGTTTGGTGTTCTCCAATCTTTCTTAGGTTTCTTGGTGCAGTCTTTCACAAAGTGACCACTTAAGCCACAATATAGTCAAAGGTTGTCGCGCCGTCTTTTCTCCTTTTCGGTTTTGGAAAGGGGAGGTCGAACTGACCCGATCTGCATGGGTTCTCCGCTATCCATTATTGCATTGCGGAATAGTCAGGAATCAGTACGGGGCAAAGGTGGGGGTATTCTGTTCTCGGCACGTTTCTTCTCCCCTCGTTGTTCCGCCAACCGATGGTCTAATTGAAGAACCAGGTTTATGAGTGCATCGCAGTCTCGAGGGCGGTCGACCACCTGAGCCAGCATATCTTTGAGTTCATCACGCAATCCTCTGTAGAATAATGATGCTTTTATGTGTTCCGGCCAGTGGGCCTCTACCACCAGTCTGTTAAATGGTGCGAGGTAAGCAAGGAGATCTCTATTCCCTTGGCGTAGATCCAGTAGTTCGTTGTCTACTGTCTGTGTGGAGGTTCGTCGGTCGAAAATGTGCCTGAGATCCTGCTCAAAGCGCTCAAAGGAATATAACACAGGATCATCATTGGCCACAAGGGTTGTGGACCAGGCTGCCGCATCCCCAGATAGATATGTGAGAATGAAGGCTACTCTAGATTCGGGTGTTGGAAACGCAGCTGGTCTACATAAAAAATGTAATTTACATTGTGTAAGAAAAACATGTAATTTCTGAGGATCCCCTTGATAGCGCTCAGGGGATGCCAAAGGAACCACTATTTGTTGACATGCCTGTAAGTGAGAGGTATAAGTTCCACCCGTAGGAAGGCGAGCTCCAGAGTGAGCTCCCCCATTCTGTACTCGATCTAACCTTTTGGACATCCCTATTACAAGTGACCGCAAGGTTTGGTTCTCCAGTCGCGCCAACTCTACCTGTCGTTGGAGATCCCTCAAGGTGTCGTTAAGAGCAGAAACGTCAAAAGAACCGGACGCCATGCTGCCTGGGCGGGACAAGAAAACTAAAAAAAATATATATATTTTTTTTTTATTTTAGGGGCTTCGCATTCTATCAGGAACCAATCTGGGAAGATGAACGTTGGAACGCGTTCTTCTCTCTGCTGGACACGCAGAGGCAGCTGGACCCAAACAATCCCCAGAAATCATCCGATGAACACTGAACCAGAGACACCAGTGCTCATCCGATAATCTCAAGAGAAGGGGGTTTGGGAACAAACAATAAACTAAAATAATTAGTTACAACAAAAAGCTAAAATAAAGAAAGAAACAACTGGTGCGCGTTTGTGCCAGTGGAGAAGCAAACTCTGGGTCACAGAACAATCTGGGACATCTGTCCTAAAGCTAGGAATGAGTATGGAGACCAGCTCCTGCAGCAGTAGTAAAAGACATCAATAAGAACACAAATAATCAATGACATATATCATGCATAAACTTCTGCATTGGGTCACGATAAAAGAATGATTAGAATAAATCAGAACTGCACTCTTACCATATGGCGCCAAAGATAAATACACACTCACACAATATTGCGCCAAAGATAAATACACACTCAC
The DNA here is from genome assembly GCA_963921515.1 of Calotriton arnoldi. Taxonomy (NCBI): domain Eukaryota; kingdom Metazoa; phylum Chordata; class Amphibia; order Caudata; family Salamandridae; genus Calotriton; species Calotriton arnoldi. The sequence goes on from CAWUFW010002575.1 coordinate 6,563, forward strand.
ACAATATTGCGCCAAAGATAATACACACTCACACAATATTGTGCCAATGAAGATTACACATAAGCACACCATACATTCTTACATTCTTATTTCAATGAGATAAGACATAATCTGTATCTTTCAGCTGAAGTATGTCCAAGGCTTGAGAGCATTACCAAGACCTTCTTTCAGCGAGAAAAAACAGAGATGTAACAGGATAACAATAAACACTGCAATAATAATATACACTTCTATCAACAAGGACTATGCACAAATTACATAAATGATATGAAGAGGAAATTACCAAAATTCAGGCAAGTAGCGTAAAGTAAGCTGAGTGGGAACAAGAGGGAACTGTGATATAGAAAACGAAGTCAGGAAGTCTCTGACTGCGAAGAGTTTCGTGCGCAGTTACCCAAGATCTCCCCGATAACCAGAAATGAGCCAAGAGTCAAAACAATGGAATTCCACTGAGCACAAGAGTTAAATGTAGCCCAAAAAGGATTTAGACTTATCTGCGAGTAGCAGCAGCAAGGATGGAACAGGACTCGTCCAACCAGCACCTGCAGAGAAGAGCCGTCACGCCGCAGGATCTTCAACAGGAAACTCAATGCGAAGCACTGAAGATGAGCCTGGGTGAGAGTTAAATACCTTTTGCCAGGCTGATGAGTCATGGAGGTTGCTGAGTCATGGAGGCTTGTTGAGTCACGGAGTCTGCTGAGTCATGGAGGTTGCTGAGTCACGGAGGCTGCTGAGTCATAGAGGTTTGTTGAGTCACAGAGGCTGCTGAGTCATGGAGGTTGCTGAGTCATGGAGGTTGCTGAGTCATGGAGGTTGCTGAATCACGGAGGCTGCTGAGTCATGGAGGTTGCTGAGTCGAGCTCTGGCGTGGCCTGGAAAGAAAGATAAGGAAAACACCACTACATACCGGAGCAGAGAATTAAAGAAATATAAGTCAGCTTTTCTTCCTCAGGGAACACAGGGAGTAAAAGAGGGGACGAGCCGAGGGCGAGAGGCATGTGTTGAGAACCTGCTAGGAGCCCCCACCCGACAGGCAGTCTTCTTAGGTAGGATGTAAGTGAGTGAAATGCACCTAGCGCCCTGGGGTTCACTCTGAATAGTTCTCCCACTACTGCAGGAGTGCGGAAGGTGGTGGACAGTCCGATGTATCCTGACACTATCTAATCAGTTAAATGATCACAGACTCTTGATAAGATTAATAAAGTTTATCTCAAATAAATATAAATGATCAATGCTCATCGCATACAGGTTACAATGCAAACAAAGAATCTCACATAAGGAAGAGAAAATCAATCAACAATGCAAACAGAGTCATACTCATCATCAAAAAACGATATGCACATGAAGGAGTGGATAGATGAAGAGACATAAGTTTCAGAGACAAAATACATTTGCAAGTAAATTATGCAAAGTATGAGTCAGAAAGATAATACAAACCCAAAGGATCTGTGAAATACCACCCCCCTGGCCAAGGGAGTAGTGGGGGTCTACTGAAATAGAGTCAGCAGACAAAGATTTCAGGAACTGGACAGGACAGGGACAGGGACAGGAACGGCTAGGCCTCTCTGCAAACCGACGGACAGCGACGAAATCACCCCTCTCTCCTCTGCATCCGACCTATGACTAACCTAACCACACCCCCAAATGGACCCCCAGTTATACCCTAAAACCTACATGTTCAACCCACATTAGTTGAAACAATTCACTGGATTCGGCTTTCTATTGGTCAGTTTAGGAGGTGGTGTATCACACCACCTGGTTCCCATTCACAATTTCCATATATTCATTGTTCTATATCCTTTCTCATTACATCATGTTTGACTTGTTCGTTTAATTCACTACTTGATACTTTCCCATTAATTCACATGTATTTCTCTGCTACGTCCGTGGAAGAAGTCTTGGATCCCACGGCCAGGCTCATCCTTTGGCAGGCGAACAATGCTCTTTGAGCTGGTTAGCCTTGAACCTTTACACTTTCTCTGCAGTGCTCAACGCTTCAGTCTGCTTTGTCATGTCATTTTTGTTCACTCTCCAGCCCCTCATCTATACGGTCAACTTAAGAGATTTCAGGCCCATTCGACTCACTACGGCAAATAGAACATAAGCATTCAATAATTACATGGTAATGCACTTTTCACTGTTTACCATCCACCTTTGCACTATCCCCTGTTAATATTTTTCTTAGCATAAGCTTCATGCAAAGCGGCATTATTTATTATCGTTTAAAGCAAGATGCACGATGCGAAATCCGGCCTAAACATACATTAGCTTTGTTTCTTTCGAAACGCAATGTAAAATAAGGCCTTGTTCTTTCATGCATTTAGTTCACATTAGTGCACGCATGCGCAAAGTGGTTTGCGACGTGTTCATGTGATTTGCATTGTTAATTTTTTCACTGATAATGCTGATAACGCTGAGGCAGGATGTAGAGTCCGTAGGGAGCAGGATTATAGACCTGGAAAACAAAGTACAGTAATTAGAGCAAGGCTGCGATCAGCTGAAGAGCACAACACAAATTCTAAAAACACAGCTCCAAGCGGCCATAATCAAAACTGAAGATGTGGAAAACAGGTCCCGAAGGGACAACATACAAATTCGGAATTTGGAAGAAGGTATAGAGGGACCAGATCTAGAAACGTTTGTGAGTGGCCTATTCAACGTAGCCCTGGGCCCCAGTGCAGCCAAAGTTAAGATAGACCAAGTGCACAGAGTAGGGAAGTCACCTTCGGGAGACAATCAGAGGCCACGAGACATGTTGGCCAAGCTGCACTCCTTTAAAGTGAAAGAGGCCATCCTACAAGCAGCAAGGAAAGTCGACAAAATGATGTACCAAGGAGCTTCCTGTACCTTATTACAAGACATCTCACCGGCGATGCTGGCGCACAACAATAGTATCGACCAGTTACTGACAAACTGCAGCAGGACAATGTATGATGCAAATGGACATTTCCCTTCGGACTGGCCTTTGACCACCGTAACAAAACTCACCACTGCACAGAGCTGGAGGAAGCCATGACTATCTTAGGGCTAGAGACGACGGAGAATGGACAAGCTGCAGGCGGACCCGAAACGTCGAGAACTAGATCTGGTGGAAGCAACGACACCTCACCTTGGTTTACCCAAAGACTACCCAAACAACAGAGGAGACGGTAGTCACAACGAACAATACTAAATGGAGCATCTCTCACTCTCAATCTCAAAGGGCTACAAAGACCAAGAATTATGATACGGCACCCAGAGATTTGAGAAGGCTGATAATCTATGAGGCGCAGACATTCATAATTAACAAAAGCGCACGACAACCATAGAGCAGTATCACAGGTTTCTCAAAATACATGGTCAGGAGAGCAGCAACCAGGCCGCTCAATCCCCAGTTCTCAAGGCAGCAGAATCTGGAACCTCGCTATAACAGAGACAATAAAGCCAAGGCAGCGATGATGGACCGATTCGCCCCACACAAAAGCAATGAACAATCATTCAAGGTTAACACAGGGACCGGTTGTTCCTGAAGGTTTGTTAAGAGGGATAAGGAGGGGGGGGTGGGTATTTTAATTTTTCCCTTAAGGTGCTCAACGGGCAGAAAGAATCAAAATCAACGGACACATAAAAAGAAAGTTTGGGAAGCATTGCCAGGGGGTAGGGGGGAGGGAGGGTGGCCTGGGGTGAAGGGGGAAATGCAATGACAACTGGCCATTTGGATGAAACAGAGGCGGCTCAGCCCCAGTCAGGGAAATGGTAGTCCAAGCCTTAACGTGGAATGTGAGAGGGTTGAATGCTCCGGCTAAATGCCACAGAATTTGGACATATCTCTTAGATGGCCACTACGATATAGTTGCCCTACAATAAACACACCTCAAAAGGTCGGAGTATCATAGATTATGGCATAAAAGTTACCCCCTAATATATCAATCATCCAGTCCCACCAAGCATAACGGGGTTGCACTAATGTTCCTCTCGACATTGAAATTTCAACCGGAAGGTTACGAGACTGACAAAGAGGGAAGAGTAGTATTGGTGAAGGGACGCATAAGAGGGAAAATGTGCAAAGTGGCAGCGATTTACGCCCCAAATTCTAACCAACTGACCTTCATAATGAAGACATTGACAATGTTGGGAGGCTTTGCAGAAGGGGAGATACTTTTCATGGGGGACTTCAATCTCACTTGGCACTCGGGGACAGACAGCACACACCCTCACAGGGCCCAGACAGGTAGCTTCTCAAAAGTGGTCAAAAATGCAATAAAAGAGCTGGGACTAATAGACATCTGGAGAGAGCTTCACCCAACTGACAGGGACTACACATTTTTTTCACACATACACCGTGCAAAGTACTCGAGGCTCAACTACATCTTTATGAGCAGGACATTAAAGAGCGAAGTGCGCACCGCTGATATCCGCCCTATCATCATTTCAGACCATGCGCCGGTAGTTACCTCCCTCGAGTGGAGAGACCCTACCCTCAAATATGCACACTGATTCTTACCCCAGGCGTTATTGCGCTACAGACTGGCGAGAGATGACCTCCGCAAAACCATAAATGATTACTTTCAACTGAACAATCCCCAAGACACAACACCCTCTAATAATTGGGACGCCTTTAAAGCAGTTCTGAGGGGCAACTGTATTGCAGCAAAGGCGGAACTAAATAGGCAAAAGGCCCTGGAACGTCGAACCCTAGAGACAGAGCTTCACACTCTCGAACATGCACACAAGACAGCTCCCACCCTAAGTCAGACCTAAAGAGATGGGCCCCACTATACCTACCCTGGCTAGGCAGAATCCACGCGATTAAAATGATAGTGCTGCCCCGATCCCTACATCTCTTTCAAAGCCTTACATTTCAGCTGAGCGGCGGAGAGCCATCGAAAGACGGCTGACCAACAGGATTTATCTAGGGAGGTCGAGAAGTCATTTTTCTTCCATGTGAAGAGGGGCTGAGTATCATCAGCATAAGCGATGATCTTGGCGCCAAGCTCCTCCGCCATCTGTATCAGGGGAGTGACATAGATGTTAAAGAGAAGAGGGCTCAAAGTAGACCCCTGTGGCACTCCTGTGGTCACAGTCTGGGGGAAGAAAGAGAAAGGGGGAGTCCAGACTTGTTGCGTTCTGTCCTCAAGAAAGGATTTCAGCCATCTCCAAGCACACCCCGAAACTCCAATTTTCAGGAGATGGTCAAGGAGCAGGGAGTGTGGCACAGTGTAGAATGCCACTGATAGGTCTAACAGAATCAGGGCTGCTCTACCTCCTGAGTCCAAAGTTTCCCGAATTGCTTCATCAACTTCAACCAGAGCTGTCTCGGTGCTGTATGTGGCTCTGAAGCCAGATTGAGCTGGGTGAAGCAGGCCATGGAGTTCGACATAATCTGACAGTTGCCTATTAACCAATTTTTCACAGACTTTCGCCACCGCAGGAAGGAGGGAAATAGGGCAATAGCTGGAGGGGAGGGTGGGATCAAGGGTAGATTTTTTCAACAGTGGCACAATTTTGGGCTGTTTCCAGGTTGTAGGCACCGTGGCTGTAGAAAGAGAGAGATTGATCAATCGATTTAACACAGGGTTGATCATCTCTGCGACCATAGACAGCAGTCTAGCTGGACAGGGATCTGTTGGTGATCCAGATTTAAGAGACTTGAGGAGCACCAAAGAGTCTGGCTAAGCGATGGCAGTGAAGGTCACCAATGTAGATGGTAAAGTTGGAGACAGCCCGTTGGGGTGCATGTTCCCTACTGAGAGACTATTGTCCAGATCAAAATTAGCTTGGAGAGCTTGGATTTTGTCGATGAAAAAGCTAGAGAGTTCTTCACACCAAGCAGATGAGGCGGGATGGGTAATAGCCTCCACTCTGGGAGAGAGGAAGCTTTGCACTATATTAAAAATTTCCTTAGCATTGTTTTTAGAAAGGGCAATGCGTTCAGCGTAATGGAGACTTTTTGCTCGAGTGAGCGATGCATTTTAGGCCTTTTGCGCCTTGCTAAGGGCCAGCCACGCAATCAGGCAATACTCCTGTCTCCATTTACATTCAAGTTTTTTACACAATTGTTTCTGGGTTTTAAGAGCGGTGGAAAACCAAGGTTTAGAAGGATAATCCCTGGAGTTGCAAGAGAGATCGCCTCAGAGATCCAGTTGGTAAAACTGTCAAGGGTTCCAGTCAGGTCATTGGAGAGAGCTAGGCACGACTCTGCAAGAGCCAGACTGAAAACAGAAGGGTCAATTTTGCCGGAGGTTTTCCCCTGGGGCCCTTGACAGGGCGAACCCATTATGTATTTACTATGGATTTGCCAGGAAAAATAAATCAAAAAATGGTCATGCCATGGCACAGGAAGAGGATCCTTAATTGAGATTCGGAAGTTGGAACAGATAGGATCGAGAAGGTGACCTCCCCGATGAGTGGAGGGAAAGTGGTCCATCCGCATGAGTTCCTTAACTCTCCTGTAAATTTTTAGAGATACGTGGAGCGGAAAGTTACCCTTCTTAGTGTTATGTATATTCATTCTATGATAACTGCATGTTCAAAGAGGTCTGTATTGCTAATATTCCTCACACTGTCAAAGCTCTAAAAGGCATATGACCCATGATTGATTATAATGGGGGGGGGGGCAATAAAATTAGTGATTCTTATATGCATGTTTGTCAAAGAAAATATAATTTCCTTATAGTTTTATATTTAAACTAATATATAATTCCATATAGGTTTACATATTTCCACATGCAGCCAATGGCCTAAAAGACATATGACCCACGATTGATTATAACGGGGGGGACGAGAAAAGTGGTGATTCTTATATGTATGTTTGTCACAAAATATAATTCCAAATAGGTTTACATATTTCTAGGGTCCATATTTCCCACCTTTTTTAGGAAGAGGCATGGGACGGGAAAGGGGATAGAAAAAAGGAACAGAAGAGCACCTGGGAAGATATGGTACCTCTACCGAGCACCAGCAAGAACTGAAGAAGGTTGATCAAGCAGTACTCAAATTGAGCAATAAAGTTTTAACCGTGGTGCAAGTATGAACACTTAATAAAGGCCTTGGGTTTGTACCCACCCCAAAGAGTGTCCACTTTAGAGTACACACGGAAATTGCAGAATAACTCCGGAAAATAAAATTACACATATTTTTTAAGAAGGAGGAATTGCCTGTGGAGGTAGAAGAGAATACTGGCCTCAAGAAGAAGTCGACATTCATCCCACCTACTCAAGCAACGCCATCTGGAGTTTTGGCTTTTGAGGAAGCTGTCAACCCTAAAATGGACAAGTTGAAGGTACCGAGCCATGAGTCCTATCACAACATCACAAGAAAAGAACGAGAGGTGATTACCAAGCTTGGAGAAGCCAAAGACATTCTTATAAGACCAGCAGACAAGGGAGGCGCTATTGTTGTTATCACCATTGAGATGTACAGAGAAGAATGCTTGAAACTACTGAATGTTGAGAGGAACTACAAGAAGTTATTAAGAGACTCAACCATGGATGTGGTAGAAGAAGTAACATTTCTAGTAGACACAGGACTGTTAAATGGCTGGATTACCAAAAAGAGGACACATTTCTTCACAACCCAGCGCCCCGGATCCATTACTTCTACATTCTTCCTAAGTACATAAGGGAGCTCATCCTCCTCCAACTAGGCCCATAGTCTAGGGGATCGATTCAGTTATAGGTCCAATTTCCAGATTCTGTGATTGCTTCTTGAGACCAGATGTTGAAAAGACCCCATTTTACCTAAAAGATACAAAGGAATTATTGAAAATTATTTCTGATTGTCGCTATGACCCTGAGAGGGAACTGTTGATCAGCATGGATGTGGAAGCACTTTACACTAGTATTCCATAGGAAGAGACTTTGAAGATGGTGGATTCGATATTGTCAGCTCTCCAATGGGACTTTATCAGACCAAAAGATGGACTGCGCTCACCTTGCCCTAGCAAGTAACTACTTTGAGTTTGAAAGATAATTTTTTACAGACAAACTGAACTTCTATAGGGAGTATGTTCGCTCCTAGTCTGGCATGTTTTTATGTACATGATTTTGAAACAAAGATGCTTTTTTGTGACCAGAATCTGTTTGAAAATAAGATCAGAATATGGAAATGTTACCTAGACAATGTCTTCATCATTTGGCAAGGAGCAGAGTGGAGGCATGAGAATTTGCCTCTTGGATAAACAGTATGAATCAATTTTTGAAACTTACATTAAATATAAATAGGAATGAATTGAGTTTTGGATTCACAGCTTTTCGCTGCAGCAGGAAGCCTTAAGATTGAAGTCTTTTACAAACCTACTGTTAGAAATACTTTATTATGGTTTGAAAGTTTCCACCCCAGAAGTCTCTGAGAAAACCTCCCTGTGGGTCAGTTTTTGCGACTAACACGCAATTGTACTTAGAAAACTGACTATAGGAAGTATGCCAGAAGACTGACGCAAAAATTGAAGGAAAGAGACTACCCAATGGAAATTATTGCAAGGGCAGAGAAAATGGCACAATATAGTGACCGTAACCATTTACTCCAGGACAGGACAAGGGAACCTTGTAACAAACTAATATGTGTCACAACATACAGTCCCCTGTCCAATAAAGTTAAAATAGTTATCAACAAACATTAGAAGTTCCTAAACACTGGACCATTAAGTCTGGAAAAACCTTTGTTCTCTTTCAGAAAGGCAAGAAGCATTAAGAACCTAATAGTACACACAAGACCAAGGAACCAGGACGTAGTTGCACCATATGGGACATATCCGCTGTAACAGGACATTTCCAATATGGTGGGTGCAACATGTGTCAGCTAACAAAGAAAACTACGACGATTGACTTAGGCTTCCCAACACCATAGGATATCAAGCATCACAGTAACTGCAACACAGGTAGGGCCGGATTTACAAAAGGCCTCCACACTCATGGCAGAGGCCCCACAGTCGTGGGGAAGTCTTTGCACTCAGGGTCGCATTTTCATTGCAGAGATTTCGCCCAGAGTGTGGAGACTCCCCCACGACTGCAGGGCCTATGCCACGAGTGCGGAGGCCCTTTGTGAATCAGGCTCATAATGTGGTCTATATTATGATATGCAAATTCTGATTAAAATATGTAGGAATGGCCACAAGGAAAGTAAGGAAATGTATTAATGAACACCAGAATATGTTTAGATGTAAAAAATACATCACAAAAACGATGCACCATTTTTTTTAAAAAGACCGCCATGAAGATGATTTTCATTGGTTCGTACTGGAGACACTAAAACCTTGCACCAATGATATGATGAACACCCTGTTAAGATTCAAACAAAGGTGGGATTACAGATTGCCCACAGATTCCAAGAGAATAAATGATGGTATGCCATGGGGGTGTGGCTAACAGCCCAACATGGCGGTTGCACTGTAGTGAGGCTCCCGCGTCCTCGCAACCTCACCCAGTAATCCACCCTGCATCCGACATTGACACCGCTCCACATGACCATCTAGGGATGCAGAGAGAGACGGGCTGTACAGGGATGAGCCCCCCCAGAGCGCATTGCGGGGGCACCACTGTTACAGGCCCACAACAATTTGGGCAGTGGCTCCGACGTACCAGATCGTGGCGCAGCGCTTGCCAACCCCCATCATCGGCGGAGCCGTGAAGTCAGACGGCTGGTGCTGCCTTCCCCCCTTCTCACCCAACTGACAGAGAGCATCAGAGGCAGCCTGCGGTGGGACCTGGGGACCCAGAAACTGCATTATCCTGCGCAGAGGTGAGGAGGGGCACGGTGAGCATGGGACAGAAACAACCATGAGGGGCAAGGGCCCGAGCCTAGAGGCGCCGCAATGGGGGACGCTCAGACGGGAAGTCATGAACCGATGGGGAGTGCCGTAGGCCCCCATAGGGACATCCTACTCAGCACTTAACAGGCCCAGAAGAGCCCTCGGCCTGGAGATCTTGTGAGGCCTGGAGACCTGGGCAGCATTTGGGGAAATCCTCCCTTGTCTGGATCAGGCCAGGGCCCGTGGGTCGCCTTGGGGGGACGACGGAGGAGAAGAGAGATGCACAGGGACTAAAATCAGATCCTGGGGGGAGTGCAGGGAACACCGCCCTCCCGTCACAAGTGGAAACGCGATGGGCCTCATAGCGGGGCCCCTGGGGGGCTGAGAGAGACTGACAAGACCTCCCATACAACAGAATACTGGCAAGGCATGCACAGACCACACAGAGGACATTGTGGGCCTGCGCAGCAGCCCAGGCAGGCCTGAACTTGGCTCCATAGACCAGCACTGGAGCAGGTTAGATTCGCCTCACATGAGGGACTGGTGCCCCTCTGGGAGTCAACTAATCTGAATAACATTCTGACCAGTGGGGCGGCGGAGACATGCATGCCGAAAGGCCACAGGATTGGGGAGCAGCCGGGGGTGGAGAGTGCAGCAGTATTATCCCCCCCCTTGTCTTCATTTCCCCCTCTTCCTGGTAGGCAGCAGTGAGTAACACTCCGCCACACATTCCACCGGGGGGACTCACAAAGACATAGACATTCCCTCGGGGCGCCAGTTCACCATAGTGGACTGCAGAGGGGGTAAAGTGATACAGCAAAACAAGATGGACAAATATGTAGTCCCCGCGGGCACACAGCGTGAAAGTGAAACTCTGCCTCCAGGCGCACTGCCAAGCCTGACCGATGTGGCACCGGAGCTGACCATCAAAGAGATCATGGCCACCATCCAAGGCATAAAGGGTACCCTGGAGCCCAAAACTGACTTATTTTGTGATTGAAATGTCACTGTTGCAGGCCGTCGTTAACAAAGAAAGTGATTGTTTGAAAGATACCAAAATAAAAGTGACAGACATCTTGACACTACCGCCACTCTGCGAAAGCAAGTGGACCACCTGCAAAAAGACAATGCCTTCATGCAAGCAAGATTGAAGGACATGGAGGGTAGGTCTAGGTGCAACAACCTCCGCCTGGTGGGGGTGCCTGAGTGCGCTTATGGACCACGGGCCTGATTCACAGAACTAACTTACGACAAAATCCTAAACTTACTACCATTTTGGTATTCACAGAATGAACTTACTCATTTTGGTATTCACAGAATGAACTTACTCATTTTGGCATTCACAGAATGAACTTACTCATTTTGGTATTCACAGAATGAACTTACTACCATTTTGGTATTCACTGAATGAACTTACTCATTTTGGTATTCACAGAATGAACTTACTCATTTTGGTATTCACAGAATGAACTTACTACCATTTTGGTATTCACAGAATGAACTTACTCATTTTGGTATTCACAGAAGGCACTTACTCATCAATGAGTAAGTGCCTTCTGTGAATACCAAAATGTGTAAGTTACACAAAATGAGTAAGTTACACAAAATGTGTAAGTTACACAAATGAGTAAGTTACACTAAAATGTGTAAGTTCACACAAAGGACCTGATTCACAGAACTAACTACGTCAAAAACGTAAAGTTAGTACTTTTGGTATTCACAGAATACACTTACTCATTTTGGTATTCACAGAATGAACTTACTCATTTCGGTATTCACAGAAGTTAGTAGCCCTAACTTTAGGACTCTTAAATGCCTTCTGTGAATACCGAAAGTCTTAAAGTTAGGAGTTTTCTCAGTTTAGGAGTAGTAAAGTTAGGACTTTACTGCTCCTAAACTGAGAAAATCTAACTTTAAGACTTTCGGTATTCACAGAAGGCATTTAGAAGTCCTAAAGTTAGGACTACTAACTTCTGTGAATACCGAAATTAGTAAGTTCATTCTGTGAATACCAAAATGAGTAAGTGTATTCTGTGAATACCAAAAGTACTAACTTTACGTTTTTGACGTAAGTTAGTTCTGTGAATCAGGCCCCACGTGTGGACCTCTTTGTGGAAAACTTCTTCACCAACATACTCCAGCCCAGGGGTCTCTCAAAGTTCTTCTCTGTGGAGCAGGACCACAGGGTGCCTATTACCGCCCTAAGGCCGGGGATGCCACCTCAAACTATAATAGCCAGAATCTTTAACCACAGAGATTGCGACGCCATACTCCAGGCTGCACGGCAACAACCAGACATAAAGTTTGAAAACACCTCAATCAGTTTGCATCCGGACTTCCATCTTAAAGTCCATCAACAGCTGATCAGTTTCACCAAAGTCAAAAAAGTCCTTCGCAAAAAAGAACTCAAGTATATGATGCTTTTCCTGGCTAAACTAAGCACAATCACAGAGGGAAAAACATGGCACTTCAACTCCCCTGAGGAGGCTTGGGGTTGGTTGGACGGCTGGCACTCAGCCCCCAGCAGAGGACAGCGTGGTGGTCCCCGCAGGGCCAAAGGGTACATCGGCAGTGAAATCGAGGGAAGCAGATCTGCATCATCCAGAGGAGACACAATGGGCAAGCAAACAAAGCACATCGGGCAGACCCTAGTGGCTAAGATACTTGATCTCCCCTCCTCTTTAAAACTGACACTGTGCAATGAACTACAATATCAGAGGGGAGAAGAGTTCACAGACCAACAAAGTCATGCCAAACACGAAACAGCATGCCCTGAATCAAATATGGGTGAACTACAGGCTCGAAGGGCTTGATTGGTGAGACTCACCACCACCCCCCCCCCCAGTTCTAAGGTTTGCTAACATGTTCAGAGGGACAATAGGTTGGGGGATGGTGGGTAGTTCTGAGCTCACTAAGCAGGGTGGCAGGGAGCGGGGCATTCAATGGGGGCAAGAAGTTCATGTTAATGTTACTTGGCAGTGACATCTCCTATAGCAGGCGTACCACACAGGACACTAGGTCTATTACATGGCGCACACTACAGAGACCAGCATGCAGGAAGTCCATGACATACAGCCCTGATACCTGTCTGCAGGTCCTGTCCTGGAATGTGAATGGACTGGGGGACGGACTAAAACAGGGAAAAATAATGCAATACCTCAAATGGCACATCCTGACATTGTATTTCTGCAAGAGACTCCTTGGGTAACTACCTTGGGTAACTCCTGCAAAGCTATGTCTAGATGTGGATACAAGATGACCACACATGCAGGTTTCACAATTGACACCAAAGGGGTGGGAATTCTGTTCATAAATAGTGTCCCATTCACTTCGCACAAGACCTGGACCAACGCCCAGGGGAAATACGTGGCACAATCGGATCCATGGGAGGGTCTCCCTATCAATCTATGCTTGGTATACATCCCACCAAGACACCAGCGGTTGATTGGCCTCTTACTCCAAATGCAGGAAGGCCTCTTACTTATGGGTGGGGAATTCATTTGAGTCATGGCAGAGGACATGCATAGGCACTTACAGGCCGAGTCAACCCGCTTCGACCCCACCCTATCATCCTTTGTGGCAGTGCTGGGATTAGTAGACACCTGGCACCTCCATCACCCAGAGGAGCACCAATACACTTTCCTAGCTGGAGCACCCAACAGCGTCTGAAGGCTGGACTATATATTTACACAGCACACCAACATGGCGAGGGACTCTGAGATTCGATATTTAGCCTGGGGCATCTCGGACCACTCGCCAGTATGGCCAGAACTCTGGGGAAACTCGAAGAGGCCAAGCAGGCCCACGGCCATCAGTGCCTGGCACCTAACAGATAATACACTGATGCATAAGCTAGAACAGGCGACTTCTTCATCTTTTGAAACTAATGAGGAAACGGTCCACTCACATCTGACGCTCTGGGAGGTGTACAAAATGGTGATTAGGGGTCAGGCTTACTCCCTGATTGCCGGGGGTGGGGAGACGAAGCAGGAGAAGCTCAATGCCCTAGAGGCAGAGATTGCAGACCTAGAAACACAAACAGGACAGGGAGGCCAAAGGGGACACACATGCCCTTAGACTAAAACAGAAAGAATACAGAGATGTGGCTGAAGACAATGCAAGGTCATGCCACAAACTGACCCAGAGAAGGATATATGAAGAGATGTGGAGAGGTGTGGTGCAGCGGCCAGGGCAGCTGACTTCGGAGCACAGGGGTCACGGTTCGATCCCTGGCTCCGGCGGCAGCTCAGCTCAGCATCCTGTGACTCTGGGCAATAGCTCACTTAATTTCCACAACGGCCCCCAGCGCCTTGAGACCCGTAAGGGTGAGTAGTTCGCGCTTTACAAATACGGATTTAAGTAGGCAATAAGGCAGGAAAGCTGCTTGCATGACTGGAAAAATGATATCAGGCACGCAGGTGGGTCCTACGCATAACCACCGAAGGGAGGAGACGAGGTCTGACCCAGAGGTCATAGCAGAGGGATTTTCAGATTATTACGAGAGCCTCTACTCCGCTAAGACACACTGTACACCATCTGACATCAAAGCCTTCCTAGATAATATTAAGGTCCCTCAGCTCACAGTAAAACATAGGCAAATGTTGGATACTGACATACAACCTAGCGAAATAGGCCAGGCCTTACATTCCCTCAGCTCCGGCAAGTCGATGGAACCTAATGGCCTCCCCAGTGAACTCTACAAGCAACTAGCCAGTAAGCTAGAGCCCCACTTATTAAAGATGTGGCTGTAAGCCAAATCTTTGGGTCAGCTTCCAGGGGATCAGAGGCAGGTCACTATAGTAGTGATCCACAAGAAAGGGAAGCCCCCGGACAGATGTAGCTCTTACAGGCCAATATCCCTCCTCAATGTGGGGATAAAATTTCTAGCCAAACTATTAGCCAACCGACTCCGTCAGGTAATCAACTCCCTTGTACGTCCAGACCAGTTGGGCTTCATGCCAAACAGGGGGACTAGGCTCAACCTCCGACAGCTCTACAGGGTGCTGGCCTGGTCGACGGACACTAGGATTTCCACCATGGTGTTGTCAAGCGACACCTCTATAGCATTTGACACTCTTGAGTGGAACTACATGTTTGGAGTACTAGCAAGGCTGGTATTTGGGCTCAAATTCATAGGCATTATACGACCCCTGTATCAAGACCCCATGGCCCAGGTCAAGGTAAATGGGGTGGTATCCCATAGATTTGCTTTGCACAGGGGGACAAGACAATGCTTCCCAATATCCCCACTGATTTCTGCCATGGAGCCCCTGGCAGCCTGAGTCAGTCAGGACCCCCTGGTGTGAGGCATACACTGTGGAGAGACCTGGAAAGACCTTATTTTCTTAAACGCTGACGATATTTTATTTTATGTCACAGACCCCTCCCCCCCACAATATCCAGACTAATGCAGATCCTCCAACTCTTTGGGAAATACTCAGGATATACTATTAATTGGGGTAAGTCCCTCATGCACCTGATCACGGGCCCCACACCCATCTTGCACAGTGACATCCTCATGCCCATGTCCAATGACGTATTTAAGTACTTGGGGATTTATGTCACAACTGATCCACAGATCTTTTTTGATCGCAAACACCTGGCCGCTATATATGACTGCTTTGCTGCACACGTGTAGCATTGGAAGACGTTGCCGCTCTCCCTATTGGGTAGGACAGCAATGTTCATAATGATGACACTACCCAGAATGATCTCTGCTCTCCAAAATACTTTGTACCGAGTACCCGAGGAGTTTTTCAGTAAGACGGAGGCCTCCCTCCAACTACTACTCTGTGATACGGGCCCTCCCCAAATAGCTCTTCAAAAGTTAATATGCGGAGTATACGATGGGGGAATCGGCCTGCCTGATATTCTAAAATATTACTGGGCCACTCAGCTAATGATGGTTAATGACTGGGTGTTCGCCACGCGGGAGGACCCAGCGTTCAGGTTGGAGAGACTGGCTTGGGGGACAGGATGGGTATCTGGGGGTGCTATACAGATCATCCACCTCAAGACTAATGCTGCTGCATACCCAAACAGTGGCGCTAACCTGGAGCAAGGGAACCACTTTTTTTGGATGGAAGTGGAAACCAACAGAAATGTCTCCCCCTCTGGTCCAGTGACATTGTAAAGGAGGTGGGGATGTTGCGAGGATTCACGAAGTAGAACCCAATTGGTATATCCATACTCAGGGACGTATGGAAGGAGGACTCCATGCTCACACACTAACTGAAATTCAAGAGCAGTATGAGCTGGCAGCCTCAGAGGCATACAAATAAATCCAGCTTTGACACGAGTTAGCAGTACACATCCCCAAACATGCCCTGCTTGAAGACTCCTCACCCTTAGAAGACAACATCCTGACAGAACCGCTACATAAAGGAGCTATCTTACTAATATAGAAAAAATGATTAATAACTCCCCACATATCCTGAAAAAGCTTAAGACTAAATGGGAAGCCGAGGTGGGAGACTTTGAGGAGGGTGAATGGGAAGAGACCACAGGTGCCTTCAGGGAGATTGCTATTAAAACAGGCTCTAGACCAGTCCAACTGCATATCCTCCACCAATCCTATTATTCCCGCACGAGTTTGCATACCATGGGCAGATGTCACACGAATCTTTGCCGCGGGGGATGTGGGGTGGCGGGAACATTCCTTCATACACTATGGTCCTGTCCAGAGATATGATCCCCCTGGTCAGCACTTTGAGGAATTATGAGAGAGGTCCTGGGCACAGTGGTCCCTGAGACGGCCAAATGCTACATCCTGCATATTTGGAGGGATGATCCCTGCCCAGTACTTGGGGATCTATGTCACGGGTGGCCAAGCAGAACATTGATGAAATATGGGGAGCAAGAAGCGCACCGGAGGTGAAAGATTGGGAGAAAGACATGAATTTGTGCTTCTTAACGGAAAAACTATATATACTGGCAGAGGACGCCGCCGAAAATGGGGAAAATTCTGGTCCCCATAGCGAGAATTTTGAGGGATTGCTGAATAAGCATTGGTGGGAATTGCATGCTGATTGGATGGGCCAAGTGGGCTTGTATGTGATTTGTTCCCAATTATTAATTGTCTCTGATGATTTGCCTTGACTATGCCTCATTGACCAGTCCCATTGAGCACTGCCCCTAACCTGCCATTGGTTCGTACTGAACTGCCTTCTTATGTTTTGAAAACTCAATAAAAAGATTTTTTTTTTAATTGATGGTCTACCATGGTCACAGATAGAGCAGGTCCTGAGTTTTCATCTCTTCTTCTCCCTCCCTCACTTGGCCATTGCAGCATCACTTCCATATATGAAGAACGACACAGACACCCACCATACACCTAGACTTTGAGCAGATGGGTGTGGGAAATGAGGTCTAGAGGTACTGTTCGACTACAGACCATGAGAAAGATAACATATACATGATTCCCATTATTTCCATGGACATGTTACAGGGATGACTAGCCATTTCTCTTTCTCTTTCTTTCTTTCTTTATTCGACCTTCCGAGGACAGGTCATAAAAGGTACACAGAATAACAAACAACATTAAAATCCAAAATCATTTTTAAAAAATTGCAATCACAGAGCAGACAAAAACAATGGTTTGATTAAAGTTAAAGTGGCAGTGCAGATGAACTGGATAGCAGCAGATATAAACCAGTAGCATTAAAATATTAAAATCAGTCTTATAAAAGAGTTAGCAGCAACAATAACCATTTTAGCAGCAATACAAATACAATAAAAACAGGAGCTGTTCAAGTGTATTCATATTAAAACAACATGCTCCTTCTCTTTGCTAAAGTGCACTTCAAAAAGTTTGCTGTAGAAAATACAAAGCCGCTTTACATTTAGAAAACTTATACCTGCGCAAAAGTGGTAATAAAAATTTCCTAGTAAATGGAAGATAAAATTGACAAAAAAAGACAAAATGTAAAATAGTTTGGCTCGAATGTTCATCGCAAGGGCAAGTGGTAATAGTTTCAGAAGAATACTGGCCCAAAAGGAAGCATATCAACCAGCGAAAAGACCCCAGCCTAAATCTGGTCAGTAAATTCCTTTTGTGAACGTTATTTACATATAAAAGATACAGGGCAATAATGGAAGGTACTTGAATAAGGCAATAATCTCTGACAGTGGGTTTGGACACTTCAAACGATTCCCTAGAGGATTCTTTGTGCTTTCGGAAGCTATCCAACACCCTCTGTCAATCCCCTATGCCAATTAATTTTGGGTGCTCAAACAGAGAGACACAACCAAGTTCCATGAGGAAAGTTATAATGTATTGTAGCCAAGGAATAGAAAGGCCTCGGGAACAACTTAAACAGTCTCTAATGATTGCCCGGTTTAGTTCAGCTTCTTCGTTTGCCCAGATGGAACACCAGGTGGCAAGAGGTGCTGCATTTATAATATCTTGTACATGATCAAGACCTAGCTCCAAATGAAGAGAAAAATGCGGCGATGAGGCAGAACACCTAAAACTCTACGACAAAATCTATTCTCCTCAGTCTGTATAGCATGTACATCCCTACATCCCCAGATACTCATGCCATATGTTAAAATCGGTATACCTTTACGATTGTAGATCTCTAAAATTGGGGCAATGGGCATTTTACCTATGGACATTGCAAGGGAAAAGGTGGTCCCAACTGCTCGCGTGTATCGTATTATTCTATTTTTTAAACAAGTGTGCCATGTGCAATCTTCCTCGAATTCCAGGCCTAAACACGGGAAGGAACTAACCCTCTCCAGCTTCTTGCCCTCCACGTTCAAACAACGGGATTTAGCATTTTTGGGGCCACAAATCATTATAAAGGTTTTCTTGTAATTTGGCTCCAGCCCCAGGTCGTTCATAAAACAGACATAACTGGCATGTGTTTTTTTAGGCCAGACTAGCCATTTAAAAACCAATAGTTAATGAGATATGGATCCTGGAAATATATAATCCTATTTGGAATTATATTTTGTGACAAACATACAAGATTTACCACTCCCCCCGTAATAATCAATCGTGGGTCATGTGCTTTTAAGACCTTTGGCTGTGAGAGGAAATATGTAAACCTATATGGAATTATATTTATTTAAACATAAATCTAAATGGAAATTATATTTTGTTGACAAACATGCATATAAGAATCACCACTTTTATTGCCCCCCCATTATAATGGATCATGGGTCATATGCCTTTTAGACCTTTGGCTGTGTGAGGAATATTAGTAATACCGACGTCTTCGAACATGTAGTTACCATAGAATAAATATACATAACACCAAGAAAAGTAACTTCCCTTTCCACCCATCTCTAAAAAATTACAGGACTGACACGGGGTTTATGCGGATGACGACGGGACCACATTTTCCATTATGCAATATCTCATGTGACGCGGCGTGTCAGTATGACATGCATAGCGATGATGGATCACCTGATTTAACTGCGGGAGCCGCCATGCACAACTGCATGGTAGGAAGTGCCCCGGCAGCCCCTTAGGTGGACAGACAGAAACCGAGCCTTGATGAAGAAAGTTGCAGGGGGCAAGAGGGAAAGTGGCAAGCGGAGAGAGCAAGTTTGCTTTGTGGAGCCAGTTCCCCCAGGCACTAGATTGGACAAATGAGTGATGCATGGTAACAATGACGCTTTAGTGAAGCGTATGCATCAGCATGATAAGTCGGGCAAATTATACAGTAAACAATTAGACATGAACATCAGGATACCAGCATTCTATTCGCAAATATTATCCACTACCATTGATGATACAGATTAATTTTGAGGATTGCAGGTAGTCAGCTTATACCAAGTAGCCTGTATTAGCAAGCACCCACCCGGAATGTGTGCTAAAAGCACAGTAGTAGTAATGCAGAGAATGGGTGAATCAGCACAACACTCAACATGAAAGATATCTGATGGTAGTAACTTGTTCTACATTCAAAGCTTGGTTACCAATGTTAGTAGGAATCAAATGAGAATATAATCTCACCGACCATGTCATGAGTGATGTAATATGTGATGTCATCAGCAGTGCATTGCAGGGGTGCGAGTTATAGTTAGCTCAGCTAACTATAACGGCTGAATTTCACAGGTTTTGTACAAGTGAAATGTCAGTCTAAATATAACGTTCCTGTAACCTGTGGTTTTTTCAGTGAATTTCTAAGGTTTTTTAAATGCTAATTCCTAACTATAACGCCCCTGAAACCTTTGGTTTTTTCAGTGAATTTCTAAGGTTTTTTAACTAGCAGTCATGTTTGCAGAGTGATAGAGAAAAGGGTCTGGGCCTCCAACCAGCTCTCAGGAATTCCGCTGCGTAGGACTTACAGGAGGTACCAGGAGGGCCTCTTGGCCCCAAGGTCCCTCTGGAGTAAAGTGGACTTAATCCCCCAACCAGTAGTGCGCCAGGAAGCGGGTTTGCAGAGTGGTGGAGAAAGGGGGCGTGGCCTCTGAAGACCTCTTACCAATCCCACTGTGTGGGATTTACTGGAGGTAACAAGAGAGGTAGTTGGCCCAAGGACGTCCTTGTGGGCCATCTACCCTCCTGTTACCTCCAGTAAGTCCCACACAGCAGTATTGCTGAGTTCTGATACCAGGCCACGCCCCCTTCTCCACCAGTCTGCAAATGAGCCTCCTGCTGGGCTCTTGGTTGTGGGATGAAGTCCCCTTCACTGCTGGGGGCCCTTAGGGGCCAACTAGCCTACCTGTTACCTCCAGTAAGCCCCACACAGTGGGATTGCTGAGAGGTGGTCGCAGGCCACGCCCCCTTCTCCACCACTCTGCAAACACGCCTCCAGGCGCGCTCTTGGTTGGGGATGAAGTCCCCTTGCTCTTGAGGGTCCCTGGGGGCCAATTAGCCCTCCTGTTACCTATAGTAAGCCCCACACAGCTGGATTGCTGAGAGGTGATCAGAGACCACGCCCCCTTTCTCCACCACTCTGCAAACACGCATCCTGGCACATTGCTGCTTGGGAGATGAAGTCCACTTTAGTCCTGAGGCCCTCAGGAAGCAAAGGGACCTCATCGTCTCATCAGCAGTGCGCTGAGAGGCGCATTTGCAGAGAGTTTGCATGGCCAGCTGGTTGGGGACCGCGGGGGGGCTGAAGGCCCCTGCGGTCCCGGCTGGCTCCCGCCTCCTGTGGGAGCCAGCATGGCTTTTTACCCCCAGGCAGCTGCTGACATACAGCTCCCTGGGGGCAAAAAGCAAAGTGTACTCGCTTTGAACAAGCGAGAGCAAAGTGCTCTTGCTTGTTCAAAGCGAGCACACTGTTTGCTATGGGATGGCGGGAGCAGTGCTCCCGCCATCCTATAGCAAACTGCAATGTCCCGGGCACCCCGGGACATTTTTGCACCCGGCCTTAGGGGGTGGCGGTCCCCAGGGCCATTTACGGCTCCAGGAGGGGGCCGCCTGGACCCCTCCAATTTTGAAAGTAGCTCCGGGGAGGTGGTGGTTTCCAGGGCTGTGTGGGGGGGCTTGAGCCCCCCTCACACATTATTTTGAACTTAGCCCCGGGTGGTGGCGGTCCCCGGGGCTGTGTGGGGGGGCAGGAGCCCCCCACGCATAATTATCTAAATAGCCCCGGCTGGTGGCGGTCCCCGGGGCTGTGTGGGGGGGCAGGAGCCCCCAACGCATAATTATCTAATTAGCCCTGGGGTGGTGGCGGTCCCCGGGGCTGTGTGGGGGTGCAGGAGCCCCCTACACATTTTTTATCACTATAGCCCTGGGGATGTGGCAGTCCCTGGGGCCCCTGCATCTCATTTTTTAATTGCCCCGGGACCTGGCCTACCCGGGGGCTTAAAGGGAACGTATTCGTGGAACCAACACGAATCCTGCCGAATTAATTTTTTCAAAAATGCTTTTTTGGGCCCTAGGGGTCCTTGTGGGACCCCCTGAGCAGGCCTAGGGGGTCAGGGTGTTTCTACCCTGCCCCCTTTTCTTGTTTTTTAACGTTATTTACCTTTTTTCCTTGGGACTTGGTTCAACCGAGTCACAAGATGGCTGCCAACACTACCTGGTTTGAAGTCTTGGCAGCCAAAGAGAATGCAGGCATGAGATCGGGCCGTATTCGCAGATCCAACGCAAATCCCGCCTAATTAATTTTTTCAAAAATGCTTTTTTTGGCCCTGAGCAGGCCTAGGGGGTCAGGGAGTTTCTACCCTGCCCCCTTTTCTTGTTTTTTAAAGTTTTTTTTACCTATTTTCATGTGACTTGGTTCAACCGAGTCACATGATGGCTGCCAACACTTCCTGGTTTGAAGTCTTGGCAGCCAATCAGATTGCAGGCACGAGATTGGGAGGATTCGCGGATCCTTCGCGTCCCCACTTGGATATCTGCTAAATGTTTACATTTCTCAGGAACTACTGAATGGATTTACACCATTTAACAAAAAAAGTGCTTTCTGAACCAAGAGCTACTTTTTTGCCAAATTTGGTGTTATTCCGTTCAGCAGTTCGGGCTGTAGCCGTGTCTAAATTTTCCAATGAAAATTAACATGGAGAAAACGCGTTTTGGGACCCCCCTTTTTCTCGGCCCCCGCTTGACGAATCACCCCGAAACTTTCAACACAGCAGCTGACCTGACTGCCCCATTAGTTTTTAAAATATATTATGTGACCAAGGCTGCCGAAACGTGTTATGTGATTAAACAGTTTCCTGCTCATGTCGTGGTGTGGATTTTGCTGCTCTGAGAGCGCGCCTACTGAACTTTGTTCGATTTAAAAACGCTACCTCCATTATTTTCTATGGGAGGGTGTTCAGTACCAGTTGATGCCCATGTGTAGCATTGAACTTACTACTGTTTTGCAGTAGTGCTGTAGGAGCCTGATTCAGAAACTGCACCTTTGTAGTAACTTACACTTTTCTAGTAGCTTACATGTTTGTAGTAACTTACTCTTTTGTAGCAAATCCAGCTCTACATATGGCCAACCACTGATACTAAAACACGCTTCTGAAGAAAATAATGGAGGTAGGGACTTAAAATAAAAACCCATAGGAAATATTGCTAAATTAAATTATTCACAATAGTTGAAAATATAAATTAATATTGAAAAAATATATAAAAATAGCACATATTTATAATTTAGGTATAAAATATTTAATAACCTATTTTGAATTTAAAAAACAATGTAACAATAAATTGCATTAATGTTAATTAAATTAATATTAATGAATTCAAGCTGCAGACAAGTGAGTTTATCCCCCCAATGTGGCATCCGGGCCCCGAATACCTGGGAACCACTGTGAGGAGCTAGCTGGGGCCCTGCATTTCTGGACAGCAGACTATCACTGTCTGTGTGACGCCGACTGGTGATGGATTGGTGAGGGACCTCTACTGCTACAGGGGTGCCCCTCCTTGCGCTTGTGTCTGTGTTGTGCCCCTCCCTGGATAGCGGCTGAGGGAGAGTGACTGTAGTTCCCTGCACTTTGCTGCTGGGACTGCCTGGGTTGGAGTACAGCGCCTCCTGTGACCCCTCAATTTATGGGGCACCTCATTGAAGTTATCCGTGCCTGAGTGAGACTTTCCATTTGCCCCTGGAGGGGGGACTTTACCCTGAGCATGGTCTCCTTCAAGATGGGATGAACTAGAACGCTGCATGAGTCTATGGTGGGCTCAAGATCTGGTCTGGAGTCCACACTGCCACAGATGGCCCACCAGAAGGGGTGGCGGAGGATGCGAGGGGGGCCTGCTGCTGGAGCGTCAGCGGATATCACTCTAACACAAATTCTGAAGGCCATCAACAAATCCAGAGACACCCTGGAACAAAAAACTGAATCACCTGTGGCTGGACAAGGGGATCCTTTGAGACGATCATCGTAAGTTGAGCACAAGAGTAGCAGAAACAGAGACGGTTGCAGTGGCGGTCCCACCACGCCTGGATGACCTGGAAACACAGGTGCGAAACCTCTCTATGAAGGTGGACACTCTTGAGAGATGATTGGAGGATGCTGAAGGCTGCAGGAGTTGTCCCAGTTCTTTGCCCTGGAGAAGATACACCGGGTCCTGGCTCGATCTCTGACCCCGGACGTCCCACTGCGCCCGGTGGTGGTGAGTCTGCTGCACTATTGAGACCATATCCTGCAGCGATCCCGTGAGGTGGACAGGTTTTAAGTGGACAATATACCGGTAGCTCTTTTCCTGGATTATACCGTGGATGTGCAGCGGAACAGGGCCTCTTTCACCAAAGTAAAAAGGGCACTCAGGGAGGCAAATGTCCTCTGTATGCTACTGTTTCCGGCCTGGCTCAAATTAATGGTGGACAACAAAACGTTCTTCTATGACACCCTTATATCTGCTTGGGAGTGGCTTGAAACACATAAGACAGGCATGGATGGCACTCCCTGGCATAGACCCCATGGTGCCGGAGGAGATGCGCAGACATCGTAGTCGCCTGCGGGAATCCTGCAGAATCTCAGGCAAGGCAGGCGGCCAGTAGGCACTTGAGACTGCTAATGCCTTTTCTGCATTGAGACATTCTGACACCAACGGAGGCTCCTCTGGGTAGGGCCCGATCAGTGCAAACTTAGAGGGTAAGTGAGAGGTTGGTCTAACCCTGCCAGTGATCACTCCGTGCTTGGCTGATGATCTTTATGACTTTGTGCTCTGGCGTGGGCACATGAGAATGCATGTGTTTGATGTATTGACTCATAGATTCCCTCTGCTTGCACACAGGAACTATACACTGATGGACAGTGTTTGGCACTACAGAGTACTTATGGACTACCTGCTGCTGCACCCTGTTGATGACTCCGCAAGTATTTGTGATCATTTGTATTGTGTCGGGCGGGGCTCTCTCGTTCATGGCGACCAGAACAGCTTCATCCCACAGTGTAATACTTCGTACGACATCTGTATATTGTTTTACCTCCTGGACGAGACGCCAAAGGAAGATAACCAGAGTGTCCTGGCCCTTTTGGTAGATTTGTGCAATGCTTTCGACATGCTGGGCTGGTCTTATTTACAGGAGGTGATGAGGAGAATGAACCTGGGCCCATGAGGGTGCCGGCGGGTTGCCCTTTCATATGCAGATGCACGGGCTCGTGTGAGGGTGGGAGGTGGCATCTCTGAATCCTTTGGTGTGTCCCCGGGAATGCAACAGGAATGCCACCTTTTCCCAATGCTTTTTGCATTGGTGGTGGAACCTTTTTCTAATATAATGAGGATTGAGGGCATCCTCTGGGGGATCCCGCTGCACAATGAAGTGCATATAGTTTCCTCGTATGCTGACAACATGCTGATTTACCTGAGACAGCCTGACTTGGGTATACAGAAGATCATGTCCATGTTGCAGGACCTGAGAGAAGCATCGGATTCTATGATCAACTGAGAGCAAACATATGCTTGTATTGTATTGTATTGTATTGTATATAACATTTATAGAGCGCGACAAACACCCTTCGGGTACCCTGGCGCTAAAGATACGTGAGCAAAGACCATCGTGGAGCAGAAAGACAGAACCTAAAATAAACATAACTCAAAAGCGACAGAATCAGTTTCTGGGGAACAACCACGTTTTAATCCTTTTCCTAAACAGGAGCAGGGTACTACATTGTCTAATTTCAAGTGGAAGTGCATTCCAAAGTTTGGCGGTGGCAATACTAAAAGATCTTCCTCCCAGTCTGGCCCTGTTAAACCTAGGTACCTTTGCCAGACGGGCAGAAGAGGATCGGAGGCTCCGGGTAGGAGTATACCAAACCAATTTCTTCTGTAGCGGCTTAGGACCGAGTCCATGCAGAGCCCTGAACCCTATGCAAAGGGATTTGAAATGAATTCTTTGCTGCACAGGGAGCCAGTGTAGCTCAGCAAGGCACGTTGAGGCAGAAAAACCTCGTGGTCTAGACAGGGCTAATTTCGCAGCCGTATTCTGAATACGTTGCAGTCTCTGAATCAGATATTTAGGGGACTCCAACAGTAAGGCATTGCAATAGTCAAGTCTGCTTAAGATAGCACCTCGGACAACCAAGGCTCTGACCGAAGTTGGAAGCAGCGGAAGAATCTTTCTCAAGGCTCTAATAAGGCCAATGTTCCTGGGCTGGATCGATTTCCCCCGTTCTGTACCGGACTGACACATTTAATGGGCGCCCACCCAGCTGAAGTACTTAGGGGTGAGGGTCTTTTATAGCAAGGAGAGCACAATGGAAGCTAATCTTGGGGCTACACTGTGGGGACTCAGACTCAATGTGAAGTTATGGCGGTCTCTTAAATTCACCATTATGGCAAAAGTTGCTCTTGCCAAGATAGTGGTTCTTCCATGAGTACTGTATTACATCACTAACCTTTGGATCTGGATTCCTGGGGTTGGTTTCAGGCCCTTGATGCCGTGCTCCTGGAACTAGTCTAGGACCGAGGGTGTAATCATGCATCTCTTACCACCTTGCATCAGCCTACTAGAAGTGGTGGCCTGGGTGTTTCTGACATGGAATTGTATTTCCTGTCGGCACAGTTGCAGTGGTTGGCCAGGTGGCTAGCGGGTAGAGATGCTCAGGATCTTGGAAGATTTGCTGAACCCCAGTGCAGGGGTGCCCTTGTGTCTTGGCTGTTAGGATGGACTACGAGGGGAGCTCCTCCATCACGACTTTTGACCTTTGCGATGGCGATGAGGTGCTGGATGGCTTTGGCGTTGAGATTACATCATCCGGTACTTTATACCCCTGCAATTCATCTAGTGGGACTTCCTACCTGTAGGGTGAGGTACTTCACAGAATGCAGACTGGAACAGTAGCTTTGGGGTGGGCATAGAAACTCTAGGGGATTGCTATGCGGAGGGCACCATGCTCACGCTGGACTCCTTGATGGAGGGAGATGTCCTCCCTGGTGCTCAGTTCTTCACATACAGGGCAGTGGGTGAGGCCAAGTGAAGTCTGTCCACTTGGGGTCCGGTGGAGCCCCAGACTCATGAGTTCCTGAAAATCCTTCTGACTTTTGGTCATGGGCTCAAGCTGGTCTTGTGGCTCTACAAATCAGTGTTAGAAATGATCACAGGTGACCTCCCTCATAGCAGCGAGTGGTGGGAGACAGTGTTGGGCAGGCAGCTCCAGGACAGGGAGTAGAAGCTGGCTATGAAGCAGGTCCACAAGGTTTCGCGTAACACCTATTTTAAAAACACACAATTTAATTATATACATACCACCTATCTAACTCTCCACAGAATAAATGTTATGCAGCAGATGGAACACATGTAATGCTCTAGATCTGTTGAGAGAGGCAGGGTTCCTACACATGGTTTGGGAATGCCCTGAGATCAGGTGATTCTGGAGCGCAGTGATCACTGACGTGGAGCACACGCTGGGTCGGAGGGATGTTGACACCATGGCCATTTGTTTGCTGGGCGTTTATCTGTGGAAAAAGCTGCCCAGGGCGGGGGACAGGTTTCTTGACCTAGCCATGGTCTTGGCAAAACGGGACATTACACTATGTTGGAGGGCTCGGGAAGGACCCCCACACACTTTGGAGATGTGGGCCAGAGCGGAGGCCATGGCTCTAAGGAGTGATGAGAGGCGGGGTTGGGGACAGCCTATGGCGGGTCTCTGGGAGGAAGTTCTGGAGGACTTTCTGGCTAATGATGATGAGGAGGTCCTAGTCCTTGAACATGATGGCACATAAGGGCCTAGTTGGGACAGGTCTTGGAGTTGGGACCCACCATCTTTCCCTGCATGTTTCGGATAACTGCACTATATGCATCACCATTTGATGGTGCTGACCGGAGGCCCCCCTCGGCTTCGCTGAAGACGTTCTTTTCTTCATCCACCTTCTCTGCTGAATTTAGTGCACAAAGGATTACGGTTGATGATTATGCTGTCACGTGTTGAGTGAAGGTTTTGATTTCTTTTTCCATTTCTTTACTCTTCTTCATTGTCCATGTGTGGGTTTCTCCTCTGTGCGGTCGGGCGCTCGCATTCCCCTACCTGGGGTGGGGTTGGAGTAATGTTGATTGTTTGTGATGCAATGGCTGACCTCCCGCTACTGAGCAATTTGTAGCTCTTGATGGGAACAGGCGACGCCATATGACTACCTTGTAAGTGTCGATTTATGCCTACTTACGATGGTGTGTGCCTGACTTGACCAGTTTTTTTGTGTTTTAAGAAACACCAATAAAGAAATGTTTAAATAAATTAACAAATTCAATACATCACATAATAATTATTAGTAGACACTAAAAAATATTTTTTCTTTAGGTAGGAATTTTTTTAACGTCTGAAAAATTATTTTAATGTAATATATTTCATTTTATTCAAGTTTTAATTCAAAATTAATGTAATATTGCTGTAGCATTTTCTCTATTTTATTCTGCATTTAAAGCAGATATATAAAATTAACTTGCATTCATATTTAACCTTAAATTACTTTTAATTATTATTTTCGAGCTAAATGCTTTTTTTAAAATTTCCCTATACTAAGCGCAATACTATCTTTATTGGCATTTCCCAATGCCATTCCAACTATATGTTGCAATAGAGTCAGATTGCTTACGCCCACTACGCCTCAACACAGTCATATGTTCCCCTGTGTGCTACGCAGCAGCTGAACTAGACACAATAAGATGCACACTATAGGCCTGGGGCAAGCTCAAACATGAGAGCATAAAAGCATAAAGCTAGTAAACAACCAAACCCATTGAAATTAAAGTGTCGTAGATACCTATATCGTGATGACTTCTTTATCCCTGTTGACATAATACAAGAACAGGGTGACCACACACCATTAGACATCGTTCTATATTATTGACTTATACAAACATGTTGAATCATAAACTCTAAGGGCCAGATGTACAACGGGATTTAGCATGCGCAAACGGGTCCCGTTTGCGCATGCTAAATCCTTGTGCGCCATGTACAAACACTATTTTGCGAGTCGCAAATAAATTGTGACTCGCAAAATAGTGTTTTGCGAGTCGCTATTAGGAAGGGGCTTTCCCTTCCTAATAGCGACCCCAAAGCCATGTATGAATGTTTTGCGACTGCAATTGTGGTTGCAAAACACTTGCAAATTACCACCCTCTTCAAGAGGGTGGTAATGCACTCGCAAAAGGGAAGGGGTCCCCAGGGGACCCCTTCCCCTTTGCAAATGCAGGGGAAAATATTTTTTGGGGGCAGGCAGTGGTCCCAGGGACCACTGCCTGCCCTTAAAAAAATGAAACTGAAAAGTTTCATTTTTCTTTTTTAAATGCATCCAGTTTTCCTTTAAGGAAAACGGGCTGCATTTAAAAAAAAAAAAAAGACTGCTGTATTTAAAAGCAGTTCCAGACATGGTGGTCTGCTGACCCCAGCAGGCCACCATTCCTCGGAGTGCTAGCCATACTTAATGGGGTCGCAAATTGCGACAGCCTCATCAATATTCATGAGGCATGCAATTTGCGACCCCATTAGGAATCGCTAACAGTGTCTGAGACACTGTTATACATCTCAATTTGCGAGTCCCAAATTGCGAGTCGCAAACTGCAAGTCGCAAATGCGACGCAATTTGCGAGTCGTAAATTAGAGGGTCGTACATCTGTCCCCATGTTCCCTGTTCCCGTTCAGACATTTCACTCCTTTTAGGGATTTCTTACAACACCCTCTTCCAAGATTCTTGGGTCTTAAATATACAGTATGATGGAGAGGAATGCTCCACTGCAAAATTACAGGGGCTGCTAAACTCCATGCACCCCTCACCAATGAGCAGCGATTTTCTGCGCACGAAGATGGGTGTTTTATTGCCCAATTACAATCTCACATTAATACACTTCACATATTTGCATTGAGTGTATTATACTCCTGAGTCCCTGTATAAATTGGGACTCATAACAGATGTGAAATATATGAGATGTGGGATACTAAATGCTGGGTTTCTACATTTACCATGGCACTGCCCAGTGATACAAAGCTACTGGTTAGTAATACTAAAGGTAATCTCCATCTTAAATAACTGTCCTATTCAATTCTCCCCTCTGGTAACTCTCTTGGGCTATGTATAATATTTCCAACCCCCCTCCCCCCCCAGGACACTGGTCGTTCTTGCCTTACTATTGCTGAAACAAAGAATTGCGATCCATTGGGGATGTCTCGACCCTTACCCCCAGCCCCCTTCACCCACCCTCAAATCCACAGACTGGCTCCGAGATGTGACGTTGTGCAATCTGCAATGAACAGTTGGACGCCTATTGGGAACTGATGCCTCCCCCTTAACCTCTACCTAGGGACATTTAGGCCACACTACGGACATACTTGATTCAAAAGCAGGAGAAGGAACCCATGGACACTGCAGACAATCACTCTAGATCCTGGTGAAGGTCCCTGGCCGTGGGTGAGGTACAGAAACAGACTGTAAACATCTGGTTTTACCCGCGGAAGTAGTTCTGTCTGATTATGTTTGTGGGGAGATGACATAATTATTTTCTCAGCACACAAAGTTATGTATATGATCAATGAAAGAGAACTAGGGGAACCATATAATGATGGTGATGTGAATTGAAGCTGCATACACGTATATTGATTGCACCCTACTGTGGAGTTGGGGGGATGTTCGCAGTTGTACTGTGATAACATTTCATACAAAAATGTAATTTTAAAAAACCTGAAGAAAACTGGCAAGTGAAAAGTCAGTACCATTTCAGGAGCTCCAACATATCTTAGCCATCTTGGGCTCCCGCTGGCCCATCCACCCAACTTATTTCTCCCTATCCCTCCTAAACAGCTGAACTGTGCTGTGCTGTTCAACTCAACTTTCCCCCATATTGGGGACCGAATCTGACACTATAGGTGACTTCCAAATCATCAGAGATTTGTCCCTCACAAATCTATGTCACCAGCCACACCTAGCCATCCGAAATCATACCTTGCCCTCCTTTTCATTTCATTGCAGTCATAGTTCCATGCTCTTCATTTAACATTTTTACTAATATTGCCCTCAATGATGCCACACCTACCCGTTTGACCATTCCCCGGATTATATCTCCCACTTCAGATGATGGAGCAAGGACTCACAAATGAGACTTGCTCGGATGTAATCTCCTCACAGTATTAATTTATTAAACTTGTATTGTTTGTACTAATTCTCGCATACACTACATAAGTAGCAAGGAAGCTTGCCTATGTGTCTAAACTAACAAATAACGCTTGTCTCTTCTAAAATGGCCGCTAAAACGCGGGAACTTTACTGCGCATGTCTCAACCATATCACGTATTGTGACGTCTTTCTTTGCTTGGTGGGAAACTCCTGCTTCTGCGCAGTGTGCATTAAAATGGCTGCTTGATGTTTTCACATGCTACAGCTTGCTCTCGTGTTATAATTAATTTGTTGTTTCTCTAACGCTATTAATGCGGGATAGAATTTATAAGTAAATGGGAATAGAATAGAAAGAGTGGGTATACAGTGAAACATTTTATTTGTGATTTTAATATTTTCTTCTTTGACTTTTATTAGTTCGTAAATTTTGGGCCTGGGGTTTGGTGAACTGAAAACTCGTGTGACAATGATCCTGCGCATGCGTCCTGCATGGCTGCCCAGAAAGAAAAGGATGAAGTCAACCTGGATGTCGTCCAAGGCCATGACCTGATGGCTGACACCGCTGTACTCATGAATGTCCCCACTAATATGCAACAATGTACATGAAGAATGTATAAAATTTGTCGTGAGACGGCTGGGAAATAAAGCAAATGTAATAAAAATGATGGGCGGTATTTTAAAACAATGGGCTTTAGGAAATTGAACCAAATCAATATGGTGTGAGGATCAACCCCCTGTCCCCGTCCAATCAGAAATAGTGGCCCCATATTTTTGCAACATTAATGGGAGGTACATGGGCGTAGAAAGGTATAATAGAATATAGCATTAGTTAATTAACAGGCAGAAGAGCTCAGAGAACTAGCACAAGCAGAGGCGAGGCAGAAGCTCCGGACCGACAAGCTGATCGATTGCAGACTGAACCGCTGTCCGGAGGGGGCGGCGGAGTCCATTAGAAGGAAGGCACGGAGAGTCGAGGAGAAGTCAAGTATCAGAGAGGGGAACGACGCAGGCGTCGTTGGTAGAGAGGTCACCAGTCCTGTCCTGAACCTGGAGGAGGTCTTTGCTCTTCATCCTTCCTGGGTCCCATCTTTTCCAACTCCTTGGCCAAGGGGTTTGGTTCTCGCACTTTAGGTAATTATACTTGCAACTTTTAGTTGCGCTGCTGTCTCTATCTTCTCCTTTCTGAGGGACCGTCATTAATCAAAAATTATTATTCTATGCTTCATCCTTGATATGCGACTGAGTATCATGTAGTTCTGTATTTACTCTGCTAAAATCTTTAGATAAACATTTTAAAACTTCCTGACTCAGTGGTTATTTCAGGATTATGTACTGTAATGAATGTCACTCATTTTAAACTTCCCAATTTAGCAAAGGATTCATTGGTAAGTCATTCCTATTCAATCAGAAAGGTAATTGGTAGCAGGGATTTTGATAAAGAGTACAACTGACTCCCCAGCGTAAGTATTAGCGTAGTATGAATGTATGGGCCCAAGTGAGTATTTGGTGTATGAATGCTATTTGCTAATATCGCGCTGGATCACAGACAATTCATGCCAAGTCATAATTTACAAACACACTCCCCTTCCCATCCATCAGTGGCATCACCCCCACAACACACCTTCATCATAGTTTAGAACAGCCAAACACTTTTCATCTCATTTGGCTTCATTGCACCACAACACAATGCTGACTACAACCCATTAAATGTGGGTTACATGGATGATTAACGTCTTCTACAATAAGGACAACAGCAAAATGTTGATGATTAGAGCCTTTATCATCTGTAGTACTCCATATTGTGTATACATGACCATTTCCATATGTGGCAAACAATGTGTAGGTACCGGCATTCGTCTTTTGAAGGAAAGGGTAAAAGAACATATTTATCCTATTAAGAACAAGGATAAATCAATCAATCAAACATTTATAGAGTGCGACAATTCACCTGTGAGGGTCTCGAGGAGCTGGAGCTGTTTGCTGATGCGTGGAGGTTTGATCATTCAAACATCCAGGTCTTTAGATCTGTTCTGAA
This sequence comes from Calotriton arnoldi, assembly GCA_963921515.1. Classification (NCBI taxonomy): domain Eukaryota; kingdom Metazoa; phylum Chordata; class Amphibia; order Caudata; family Salamandridae; genus Calotriton; species Calotriton arnoldi. The sequence continues at coordinate 39,278 of CAWUFW010002575.1, forward strand.
TTGCTGGAGCTACGGTGTGGTCCTGAGGTGCAGGGGCAGGTTGTTCCAAGCCTTGGCTGCCAAGTGCGAGAAGGAGCGTCCTCGGCTGTTGGCTCGACGGATCCATAGGGTGTCTGTGAGGGAGAGGGAAGCTGATCGAAGGTGTCAGTTGGTGGATGGTTAGGCGTTTATTGATGTATGCTGGTCCTTCGTTGTGCAGGGCCTTGTAGGAGTGGGTCAGCATCTTGAACTGGCATCTCTTCTGAATTGGGGGCCAGTGTAGTTTCTTGAGATTTGGTGTGATGTGGGTCCTTCTGGAGAGGTTAAGTATGAGTCTTGCCGCTGAGTTCTGTATTGTCTGGAGATCTCCTTTGAGCCAACATTTCCATGAGAACCATGAATGTGGGAATATACCCAAAATTTAGTGATGGGTGTAGATCACGTATTGGCATACTATAGAGGAGGTGTTAGAACTCACAAGATGCTGAGAAAAAAAGCCTGGTGGATTGCAACCCTGGAGAAGGTAGAAAATGGTTTGAATAATGACAAAGAATTCAGACTATGCTATAGTGCTTGGAATCTGTGATGTTAGAAGATCTTAGTTCCATATGTACAGAGTACAGGCCACAAATAGGGACTTCAGGGCTGTGCAGTACTGAATGTAGTTTTTAGTAGGCTTGCCTGCTAGACATTATGATACCACCCTAGATGTCTAGCTCCAGACCATTTATCTGTTACATTCACAACACGGGAACAGCTGGAGCTCTACAACTTCTTCTGAAGAGTTGCCATTTCATTTATTAAGCATTAGGGGGGATGAGAACGGATGTGTTAGTGTGGTAAGGAATAGTGCTACATGTAGGCGAGTAAGACTGTATAGTCGTGAAACACACAGTGGGAGTTCGAGCCTAGTGAGGATTGTAGCTACAACCTGGGGAAGCAAACTTCAAGAGTGGAAATGAGCAGTTTAAATTAGAAGTATATTGTTAAGAAATTCTTCCTATTATCAGGTAACTTAAAAAATCTTCCTGCGGTGGTAACATGTCAAATATAGAGCTTTGAATGGCTGAGATATGGAGCATAGAGCTAAGTGGCAGCATGGAATAATTGGATGGTTGTTGGAACAAATAATGGGAGTTTGAGCACAGATTTGTTTGTATGTTTGGGAAGCCTGGTATATGTGACATCTTTCGCTTAAATATGTGAATGTGTTATTTCTGTGGGTGCTCAACAGCAGTGTCTGTATGGCCGATCTGATGAAAGCTGGAGTTTAAGCACAGGGGGGACATTAGTTAAATATTGGAAAAACATTTCTTGTTCTTTCAAGTGTGAAGGTCAGTATGAATGAGAAGTTTTTGACTGAGAGTTCTGAATTGTCAACTTTATTTAGGAGAATTTCCATCTTAGGAGGCGTCATATCGTACATAAGTTTAAGAGTAGATGAGGAAGTCCACATAGGTATGATAACGATATGCGGTAGTCACTGGATTCAGCGGTAGCACTGAACGACTGGATGGCTGTCATGATTAACAGAGGGAGTTCGAGCACAGTGAAGGCCGTAGTTATTACTTTGGGAGTTTACATTTTATAATTGAGATCGGATCGCATGAATGCATTATTTCTTTACGGACTAAAGAAGTTAAAACGTTGGCTTTTAAACAATGTAAACTGTTTGTATGCCTAGACAGGGTGGCACTTGTAGTGTGCTTTGTGTTAACAAACATATGACTGTGATACTTTTATGAGGTGTTAACAGTGATGCGAATGCCAGAGTGGCTAATGCTTCATGCCACATTTTGCTGATACCATACATTTAGGCACGCATTCAGGACCAGAAATTAAGTCAGATGCCAAGGTGTATGTAAGCAATTGGGTTACTGGATGGGGGAGGATTGGGAGGGTTGGAATGATCCATACTCAAGCAGCAATCCCAATCCTTGTCAGGGAGTAGTCGCAAGCAAACTCCAAATTAACCTGTGCTTAACACTCTGGTAGCTTGGCACAAAAGCAGTCAGGCTTATTTAACATAGAGGCAACGTGTAAATTATTTTATGCAGCACTTCAAACAGTAATTGTAAGACATTGGGATGGTTGCTGGGGTGGGGGGGTGAAACCCTACTCATGCAGATACCACAATCCTTGTCAGGGTGAAGTCACAAGCAAACCCCAAATTAACCTGTGCTCAACCCTCTGGTAGCTTGGCATAGAGCAGTCAGGCTTAACTTAAAGGCAATGTGTAAAGTATTTATTCAGCACTTCAAACAGTAATAAAGTGAAGACACAACACAAGAAAAATCGCACACCAATTTAGGAAAATAGAGTACATTTTAAGAAATATATCAAGACCAAAATCACAAAATCCGTAGAACCAGATTTATGCAATTTTAAAGATTTAAGTTAAAATAGCACCAAAAAGAACATAGCACCAACTGTGGTTATCTGGCTGCGCAGGACCAGGACAAAGTCACAAGTTCAGGCCGATCATGATGGGGTGCTGGCCAGCTAGAGGGACCCAGTTAGGCCCGTTGAACAAGAGTACCTTAAATCACAGTTGTGAAGAGATGTGGGGTCCCAGGTCAAGGATGTATAATGCAGCAGAGGCGATGTGAGGTCTGGGAATGGAGATGCGTCATGCAGCAGCGGTTCCAGGTAACTGCGAAGGGTGAGGCGATGTCCCTATGTGGAGATGCATCGAGCAGCGGCGGTTGCGATAGACTGCATTGGGCAAGGCAATGTCAATGAGTAGAGATGTGCCCGCTCCGATGAGCTGTAAATAAAACACTACAGTGGGCCTGCAGCACTGATTGTGCCACCCACTTAAGTAGCCCTCTAACCATGTCTCAGGCCTGCATTGCAGAGTCTGTGTGTGCAGTTTAAACTGCCATGACGACCTGGCAAGATGACCCTTTTGCCAGGTCTCTACCTTCCCTTTTTATATGTATTAGTCACCCCTAAGGTAGGCCCTGGACAACCCAGGGAGGAGGGTGCAGTGTATTTAAAAGGCAGGAATATACTTTTAAATCATACATGTCCTGCTGGTGAAAAACCCCCAAAGTCGTTTTTCACTACTGCAAGGCCCATCTCTCCCATAGGATAACATCGGGATTACTTTATTACATCTTATAAATGTAATTCATAATCTGAAAGAGATACACATTTCAAGTTTGGTGTCTCTGGAATCACAATTTAAAATCACAACTTATGGTGGAGTCGGATTTTAAATTGCAATTCTGAAAATGCCACTTTTAGAAATTTGGCATTTTCTAACTTTAGCCATTTGGTGCCTGCTGCCTGTCTCTGATCACATGTCTGGGGTGGGTGACAGTTGGGCTTTGTGTATTCACCCTAGACAGCTATACACAATGGGAGCTTAGGTGTAACTTGATGGGCCATCCTGGCAGGATGGGGGGGAGGAGCTGGACCCAGCCTCACTTACACCTGAATAGGCTGTGTCCTGTCCCCACACAAAGGGCTGCATATCCCGCTGCAGTGAGTCTTGAGCTAGGGCAGGAGGGGCAGGGCCTCTGTGCACTTCAAAGACCTGTCTTTGAATTCTCCCCCACTGGGTACTGGGTATAAGTACTGGACCTTAGACACCACTACTTCAGTACACTTCTGGACCTGTAACTATTCTGCCAGGAACAATAACTGCTGTGCTGCTGAAAGGACTGCCATTCTGCTGGACAGCTGCTTTGCTGGACCCTGGCCTTGCTGTGCTGTCCTGCTGCCTGCTGTTCTCCTGCCTGGATGAGAAGGACTAGACCTGCATCACTTGAACCCAGAGTGACTCCAAGGGCTAGATGACTGGCCTCCTGATCTGAAGTCTCAGGGACATAAAAGATTTCCAACCACCCTGCTTCTGCACATGGACTCTGCCATCTGTGATCCTGCCCTGCTAAGTGGTGCCATCCCAGTCCTGGACCCTTGAAAGTGGTCCTAAGGTGTTTGCTCTAGCTGAACTGACGCATCCTCGGTCGAACTGATGCATCACTGCCACTGCGGGAACAATACCAGCGTTTCGCCACTACTGCGTGGATCAGCACCTACGCATCGCCACTGCTGCATGGATCGAACTCGACGCATCACCTTCGGAACCACCACTGTGCGACACTCTTCCTGGCGCAGGGTGCTTGCATCCCCATCGATGGTAGCCCCAACGACGACATAGAAGCTCAGCATTGCAGCTTTCCTGCTCATCTAAGCTGATGCATCGCCTCAACTGCACAACGCATCCTCAACACCGGCCTTTGGATCGCAAACAGGATTCTCGACAGCAACACATTAGGATCTCGCACTGCAGCCTCAGCACAGCTCGGAACCGGCGCATCACCTCTGCTGTACGGCACATCCTCGACCCAAACCCACTCAACGCTCCGCAACCTTGGATTAAAGTACTTTTGTGCAGCGGACCTAATTGGTCCCTGTAGCCGGCCTCCGCACCATCGCGGTCGGCCTTAACTTTTGACTTTTTCCCGTTCCAGCGGGACCAGATATCCCATTTTAGCACTTTACGCTTCTTGGCGCTATTTTTACTTAAAACCTTTAAAAATCTATTTCTCTAGTTCTACTTTTTGGATTTTAGTCTTTTTAGTCTTGTTTTTTTTTATTAAAGTCAGAACAATTTTTCTAACTTGGTGTGGTAATAAATATTGGAGCTAACTAATAATAAAAAACATTACATATACATATATATTTTTTTGACTGTATATTGAGTTTGGTTTATGTATGGCTCTCGATGATGTTGTATAAACTGTACCTGATACAACCCACTCCAAACCCTCATCATTGGATCCACACTTTATAGGCAGACAAGACAATCGGCTTTTACATTACATACCCTAGAAACATACCTCATATCAAAAGTGTATCCGTTTAATCTGCATAACTATTTTGCTGTGCACTGTGTAGCCTATCCAGCACTCATTGTGGTGAATATTTCTATCAACAGCTTGAGGTTAATCCTCACTTTAAATTTAGAGCCACCATATACAGGCATGGAAATGATGCATGCTCCACCAGCGTACCAGAACCTTCTTCTCTATCACCAAGTAACTACTTTTGGCTTCACTAAGTGTGCACAATGCAAAGATATTACCATTTCCTCTTTGTGCTTTCAAAATTACAGCAATCCACCTATCATTCAAGTCCCTCAAGTTGAGACACATTTTCACCTTGACATTGAGCTTGCATGCCAAAACCTTAAAGGTCTTAGCCATTCTGAACATTCCATTGGCTGTATTACATCACACACAAACAATCTGTTCCCTTAGTTAATCCCTCAAACCTGCTACCACATTCCTTACTTTATCCTCTTTTGTTACAATCCCATTACTAGGTGAGTGTGAACCCCTTGAAGCACCCAAGATCGTCACCAAATGTCTTTTGAAAGATTTTCTTCCATCTATCTTCCCCTCTCCCATCTGTCACAAAACCTGGCCCGCATGATTGGGATCCAAGGTTTCTGTTCTCTCCATCCCAACAAAATCTTCTCCTTTTTCATTATGTATACTTTTCCCCACATCTCCCTAACTTTAAATTACAACTGTGCTTCAAAATATCTTCCTTAATATAAAAGCAAAATAGCCTTCACTATTGGCATCGGGTTCTTTCAATTTCATATCATTACAGTTTTTGATTATCTCTCTGACTATCAATACGTTCAATGAATCGGAATGAGCAAAAATGTGCACCTTCACACCCTACCCATCTACCACACAACATGGAGGGCTATGCTCAGCCCTGTCCTTTTCCAACCCAGCTAACTCTTTCCTAATACCTCCCCCACTCACATTCACTACCAAAACTTCAACAGCGCACCCTTCTATTTAGCATCCTGCTTCTTATTTATGTGACTTCTATCGTTTTGAAAGTAATTTTACACACTCTGGAAGGTGTCCTATTTTTTTATTTTTTTTACATCTGTATCGCTTTATTATAAATGTGGAATAATTTCAAGAATCAGCCAAATGTGGTGTAGTCTCACACGAATGACATTGTAGAGTTACACTCTTATTTCTACCACCATTAAATTTTTCTCGCATCTATTTTCCTTTTACTAACTACATTAACTCCGCTCATTTAAGTTTTACATCACTCTTCAATTCCAGTATATGCTCATTCGAATAGGTAGAAAGATTTTCTCTTGGCAGAGTTTACAGCTTTCTCCACAGTGGACTGCTTTATAGACCTATCCAGGATTTTTTATTACTTGTTCAGTTTATCAGTCGGTTCCTGATTATCCTTTCGTGTACATCTTTAACCACGAATGCTGATGAACCTTTCCCCTCGGTTTTTCTCTTTTTGGATAATATATTGTATCAACAATATCAGATATTGTTGGAATTTCTAATAGAATAAAGCTAAAAAAAAAGATGAACATTGCTGCTAAAATGTGCGCTGTTGCCACATATTAGGGCACATGCATCAAAGGTTTTTGCGAGCGCAAACGGTGCGATTCGCAAAAATTGGCCGTTTGCGCCCGCAAAAAGGCCTTTAGCGATGCATTAAAGTGTTAGGCACTCGCAATCTAAGAAATCGCAATTTATTGCGATTTCTTAAATTGTGATTGCATTTAAGGAATCTCAATTTGCGATTCCTTAAATGCAATGCTAGAAGCACTTAGAAATAGCGAATTCGCTATTTGGAGCCGCAAAATACAGAGAAATTATTCTGGTCTGTATTTTGCTAAAACCTTGAAAAATGCACTAAAGTGCATTTTTCAAGGTTTCAGGATACACACACACATGCCCTTGGGGCATGTGTGTGCGCAACATGGGTGCACATCACAATTTCAGGGGTGCAACAGGGTGTCATTTTGACACCTTTGCACCCTTGAAATTGCATGCGCAATTTGCGAGTACCTATTGGTACTCGCAAATTGCGCATGCAATTCCCTTTCATTCCTATGGGCCTGTAGGCCCATAGGAATGAATGGGAAGCCATTCCTTAACCCCTTCGATGCTTGTGACGGAACCATGCCGTCATGAGTCACGGTCGGGCTGTGCTCATGACGGCATGGTTTCGTTACGACCACGCCCGCGATTGGAATGTCCAGCACAGGGCTGGAATTCCTGCCGCAGGCAAGGTGTTAATTGCGACTCGCAATTTGCGAGTCGTAATTAAGGAATGTTTAGGAATCGCCATTTTTATAGCGATTCCTACATGCATAGGCTTTTGGGAGTCCTTAATTGCGATTCCTTAATAATCGCAATTAAGGACTCGCAAAAGCTTTTATTGATGCATGTGCCTGATTGTTCGAAGGATTCACACAGCATCTGCACGCTATAGAAAACACTAGCGCGCACTTGGCAAAAATGTAGGGAAGTTGTCACAGAGAGTATTTTTTTTAAACCAAAACACAAATATGTATGATGAAAATTGCAGACTTAATAAGTAAATTGGTTAGCATTGTCTGGTAGATGATCACATATGTACAAATAAAAACAATAAAAGTAGATACTGCTGTATATCGCTTCTCGGGTGTACACTTGGGCCTCGTGCCTTAAATTTCTTTCAGCCAACATTGAGCAATAAAATTGCAAAGTTTTTTCCCCAAACAAAATTGCAAATATGAAAAAATTTGCATATCTGTTTAATATGTCTGCCGTGATTGCGCTTTTTCTCTTTATACATGATTGTCATGAATAGGTTCAGTCCCTTTCTCAGTTTCTTTAATTTACTGATTCATCATCAGATGACTTGACAACAAGTCCTGGGGTTCCTTTCCATGTAGACCCCCAACAGTGTGTTTACTGTGCTCACCATTCCCAAAATGTCTGATACCCTATATCTATCACAGGTGACTTGGTCCCTTCAAGAAAAAACTTGCCCACTCTCCAATTTTACACAATCTCATCATTACCACACCTGACAAAGTTCCAACTTGCAGACAAGTGTTATACCCCGGGAGCCAGTGATCTGTTGCGGGTCTTCCTCTCTTCACACAATGGGCTTATGCTTAAGCTTTGCTGCAGTGATGGTCACGTTGTTCATACAGACTTTCAACCTTTCACCCCCTTCTCTATGCACCTTCCACCGTGTGTGCACCAGCAGCCAGTGATTTCCTTAAATTACACTAAAATTAGCCTAAGGAAGAACCACAACAAAGGGCCAAACTGAACTGGTGTAGGTTGGAGCTAATGAAAAGCAAATCAAAGTTGGATCAGCTGAGAATAGAATGGATAGTCCAGGAGCTGACCTGCAGAGTTGAAGCTGAGATGTACTCTGTGCAGGCTTGGTGTGTACACAGTAAAAAGGGCAGTGGTGCATAATGGACAAGAGGGCCAGTGATAGAAAGAGCCGTGCAGGGACAAACTAGAGAAATAACAATTGGTGTACTGGGAGGTGTAATATGGTGGAGGACCAAATGTGGCCATGTTCAGAAGGGAAGTTGGAGATGGCGAGGCAGTATTGTCATTGATTAAAAGCACTGTACAAAGGGCAACCGGTAGGACAAATGCTTGAGGCGGATGTGAGAGTTAGACTAGGGATCCTATTTAATGAGATATCCATTTACTGCACTATTTCAGGATTCAGTGCAGGGGCCTGATGGGGACCCTTTAAAATTGAAGCAACAACAGAAAACAAAAGGTATACAGTCTGAGGGAGGATAATGCAGAAGATAGGAAGATGGAAGTCAGTATGTTTGAAAGGTTATGTGAGAACATAAGGAGTCACTGTAAGAATACGCTATGTGTATGTCTCGCTCTCATGCATCTTTGACTAGCCCTGGGCAAAAGGGGCTCCGATTTGTGGACTTCAAATAAAGAATTTGGTGACTGCACAGGTAAAGACAAACAAGCATTTGCAATGCAATAGTGTGAGAAGCTGGCCTGGTATATGATGTCCACTAATGTAAGTGGGCACCTTGCACCAGTCCAGACGACCCTTATGGTGATTTAAGAGGTCTTAGACAACCTTAGAAAGCTCTCTAAGTGGTAGCTGTGGAGAGTAGCCTTCAGGCTTAGTCCAAAAGGAGTGTAAAGCAGCTTGTTTTACCAGAATGCAATCTTATAGTGTAGATTAAGTGAAAAAGAACCACACCCAAGTATTTATAAAAATATGTATTTATTATATAATACTCTCTAGTACGTTCCAATATCTCCAACACGGAGATAAACGCAATCACACAATATGTTAGCAAAGAAACACAGTAAATAGCACGAAATACAAAGTGGCCCCAGGGGGGGACCAAACCATATACTAAGAAAGTGGTATAAGAACCACAACTCGAGTCAAGACATTGTCGAGAGGACGTAGATGTGCTGGGACCCCAAGGAACCACTGAAGGTGAGTAGATAGGGACCCCACGGAGAGCATGTGCAGTGTGGAAACATGACCGCATGCTCTGTACTACTCTATGTGCAAGTCGCGGTAGGATTTTTAAAGATTAATGACCCTTCCCAGTGGACCCTGAAGAAACCAGTGGAAGACAGAAGGTTGGAGAGCCACCTCACCCTTGGAGACTCTAGTACCCACGTTACCTACATCAGGGAAGCCAGGTGCATACGTGTGAAGTGGTGTCGGAAACCGCCGTCGAACCCAATGGAGGACTTCAGGAAAGTGCCGCTGGCGAAGAAGGAGAAAGTTTACGGTGGAACCCAAGGATGGATTTTTGATGAGAGGTACCTGCAAGCAGAGGGGACAGAGTCTATGTCACTCAGGGGTGACCAGGAGACTTGGAAGACGAAGGCCCTCCGATGTCGGGTGTTTCAAGATGGATGACAATGACCTTGACTCTGCAGCTGTGAGGACCAGGCGATGCTGAGGAGGACCAGGAGATGTGCACGAGCTGTCCCACGAAGGATGTCGAGTGCTGAGGGGTCAGTGTCCGGCAGGAGCACCAACAAGCCTTGGCAAAGGCAAGCCATGCAGGAATCATAGAAGGAGCAACGTCAGGACCAGCAAGGTCCAGGGGACTCACCAAAGGCAGCGGAGTCAGGGCAGGCCCCAATCAATCAGGGGAGCCTAAAAGTAACAAGTGTGACCCTCAATTGGATCCACAGGCCGGAGGCACTGGAGTCGCGAGAGGACCTCAAGCAGCTCACCAAAAGATGCAGGCCACGATGCACACGGTGAGGTGTGGCTGAAGATTCTGGTCACTGAAGGTGCTCGAGGTTGGGGCTACTTGGAGCCCGAAGATATTCTTGCAGAGAAGCCAACAAGCCTTTGCAACTGCAAGTTGGACACAGTGCACAGGGGTTCAGTTATTGCAACCCCCACGAGGGATACTGGCCTCAAACTTGGTGAGAGGGCAGGGCAGGCCTCAGGAGCTGTAGAAAACTACCACCTGTGTTGCAGAGCCCATGGAGTCCGGAGGAGCTCAGGATCTGCATACCGGTCGACTTAGTTGCGGTGCCTGCGAATGCAGGGGAGTGACTCCTTCACTCCAAGGGAGATTTCTTCAGGTGTCTTTGATGCTTCACAAGTCTTGGAAGGCTCCTGTATGATGCACAGGCGCAGACAATGCAGCAGACTGGAAGGGAGACGAAGTCAGGCCCAAATGAAGTCCAGCGAAGTCCAGAGTGCCCAGACGGTAGAAGTGCAGTGGTGTCTGATCTGAAACTTATCTCACGACAAATCTAGGGACCTACACCCAGGTAAGCCGTTAAGTACCCTAGGGAAAGGGTTGGGAAGATTCAGGGGACCCTCCCACGGGAGGTTCTGGACAGGGGGGAGGTTACTCCAATGTCCTTTGTCCAGTTTCGCGCCAGTCAACGGCTCCCAGAACTGGTTTGAACTGGACTATGCACAGGGACACCAAGGGTGCCCCTCATGCAGACTTTCTGGCACGGACAGGTGCACCCACCTGGTCCCAATACACTAAATCCTGTCTGGGAGGTGGTCACACCTCCCTGTGACAGGATGCCTATTGTTCCATCTTCCTCTGCTCGAGCTTGGCTCAGCAGCAGGAGGGCAGAAATGTGTCTCTGGTCGGCAGCAACCATTTTGTTCTGTCCGGGTCTAGAAGGTTGGCATTGGGAACACTGAGAGCCTAACGGAGGGCTCTTCCAGTGCTTGGAATCATACCTCCCACACCGTTTACAGTGTGGGAGTATGATTCCAACATGTTTGATACCAAACATGATAGGATTCGATGCAGCCGTTTTCGAGATGGTCATCGTGTAATTACACGGTGCCCCTCTATATAGTATATGGCTGCTTCGCTGACAATCCGGGAGAATGGACTCCGTAGGCTGCAGGGGTGTCCTGCTCATGCAGGGGCACCCTCTAACTTAGAACCAAGCACCCTGCCTTGAGGATTGGAAAGGCCTGCTATAGGGGTGACTTATAGGTTTTAAGTGGTGACCCTAGATATAGGAAACCTATATCTTAAGTAAGTGGTGCAAGCACCAACTTACACAGGCTGCCATGGCAGGCCTGTAGTTCCATTTTGCATGGTCTCTCATGGGTGGCATAATGCATGCTTCAGCCCATGAGAGACCTCTGGGGTACCTATGCCCTGGGTACCTTAGTACCATATACTAGGGACTGATAAGAGTACCCCAGTATCCAATCTGGAATGTACCTAAGTACTCAACACAACAATTTAGGGAGAAAGGAGATAGACCGGGGTCCTGATTAGCAGGAGCTCAGTCAGACTAGTCATAAACAGCATCACATCAAGCAAAAAGTGTGGGTAACAATAGAAGCAGATCCTACTTTCCTGCAAATAGGTCTCGCAATTGCGAGATTTTTAGCTATTGGCATTGTAAATGACAATGCCTTTCATTTATGTGTTTAAAAAACCTGCAATAATAAAAGGCATTGTCATTTACAATACCAATGGGTCAAAGTTTCTAAAATACGAGACTTATTGCATTGTAAATGCTTGTTGTTTACAAGCGCCCCATGTTGCACTTTCACAGTAATAGAGGCCACGCCCCTTTCTTGAGACGACCCGTGTCTAAAGAAAGGTCCACAGCCGCTATTAAAGTGAAAGCGCGGGATGGGGTGCATTTACCAAAAAAAGCATTTGTTTGTCACGTTGACAAGGGTTGACCAGGCAACACAGCAGTATTACTAGGCTTGCTGCCTAGAAAAGTGTGTTGGGGACACACCGGTCAGCAGCAAGTGCTAGGTCCTTGAAGAAAATAAATAGGGACACTGAAGTTCACAGGAGATGGTCTAGGTGGATAGACTGAGGTACAGCATGTGCACGCGTGATTCCCTGGCTGTCTGTGGAGACAACGGTGTTCGCATTTACTTCTCTGGCAGAGGGGTATATCTGAATGATGGTCAGAAGAAGAGGAGTGCCTGGTCAGTGCTAGCAGGGCCGGCTTTAGGGCAGTGCGGCCGGTCCGGCCGCACTGGGCGCTGACCTGTGGAGGGGGCGCTGACCTCAGGGGGGGGGCGCTGTGCTTAGAAATAACTTATGATTGGAGAGATGAAGGGCAATTTTGGACGGTGGTAGCGAGAGAATCCGAGGAGAAGGTCATGGGGGTGGGGCGCCAAAAATGATTGTCGCACCGGGCGCCACCAGCGCTAAAGCCGGCCCTGAGTGCTAGACAAAGGTTGTGGGGTAGAGCGCGAGAGAGACACACTGTGGAGGGAGTCCTCCCGCGTGCTGATTGCAGAGGGATCAGTGGAGTGAGTGCTTACAGGCCTCAGTCAGTAGAGAAAAGAAAAGCAAAATAAAAAGTCCTGATTTTTCAGGAACAGTGGATATAAGAAGAGAGGAGCCGGCCCGCCATTGTGAACAGTTGAAGGATTAGTGCCTAATTGATAATGGTACCAAATATTAGTATTTTAGGACATAAGCTTCTATGCTTGGATCATGGTGCCCACAACAATCAAATCATAACACCTGTTTATAGACTGATGTGTTCGATTGTGTTTTCTTTTCGCACATAAAGAAGTTTAATTTAATCATATGCAAAGCAAGATAGAAAGCAACATTTCATTTTATTTTCCATGCTTATCAGGGCTATCATTCAGGAGCTATAAAAGGGGAACATCGTGCTTCAAGTTAAGTACGTTACTCGGCTTTATAGTGCCCGGTTTCCGGCGAATATAAAACGACAAATGTCCTTTTTCCGGGAGATTAGTCACATAATACCTTTGTCGAGTTAGGCTCATTCCGTGTTCACTCTCCGTGACCTCTCTCAAAGTATGCATATCTGCAGAATTAGAAATGTGCTCGTGCGTGAGGCTCGAGAAGCGTGCTTCTACGGCCTGCCCCTTCACTAATGCAAACATTAGATAGGTGTGGAGCAGTCATTATGCTGTGATCTACGGCAAGGCCCTAATTTAATCAGCTGCGAAGTGTATCCCCTCTGGGCTCACGAACAAGCGAAGATCTGGCCTGCTGCATCAGTCTTTAGCTGCGCAGGTAATGATCACCTTGTCCGCGTTGCATATGCACCACATTGCTTCAAATTACGGCTATTTGTTGTTGTCTCGTAGGCAGCCATTGGTTCCATCATGGCCGCTAAAACGGTAACTCGTAATGCATCATGTACTGCGGCACTAGAGGTATTATCGAATGCCGTTTTATCAGCTGCAAAATGCGTTTTCAATGTCTTTCCACCCCAGCAATCGGATTCAATTAGCATGAACCAAGGCCTGGTCCTGTTTGGGAGAGGGTCTGAGTTAAAAAGCCAGTTAGAAGTTTCAAGTGTACTTTCATTCGTTTTTTAAAAAAGTATTCAACTGAGTAAGGGTTTCTAATAATGGGTGGATAGCTCGGACACTTAAAAACATTGTTTTAAAGAGGCTTCTAGAAAATGGTTAAAATGTGGATTTCCATATGATGGAGCAAGAACTCAGAATGAGACTTGCTCGTAAGCAATCCTCTCACAGTATTAATTTATTAAACTTTGTAATGTCTCTACTAATAAATGCACACATGAACACTATACAAGTGAAGCTTGCCTATGTGTTTAAGCTAATAAGTAACGCTTGTCTAATCCAAAATGGCCGCTAAAGCGCGGGAAACTCCATTGCGCATGTGTCAACCATATCACGTGGTATGACGTCTTTCTTTGCTTGGAGGGAAAACTTTGCTTCTGCGCAGTGTGTATTAAAATGGCTGCTTAATGTTTTCACGTGCTAAAGCTTGCGCATATGCTGCAATTAAAACTGTGGTATTCTAATGCTACTAATGCGGGATAGATTTATAATTAAATGGGAATAGAGTAGAAATAGGGGGTATACAGTGGTGGAGAGGTGTGGTGCAGCGGCCAGGGCAGCTGACTTCGGAGCACAGGGTTCACGGTTCGATCCCCGGCTCCGGCGGCAGCTCAGCTCAGCACCATGTGACTCTGGGCAATAGCTCACTTAATTTCCACTCCGGCCCCCAGCGCCTTGAGACCCGTAAGGGTGAGTAGCTGCGCTATATAAAAACGGACTTACATTTTTACAGTGAAAACATTTATTTGTGATTTTAATGTTTTCTTCTTTGACTTTCTATTAGTTCGTAAAATGGGGCCTGGGTTAACGGAAAGGCAGCTTGAAGCCAATGCGAAGTACGCATGCGCCCTGGAAAACAAGGCACAGCGATGAAGTCAACTTGGACGTCATCCAAGGCCGTGACCTGGTGGCCAACTCCACTATATCCGCGATGTTCTTGCAAATGCAACAATTTATATAAACAATGTATTAAACTTTGTCGTGAGACGGGTGGGAAATAAAGCAAATGTATTAATTGTGAGGGGCGGTATCTTCAAACAATGGGCTTAAAGAAATTGAATTAAAATGACATGGTGTGAGGATCAACCCCCTGTCCCCGTCCAATCAGAAGTAGTGGGCCCATAATTTTGAAACATTAATGGGAGGTACCTGGGTGTAGAAGGGTATAATAGATATAGAATTAGCTAATTAGCTAGCTCAAGCTCCAGCATTAGCTCTAGCACAGATGCACAAGCTCAGTTCGAGATCAGGCTTTGGAGCTCGACGAGCTGATCGATTGCAGACTGAACCGCTGTCCAGAGAGATCCTGAGGTGGGGGCGGCGGATTCCATTAGAAGGAAGACACGGAAGATATCGAGGAGAAGCGAAGTGTCAGAGAGGGGAACGACGCAGGCGTCGTTGATAGAGAGGTCACCTGTCCTGTCCTGAACCTGGTCCGGAGGTCTTTGGTCTTCATCCTTCTTGGGACCTATCTTTCCAACTCCTTGGCCAAGGGGTTTGGTTTCTCGCACCTTTAGGTAAATATAAATGCAACCTTTAGCTGTGCTGCTGTCTCTATCTTCTTCTTTCTGAGGAACCGTCATTGATCGATAATTGATTATTATGCTTCATCCTTGATATCCGATTAAGTATCATGTGGTTCTGTATTTTACTCTGCTAAAACTTTAGATAAACATTTTAAAACTTCCTGACTCAGTGATTATTTCAGGATTATGGATTGTATTGAATGTCACTCATTTTAAACTTCCCAATTATCAAAGGGTCCATTGGTAAGTCATTACTCTTCAATCAGAAAAGTAATTGGTAGCAGGGATATTGATAAAGAGTACAACTGACCCACCAGTGGAAATTGCTAGTGTAGTATGAATGAATGGGCCCAGGTGAGTATTCGGTGTATGAATGCTTGTTGCTAGTAACACGCTGGATCAGTTTTCTGGTTATCAGAGGATGGTTACACTTTGTTAATTGGGTAATGAGAATTATTTTTTATATATAAACTAACATCCGTTTGTTCAAAAGTTTTGTTTTATGTTGTCCAGAATTCCCCGGGGAAAATTGAATAGCGGATGGTAAGTGGAAGCCATACTGCAGTGAGGTTATCTGTCAGGCAGAAATAGTACTGAAAAGTTAAGCAGGGCTATCAGTACTTGTTAGGGACTCTATGCGTGTGAGTAATAGCAAAGGAATACGCTGGTAAAAATTTGATGTTATATCACCTAGAAAGGGTAACATTGAAGAAGTAGCAGGTATTTCTGAAGCTTACATGAAGAGTAAACGGAAGGGTTTTACTCGTAGTGAATGTTTAGTAAACGGAAAGGTTTTACTAAGTGTGAGAGAAACTATCCTTTTCAATTTAGCGAAACTGGCACGATAGCGAATGTTTTATGTTGTTATTGAATTTTATTAAGAAGCGTAAAGAAAATAAAGTTTTGCGTACGATTTTGTAAAGGGAGGGTCAGCTGTCGGAGAGGAAGCTGACATCACAAAACGCCACGCTGGGATTGGTTGAAACAGCGGGCGTGGAACAACTCTTGTAAAGGAGGGGTCAGTAGACAGGAGTAATACTGACGTCACAGGTGTCGCGCTGGGATTGGTTGAAACATTGAGGGACAGAAAAGCGCAGATTGTAAAGGAGGGGTCGTCAGACAGACGTCACTGAAAAGCCGCAATAGGATTGGTTCAGAGACAAATGTTAGCTGGAATTTAATTGGTTGTCAATATAGAAGTCGAAATCCTAGTGGATAGTGGAGATTATATGTGGAAACGTGATCCGACTTTAACAGGAACTCGTCCAGACAGGAGATTCTTAGGTTTTGCAGAATATAATTCAATACATAGATATTTGCCCAAAATTTATGGAGAAAAATGTCGTTTCTACAAAAGGTTAAAAATTATTTTAAGAAGGATAAACCCATCAAAACTAGAGAAGGAATTATCATTCCACCAGCAAAAACACCCGCTTCATTCATGATGATGGAGAGAGGTTATCATACTTGTGTATGGTTAGAAAATTGGATAGAATATACCAAAAATGATGGAATATTAGCATTCCCAGAGAATGGTACTTTCAATGAGAGAATTCTTCAAAATTTAAGATTGAGGATGAATGACTTAGAACCCAGACCTAGATTAACGCAATACGAAGCCTTAGAAGAGTGGGAAACAGAGGCATTTGAACGTGACCGACCAAGAAGCAATAGGGGTTATAGGGAATTTTTCCCTAGACAACAAAATGAGTCAAGAGACAGTCAGATGAAACAGTGGAGAAGAGCGATGCTTACCAAGGGTTTATATCCAGTATTTATGACAGAAGAGTCGTTAGGGAGCAAATGCACAGGAAAGACAAAACACTTGACAGGGTTTGGAGATTCTGAAGATGAATTTATGGAAGAAATATTAAAGAACCCGCCACCATATCAGGAAGGGACAAGTGGATGTACCCCAAGTGCACCAATTTTAAGAAAACCATTAGTACCGCAAGTATTGCATAATCCACCAGTTAATAGGGATAAAGAAAAAGAGGCTATAGACAGAAACAGAGCAGAATTGATACAGAAAATAACACAGCTGAATGTACATCCTGATTCCCTGACCATACCTGTAACAATTGGTCCAGTGGTTCCCTTATATAGTGACAAGGTAAATTATCCAAAACCTCTAGTCATGCCTACACCTGTAGAGATTCCTAAACCTGAAACCGTAATAATTGATGACCAGATCAGTGATTGTGAATCTATGATATCCCTAATGGATTTACCTATTAGAGGATCTGTAAATAGCACTCCTAGAAGAATAACACCTGGTTGCTCAAAAGATGTAAATATAGTAACCTCATCTGGAACTAAGAGTGCCACAGTAGTAACGCCAGAAGACTTAGAAAGGTGGGCACAAGGATCAGACAGATAGAGTTCAACCCCAAAGATCATGGACATCTACAAATTAAAAGTCGAGTTAGAAGAAATGATAGCAGGAAATGTAGGAGTAGATCGTCTAAATACTTACGATGAAGAAGAACTATTGTTCGTATGCAGAAGCATAACTAGAAATGTAAAGATATTTCATGAGAAATTATCAGATTTCGCCTTACAAATGGGGATTGAAATAGGGAAGTCAAAAGTGTTACAGAAGCCCTATAGAGCAGATTTTTCTGACAAGGATCTAGAAAACATGAATGCTTCTGGTCGAAAACTATAAGTAAAAGAATTAATATCAGTATTACAGAAATGGGGAGATCTAGATAAATGGAAAGCTAGATGGACAAAGAAAAAGTAAGAGGCACGGTACAGTAGATCAAATTCTGAATATTTATTGAAGGAAACAGGGAAAGCAGATCAGATGTACCCGATGCGAGAAGTACCTGGAGGAGGTTACGTTCATGTCCCATGGAGTAGACAGGATATTCTGTCATTTACAAATGATTTTCCAAAGTTGAGAGAAAAGCCAATTGAATGGTACAAGCAGGTTGAGAGGTTTGTGAAAGTGTCAAAGGTATTGTTGAAGGACTTGGATGGTCTATTTGACATAGTGGTACCTGCCGATTTGTGGACAGATTGTAAAATTACAGTTGATTGGCCGAGTGAAGAATATCCTAGAGATGCAAAGACAGGTGCTCCATCAAGTGATGTAATGAAAAAATATCAGCAGGTAATAACTTACCTGAAAGGGAAAATTCCACCAAAGGAAACAGATTGGGTGAAAATAGACAGGACCACCCAAGAAGCAAGTGAATCGGTACATGCCTATTATGAATGTCTATTACAGGTGTTCAAACAATATAGTGGATTTGAGGACATTGGAGATAAAAATATGAGTCAGTTTGTCTACCGATTTGTTTATGGTTTAAAGCCAGAGATTTGTCAAATAATTAAGCAGCACATGTTGTGCTGGCAAGGGAAACCCATAGATGAAATTTTGAAATACGCAAAATATTGTGGAGACAATATTGAGGATAGGCACAAGAAACTCCAAGAAAAAGTGATGTGGGCTCAGGTGAAAATGGCTGAGCGACAGGGAATTAATTTGGATAATCCAACTGATAATCAGGGAAAAGATTCTGGAACGAATGGTGACACAGGAAATGGTGGTAAAGTGAGAGGACGAATGAGTAGAGAAGAGGCTAAAAAGAAATTTCCTTGTCATGGATGCGGAAAGTTGGGGCATTGGAAGGATAAATGTAAAAAGATTCGAAATAATAATGGCCCAAATCATAATTTAAATCCACAGACGCAGAATTACTCACAGCAGGGTGTAAATCCTCAGAGTCAGTTGCCACCTGCCCCTATACAGGGTAATGTAAGCAGAGCAAAGCACGGTACAGACGTCGGATATCAAGGAGGAAGTGGTAAGAATGACTATGTAACTTCACAGTTTCTTTTACAGGATGATTTTGATCCATATAACCATCAATGACGGTGCCTAAGAGAGGGGGAGAAGGAGTGCGTACTTGGCGCATCCTTGCCGGTAGATCAGTCAGGTCCATACGTTGAAGGGAAAGTAAGAGGTAATGATATCACTTTCCTTTTGGACACTGGTGCTACCCGTTCTACTGTGAGAACAGCAGACATCCCACACCTTCCTCTCTCTGGAGAAGCTATCCAAGTTGTAGGTGTAGCTAATCAAAAGATCAGAACAACCCTTACTGAGCCAATGGAAGTAAAAATAGGAAACTTGCGAGAAATGCATCAATTTGTAGTGTGTGATTCTAGTCCAGTAAACTTATTGGGTAGAGACTTACTGTGCAAAATGAATTGTACTATTTTCTGCACACCGGATGGTGTTGCAATACCGACCCCAGACGAAGATCATGTTTATAAGTTCATGATAGCCAAGCAAGGTACAGAAATAGATGAGATGTTCTCTTTGTTAATGAAAAACGAATTACCAGAAGAACTAAGAACTACAGTGAATTCCAAGGTATGGGATTTCACCAGGAAAGAGGTAGGACTTATGGCCAAAATAGACCCAGTAAAAATCACTGTAAAGGAAGGTGCAATTTTCCCAAATACTAGACAGTACAAAATGAGTGCAGAAGTAAAAGCAGGAGTTGTTGAGGAAATTAACAGAATGGTAAAACAAGGCATATTAAAAGAAGTTATGAGTAGCCCTTGTAATTCACCAATCATGGGTTTGAAAAAGCCTAGTGGAAAGTATAGGATTGTTCAGGATTTGCGGAAAATTAATAACATTGTGGTACCTTGTTGTCCTATAGTACCAAATCCTGCAGTAATCCTATACCAGATCCCCTGGAGTGCAGAATGGTTTACCGTGATTGATCTATGCCAAGCATTCTTTTCAATACCATTGCACCCAGATAGCCAATATCTCTTTTCGTTTAAATTCGAAAATAAAGTCTATGAATGGAATCGTGTTCCTCAAGGATACACAGAAAGTCCCTCCATTTTTAATCAAATACTGAAAGGGTGTTTGGAGAAATTAGTGCTACCCAGGAGTTCAGTCTTGGTACAGTATATAGACGACTTACTGGTAGCATCCAACACTCATGATGATTGTGTTGAAGATTCAATTGCATTACTCAACCATTTGGCTGAGGAAGGACATAAAGTGTCGCCTGAAAAACTGCAGTTTTGTACCACAGCAGTTAAATATTTGGGACACCAAATTGAAAGAGGAACAAGAAGAATAACATCTGATAGAATAAAAATAATCAAGAAAAATGAAAATGCCAGAAACACAAAGAGAAGTGGGAATGTTTCTTGGAATAGTAGGGTACTGTCGACAATGGATAATAGGGTTTTCACTACTAGCAAAGCCTTTAATTCAGTTAACCAAAAAGAAAGCCAAAGATCCAGTTGAATGGGATGATGAAAGTGCTGGTGCATTTGTAAAATTAAGAAATGCATTGTGTGAGGCACCTGCCTTGGGCATGCCTGACTATACAAGAGAATTCGCACTATTTTGCTATGAAAGAGAAAATTGTGCACTTTCAGTGTTAACTCAGAGACATGGAATAGATAGGCGTCCTATAGCATATTTTTCTGCTACATTGGACCCAGTGGCAGCAGCATTGCCAGGCTGTTTGAAAGCAGTCGCTGCTACCTGTATGAGCATTGAACAAAGTGAGTCAATAGTAATGGGATATCCTGTAACAGTATTTGTCCCACATGCCGTTGTGATCCTGTTGACAAGAACTCGAACTCAGCATCTCACACCTAGTCGGATGACAAGGTATGAACGAATTATTCTTGGTGCTGAAAATGTGACCATAGTTAGGTGCACTATTGTGAAACCTGCTACGATATTGCCAGATCCAGAACATGATTGTCTAAAGGTCACAGAATTATGTACAAAACCGAGACCTGACATACAGGAGACGCCCCTAAAAGATCCAGATAGGGAGCTGTTTGTGGACGGCTCATGCCTAAGGCATGAGGATGGTAAACTGAGTGCAGCCTATGCTGTGTGTGAACTAACTGGAATAGTCGAAGCATCCTATTTACCAGGAGTCAAGTCTGCACAAGTAGCTGAATTAATTGCTCTGATCAAAGCTTCCAAAATTGGGAAAAATTTAAGAGTAACCATATTTACGGTCAGTCAATATGGGTACGGGGTTGTGCATGACTTTGGCCAACTGTGGATGCAGAGGGATTTTATGACTTCTTCAGGATCCCCAATCAAAAATGGACAGTTTGTAAAAGAATTATTGGAAGCAATACAATCACCAAAAGAATTGGCGGTGGTGAAATGTGCCACACACCAGTCAGGAGATGACTGGGTGGTAGTCGGTAACAGATACGCAGATCTGGTGGCTCAACATTGTGCCAAAAACAGGTTGTCAGTAAATAAAAAGGTTGAAAGGATGGGAATCAGCTGCCAACTTATGTTATGTGCACCACCTGAAACATGGAATGATGTGAAAAGACTGCAAGACGATGCCGATGAGAGTGAAAGAGATGTTTGGATAAAAATAGGATGTACCCGAAGAGCAGATGACGATGTATGGGTATACACAGACGGCAGACCAGTCATGCCCGACTGTCTGATTTCACAAATGGCCAGAATGTATCATGGAGACACACATGTAGGGAGAGATGCCATGATTAGACTCTTCAGACAAAGTTGGTATAATCCAAAGTCTAGGGCTGCAGCAGAGAGTCTTTGCCAAAGGTGTCTAACTTGCCAAACGAATAATCCGGGAAGGAAAACAGTAATTGGTTTGGGAAAAATTGGAAAGGCTGAAGGTCCCTTTGTGAGATTACAGCTAGATTTCATACAGTTACCACCATGTAAAGGACTGAAATATGTACTTGTCATAGTGTGTCTGTTTTCAAGGTGGGTGGAGGCTAACCCTACCAGAAGGAATGACAGTATTACAGTCGCAAAGCTGCTGCTACGAGAACTCATTCCTAGGTTCGGTTTCCCAGTAACTTTGGAATCATATAGAGGAAGTCACTTCAACAACGATGTAATTCGAATAATCTGTGAAGCATTCCAAATTGAACATAAATTGCACTGTGCGTACCGCCCAGAAGCTTCTGGAGTGGTTGAACAAATGAATGGCACAATAAAATCAAGACTGTCAAAAATGTGCGCATCAACATCGCTAGATTGGCCAGATGCATTGCCTCTTGTTTTAATGGGACTCAGAAGCATTCCTGATAGAAATACCGGATTGAGTCCCCATGAAATAATCATGGGAAGAGCAATGAGACAAGCACATGTACCTACAAATAAACTGCTGAACATAACTGATGATATGGTTCTAGATTATTGCAAAGGATTGGCTGACCTAGTGCGTTCTGTCTCTCACCAGGTTGGAGAAGACGCAGTTTCCAGGCAGCCTGAGCAAGAGCATGATCTGAATCCCGGAGACTGGGTGGTTGTGAAGCATCACACCAGAGAAACGTGTTTATCACCCAGGTGGGGCGAACCTTGTCAGGTTATACTAGTTACGAACACAGCAGTGAAATGTGCAGGATTGCCTAATTGGATTCATGTAAGCCACACCAAAAGGGTGCCAGAGCCTGAAGAACAAGATCCTCAGACAGCGTCAATAACTGAAGAAGCTGAAGGTTGCACAGCTGAAGAATCCCAGGTGAGAGATTCGGGAGAAGCTGAGGAAGAACAACCGAGCACAAGTCAGGACTGGATACCAGTGGTTGATATACCAGAAGTTTACAACAGAACAAGAAGCCGAGCAAAATTAGAAGAAATTAGGGAGGACCAGATAGGTGAAGAAGAAGCAGCTCAGGAAGAGGAAAAAGAAACCGTAAAAGAACCTGAGCAGGACCAGATAGGGAGAGGAAATTGGGCTCAAATCGACAACGAAGCAACAAAATTTGAACAGGGACAGATAGGTTTAGAAGAACGCGGTCAGGCTGCAGAAGTACAAAGTGCAATAAGCCCTGATTAGAACCAGATAGAACTAGGAAAATAAGTTCAGGAAGAAGAAGATCACGAGAACCTCAAGCACGAAGACGTAAATCCTGAACAGGGTCAGTTACTAGAAACTCACATTGGAGCAACTGAAGAAAAACCAATAAGACCTGAAAAAGAACAAATAGAAGAAGAAACTGAGAACGAAGAAAAACAAACTGTGCCACAACTTGAAAATAAAAGAACTTCTGAAGAAGAAATAAGAAGTGAAGAGACAGTGCAAACCAAGAAGGCCAGAAAAGGCGATCATTGGCCTAGTGTCATTAAAAGAGTAAAATACCATATAGAAACCAGGAGTGAAGATCCGGAACAAGTAAATGAAGTAACAAGCCTAACGGGACAAACAAGTGGAACTGAAAAACGAAAAAGCAAAAGACTGAAACTTGTGAACAATAAGTTTAAAGGTCCTGATTGGAGTTATATAATCATCGAAGACTATGAGAGCTCAGAATCAAGTGAAAGTGGTGACGAAAGAACAAGTGCAGAACTGACTTATGAAAAAGAAATAAAGCCACCTTGATAACGTTAAAGTCTTGAAAGAAAAGATAAGAAGAGAAATCTTCCTTGTCAAAATGCCTGACGACAGAGTTTCTGGGAGACCGAAACGGAAATGTTGTAAAAGATGCTGTGTTATATGCATATGTAGTCTGGTAGTGGTGCTTGTAGTATGGTTAGTTGTGATTGTAGCAATTCATTACCTTATGATAATGGATAAAAAGATTAACAACGAAACAAAGGGAAGGATAGATAACTTGAAAAGTAATAGAGTAAAATTAGAAGCAGAAGATGAACCAGAGTTTCATCATGTGATAGCAGATAATGATACTAGTTTAAATGTTTTCACAAAATTATTGTTTCAATATGTAGATACCATGGAAGTTAGTGATTGTTATGTTTGTATGAAGTTACCCGAATCAGTAGCAGAAGGGTTAACATATCATCATTTGCCATTAACATATGGCATATCATGTAGTGTATTGACTAGTTTATTTTATAAAACAGGGAGACTTCAGTATTATTATTCAGATATAGATGTGATATTTTCTGAGGTTCCGATTCGAAAGAATATGAACCCAGTGCTTAGTAGTCAAGATGCACAGTTTATGGGAGAATTTTTCCTAACAATGAAGTCGATAGATATAACACATGCACATAGAAGCAATCTAACATGTTCGTTACATGAAGAAGAAAAGATATTTTTGTATTTAGTAGAAGATAGAAGACAAAATTTCCAAAAGAAACCATCTGAGCATAAGGCTCATCTTCCACCTTGGGCTGAGAAAGAGGGTATTTACACACCTGGCAAGGCTCAAGCTGCTATGGCTCTGGATTTTGTAAAGACAGGGAAAATTTGTCTGCCTAGGTTAAAGACTGATTATAACAATATTTTCATCGGTACCAGTGAATGTGAACATAATTTCTTAATTCTTGGAGGTTGGGGGACTAAAAGGAGGAACAGATTCGGTTTTCCTGGAATCTATTATGTGTGTGGGAATAAGGCTTACTTTAGGCTTCCTGCACGGTGGTATGGAAGTTGTTATTTTGGAATAGTATTTCCAAAAATATACCACGTAAAAAGAAACACTGGGAGCAATGAAAATAATAGTGAATTAACACGTAGTAAAAGAGCTAGTTTTTTTGAAATTGTAGGTGATATATTTGGTGCATTGATACCTTCAGTGGGAATAATTCTGAACTCAAGGAAGATATGTAAATTATCTACAGTGGTGGATCGTTTATCAACGGACACTGCTGGTGGATTTCTAATGATTAATACGGAGATGGTTGCGATTAGATCAATGGTTATGCAAAATCGACTTGCTCTTGATATAATATTGGCAAAAGAGGGCAGAGTCTGTAAATTATTGAAAACGAAACATTGTTGCACGTACATACCTGACAAAAGTGCAGAAATTGGAACGTATATACAGAATATAACAAAACTTGAGAATGAACTAAAACCACTGGAAGTTGATAGTGTATAGGAAAGATTGACGAATAGTATTGCGTTAATTGGTACCTGGTTTGCTAATGTAGGGAAAGGACTTATAGGTCAAATATTAGTACCCTTAGTAGGGATAGCAATAATAGTACTGTCAATAATAATATGGTGCAAATGTTGCAGAAAGAATGAAAGGTATAGAGTGACGGGAAAAGGCAAGAAACGAAAGTTTGATGAAATCGAATTAGAAGATCTGAAAAGTGAATTATACAAGAAACTGAAAGGAGATGATAAAAATAGAAAGTGTAAAGGTGAAGATGAGACAATTTTATGCTAAAAGTTGGCATCTGGTTGTGGGTAGTATTTGATGGCTCAGAAACGCCATCAGAGAGGGGATTGATGGAGCAAGAACTCAGAATGAGACTTGCTCGTAAGCAATCCTCTCACAGTATTCATTTATTAAACTTTGTAATGTCTCTACTAATAAATGCACACATGAACACTATACAAGTGAAGCTTGCCTATGTGTTTAAGCTAATAAGTAAAGCTTGTCTAATCCAAAATGGCCGCTAAAGCGCGGGAAACTCCATTGCACATGTGTCAACCATATCACGTGGTATGACGTCTTTCTTTGCTTGGAGGGAAAACTTTGCTTCTGCGCAGTGTGTATTAAAATGGCTGCTTAATGTTTTCACGTGCTAAAGCTTGCGCATATGCTGCAATTAAAACTGTGGTATTCTAATGCTACTAATGCGGGATAGATTTATAATTAAATGGGAATAGAGTAGAAATAGGGGTATACAGTGAAAACATTTATTTGTGATTTTAATGTTTTCTTCTTTGACTTTCTATTAGTTCGTAAAATGGGGCCTGGGTTAACGGAAAGCGATACCAAAGGGGATGATGGACGGAGCGCTTGAGCAATTCAAACACTCACGCCCAGTCAACTGATCTGGGTTTAATCCATCATCATTCTTTAGCTCACTCCACCACCCCAGTTCAGACATGGCCATATGCAAATCAGTCTGACCCTGTGCCTCATGGGAACAGTCCAGCCCGAACTGCCAAGCCATGTCTTCCCTGGACCGGAAACAAGCATCCTGGGACCGGTTTCTGGCCATTCAGCCGTCATCAGCCAGGCTAGCTTGAATCCAGTGGCAAAGTGAGCAAGGGACCCACGTCTGGGCATACCCTGCCAACTTAGGGCGAACAAAGCGATACCAAAGGGGATGATGGACGGAGCGCTTGAGCAAATCAAACACTCACCCCCAGTCAACTGATCTGGGTTTAATCCATCATCATTCTTTAGCTCACTCCACCACCCCAGTTCAGACATGGCCATATGCAAATCAGTCTGACCCTGTGCCTCATGGGAACAGTCCAGCCCGAACTGCCAAGCCATGTCTTCCCTGGACCGGAAACAAGCATCCTGGGACCGGTTTCTGGCCATTCAGCCGTCATCAGCCAGGCTAGCTTGAATCCAGTGGCAAAGTGAGCAAGGGACCCACGTCTGGGCATACCCTGCCAACTTAGGGCGAACAAAGCGATACCAAAGGGGATGATGGACGGAGCGCTTGAGCAAATCACACACTCACCCCCAGTCAACTGATCTGGGTTTAATCCATCATCATTCTTTAGCTCACTCCACCACCCCAGTTCAGACATGGCCATATGCAAATCAGTCTGACCCTGTGCCTCATGGGAACAGTCCAGCCCGAACTGCCAAGCCATGTCTTCCCTGGACCGGAAACAAGCATCCTGGGACCGGTTTCTGGCCATTCAGCCGTCATCAGCCAGGCTAGCTTGAATCCAGTGGCAAAGTGAGCAAGGGACCCACGTCTGGGCATACCCTGCCAACTTAGGGCGAACAAAGCGATACCAAAGGGGATGATGGACGGAGCGCTTGAGCAAATCAAACACTCACCCCCAGTCAACTGATCTGGGTTTAATCCATCATCATTCTTTAGCTCACTCCACCACCCCAGTTCAGACATGGCCATATGCAAATCAGTCTGACCCTGTGCCTCATGGGAACAGTCCAGCCCGAACTGCCAAGCCATGTCTTCCCTGGACCGGAAACAAGCATCCTGGGACCGGTTTCTGGCCATTCAGCCGTCATCAGCCAGGCTAGCTTGAATCCAGTGGCAAAGTGAGCAAGGGACCCACGTCTGGGCATACCCAGCCAACTTAGGGCGAACAAAGCGGTACCAAAGGGGATGATGGACGGAGCGCTTGAGCAAATCAAACACTCACCCCCAGTCAACTGATCTGGGTTTAATCCATCATCATTCTTTAGCTCACTCCACCACTCCCAGTTCAGACATGGCCATATGCAAATCAGTCTGACCCTGTGCCTCATGGGAACAGTCCAGCCCGAACTGCCAAGCCATGTCTTCCCTGGACCGGAAACAAGCATCCTGGGACCGGTTTCTGGCCATTCAGCCGTCATCAGCCAGGCTAGCTTGAATCCAGTGGCAAAGTGAGCAAGGGACCCACGTCTGGGCATACCCTGCCAACTTAGGGCGAACAAAGCGATACCAAAGGGGATGATGGACGGAGCGCTTGAGCAAATCAAACACTCACCCCCAGTCAACTGATCTGGGTTTAATCCATCATCATTCTTTAGCTCACTCCACCACCCCAGTTCAGACATGGCCATATGCAAATCAGTCTGACCCTGTGCCTCATGGGAACAGTCCAGCCCGAACTGCCAAGCCATGTCTTCCCTGGACCGGAAACAAGCATCCTGGGACCGGTTTCTGGCCATTCAGCCGTCATCAGCCAGGCTAGCTTGAATCCAGTGGCAAAGTGAGCAAGGGACCCACGCCTGGGCATACCCTGCCAACTTAGGGCGAACAAAGCGATACCAAAGGGGATGATGGACGGAGCGCTTGAGCAAATCAAACACTCACCCCCAGTCAACTGATCTGGGTTTAATCCATCATCATTCTTTAGCTCACTCCACCACCCCAGTTCAGACATGGCCATATGCAAATCAGTCTGACCCTGTGCCTCATGGGAACAGTCCAGCCCGAACTGCCAAGCCATGTCTTCCCTGGACCGGAAACAAGCATCCTGGGACCGGTTTCTGGCCATTCAGCCGTCATCAGCCAGGCTAGCTTGAATCCAGTGGCAAAGTGAGCAAGGGACCCACGTCTGGGCATACCCTGCCAACTTAGGGCGAACAAAGCGATACCAAAGGGGATGATGGACGGAGCGCTTGAGCAAATCAAACACTCACCCCCAGTCAACTGATCTGGGTTTAATCCATCATCATTCTTTAGCTCACTCCACCACCCCAGTTCAGACATGGCCATATGCAAATCAGTCTGACCCTGTGCCTCATGGGAACAGTCCAGCCCGAACTGCCAAGCCATGTCTTCCCTGGACCGGAAACAAGCATCCTGGGACCGGTTTCTGGCCATTCAGCCGTCATCAGCCAGGCTAGCTTGAATCCAGTGGCAAAGTGAGCAAGGGACCCACGTCTGGGCATACCCTGCCAACTTAGGGCGAACAAAGCGGTACCAAAGGGGATGATGGACGGAGCGCTTGAGCAAATCAAACACTCACCCCCAGTCAACTGATCTGGGTTTAATCCATCATCATTCTTTAGCTCACTCCACCACCCCAGTTCAGACATGGCCATATGCAAACTCCGCGATGTTCTTGCAAATGCAACAATTTATATAAACAATGTATTAAACTTTGTCGTGAGACGGGTGGGAAATAAAGCAAATGTATTCATTGTGAGGGGCGGTATCTTCAAACAATGGGCTTAAAGAAATTGAATTAAAATGACATTGTGTGAGGATCAACCCCCTGTCCCCGTCCAATCAGAAGTAGTGGCCCATAATTTTGAAACATTAATGGGAGGTACCTGGATGTAGAAGGGTATAATAGATATAGAATTAGCTAATTAGCTAGCTCAAGCTCCAGCATTAGCTCTAGCACAGACGCACAAGCTCAGTTCGAGATCAGGCTTTGGAGCTCGACGAGCTGATCGATTGCAGACTGAACCGCTGTCCAGAGAGGTCCTGAGGTGGGGGCGGCGGATTCCATTAGAAGGAAGACACAGAAGATATCGAGGAGATGCAAAGTGTCAGAGAGGGGAACGACGCAGGCGTCGTTGATAGAGAGGTCACCTGTCCTGTCCTGAACCTGGTCCGGAGGTCTTTGGTCTTCATCCTTCTTGGGACCTATCTTTCCAACTCCTTGGCCAAGGGGTTTGGTTTCTCGCACCTTTAGGTAAAATATAAATGCAACCTTTAGCTGTGCTGCTGTCTCTATCTTCTTCTTTCTGAGGAACCGTCATCCTTGATATACGATTAAGTATCATGTGGTTCTGTATTTTACTCTGCTAAAACTTTAGATAAACATTTTAAAACTTCCTGACTTGGTGATTATTTCAGGATTATGGATTGTATTGAATGTCACTCATTTTAAACTTCCCAATTATCAAAGGGTCCATTGGTAAGTCATTACTCTTCAATCAGAAAAGTAATTGGTAGCAGGGATATTGATAAAGAGTACAACTGACCCACCAGCGGAAATTGCTAGCATAGTATGAATGAAAGAGCCCAGGTGAGACTTCGGTGTATGAATGCTTGTTGCTAGTAACACGCTGGATCACATATACAAATATTAAAGGAAAATATGGATTTTTTCAAATGAAGCTGCGGCACAGACAGTGTGAGCCACCAGTTTGCACAGAGTAATCCTTTGACCAATCTTTGTTCTAAGAACGTCCTCTAGTATCGCCAAGTAGGGCATGAGGGGCCATTCTGCCACTGGGGCATTTCCCCGCTGAGCTGCAAGGTAGTTAGCTGGTATAAGAGCAGGGTGGGCAGACGTGACCCTGCTATGCCTCCAGGGGCCCATTCTAATCGTATTCTTCTGCAGTGGGGCTGGTTGGAACATTTCCAGGGTTGATTTTGGGCCAGTTCCGTCGGGGTCCCAAACCAGAGGGTACTCTGAAAGTAGAAATGTCCCCACCCTCAAATGCATGACCCATTCACCCCTCCCACCCTTCCAACTCACCCACCCCCTACCGCGCCAGCAAACTTGAACTTCCGAAGCTTCTAAAAAAATTATAGTTGGGGAGTGGAGAATAATCCTGGATTGAGTCTTAAATTTAGATTCTTTCATATTACATTAAAAAAGAAGTGATTAGGAAAGGAGGAACTGTCACGGGCTTGTTTTTGGTTTGTTTTTCCAAACTGTGCCCGTTGTTGTGATGGTGGTGTTCGGGTCTGGCCTTCGTGGTGGCTGGTACTCCTGGTTGTGCGGTACTGGCAACGTTTTTGCCCACTGAAACATTTCTTTGTGCTGTTAATTGCATCGTTATTAGTGCTCAAAAGATTTGTCTGTGTGGCAGAGGGTCCATTATTGGCAACCACGTCGATTGAGGGTTTGCATTTTGATTACTGTCTAGGACTTGTGTATGTCCTTTCATTGGCTTTCATTGGCTAGATACTGCTGATAATCGCTGCTTTGTTCTAATGGAGGGAGCTAATGAGTGGGGGAGGCAGGCGGGGGTTAAGTGCGGGGATGCATTCTTACTCATGGTTCTGTCAACCTGTTGTGCAGAGGGTTGGGCTCACAGTCCCTTTGCCCCTAACAGGCCAGAAATGTGACCATTTAGAATAGAACTGAGGCATGGCACCCTGAGGGAGCTTGAAGAGCAGGCAGTAAGCCCAGGTCCTTTGACTGAGACTTGACTGTCTTCAGACCTGCTTTGTTTAATTGCCAGTCAACCAGTGAACTCCCCTGCTCCTCTGGATCTTGCCTGACCTGGAGTTGGCGTAGGCCACATGGATATGTGGCCCCTCTTTCCTAAAATTGCTTAGTGAGGGATGCTGGGGGGACCAGAATCACCAGTTCCAGCTGGTATCGCCACAGCTAAATAGACAGCATTATATGTTTTTGTCCCCAGAATGGGAAATAACCATGCAGAGCCGAAATTAATGGATCCTTCTCTGCCGGTTTTCTCATATTCTGTGGACAAGTCTACTCTGATTTACCGCCTGCTCCGAGTATGTGGTAAATCTGAGCAGGGGGCTGTGGGGAGGAAAGAAAATCAGTATGGCACCTGGGAGCAGGCATGTCTTGAATGCCG
This sequence comes from Calotriton arnoldi, assembly GCA_963921515.1. NCBI lineage: Eukaryota > Metazoa > Chordata > Amphibia > Caudata > Salamandridae > Calotriton > Calotriton arnoldi. The sequence goes on from CAWUFW010002575.1 coordinate 70,336, forward strand.
GAGTGGAGGGCTACCTACTGCCCTATGGTGTGGCTGAGATATGAGCTGTTCTCTTAGGGCCCGTGTTTTTACCAGATGCGTATCTGCACTTGTTATAACCAGGTCCAGTGTTTTCGGACCATGTAACCCCGGTTCCAAAAACATTGGACAACTCCTAATATGGCAGAGCCACATCCCGCCGGGATGCCCCCATCATACTCTTAATGTGGGCCTTGCATCCAATGCAATGGCAATTTGATGAGACATTATAGGATCGACTCTCCAAAGGCATGGACAGGGTAGACCCTCTTATTTGGTTCAATGGGATTGCTGTTGTCTTTTTTTTTGGGGGGGGGTATGTTTGAAGGTAAGCAGGAATTGGTGGAACTGTTACTATGAGGAAAAGGGTGGTGTGAGCAAGAAAAATCTGAATTTGGATGAAGTGATGGGGGTTTTGGGTGCAGATGAAGTTGTACAACATAAAAAGAAGAGGGGAGTCTTAGGTGAGGCTCATTGGAAGGGAGGGCAGGAGAAACAACATCAGTAGAGTGAAGATTTAACAATGCATATTGGTAACGCAGAGAGTTCTGGGAACTACGTTTATCTTTTTTTAATATCTTTAACTGAGCTGAAAAAAAGCATAGAGGAGAAGGTTCCGCAGGGTCATTGGGAGAGTGCTAAAGGCAGAGGCTGTTTATATACCTCTCAGTCCATGTGGTCACGCCTCATTCTCCCTGCATCTTGACTCTCAGGGTCTCCTATGCTTGCCTGTTCCAGTAAGATTCTGTCATCTTTATTTTGTCATAAATACTTCCGTTCATTACATTTCTAATTTACAAACCTATGCCTAACTTTACTCTCCTTTTTACTTACTATAACTGTTACTTTTTTGCTTTGTCAACTGAGTATTAATTTTTAGGTTCTTATCTTTTTAACATTAATAACTTGCAAAAGAGCTCCAGATATTGCACTTTAACTTTTTCAGCGTTCTAAACACCTGTTTTTACCTCTTGACCAAATTGCCAGTCCTATAGCTTTTTAGTTCTGGCGTTAACCAAGACTTTTGATTTTACTAAAATTATATATTTACTTAAAGGAGATTTCAGCCAGCTCTCTTTATCCATTGGTTTGTTTTAGTGTCATTCACATTCTGCTTCCGCACACTACAGCATTCAGCAGGGAGCAATGGGTCAGCCTACTTCAGCAAGTGGCTATCTTCACTTTGAGTGACTGCATTTTGTTCTTTCACAGGGAGAACATCCTCACCCATGGTAGTTCCTTTTCAGTGCCAAAATGCTTGTTTTCACTTTGTTATTACTTTAGTGTTGCCTTTTTGTTTAGAGCCTGATGTGATAGCGGGACGCTTTCTACCAGCTCTTTAGTTTTCTATTGCAAATTCCTTTTGAAGTGGCTCACTGCTCCTATTTCACAGCATACCATATTGTCGATTTGAAACTATTCTTTATAAAGTTATCCTCGTTTTAGTATGCACGAAATTATTTGCATTTATAACTGCGCTCCCGGATGTCATACTGGTATGTATTTTTAATTGAGGAGTGCAGTTATACAATGTAGTCTGTATGCCTTGCTTGCATGGCATTCTGGCTTGTTTTCAGTACTGTTGTATGTCATACTTATATAGACATTTAACTATTATATTACTAATTGAAGATATGCCATTTATTTCAATTTCCTGTCCTATGTATAACTATGTCTGTGTACCTGTCTCTCTATCTGTCTATCTTTACAACTTTATTTATCTAGGCAACCCTCTCTATCTATGCAACCTTTTGTATGCATGCAAATATATCTATCTATCTATCTATCTATCCTCTCTGTCGTAGCAAGCCTCTCTGCATATCAATCTTTTTAACCCTCTACTTTTTAATAAAGATTTACAAAAGCATTGCAAAACAAGCGTTGACAAAGCCAATTGTTCTGGCATTGGCCACCAGCCTTTTGGCTATTCTTGTTTTGTTCTGTGATAGTTTGTACAAAACCTTATTGTTGGGGAAGCTGCTAAGCCATCAATCTAAAAAAATTATCGGCTAAAGCCAAAAATATTTTTGGCTTAAAAAAGCACACATTCCCATTATAGTTCCTGATGCCAAACAGGACTACTTTGTGTGTGGATGTGCTCCTTGTAAAAACTATACGTGGCTGATGAGTCCTAATTAGGATGAAAACGGTCCTGTGTTGCTTGTGTTCTTTTTCAGGGAGGACCTGGCCTGGCAGTTTGGGCTGGATTATTCCATTGGAGCAGGGTTAAGGATGATTTGCATATGGCTGGGTCCAAACCGAGGTGGAGTATTGTGCAGAATAGGAATGGACTGGGGTGTTAAGTTATGTTAAAATTATTTGTAGAGCGCATGTACACCGGTGGGTTTCTTGGCGCCATATATATATAGGAGTAGCCAAGGTCCTTGTGAGTTATTCATATGCCTGGGTGAACAGCCATGTCTTAAGAAGCTTCCTGAATCTCGGGAGGTCTGTACAGGATCTGATATCAAAGGGCAGGGTGTTCCAGAAACGTGGAGCCAGCACCGCAAATCTGCTGCCGCCTAGCCGCTTCGATTTATAAGACGGTATGACCAGAAGGTTCATGTGGGCTGAGCGCAGATTACGGGTGGGTATTTGTCTCTGAATAATATTGGAGACAAATTCTGGGCAAGTGCCATGCAAGGATTTAAAAATGTGGCACCCGATTTTAAAGGCACAGCGTTGTGATATGGGGAGCCAATGCAGGTTCCTCATAAGAGGGGAAGCATGTTGCCATCTAGGCTGATTAAAAATCAGTCGAATGGCCTGGCTCTGGGGTGTGGCCTAAGTAATTACCAGTGGCTGAGATTATTTCAATGATTTTATCCATCACTCTTTTGTATGCTTCCTCATGGAAGGGCAGCATGCTTAACTCAGAATAAAATCAGCCAGGGGCTAAAGTGTGCTAATCCACTGCCCCATGATGGATGCTGCAGTGGCTGGGAAAATGTGTATAACACAACAACATACTAATGGATGAAGTCTGGCTGAAAACCCCCATAATTAATTATGTTATGCCCATAACTGTAGAAAAATCAAAAAGTCTTGAATAACACCAGACCTAAAAATGCCAATTGGTTTGCAATTGGCCACCACCCTCTTGCCTTTGCTAACCTGTTTTTGTTAAACCTTCTTACAAACAGAGAGGTTTGCACAGACAGGCAGAAAGAGAGACTTGCAGAGACAGTTAGGCAGAAAGAGAGACTTAGCAGACAGAGGTTTGCACAGAGAGACAGATAATCGGAGAGGCTTGCATAGATAGACAAAGAGGCTTGCACATAGAGACAGGCTTGCACAGACAGACAGACAAGCTTGCACAGACAGACAGAGAGGCTTGTACAGATAGACAGGCTTGCACAGACATACAGAAAGACTTAGACAGACAGCTAGAAAGTCTTACACACATAGACAGACAGGAAGACAGACAGAGGCTTGAACAGACAGACAGAGAGGCTTGCACAGACAGACAGAATTGCAGGGATAGAATTTCAAAGGTCGATGGACAAACAGATAGGGTTGCAAACATAGATGGACAGACAGAGTTGCAAAGGTAGATGGACGGACCAACAGACAGATAGATTTGCAAAGGTACATGGACAGACAGACAGGGCAAGAAACTGGAATAAGTAAGTGGCAGAATTAAAGTTAGTAATATAATAGTTAAAATGTCTATAAAAGCAGGACATACAAGAGCATGGAAAGCACACTAGAAAGCCATACAAACAGGACCTATTCACTAAATAGGTTTATATGCTAGGATAACATACAGGAGTGTAGATAGAAATACACTTCATTGCGTGCATACTGGAAAAAATGTCAACTTTATGTAAACATTTTTAAACAGAATTTGCGATGCTGAAAAACAGAAGCAGCGATCCCCCCCAAAAAGTTGCTTTTAGTCAAAGGTTTTTTTTTTAGAAGAAAAAGGGCCCAGCAGCCTTTTCAACAATGAGTAATTGAAAAAACCATGACAGAATAAAACACGAATTGCCAAAACCAAAAGGCTGGCGGCCAATGCCAGACATATTAGCTTTGTGAGTGCTTGTTTTTCAGGTGGGATGAGAAGTGTGCACCAGAGGAGACAAAGATTTATGTCATATTTCTGTTCAACTTGAGTCTAACACATTTAGTAAAAATAGCAACCTGCAATGTTGTGTATTATAGAGCCTCCGTCTCTTGCCTCTCCTTTAGTACCTCCTGAGTTTCATCAGCATACATGCCAAGTTAACAATTTTTTATCATAGTTCTAAAGCAAGCAAAAATCTTAGTATAACCAAATCAGCAAACGATCTAGAGGCCTGCGACCAGGAAAAGCATCGGCCTTCCAAACTAGGAACAACACAGGGAATCCAAAGAATGACAAATACTAATAACACAGACAGTGGCCACTCACGTGACCCGACACTGATTTCCCTCCATAACACGGATACGCTAAGGCCCTCGGGAGAAATGACACTAGAGCAACAGTCTAGGTCGGGAAAACTGATTTCTAACTTAGAAAGCCTGACCCCACTACATGAAGCCCACCCCAGAGTTGTCTTCCCTTTCGCTGGTTCACTTACGACGTACAACCAAATTGAACATCCACAGGGCGCTCCCAAGGGAACCAAGAACAATCAAGCGAGACACGAAGAACAGGTGCAGTATAACTCGAAAATGGGGAGTAAGATCTCTAGGGACTCCACAAGAACCACTTCACATGGCATAGTCTCCAAAAATTAAGGCATACTGAATCCATCTCAAGTTAGTAACTCTTCAAAGGCGAATAAGGATACATGGGACAGGGATGTGGAATTCATATAGCCCAACGCCCAGGACATATTGTTTGGGGTCAAGGGCAACAAGTTTTTATGTGTGTTTTGTCCTTGGGACAAGTAGGCCCAATTATGGATCAGGGAAGGGCACTGTCTGCAGTTAAGGTAATATTGTTGCCCATATGTTAATGCTGTTCAAACTTGTATTTATGGTTCATCAATTGAAAGCCTTTATTATTAGGGTGAGAGCTCTAAGTAAATGTTGTAAGCTCTGACTGCACTACTGACAGTGGTTCCAGTATAAAAATGTGTAAACATGTTTTCAAAGTTTAGCAATAAGAGGCTAAGTATAATGCTCCAGAAATGCTCTCTGATTTGATGCAAATATTTGCAGAAGTTTGAAAGCAAGACTGATGATTCTTTGCTTTCAAAATAAAATGTTCATTAAAAAATGAAAGCAGAAAAAAAACATTTACCTAAACTACCATTTGTAAAATTTCAGGTACCATTTCTTTGCAGCATCATTTAGTAACGTGTTGATGTGTGCTAGTATTTCCCAAAAATATTCATAATGGAAAATCAGTGTAACCAGTTTAAATAAGATTATGGGAAACAAAAATAGAAAAGCATTGGCAAAGCCAGTAGGTCTGAAATTGGTGGTCAGCTTTTTAGTTTTGCCAATGTGTGACTTGTTTTGGCATGGTTTTCGTAAAACCCTATAGGTGTGGGAGCTGCTGGGCCCTCACTATTATAACAAACATTGGCAAAAGCAATAATTGTGTTTTCGTCTCAAAAGCACACACTGCCACAGTAGTTACTGGCACTGAACAAAACTACTTTGTGTGCAGATATACTCCTTGTGAAAGAGCAGAATGCTGTCACTCACAGTGAAGCCAGCCGATACAAAGAGACAGAGACAGAATTTTAATAAACAGAAAAGGTCACGGTCAACGCCAGACCAAATTAGGGGCCCAATTATTAAAGAAAGTCTCAAAAGTGCACCCATGGTATATGTCCTTGCATTAAGTGCAGCTATACGGCTTTCTTGAATTCCCAAGAATTTATAGAACTAGGACAAGAAATAGTACTCCTAGAAAATATTTGTGAACTGCATTTTAGCATGAGCAAATATGCATGTGTAGATTTGCTCATGCGAAAATCTGAGTGTTTGCAAGTTTACTTTCCCTCCAACCACTTTTTTCCCAACTCTGGAAGAAGGTTTACATCTGCCATTGTCAGGAGTAAATTTCCAACATTTCTCAGTATGCGAAAAGATTAGAGAAGAGTTATTGAAAACCCTTAAAACATGCAAGTTAGCTGTTTTTGTATTGTATTGTATTGTATATAACATTTATAGAGCGCGACAAACACCCTACGGGTACCCTGGCGCTAAAGATACGTGAGCAAAGACCATCGTGGAGCGGAAAGACAGAACCTAAAATAAACATAACTCAAAAACGACAGAATCAGTTTCTGGGGAACAACAATTTTTCACAGACTCAAAAGGGCATTCTAACCCTGGAACTATTGCTTACCACTACCTTCAGCCCCAGTATGTAGATCTGCGGAAATGTGGCAACATAAGGGGATTGCAAGTATTCAAACACTACTATGGTATGAGCCCTGGCATAATCAGAGAGGCTATATCAGAGCTATATGATGAGATTGCTGCCATAATTCGTCGCTGCACTACATGGCACCAAAGGGGCAAGTGGATTTTGTTACAGGACAAGTAGATTTATGAAGTGACCTGCCCCATGGACAAGTAGATATTTTATTAAATTCCACACCCCTGTTATAGGCAGAAGGCTGCTGCCGAGACGTGCAAACATTCAGGAAGAGGAGGTTTTCTGATTCTTCCTCCTCCAGTCCATCTCCCTATTGGAGCACGAGGCCTGGACAGGATGGACACTTGCTGGAGGACTAGATTAAAAGGATTGTTCTGGATACCATTCCTGGTTTAAAAGCTGTTAAACTGGGGCTTTTTAATGGCATTTTGACATCTCCAGCTCTGGGGCAGAAGAGGAAGATACATATCTGACTCTTTCAGAGAAAAACAGAAATACATTTATAGGATGTTAGCGAAGATTTTAGCGAGTAAAATGCAGAATTTGGCATTTCTAGTAGAAAAATTACTTAGCATCCCTGTTGAGACAAATCCAACAATCAACATTTTGGGACTTCCTATACATCAACATGTTTCTGATGTGAAAATAGAATGGAAGTGTCCGGACAAAAATAAATGTGCCCACTTTTATGTCCAGGCTATATTCTCCGGAGGATATAGCAAAAAACATGCCCAAATTAGTATTGGTGGATTCCTTTGTGGCCAGTTCGGTCAGACACACTTTAGTTGCAGAGAAATGTATTTTTGAAGGGCTATGCGGAAAAGAGCATTGACTCGGAGTTGAATAAATCTTACACTGGGGCTCATTTTGTGATGCGTACTGGAATATTTAGCATACACTTCACAGTCAATGGTTACTGGCATCAGAACTCTTTTAAGGCTGCTCAGGAGGGAATAGTGTTCCTCGCTTGTGGAGGCATTGGAGAAGCAGGTGGATTTCTTATCTGATATCAGGAAGAAGGCATTGAGAGCGGCACTTCACAATCTGAGGGTAAAAAGGACAGTCATCCCGGTTCAGAGAGAGGAGAAGGATAGGAGAGTGTATTCAATCATATTCCTGGTACCTCAAACCCTCAATTCAGTTGTGATATTACGTGAGTGAGCCCACCTCGTCCAATTCTTGGAATTGCCAGGTTTAGTAGGAAACACACCAGCAGTATTCAAATTGGATCACTAAAGAAGCAACTGGTACCTCCCCAGATGCTCTTAACATAAGGACACCATGCCAATTGTTTTCAGGGATGTGGAATTCCTGTAGCCCAACGCCTGGGACATATTGTTTGGGGTCAAGGGCAACAAGTTTTGATGTGTATTTTGTCCTTGGGACAAGTAGGCCCAACCCCTACAGCACAAACCCTTTGGCTGCCAGTTTACAGTACCACATTATGGATCAGGGAAAGGCATTGCCTGCAGTTAAGGTAATATTTGTGTCCATGTGTTAAAGCTGTTCAAACTTGTATCATTGGTTCATTAATGAAAAGCCTTTATTACTAGGATGAGTAAATGTTGCAAGCTCAGACTGCACTACTGACAGTGGTGCCAGTATAAAAATGTGTACACACGTTTTTCAATGTTTAGCAATATGAAGCTATGTATAATGCTCCCAGAATGCTCTCTGATTAGATGTATATATTTGCAGAAGCTTGAAAGTAAGATTGACGATTCTGTGCTTTCAAAATAATAAATGTTAACAAAAAAATGCAAATACATTTCGCTAAACTACTGTAAAATTATAGGTATCATTTCTTTGCAGCATCATTTTGTAAAATGTGTTGATGTATGCCTGTATTTCCCCAAAATATTCATAATGAAAAATCAATGTAACCAGTTTTCATAAGATTATGGGAAACATAAAAATAAACAAGTATTGGTAAAGCCAGTAGATCTGAAATTGATGGTCAGCCTTTTGCTTTTGTCGATGCATGACTTGTTTTGGCATGGTTTTGTAAAACCTTCTTTTGTGGGAGCTGCTGGGCCCTCACCATTATAACAAACATTGGCAAAAGCAAAATTTGTTTTTTGTCTCAAAAAGCACATATTGCCACAGTAGTTCCTGGCACTGAACAAAACAACTGTGTGTCGAAATGCTCCTTATGAAAGAACAGAATGCTGTCACTCACAGTGAAGCTAGCCGATAGAGAGAGAGACAGAATTTTAATAAACATAAAAGGTCATGGTTAACGCCAGACCTAATTAAGGGCCCAATTATTAAATAAAGTTTCAAAAGTGCACCCATGTCCTTGCATTAAGTGCAGATATAGAAAATATTTGTGAACTGCATTTAGCATGAGCAAATATGCCGGTGTAGATTTGCTCATGGGAAAATCTGAGTCTTTGCAAGTTCACTTTCCCTCCAACCACTTTTTTCCCAACCCTGGAAGAAGTTGTATGTCTGCCATTGTCAGGAGTAAATTTCCAACCTTTCTCAGTATGGGAACAGATTAGAGAAGAGTTGGTAAAAACCCTTAAAACATGCAAGTTAGTAGGTTTGCACAGACTCAAAAGGGCATTCCAACCCTGGAACTATTGCTTACCACTACCTTCAGCCCCTGTATGTAGAAGTGCGGAAACGTGGCAACATAAGGGAATTGCTAGTATTCAAACCCTACTATGGAGGGAGCAATGGCATAATCAGAGAGGCTATTTCAGAGCTCTTATATAATGAGATTACCACCACAATTTCTCTCCGCATTACATGGCACAAAAGGGACAAGTGGATTTTGTTACAGGGCAAGTAGATTTATGAAGCAACCTGCCCCATGGACAAGGAGATATTTTATTAAATTCCACAACCCTGATGGGAGATCGGCCACAGCTCACTGCAACACAAACAAGGGATGGTTAATTACAATCAAGTGCACAGGCCCGGCGCGCCCAATGACATTAATCATACAGGTCCCTCAGAAAGAGAAAGTACAGCACCCCCAACCCAGCAACTAGGAGAACTAATACATCACAGCACCAAATGAGCCGGGGAAAGGGAGAAGACAAGTCTACGGCCGGCCTAGCATTTACCCCCCACTACACTTCCAAAGAGCCAGCGGATATCCTGAATAGAGGTAACCTTTTAAGATTATTTAAACATATACCAACACTGAACCATCTTACCACTGCAGAACTTCAATCGGTAAAATTTGCCCATATCCCGGGCTCAAGGGTACCCGAATCCACTATAACCAACTGGGACTCAGTAACAACCTGAGATGTCATCCTCAAAGAGGCTCCCATCTTTGAGGATTGAGGCATTGAGCTAGAGCCCATACGGCCTCGAAAATACCCACATGTTCTAACTGAAGCCCACGGACCTCCCCTAGAGGAAGCATACCGAAGGGAGCCTGGGAGCCACCCACGAATGGCTAGTGGGGTCTACGATGAAATCTAATCCCTAATGGTCCATTGCAGCTCTACGCACCGGTCCATCAGGTGGCAATCTGCAGCACAGACCCAGGAGGGGCCATCCCAGCAGCAAACGCCGAGGGCTAGACATTTTGATCTTGTTTCCTAGCACAATGGAATCTTTTCCCTCATACCATCCCTGCACCCTCAGATAAGTAATTCAGCACCAAAAGATAAATTTTCAATCATCAGCTGGTATGTGGCAGGGCTGGCCTCAACGTTACGATCGAAACAGGGGCGGGACTAAACACCGGTAACATCCTATGTCTTCAGGAGACATGGTCACTGAATCCTACGACAATATATGGATTCTATGAAATCTTTCAACCGGCCACGCAAACAAGCCTTTTGAGCGGCCCTCGGGGTCCTCTCATTTTTTTTAAAGCAAAGAGATATAGTGTCAACTTCCATACCCACGCAAGACTACAGGGACTTACAAGCTCTATCAATAGAAGACCTAAAATGTGGCCAGAAGACCTTCTCCTTGCTCCTCATCAATTGTTATTTGAACCCTCCCAAATCCTCTAAAGCACGCACCATGGGGTCCCTGCGCACGAGTATAAAAGAAATTATTGAAAACTATCCAACCCATGAAATCGTGTTAGCAGGGGACTTCAACACCAAATACCTGGGTCTTCATAATCACGCTGTGCAAAAGTCCAACGAACAAATCAAATTTAACGATCTACTATCCACATTCGGGCTAACATCGGCAGACCAGACACAGCTGAACATGGGGAATGAGACCCGCCATACGTTCAAAAAGCATTCTACAATTGATTACATTTTCATGTCAAACTGCTTAGTAAGCAATCTCCAGAGTTTCAACATAGCAACTCGTGGAGACAGTGACCACAATCCTCTGGTCATAAGTCTGAGCCTAAACCTCCAGAAAGCTGATACTGGCCAGGTGCTAAGTCTTTCAACAGGAGATGAACTAAACAACTAAGTCAGGAGAATCAAGTGGCATCCTCATCAATTGCCCCAGGTGGCAAAATGGCTCGAGGATGGGACATTTTGGGCGAAGGACCAATCAGGGGTCCAAATCCTATTAACTTGGGATCTTAAGATTAGAACATTGGTCGCATTTCTCCAGGGACATAAAGGACCTCGAAAGCGAAATCGGCAACATCCTAGCCAGTACAAAAACTCTCAACAGCAACGGAGCATTAACCATACATGGAAGAACTTGAGGAAGAGAACCCGTTTGCTTAAATCCAGCTTAACATCTGGAAACTTAGCAGCAGCAAAGAAGGCACGGAAAGCACACAAAAAAACACCTGGGCCTTAAAACGTGCAAACCAAGAGGAGGAATGGAAAAAGATATTTGTAATGCTTAAGGAAGGATCTCTAGCCCGGTTTTGGCAGTATGTGAATAGGCTAAAATCCCCTGGGCCACCAAGGGCAAACGCATTTTCAGCAATAGTGTGGGAGAACCATGTGAGGTGTCAGTTTCTCGCTCACAATCCTTCAGCTACCCTGGAACCCGCTAGGCCAAAAGCAGAAGAACACCAAGCCCCAATTTCATCTATGGAAATAGTAAAATTAATTAAATCTATGAAGGCTAGCGGAGCACCCGGCCCAAAAGGGCTCCCTGCTGGGATTTTCCAATCTGCCCCAGATAGCTGGGCCAAGCTTCTAACTCGTTATTTAATATTGCATACACCCTGGGCAAAACACCTGAATCCTGGAGAGGTTCAATATTATGCCCGATCCACAAAAAAGGTAACCTCCTGAATCCAAATAATTATCGTTTAATTGCCTTGTTAGACCTGGAGGCAAAAGCATATGCTCGAATTTTATTGGAAAAACTGGAAACCTGGGCAGAAGAAAAAGAGCTGCTACCTTTTTTCAAACAGGCTTCCGAGGAGGAGCAGCTACCACTGACAATATAATAGCCCGATCAGCCCTTAGCCACAAAGCCACACAGACGAACCAACCTCCTCTCTTTTGCTGCTTTGTTAACAGTAGCTTTTGACAAAGTGGATAGACATACCCTTTGGAGGAAATTGGCAAACTGGAGCATTCCATCCTCGCTCATAACGGCTATAATATCTATGTACTCGGACACCTGGGTACGCGTGAAAACAGGCCCCCTATCTCTGTCTGCTAAAATCCGCACATCCGGAGGTCTGAAGCAAGGTTGTGTTCTCGCCCCTTTACTTTTTAATCTGTACATAGCGGATCTGGGCAAAGCTCTCTCCAACAGCCGCCTGGTCCCTCCTCGACTAGGCCACCGCTCCTTACATGTACTTCAATATGCGGATGACATTGTCATCATGGATCACACCAAAGTAGGACTGCAACGTGCACTGACCAGCCAGCCTGCACATGTACTGTATCTCTAACCACTTAATCATTAATTTAAAAAAAAAAAAAAAAAGATTCTGGTACTTGGAAGACAAAAACACAAAAAGCAAATCACTTGCCATACAGGCTGTATGACCATCATCTCAGCCCCAAAATAAAAATATTTGGGGGTCTGGTTTACAGAAACCGCTCTTGATGCGGACCTTATAAAATATTACATTCGAATTCTGAAAGCCCCAGAGAAATCTCTAAAGAGTTGCCTTAAAGATATATTCGAAAAAGCTGGGTCCCCGTGGCACACTCAGCTTGCAAAAGCCCTCGCCACCACAGAAATAAACAAAATAGCTCTTGCCTTGCCTTCTATCACATATGCCACCTGGAAAAAGTGCATTAACAAGCAAGTACAAATAATTTCATTCTGGCAAGACCAGGAAACAATAAAAACATCTCTTTGCCTGGCCCCGCTCAACGCATCATATCTGGTATCCAAACCCCAGTCTTACCTCTTTACGGCTCCCAACCCTAAAACTAGAAGTGAGATCCTATACATGCGACTGCTGGCCTTGCCAATAGCAGAATTTAGCCCGGCATTGGCGAACTTAAAAAACAAGGGGGGCATGCCGTCTATGTACCTACAAACGAGAATCATGGTTGCACCTTCTGTGCTGCTGCCCAGCTATAGCTAATGAGAGACGAACCCTTCTTAGGGAACTATACCCGAGCGAAAAAGCAAGTATCTGCTTGAGGCTTCGGCTATATGTTTTACTCAAAGGAACCCTACATCCTGGCTCGCTGCAGGCGCTTCAAACAAACCATCAGGGACGCTCTCCAGCCTCGCCCTGGGCCCCGACCTGGCCCTTGGATAGTTCAAAAGGTGATCCCCGATTACTTTAAAGGGAAGTCAGCATGAACCCTAGACAAGACCAGATCAAAGGAACACTCTTACTTACATTCTCAAAGATATGACAGAAGTCGGAGCACTCAGTATAACGATAGACCTCCGTCCCTGCCAAGGAGGAATGATCTGAGACTGGAATCCTCCAACAAATACTACTCATCAAAAGGCTCCTTCAAATTTGGACAAAATCGCAATACATAGGCACTTTACCTGGGATTTTGTCCCATGGATGGAGCTCGAGGAATTCAAGGAGAATGGGAGGACAGTAAGACAAGGAACTTTGAGAGGCAATTGGGCGATTGGGGCCAGTTGCAGAGCACAAGACAAATGTAAACAGGAAAATAGTCGGTACAGAGAAGAATCCTGGCGGACCTAATATGTTACTGCATAACAGCATTCAGACAGAAAGGAGGTAAACCAAGCTAATGCCATGCTGAGTTAAATCCTGGGCTTATTCTTAAACCCTCCCAAGCATATAAATGTTGTCTACCATTTAAATTGTCACATATAAACTTCCTCAGCTATTAAATTCTCCTAAATTTTAATTTGCTCAACTTTACAGTTCCTAAATTGAAGCTTTAATAAATTACTCAAGTTTATATTCTGAGAATTTTGAACGTTTGGAACCTTTTTCCCCCTTAGAGGGATCTAGCACAAAAGAGAGTTGTGTCTGTCTCTTTCAGGAAAGGGCATGGAATAATGCGGGGGCACTATCACTAAACATGTCCAACAAGAAAAATGTATGAACAATTGCAAGAGTGAAGACCTCAGAAAAGCGTACTGCCTGGCTATGAACTATGAGGCAGAATAATGTGTAGGTTTTGGAGAAACTGTTAATCCCACTACCATATCTCACTTTGTCAGACTTATCCTTCCCACAGCAGGAAACAAGCCAACGTTGTGACCATTCATGCAGGTCTCAGAGGGCAGCTCCAGAAGGTAAAACCAAAAAAAAACAGCTAGCCTACTGGAACATTGGATACATGTGTGCACCAAGAGCTGTAAGAAGACAAGTATCATATGATCACCATATGTGCAATGGTATGGAGGTTTAAGAAAAGAATGGCCCAGGCCATCTGAAGGAGGGGACATGATGTAGTTAATTTGTCATGTTTTCATTTTTAAGGATTACAGTCCTTTTCCATCTTAATCCCTTTTGATTTCCCTATTTCTGATCATTTGACTGAACCTGTGTAGGAATTGTTTATTTATTATTTACAGCTTAAAGATATTCTTATTGAGGGGCCGATTCCGATCTCGGCCGGTAGGGCACCGAATCGGATTCGGCTTAACCGGATCCGATTCGGACCCCTCTTTCCCGACCGATTTGTACGTGCGTCCGGGCGAGCGAGTACGATGCGAGTGCACGCGAAATCGCCGACCGACTCGTTCGCGGGTCCGAACCGCTCTGACCGACTCGCACAGACACGACTCGCACCGCGCAATGGAGACGTTCCCCGGCCGGGCAAGTACGATGCGCGCCTCGAGCAGTCCGACCGACTCGCGCCGTCCGGCTCCAAAGGGCAGTCGGAGCCGGACTTTGGGGGTCCGTGTCGGACCCCCCTGTACGCGTAGCCGCGCGAGTCGCACACAGGGGGGACCCATGGGTCCCCCCTACCTGTGCATGTATGGCGCGATTCGCATCGACGCGTACCCGCTGTAGGAGGCGCCCTTGTTCGCCTCGCACCCATTGAGTCAATGGGAGCACGCGTACGCGTTGTACTACCGGCTCCCATTGGCTTCAATGGGAGTCCGACCGAATCGAGTCAGATTGCATGCGTACGCATCTTACTCGTTCGGTCGGGCTGCTAGAGTCCGATTCGGTCGGAAATCTCTCCGGGTCCGGCTCGGTCGGAGTGATTTCCGGCCCAAATCGGAATCGGCCCCTAAGTATCCAATTCCATATGTTGGTAACTTTTCCCAGCTCTATTTGGGGTTCACCATGCAATACTTTTCTCAATAAGCTGTCAAATTAAAGTTGTTTATATCACACTTTAAATTGTGACCAAAAAACAAAACCAAATTCCCTAGTGTATTCCTTTGTCACTTTCTGTGTGACCATCTTTCCATGTCAGGGTCTACCTTTTATGGCGAAGTGTGGAGTCTGAATTTCTAAACAACATACAAAAAAAGTTAGATGCTAATGTCAATTAAGGTTGGGTAAAGTTGCACATACCAAACTGTGAGATCACGAATTATAAATCTGGGAGGGATACCCCCACTCATTTAAGGCACTACTTTTTGAGGACGCAACAGAGTTCACTGAGGAACTTCTGCTCAATCACTGGTAGCTGTGGACCAAGCAGCAGGCTTTTTCCCAGAGAAATATGTGATAGGTTCAAGTAGTACCAAATATTACATCCAAGAATCAACACAAGAAGTTCCAAAACCAGCTTAGAAACCTCAAGAAAATAGTATTAAGCGAAGGGCGTGGCCAGCAGCCGCTGAAGATGGCTGCCATCTAAGTGAGCTGCGCTAGTTGCCAGCGACCAAGCCCGCAAAATCCGACATAATCCGCCGTTTGGAAGGCAACCAGAAGTAGGCGGCTGATCTGGGATGTGGCGACTGCCTGGGTGTGAGAAGAAGCCCCGGAGCGCAGGACTGGGCAAGCTGCCCGAAGCAAGTTCAGCCCGTGAAGACAAGATGGCGCCGCCCGTGTAGCTTCGGGAGGAAGGCGGGCCTGGCGCTTGAGCGAGGAGGCGAGGTACAGTGCGGCCGCACAGCGTGGGACGGCAGTAGACCCCAATGTGGAGCATCGTGGAGTGCCCACCTCTGGTGTGAGTGAGGCTGCTGGCAGCCACCGAGGGAAGGAGACCGGAATACCGGAGCACCATAAACAGCGGCGGGCCGGTAGGGCTGCGTGCGTGCGGCTGGGCTGCCTCCCCCGTTCATTGGACCTTGTTTGTGCCGGCAGGGCACCTAGATTGTGCGTGGGTGTGGGGTCTGAGGGCAACGCTGGCTGTGGGACCCGCCTGGCAGTGCAATTGAGAGGTTGACCAGGAGTTGAAGATACGCTTCTCCCCACCCCGCGCCGATCCCACCAGAGAACCACCTGGAGGCCGCCTGGGCTAGTAACTTTGTACGTGGAGGCATGCAAACCGCAGTAAGTGGAGATGCGATAAGACTTGACCTGTGGTGTCCTCACGGCAGAGTACTGCATTACAGACAGCACGAGAGCCTGAGGCGGTCCGACTGGGTGGTGGCGGACGAGGTTTCCCTTGAGTGGCTGAGACGACGGGATGAACGTCTGTTGGTCGGCGGGAGGCTGTGGCAGGCCCGTGGCCTTGTGGTGGTGCGCACAATAAAAGGGAGATACATAGCAATGACCTAGGCTGTGAGTGTCAGGGCCTAGTACTCCGGCCAGAGACAGAACACTTCCCAGACCCTGAGCATACCGCTAAAGACGCACAGACCACGGCCATGGGTCGCAACAAGATGGTGGCGCCAGGCCAAGCTAATCACATCGATAAATACACGGTGGCTGTGGGCCGTGATGAAGGTGTGACAGGAGGGGTACCACTGACGGAGCAAGACAACCAGACCCCTGACCCCTCCCTGAAAAACATCATGAAGGCAATTAGGGAACTGCGTGGGACCCTGGAACCGAAGTTGGATTCCATCACCGAGGAGGTAAATTTTCTTCGAGCTGACCTCTGGAAAATGTCTGAAAAGGTGTCCACGGCGGAGAGCAGGGATTGGGGAATTGCAGTCCAAAACTAAGCGTCTTGAGGAGCAAGTCTCACTGTTTACTAAGAACCAATCCGAAATATTCGCCCGACTCGAAGATCAATGGGGGAGAGCCCGACGGAACAACATTCGTGTGGTGGGCGTGGCTGAGGGAATGGAAGGACCGTCGATGGACCTCTTCTTGGAGGACTTGATCCTGAATAAATTGAAACCCAAATGCCTGTCCTCCTTCTTTTCCGTAGAACGCTCGCACCGGGCCTTGGGGGGCAGGCCTTGCCCCGGGGCACCCCCGCGCACGATCATAGCCCGGATATTGAATTTCAGGGATAGGGACGCCATCCTACAGGCAGCACGCCAACATGGCGATCTTCAATATGAAAATGACACTATCCGCTTTTTCCCGGATTTCACGTTTCATGTCCAGCGCCAGAGGCGAACATTTGACGCAGTTGAAAGGGCCCTCCGCGATCAGAATGTGAAATATATGATGCTCTTCCCAGCGAAGCTCAAAATTATCAATGAAGGAAAGGCGTATTTCTTCAACCCGACAGCCAAGACAAACGACTGGTTGGAGGGTTGGCGAACTGTCGGACGAAAAGGGGGCAAAAATCGAACATCACCTGGGAATGGACACATCTCTGCAGAGCAGGAGATGGAGCAGGCACCCAACAGCCAAGTACAGCGACAGCAAACAGATAAGTGACAAAAGGGACATTCCCCCAGGCACTGAATCTGAATCTTTCCTACCCGGGATCACCGAGGGAATGAGCGGGGAAGTCCTGGAGTGACTTTGTACGAGTAAGGGCCTTCTTGTAGCAGAGCGCCAAATAGACACCAGCAATGCTGTTACTCTCGTGATCCATCACAGGGGCCCAAAAAGTGAACTGATAGGCAAGGTTGCTTTTGAGACATTTTAAAGAAGAGGTTGATTGTATCCAACAGCAGAATTATTTTACGTCATGCTGGAGGCTGGCTCACCACCCCTCACTAATGTTTGTCAATGCACTGTTCGGGTGACAGGCACTCTGCGTGTTTGGGAGGTGGGAGGTTTGCTACTCACCTAGCAGGGTTGCAGGGAGGGGGAGTTGGGTAAAATGTTTAGTTTTAATGTATGTGATTGTATGTTCGCTCAAGACCACTATAGCCGGACAGTGCAGCAGGTAGTCACAGGATTATTGCAAAGGAGGGGAGGATTCATAAGTGTGTCTTTTCCAACCCGACGTTATGGGAGATCTGGCTAGTTTACAGGTATGGACCTGGAATGTAAATGGTCTGGGGAACAAAATCAGATGCACAGTTGTTCTTCAACACATTAAGAGGCATAGTATTGATACAGGAGTCGCATCTGAAAGGGAGTAAATGTAAAGCTCTAGACCACTTTGGGTATAGACTGGTGGCCCACTCCGGATATTCGACTGGGGCTCGAGGGGTGGGAATCCTGACCCGCAACACGCTACCCCTAGTTATAACGGATACCTGGACAGACGATGCAGGCTGCTGTATTGCGGCAGCGGGTAAATGGGAGGGGCGTTTGATCATACTGTGCTTAATTTATATACCCCCGGGGCTTCATACTATTGCCTTCCAGAAGATCAGTTCGTTCTTGACGGAGCTGCCCCTAGGTACCCTTCTGATGGGTGGAGACATGAATGCAGTCATGGACCCGGAGCTTGACCGATCCGGCTCTCGAATGGGCCAGATAGGGGAGCGTGACCTGTCAGGCCTCATTACGGCCATGGGCATGGTAGACCTGTGGCGGGCGCACAACCCGCTGACACAACAGCATGCACACTACTCCGCGTGCCAAGGCTCCTTCTCTAGACTTGATTATGTTTTTACACAAAACGACAGGGTGGGAGAATTTACAAATCCAAAACACATGGCAAGAGGCATTTCAGATCACTTGATAGAGCAGCGTTCCCAATGATTGACCCCTGGCACCTACGCGATCCATCACTCAGAGACCAAATCCGAGAGGGCTTGGAGCTATACTTTAGAGAGAACATGGGGACAGTAAACTCACACATAACCTTATGGGAGGCTTACAAGACGGTGTTGAGGAGGCAGGCACAGGCACTCATTGGGGCCAAAAAGAAAGAAGAGACCCTGCAAATCAAGTTGTTAGAGCAGGAAATAACGCAGATGGAGGAGGAAGCGATGGTTGGGACCAATAGTGACTTTCGCCACAGGCTAGCATTGGGACAGCGAGACCTGCGCGCCATGGCAGACAGTGAAGCGAGAGCGTACGCCCTGGCGATGCGGTATTGCTTATACGACGTGGGGGACAAAGCATTGAGACTTCTTGCGTGGCTGGAGAAGCCTGATAGAGAACGATCATGGGTGACTGGGGTGCGAGACAAAACAGGGACACTGAGAACAACGAGTACAGAAATAGCAGAAGTCTTCGCCGCACTCTTTGAAGGGGTTTATGCACCCGTCAGCACTAGGTCCGAAAACGACTGTGAGGAATTGCTAAGGGACTTCTCCATGCCCACGCTATCTGAGGAAGCACGTGAGACATTAGATGACGACCTCGTGGAGGAAGAGTTGGGAGGGGCCCTGGGATCTCTGAAATCAGGGAAGGCAGCAGGTCTAAATGGACTTCCGGTCGAAATATACAAAAGTCAGGCCTCTATAATAGTACCACCGTTATTAAACATGCTGTCAGAGGCAAGGGAAAAGGGACAACTCCCGTTAGACCAGTGAGCGGCCACAATTGCGGTAATATACAAGACGGGAAAACCTCCTGATCAATGTAGCTCCTATCGTCCAATCTCCCTGAGCAACGTGGAGGCGAAGGTGTTGGCCAAGGCCTTGGCCAACAGATTGGCTCCGGTCATCTCAGAAGTGATCCATTGCTTTATGCCAAACAGAAGCACTCGCCACAATCTGCGGAGGCTATACGGAGTGCTCCACATAATGAAGGACCCTGCGGCCCAGCAGACGGCATTGATGGCACTGGACGCATCGATGGCGTTTAACGGTATAGAATGGCCATATCTGTTTTCAGTACTCCGTAGGATGGGCTTTGGCCCTAACTTCTGTAGTTGGGTAAAGCTGCTATACAGGGAGCCTCAGGCCAGAGTGCGAGTTAATGGGGCGTTGTCCTGACGTTTTCGGCTGCGGAGAGGCACTAGACAGGGTTGTCCCCTGTCCCCATTAATGTTTGCACTCGCATTGGAGCCACTGTCGCACTGGATCAGGAAAGACCCGATGATCTGGGGCATAGAGGCGCCAGGAGGGTGGGAAGAGTGAATTTCGCCTTATGCAGACGACATACTCTTGTACCTAGCAAGACCATACCACTCAATGGCAAGAGTAATTCACATCTTTGAGCTGTTTGGGAGTTACTCGGGCTACACCATCAATTGGTCCAAATCAGTGGTTTTCCCGTTATCGGGCCCTCCACCTAAGATACCGGCGAGGTGCGCAGCCCCAGTCGTGAAGGAGGG
Organism: Calotriton arnoldi; assembly: GCA_963921515.1. NCBI lineage: Eukaryota > Metazoa > Chordata > Amphibia > Caudata > Salamandridae > Calotriton > Calotriton arnoldi. Next base: position 90,478 of record CAWUFW010002575.1, read on the forward strand.
ATTTAAGTACCTGGGTATTTATGTCACGCGGGACCAAGCGACGTTCCTGGAAAAGAATCTTGTACCCCAGATTGATCGGCTCGGTACTGATGTACGCCACTGGCGTACCCTCCCATTATCTCTTATGGGCAGGGCAGCTCTTTTAAAATGATGGCTTTGCCACGCCTCTTGTATGTTCTCCAGAATACCCCATGCCCAGTTCCCCCGTCAGTCTTTAAGCGGGTAGCCCAGGAACTCAGAACACTGCTGTGGCAGGGTGGTTCTCCCAGAATAGCGCTTCATAAACTACAAAAGGAGTGTACGATGGGGACCTGGCAGTTCGGGACATTCAGCTGTACTACTGGGCTTCGCAGTTATTGGTTATAAACGACTGGGGTTACGCAGATACCAATGAGCGAGCCTATAGAGTAGACAGAGCCATCATGCCGGGAGGAAATTGCGAACCGCTCTTGTACTCCCGGAGAGCGCGCCCGGTGTGGCCAGCACACACAGGGGTGGTGGTTGGGTGTTGGAGGGAGGCCAATAGATTTCTGGGTTGGACCGGAAAACTGACTAGTCGAACCCCACTATGGGTTGGGGATTCACTGAAAGAAGTAGCTGCCCTGACGGGCTTCAGAGGGTTGCAATTGATAGGCATTGAGTACCTGGGTGATGTGTGGAAGGGGAGGCTCCGCTCCCCTTTGAAGAGCTGCAGCAGGAATACAACCTAAATCAGACACAGAGATATCACTACCTTAGACTGCTGCATGCCCTACGAAGATACATCCAGTGCGGTACCCCTGTCCCAGATCACTCCCCCTAAAAGATAGATTTCTACTAGATCCCATCCCTGAAAAAGCGACATCTACGGTATACCGCAAATTAATAAATAATGTGCCAGACCCCTTGGTGACCTTGCGAGCGGCATGGACTGTAGACCTGGGGATATAGTCCGAGAGAGATTGCAATTCGCTCAAGATTTAGGTTAGTACAACTCAAGATACTTCATCGTACCTACTATCCCCGTACGCACTTGTATAAATGGGGCAGGGCACCAACAGGGCTGTGCGCCAGGGGGTGCCAGCAGGAAGGGACTTTCTTTCACATTCTGTGGGAGTGCCAGGAAATTGCCCTGTTTTGGCAAAAAGTTACGGATGACTAGGGTGTCAGGAGTGACGGTTCCAATGGACGCTAAATGGCTTCTCCTGATGATTCGAGGAGACTCTGATTGGCCCAGACACGTAGGAATATGGTTGGCCCTTGCAGCAGGGATTGCCAAAAGAAACATTGCCAGAGGGTGGGGAGCGCCTCTACCACCGTCGCTGGGAGAGTGGGAAAAGGACATCGACTGGTGCCAGCGAGCTGAAGAAACAGTGTATAAAAGCAGGGAGTGTTGTAAAAATGGGAGAAAATATGGGCACCATGGCAACAACATAGAGCGACTTTGGGGGAGAGTGACATATATCAGCTGCACCTGGGTGGAGTGGGGGATGTGGCTGCTTAAGTAGGCTTTTGCATGCTGATTGGGAATATGTCCTGCTGCAAATTTGTGCATTTGGAGTCACTGGCGGTTTACAGCCTTGTACCTCTCTCGCATATCAATATTGTGATGTTGAAACCTTACCATGTACGAACATCAGTGATTTATGTAAACTATGGTCTTTTGAGCAAAGTTAATAAAAAGATTCTTTAAAAAAAAAAAATTCAAAAGAAAATAGTATTAAGCAACATTTCAAAATGGTCAAAATATGAGTAAGAGACATGGAGATCGAGATTTTTAAAGTTTGAAGGCAAAAAAGTGGCACTAAAAAACAAACCACTAATTAGTGACAGTGTTCGCAATCAGCCAGGAGCAAAACACAGGCTGACCACAAGGAAACAAGAGTCAGAGTAAGAATTGCAGGTCACACAGTGAAAATGTTTTACCCTGGGACGATCTTTTATCTGGAAGTCCAACCCACTGAAGCATGGAAAGGCAGGGTGCTGAAGCCAGCAAGGATTCCTCAGTGTCAGATACTGAGTCTGGGTTCTGGGTTCTTGCTAACAACTCTAGATTTGGTACCAAAAGCTCTGAGCAGGACAAAGCTGGGTTCTATTGCTACCAATGTCATTTTGCCTCTGGTGTGTCTTTGCCATCTCACTGTGGTTTGAAGTTTAACATTCGTACTTAGGGCCTAATTATGAGTTTGGCGGTCCGAGGACCGCCAAACTCATGGTGGCGGTCCGACCACAAGGTTACAACTTGGGCGGTCTGACCGCTATGGCACTGTCGCAACTGCCAGGGATCAGAGATCTCTCGTGATGGCGCAGTGGTCTCAGGGCCGCAATATGTCATGCGGCACCGCCAAGAATATTACAATTTTCCTCACCACCAGCAGTCTCGTAGAGGTTCTTACTCCATGAAACTGCTGGAGGTGAGGAAAGAAAGGGGGCCCTGCAGAGCCCCCTCTTGGCTCTGTGCACGGAGGTGCATGCAGGGGGACATATGTTGTGCCCTGTGTGTGCATGCACCCTATTCTGCGGCGGTGCAGTTTAAGGCTCACACATGAGCCTTTAAACGACACCACGCCGCCCGCCTGCCAGACCACGATAATACTCGTATTCTGGTGGGCGGCGGCCCTGTTTGGCAGTGTGGGATCAGTGTGGTGGCATGGCAGTCCGCTCCCAAGTCGGCAAACTCATAATCAGGCCCTTAGTCACTTTTTTGATTCTCACTATCCTCCAGCGAGACAAGGCTGAATGCTGCCATGCAGGACTCTACAATGCTGCATAACTTAACTATGACGTCCAGCTGATGTATTTTATTTCACTGCAAAAAGCTCCATGTGGAACAAACCCAAGGTAACACTGTTCGAATGAAGTTACGGCTGGTTACGGCTGGTTTGTAAATGCAGATCCGCATCTATTGTTAACATGCAGGGTGCTTGGAGCAGTCTGCATATATTGAATAAATGTATCAAATCATGTCGTGTAGTCTGTTTCTTGTTCAATGATGGTGAAACATGTCACTACATATTTGTGTGCCAATAGTGTATGTGTGCTGTGTTCCTTATTTATTTTATTTTCCTAAATGTCATTGCACATTTGTGATGTGGTGTACTGCATTGTCTGTGTCTGTGGGCTTATATATATATAGGAAGCACAATAAGACCTTTAAAGGAACACATCCAAGAGCATGTACGTGCAATCAAAAACAACAACGTAGATTATCCGCTAGCTGTGCATTATAATAATGTGCATAGGTTGGAAGAACATGTCAGAATCTCTTTCCATCGTATTGAAATGTTAAGCCCTACCAGCCGCGGGGGCCATAAAACACTGCTACTTAGGCAACTGGAAAGTAGGTGGTTGATCAGACTGAGGGCGGTAGACATGGGCCTCAATCTCGATAGGGAACTCCACACCTTTCTCTTCTAATGCAATTACTATGTTTCTCCCTGAGTAACTGTATACATACTCTCACAGTTCCTGTTTGCATAGATTCATACAATAACTATCTGTGTTCCCCCTGTTAAACTGTTAATGAGCATCGGATTGTGTTATACCACCTAGTATTGTGAGACAATGTGTGTTTGTATTGATTACAGCTTGATAGTCTACCTGCGTCTGGCTACTCTCCCACACATTGTCCTATTTTATTTTTTAGGATTTATGTTGTTAGTACTGTCCACCGTCTGTGAAGATACTCCTACACATGTCATACTCTCTGCTTTCTTGATATGATGACTCAATGCTACCAATATTATGATGTGGATTAATTGTTATGCGAGGTTTGACACATTGGTTGGGGTCAGAGCCCACAATACCCATTGTGTAAATTCATTTTCCCGTTTTTGGCATTGTAATTATCAATATAAATTCATGTTTATGAACTTTTCCCGCCCTAGTTGGGACGCGTATTGTATTTCCTAAAAACTGGTAATGAACACTGGACTAACTCACACATGTAACTCACATGTTCTGGTCCTGTGCCAAGCAGCAAATGTAGCTGGTCCTGTGCACAATTATGGTCTTCTCTCTTATACATTGAAATCAGGTTGCTCTGGTGATAAATATCATTTGCGATCGCTGTAACTATCTTTCTTTCAACACTAACTTGTTCATATGCTCTCTAAGTATCTCACTGCATGTCCCACATCACAGGTTTGCATGCTAAAACGACACTCCAATATGGTGCCTATTTTTCTATGCTAAGCGGGTCCTCCCGAATGCTAGTCCTACTTTCCTTTCCATTTCCGGAACGCACTCGACTTTAATGCCGGGTGAGACAAACACGCTGTGCTCACCAGCTTAACTCATGGAAGGACCCTTCGGCTCCATGACAACTACACCCAGGTTAGTTGACAGGACGGCTCCACCCTATACATTGGTTCTGTCGGCCTCCAGCAGCATATGTAATCAGCATTTTTTTATGTTTGTTCCTCATTTAGGCTTATCAGGGTCACTATTCGGTCGCACCCCGGTAACTATTACGGGCGTGCCGCCACTGTTGGTTTGCCATTGGAAACGTTGTCCTTTCCCCCTCGAGCATACTTTTATGTAGAACGCTTGTACAATTACATTTACTTGCCGGCAGAATTTGCGGGAAGATGTCCTGCCTATAGCAGGAGCAACACAGGTCAGTGTGCATGATATCTCTTTTAAGTTGGTAGAGTGACATTATTGTCGTCGTTGTAGAATAGAAGCTACAATGTCTTCTACTGTTTGCCTACCAGATACTACTTTTATTCGGCAGGTTTATGGACCGTCTACAGACCGTGTACCGGTGTACTTTTATCGGTTAAATGCTTTACCATGACGTACATACAGCCAAGGTTTCCACATGCTTTGCCAATAGATGGTGATAATTTTGGGAACATATGCGTCACAAGACATCAATATTATAAGGCACTGCGATGTCATCTTATTAGGAGTATGCATTAAGGAATACTGGCCATGCTTGTGCTGGGGAGGATTTGTTGTCCGGACGCTGATATGTGTGTGTCTCACTTTAGGGAATACATTGTTTCCCTGTGATACTGCCTTGACCTGGCTATGAATTATGGTGATACTCTAGGATGTTTCTTTGATTGAGACAAAGGGAAAATGGTGGGGACTCCCTATTTTACTATATTTTATCAATAATTATGTTTTTGTACCATCGTCCTTACAGATTTGCAGTATAGCATTAACATGTGGAGCCAATTACTTGATAGGACGGCCTGTTTATGATTTCCCGGCTCGCGTGTTATTTTTCCGGTAAGAAAATGTACCCATGAGAAGCTTGGACTCGCCTGCATGTACAATTGAGCATGATGGTGACACAATTATAACTCATTTGCTGACTGGCTATGGTTCACAAATAAGTACACGGGACTTGAACCTTTTTATATTCTTTTCTTTGTGCCCTGCCTCGGGTATGCACTTGGTAGCACGCCCTTTCTATATTATTTCAATGACCTGGCACATCACGAACCAGGTGTTTGGTTTCTGTCTGTTTCCTATGTCTACCGAGATCTTCAATCTTTTTAATGGTATACGGTTCTGAAATGGTGTTGGTCATACATGAGTTTGTCCACATGTGATGTAACTCTTGATTTTAAGTTAATAACATGTTTGACTATGTGGTTCTAAATATGTGTACATTATTTGCAGCCTTGAAAAAGTCCAAAGGACGAAACACGTGTCGGCTGCCAGATTGTTGTATCATATTGAGAAAAAGAAAATCAGAAAATAAAAAGAAAGGAAAACTTGGAATGCACTACTTTTGATTACTGCTATGGTCATTGACCCACATACTTTATGGACTGCTTCTTGTCTGCCTCGGCATCTGTGTATCTATTGCACATTTGTGTACCATGTTTCTGCTTCTTATTGTATTCCCATTAACTCTCAACCGACCAGTGAGACTCTTCATTTATGCAGAGCAGGAAGATGGTGAAATCAGGCATCCCACAAGAGTCAGTATTCACAGTGCCATGATGGATCCACAGGTAGAAAACAGTGACCTGCCCCATCTTGATGCTTCGCATCTAGTGGAGAGGGTTGCAGTAGCAATTCCAAAGGTCGGCATGGCAGTTCCTGGGATTCTGCCTGTTTTTCAGTTGGGTAAGGTGGAAATAAATGCCAAGCTGGTGTTCAGACACAGCCTTTCACTTCTAATAAGGTAGCAGCAACTACACTTTGGCAAAGGAATGTGTAAAAGGAAAGGAAATATAAAGAGAGATACTATGGAGGTGCGATAGAAGGGGGGGCTCAAAGAAAATAGGAATAGGGCCCCGGCTCCAGGGCCTCATAAAGAAGAACGTGTGGAAGCATGAGAGGGCTTGGTTTATAAGATATGAAAGTGAGAAATAATTGATGTGGGAACTGAGGAGGGAGAAGAAATATAGGAGAGGAAAGAGGGAGAAATGAAGGTAAAGGAGAGAGGGGAAAGAGTAAGAGAATGGAGCAGGAAAGGATGTGCAGCTCAAAATAACTAAAATTTCAATCCATTTAGCACTGATTGCAGACCTTGCATAGAAACTTGTGTATGTCCTTAGGCTGGTGGTTTGGGTGGGTGCCTTAAAGGGTAAATCATGTCTGCTCTCATGGTGTCCTCCAGATGATGGGCTCACTTTGTCCAATTCGTTTTGGTCCTCATGAGTGTTGTGCCAGCCACCTTCAGTGATCCATTGCCAGGACTCTGTCCATTACCAACATTCTAAGAGCTTCCATTATTGCATAGTTTTTCTACAGAACACCACACTCAATGATGCCTGTGCCTCCAGTTAAGCAACCTCTCCAGTCCATAAACAAATAAGGTTGTTCTATCACATGGTCTTATTTCTTATGTTCACCTCCTTAGCATTTCTCTTCCTTTTTTGTGTCTGAACACTCAAGAATGCTTCAGATTTAGAATGGCATCGATGTTCCTTTATATCGAGTGTGCCCTATATTTCCAAAAGATTTAAAATTTGGAGACCATCAAGGAGGTGTTAGCTTCTACTGCTCACAGTAGCTCAAGGAGGGGCCCTCTCTGGACTAACCTCAAATCAGTGGTGTTGTTTCGATTGTGCTAGTTCGTAGCTATTTGTAACCATTAGCTACACTCAGGTGCATGGAGCATCCAGTGTTTGTGCCCACTTGTGCTGTTTTCTCTGCCTGCTCCATGTGGCGTACATTCAGATGTGTGCTCTCCAGTAAGCCGCAAGGGCTTGTGTAATTATCTCCAATGTAGGCAATATTTCACCATTTCAAAATTCCATCATGAAATGAAATCCACATTTGTATCTGAGCCCTCATGACCATCCGCTTGCTCTTTACACTCTATTGGAAATGACCATCATTCGCATGGTGTATCCCCACATTTTTACCTTGACCGTTTTTGCTGGCTGTAGAACTCTGTGCAAATTACCCAGCTAACCAGTGGTAAAGTGCCTGGGTACCACGTTTAAACATGAACATTTCATACCCGCTAATTTGCATAATAAAGTTACCTATAAGTCCCTAGTATATGGTACAAAGTGTACCCATTGTGCCATCCACTATAGTGGCAGTGCAAACATGACTGCAGGCCTACCCATGTGGCCTGACTAAAGGAGCTTTTAAAGTGCAATTCTACCTGTTTAAAATCAACCCCTTTGATAGACCTAAACCTTCCATTTAAATAAGTCACCCCCAAGTAGGCCTTACTGCAAATAAGGCAGGGTGCATGGTATTTAAAAGTAGGAAATGTAGAAATGTAATTTTACATATGTCCTTACAGCGAAAACTCCCACAAGTTATTTTAACTGTAACAAAGTTGGGTTTTCCATAGGAAACCAGTGGGATGTAATACTAAATTTAAGAATGATATCTCTGGTTAGGAAACAGCAAAAAATGTAATTCTTGGACTATTTATAATATTTAGTAAATGCCCAATTCACTGGTGAAGTCGGAATTTTAATAAATATAATGGCAATATAATGGTTTTTACTTTAAAATAAGTTTAGTTTTGCTTAGTGTTTAGAGCCTGATGTGATGACAATTCTGATGCACATTCCATCTTTATTAGATCCCATCTCCTAGTAATGCTGTTGTAAATTCCTTTTGGAGTGTTTTACTTTTGTGGCTGCTGCTAATTCACAGCATACCAGAATGTGTCTATTTGAAACTGTTCTGTATTAGGTTATCCTCTTTTTTCTTTTTCTTCTTTCTTTTCTAGTTTTTGTCTTTCATTTCCTTTTTCTTCTTTCTTTCCTTCTTTGATTCTTTTTCCATTCTCTTTTTCCTTCTTTGTTTCTTTTTCTTCCTTCATGTCTCATTATTGCCTTTTTTCTGGTTTCTTTCCTTGTTTCCCTCTCTTGCTCTAGCTTTCTCCTTCCTTCTTTCACCTTCTTTCCTCCTCTTTTTTTGCCTTCTTTAATTAGCCCTTTCCTTCTTTCTTTCTCCTGCCTTTTCATTATTGCCTTCTTTTATTACTTTTTTCCTTCTCTATCTTTTCCTTTTTCCTCCTTTCTTTCTGTCCTTCTCTTTCCTTTCCTTCTCTTCTTTTTCCATCTCTAATTCCTTTTCTCTTTCATTTTCGTTCTTTCCTTTCTTCTCTGCCCTTCTTTTTCTCTTGCCTTCTCTTTCTCTCTCTATTTCTTTCTTTTTTCTTTCTTTCTCAAAGACAAGAGGCTTGCAGCTAATTATGTGTGTAACATAGTCACTTATAGGGGTTGCAGCCAAACTTCATGCATTAGTCTGTGGTTGGCGTCATTCACACTTTTCTTGCCCCGACTCCATCATGCACGAAGGGGCAATGTATCAGCCCACATCAGCCATTGTCAGACTTCACTGTGAGTTAAAGCATACCACCCTTTCACAAGGAACACCTCTGCACACAAAATAGTTCCCTTCAGGGCCAAGGAGTAGATTGATGAGTGCCCAGCCTATTCCCAAACAATAAACGTTTGCCAAAACCATGACAAAACAATAATTGCCAGAAGGCTGGCAGCCAACGCCAGAACTATTGACTTTGCCAATGCTTGTTCTAAATTGGTTTGGAGATTTTCTTTGCTGTGCTTTGACTTTATTAATGTTTTGGTATAAATATTTCACACATTGCCTTTAAGTTAAGCCTGTCTGCTCTGTGCCACAGCTACCAGGGGGTTGAGCTCAGGTTAATTTAGTGACTTTAGTGGCTTACTCTATCAAGGATTGTGGCTATTCCCTAAGGTGGGTCACCACCCCTTAACTATTACCCCCAAATTCTTTCGCACTCCATATACAATATGCAGGTGAGCCCCTCACCTTTTTCCAACCACAATATAGGGGGATTTCTGAAGCCGAGCCCATACTGCGACCAGAGACCACCCCACTTTCAGAGAGGTTGGATGACAATCTCCTTCAAATTCCATTTAGCTTCAGTGATATCTGACAGGGGAGGGGTGTAATAACAGCAATCACAATTATTCCTCAGAACTGTGCTCCCTCAGAGAGGAGGTCAAGATCTTCTTCCTCGTTTCTGGCTGCATGTGTTGAGGCAGTGCTTAATGCACAAGTTATTAACTTGTGTAACGATATATCTGTAAGAGACAGTAGTTAGTGACAGATTCCTTACCTTAGAATATCCCCAGGCGTCAGGCTGGATCCGGGAAAGTTTTTGCGTAGCAGTACCCTTGCGCGTCGGTAGGCGGCGTCGTGCGGCTCCGCGTCCGTCGTCGGCGTCGTGATCGCCGGGATGACGTCGCGGGCAGTACTTAGGCGCCGCCCCTGCGCGCTGACGTCAGTTCTGTACACGACTTTCCGCGCCAGGAACGCAGAGCCATGCAAGAAGCTGACACAGGTGTCTGAAAAATACTAGGGCCCTGAAAGGGATGTCCTTAACCCTAGAAATCAGTTCGCAGAACGGGGAGGATGGGTGGGGCGGTAAGGAATCTGTCACTAACTACTGTCTCTTACAGATATATCGTTACACAAGTTAGTAACTTGTGCATCTGAAAGAGACACGTTAGTGACAGATTCCTTACCTTAGAATAGATACCCCAGCAATACCAACCCCGGTGGTGGGTCTGCGAACAAAGATCAGACCAGGAAGTCCTGGAGGACAGAACGGCCAAAGAAGCCGTCCCTCCGGACCTGACTGTCAAGGCAGTAATGCTTTGTAAACGTGTGCAGCGAGGCCCACGTAGCTGCCTGACAGATAACCGGCAGCGGAACACCGCGGCCCAAGGCCGTGGTAGCAGCCGTTGCCCTGGTGGAATGGGCACGCAGCCCAACAGGAGGCTCCTTCTTAGCCAAAGAATAGCAGGTCTTGATGCACAAGGTAACCCAGCGGGAGATGGTCCTCTTGTGCACCGCCCGACCTTTTTGGTGCCCACGTAGCCAACAAAGAGCTGGTCATCCACCCGGAAGTGTTTTGTGCGGTCAATATAGAAGGAGAGCGCACGTTTTGGGTCCAGACGGTGGAGCCTCTCTTCCTCTCTGGAAGGATGCGGAGGCGGAAAGAAGGTGGGCAAAGTGATGGTCTGCCCAATGTGGAAAGCAGTAACCACCTTTGGCAAGAAGGACGGACGCGTCCGAAGAACAACCTTGAGTGGATGAACAGACAGAAAGGGAGGTTTGCAAGATAGAGCCTGGAGCTCACTCACCCGCCGAGCGGAGGTGATGGCCACCAGAAAGGCTGTCTTCAGAGTCAGAAGACGAAGAGGACAGTTATGTAGAGGCTCAAAGGGAGCGCACATTAAAAGGTAAGAACCAAGTTCAAGTCCCACTGAGGCATCACAAACGGAACAGGAGGGAAGAGGTGTGTAATGCCTTTTAAGAACCTGTTAACAACAGGGGACTTGAAAAGGGAGGGCTGATCAGGGAGCCTGAGGAAGGCCGAGATAGCACAAAGATAACCCTTGACGGTACCCAGGGCAGAACCCCGTTGGGCCAGAGAGAGAAGGAACAGAAGGACCTCAGAAAGAGGGGCAGAAAGGGGATTCACAGCCTTTGCTGTGCACCATGCCACAAATTTGTTCCACCTGCAGGCGTATACCACCTTAGTGGAGGGACGCCTGGCTGCCAGAATCACATCACAAACTTCGGGAGGCAAGTCGAAAGGAATCAACTGCCGCCGCTCAATCTCCACGCAAGCAGGTGTAGACTGGACAGGTTCGGGTGGAGGACCGTCCCCTGCTGCTGCGACAGAAGATCCTCCCGAAGAGGCAGACGGATCGGGGGATCTACGCTCATATTGAGTAGCTCGGGATACCAAACTCTTCGAGCCCAGTCCGGAGCCACAAGAATGACTTGGGCCCGGTCGTGCCGAATCTTCTTCAACACTCTGGGTAGAAGTGGTATAGGCGGAAAGGCGTACAACAGACCGCAACTCCACTCGTGACGAAAGCGTCGCCGAGCGAGTGCCGCCTTGGAAATTCCAACGCGCAGAACTGATGACAATCCGCGTTCTCTTCGGTGGCGAATAGATCTAACCAAGGCTCTCCCCACTGTAGAAAGAGTCCTTGCGCCACTTCCAAGTGAAGACGCCATTCGTGATCCATCATGCACCTGCGGCTGAGGTTCATCCGCCCTGGCGTTCAGCGAACCTGCCAGGTGTTGAACCATCAGGAACATGCCCTGATGTTCCAGCCATGTCCAGAGGCGCAGAGCCTCCTGACAAAGGGTCCACGACCCCACCCCGCCTTGTTTGTTGCAGTACCACATGGCAGTGGTGTTGTCTGTGAACACCTGCATTACCTTCCCTTTGACAGAGGGAAGGAATGCCTTGAGTGCAAGTCGGATCGCCCGGAGCTCCAGAATGTTGATATGGAGCCGGGACTCCGCCGGAGACCAGAGGCCTCTGATCTCCGCCTCTCCCATGTGACCGCCCCATCCCAGAAGGGACGCGTCCGTCACAACTGTGTGCTCTAGCTGGGGAAGGGAGAGGGATCTGCCCATGACCCATTGCCGGTTCGAGAGCCACCACTGCAACTGTTTTGCAGTCCCCTCCGAGATCTGGACGTGATCGGACAGGTTGCCCTGGTGCTGCGCCCACTGGAACTTCAGGTCCCACTGCAGAGCCCGCATATGCCATCTGGCATGATTGACCAGCAGGATGCAGGAGGCCATGAGGCCCAGCAGCCTCAGGGTCATCCGTACCGAAACCCAGGATAAAGGCTGAAAGATCGGAATCATAGCCTGAATATCCCGGACTCGCCGTTCGGGAGGATAGGCCCGAAACTGCGTCGTGTCCAGAACTGCTCCGATGAAAAGGAGCTGTGGAGAAGGAATCAGATGCGACTTCGGCACATTGATGGAGAACCCCAGCGAGTGCAGGAGTTCGGCCGTAGTCTGGAGGTGGGAGACGACTGCCTGGGACGAGCCCGCCTTCAGCAGCCAGTCGTCGAGGTAGGGGAAGACTGAAACCCCTGCCCGGCGCAGATGAGCTGCGACCACCGCCAACACTTTCGTGAACACCCGAGGGGCACTGGTAAGGCCAAAGGGGAGCACGGTGAACTGAAAATGTTCGGGGCCTACCGTGAACCGAAGGTAACGCCGGTGGGCCGTCAGGACGGGGATGTGGAAATATGCGTCCTGCAAGTCCAACGCTACCAACCAGTCTCCAGGGTCGAGGGCAGTCAAGACCTGAGCTAGGGTGAGCATCTTGAACTTCTCCTTCCGGAGGAAGCGATTGACGTTCCGGAGGTCCAAGATAGGACGCATGTCCTCCTTGTCCTTTTTGGGCACCAGGAAGTAGTGGGAGTAGCAACCACGCCCTACTTCTGGGGTCGGAACATGCTCGATGGCCCTCTTGGCCAAGAGGGCCGTGACTTCCTTCTGCAGAAGTACCAAGTGATCCCCTGACATGCGGTGGAATTGAGGTGGCATGGCTGGGGGGTGGACTCGAAGGGGAGGGAGTAGCCCCTTCGGACAATGTCCAAGACCCACCTGTCCGAGGTGATGGTACGCCAGTGGGGAAGGTGATGGCGGACCCTGCCCCTACCGGCGTGCTGTGCACCTGAAAGGAGGGACTAGGAGGGTTTGGAGGCCGCGGACGGGTTGGAGGTGGTGGCCTGACCCGCACGCTGGTTGCCCGATCCGCCACGGCGGAATCCACGTCCTCGGCCACGCGAAGACGCCTGCTGCGCGGGCCGGTGGCTGGGCTGCTGATGTGAAGGGCGCCCCTACCGTGGCCACGATAGGGGCGAAAAGCCGAAAGTCAGCGGAGGGCGTGTAGCAGAAAGGCCCAGGGACTTTGCAGTAGCCCGTGAGTCCTTAAAGCGCTCCAACGCATGGTCTGCTTTGGACCCAAAAGACCGACTCCATCAAAGGGCATGTCCATGAGAGTATTCTGGACATCCCCTGAAAAACCAGTGGTTCTCAGCCAGGCGTGGCGTCGTAGCGCCACCGTCGTTGCAATAGACCTGCCCAGCGAGTCGGCGGTATCAAGGCCACATCGAATTGTATATTTGGCCGCATCCCTTCCTTCCGCAATGGCGCGGGAAAGCAGTGTCTGGACCTCCTCAGAACACTGGGGCAAAACATCCGCCACCGAATCCCAGAAGGAGTGGGTATATCGGCCCAAAAGGCAAGCGGTGTTGACGGACCGCAAGCCAGCACTGGAGGAAGAAAACCCTTCTTCCCAAATTGATCCAGGCGTTTGGATTCCCTATCCGGAGGGCGGTAGGGAAGGCGGTTTGGGAAGCGGAGGCTTGGACAACCAAGCTCTCAGGGGTGGGGTGGACAGAGAGAAACAGGGGGTCGCCCGGAGCTGGGCGATGGCGTCGGGACACGTTCCTATCCACAGGAGCCCCTGTGTTGGGCTTGGACCAGGCGCCCAAAAGAACGTCAGTGAGGGCGTCGTTAAACGGCAGCACAGTCTCCGAAGAGGAGGCTGCCGGCTGAAGCACCTCTGTCAAGAGATTAACCTTGACCGCCACAGCAGGGAGTTGGAGATGTAAGGCTCCAGCTGCCCTACGCAACACCGTTGCAAAATTGGCTCCCTCCTCCGTAGCCACGGGAGGAGACAGCATGCCAGTGTCAGGGGAAGTATCTAGACCACTAGCATCCCTAGACCCTCTGTCCAGTCCTCATCGTACTGACACTGTTGTGTCAGAGGGTCATCAGACCCCTCCCAGTCCCTCCTGGTCCTCCTCAGGTTCAAAATAAGGGGGAGGAGGGACATTTGGGACCCAAGGTCTCATCGGCGCCGGAACCGGCGTCGAGCGACGTCGGTCCGGGTCCATGTCCGGAGCCGGAAGGAACTGGGGAACGACGCCGCTCGGAGCCCCAGGCGGCGTCGAGAACGGCACCGGAGACATCCGCGCCGGCGGAGGTGTGGTTAGGTCGACCGGCGTCGATGGTTGTTGTGGAGCCGGGATCGAGGCCGAAGCCGGAGTCGGGATCGAGGCTGCAGGCACGGGCGACGCCGGGGCCGGAGCCGTCGGCGACGCCGGAGCAACCCCATCAGTGCCCGCGGGGCCCGAAGGCGCACCGGAGGGGCCTGGAGGCCCGAAGAGGCGGGCCATGGCCGACAGGAATTCCTGCACTTTGGCCGGATCCGCCCCCGAACCCGGGAAGGGCGGGTATGGCGGGGGCGACTCCACAGGCATGTCCGGGGCCGCGGGGACGGTGCCGGGAGGGGCCTCAGCCGAGTCGTGAGACCGGCGAGGCGAAGTCCTAGAGCGATGATGCTTTTTGGACTTTTTGTGTTTTGACTTACCGGACGAAGAAGACTTCGATGCCGACGACAGGTGTGGACTCCGCGATCGACCCCCGGACCTCTCACGCGACCGGGGCTTCCGCGGAGCCGAATGCCGGGCCTCGAGGAGCTTTCGAGACCGCTCTCGCAAAGCTTTCGGGTTGAGGGCCTGGCAGTCGGTACAAGACTCCGTGTCGTGGCCTCGGCCGAGGCAGAAGAGACACTCCCAATGCGGGTCGGTGACGGACATCATCCGAGCACAGGCGCCGCAACGTTTGAAACCGGGCATCCCTACGACACCTTGATAGAAAAACAGTGAAAAAATTCACCAAAAAGTATGGTCAAAAAATGACCAGGGCACTGCTCTTCCCGGATCTGCGCTTGCTGGCGCGGAAAAAGAAGAACTGACGTCAGCGCGCAAGGGCGGCGCCTAAGTACTGCCCGCGACGTCATCCCGGCGATCACGACGCCGACGACGGACGCGGAGCCGCACGACGCCGCCTACCGACGCGCAAGGGTACTGCTACGCAAAAACTTTCCGGATCCAGCCTGACGCCTGGGGATATTCTAAGGTAAGGAATCTGTCACTAACGTGTCTCTTTCAGATTTGTAAAATATTAAGTCTAGGTACTCAAATGTTTTTAGGAGGCCGCACCGACTTCTCCTGAATCCACCCACTTCCTCCAGTGGCTCCATCGACTTACTCTATATGCTCCACACACATCCTCAACTGGCACTGCTAAAAGCCAGATGTAACATCACCGAACAGATAGGTGCATGTAGTGCTCCGATGCCAGTCTTTTTGACGCACAGTAAGTAACACATCACAACACTTGAAACACACTTTTTACAAGTGGGACCCTACAGCACAAGGGGGACCGTTTATCCTCATGAACATTTATCACATGTAAGGAACCATGCATCACACGAGACATTTTTAATACATGGCACTAGGCTGTTTAACACACAATCACGACAAAGAATCATCTTAACTCAGGGACTTATTTTACCACACATGCAGTTGCCACATGTAAGGCTCTTTACCACACGGACGGAACTTAATCCTTCCACTGGGAACTTTACCACATTGGCATTTGTCAGATTTTCTCACACATGAATGTCTTAAACAAGACCTTTACCGGAGGGATTAATCACGTGGCCCTTGGCTCTGCGGGACTTAGATCATACACAACATGTAGCATCCATAAAGTTTTTTTAGAGTGTAACATGACCTCACATAAACAAAACAGGAAAGGGTCACCGAGATTATTTACACTATTGGTCAGCTTCTAATTACAATATTGAAAACACACCTCACTATCACTGAATATTAGATGAAAACACATTTAGAATTTGGAGAGTGTGCCTGTGCACGGTCAGTGATTTGGAAAAGGAGGGCATGAAAGAGCTGAAACTGGATCATCAATTCAGACCTGTTCTGAACAGGGTCCCACAAAATTAGTTTGGCCCAGGGACCGCAAAATCCTTATAATGTTCCTGATCTGTCCTTCCTAAAACTCAAGCCTTCTCCCATCATTTGTATGAGTATAAAGTGTGAGTGTCAAGTTGAATGCAGCTGGGAGGCTCGGTGTTTTGTCCGACACGTTCAATCACTCACGTTTGTCATTTAGGTAACCTGGACGTCATAAAACAGCAGCTCTTTGCAACCATGGAGCTGCGCTAAAACACACGTCTGTTAAACTGATTAAATTCACAGCTGAAATGCTTAGGAATGTAACGTCACAAATAAAAACAGTTTTGACGTTAAAATGCACCAGTCATTAAAAAGAAATAATATGTACTGCCTTTTACAAATCAGTGGTAGGTCGTGGCCTCGTACAGATTAAATACAAGAAAGAATTATGGCATTCGGAGCCTTCTTAAAACGTATGTGAACGGTAAAAATGTTCACTATGGGTGTATGGTGTTGGAAGAAGTGACATTCCCATTTTACCTTAATTTTTGTAATAATAGCTTCATTTTTAGGTACGCCTGGGTTGATAGCAATATCAGCTGGGGAGAGGCTGCGGCCTAACTGCAAGCACTGCCGACCTTTGTGCTGGGAACCAGGTTCGAGTCTTAGCGTCAGCTCAATATCCTGTGTTTCAAGGCAAATCACTTAATCTCCCTTGCCTACCAAAAATAAATGCGTCCTTATGTAACCGTAACCTTCGGGTCAAGTTTGCTCTATATAAATCTGTAAAAAATAAAAACGATATCCTCCTACCCTTCAGCTGTACTGATGACGGCTGCAACAGAACAAGAAAGGGAATTTTGTTGAAAAGTATGACCGTTTTTCGCACAGATTGCAGCGTTGGTGCTGGACACTGTGCTGCAAGACTGTAGAAAGAACTGCTGAACTCCAGGATTCACAGAGAGAAAGTGAAGACAGCTCCACGTTCTGTGGGAACATCTTTCTATGGACCGTTCAGTGGCGGTTTCTCCTCAAGGGCGTCGGGGCCCCGCCCCCGTTACTCATACGCTCATATTTTATTTTATTTAAAAAAAATATCCGTTTTTTATGATGTCTTCTAAATAATATATTACCGCCGCCTTGACAGTGGCCGTTCGTTGTGGCGGCCGGCTAGAGGCATGTCACGTGACTGTCTCCTTGCATGCTCCCCTTGTGGGCCCAAAGAAGCCTAAGTGTTTGCCAGGCAGACAACCTCACAGCCCTAAAGGCTGTGATGTCATCAGCTCGGCAAAGACCTAGCTTCAGGGCCCAGTCCCCACCCCCTGATGGCGTGGAGGTAAAGTTAGCCCCGGGCGTTTTAAGTCCAAGCCCGGTATCGCTAACCCTCCACGTCAATCAGAGAGTGGAGAGCTTGTCACCCAGCCCTTTCCCAACTCATTACAGGGTATGGTGGGTCCCACCCTGTGACGAGTTGGGAAAGGAGGTGTGGCAGGCGGGAAGCCGAGGATTCGAGTCTGCGCAGACTAGACCTCAGACTGCTTCCCGCGCGTGGTGGAACTTTCAGGAAAGAAGCCACTGCGTCACGGACACGGACTGCAGTCCCCCGAGACAGTCCATTACTGCAGTGCACTGTTGCTGCTTGCCGGTGCCACCACAGCAGCACTGACTCGACTGCAGGGGACTTAAGTGAACTCAGGAGTCACCAGCAGCCCAGGTAAGGCCCAGGTGGGCATTGTTTAAAGTTTACGATAGAGCCGCGGTGGGGAAGCAGACTCGAGTCTCGCCAGGGTGGGTACGTTTTTGTGAGTGGACTGCTGCACTCATCTGTGTTTGAGTTCAAAGTCACACATAAGACTCCCGTCAGTTCTGAATCACGCCTTTATTTAATGAGGTTGATATAACGAGGTCTATTGAGTTGGGCAATAGAAACATCTAATATCTTTATTTGTTTCAGGAGTTTTCATGCGCCGCCCTTTGCTTTATGGCTGCCTCGCAGCACAGGCATACGTATAAGAGCGCCGAGTGAAATGTTTGAAAAGTTCGAGGGTAGTTACAATGACACATTTATTCCTACTCCTAAAGCTAGTGGGTGCCAGCATCACTGGGCGCCTTCCGGTAGGCGCCATGTTTTCACTAGGCCTCATGAGCCGTGCACTTGCGCGCTCAGCATGCAGTGGGTTTGTCACACAAGTGCTGTGGCAGTGCTTAGCCCTGCTTCAGCCTGCCTGAGTGAGCTCTGTTGTAATAGAAGATCGGGGCTTAGTGCACTACTGTGTGGTGTGCCGGATTTAAAGCACTCCAGTGTAATGATTAGTCAGGGAATTTGGAACACAGACTTATTGTGCTCATATGCTAATTGGGGCATTGTACATACTGTAATATATCACGAGTGTATTATATCTATGGCAGTGTTAGTTTCACTGATTCTTATTCTGTGGTTTGTGGGTATTATAGTACTGTGTTCACATACCTCTCGTTGACTGTGTTTATTTCCTGGTTTCCGCATTTTGTGCTGTTTTCCTGCGCTCGCCAAACTCTGCTTTGCGAGTTTTACCCATATTGTCCTCAGGCTGTTATTCTCAGAATTGCCACATTATGGTGTTGGATCCCATGTTATATTGGACACGTGGCAGTGTTTATTGGAGTGCCGTGGTCCTCTGCTTAATCATTGGAGTGCACACATTATAGTACCATGTTCATGTGGTCAGTCTCTAGACCGCATATATTACAGCTCCAGGGCCTCTGGAAATTGGAATAATGCAGCAGAGAAGGACCAAATTATGTGGAAGGATTGACTAATTTATGCGGCATGAAAAAAGCCAACTATGCAGCAGAGGAGGAATTATGTGGCACGTGCAGCAAGTCAATGAGTATGTGGACCAAGCTGCTGCCGAAGAATCTTGTAATTCCAGTGGCCCTTATTATAGCATTACAATCTTGTGTTTATTATACCACAGTGTGTGTAGACAGTTGGCTTATGTTCCTAAACTATTCTCTTTAACTTGTACTCATATTGCTGTTTTCTTGTGGGAAGTCGCCTGTTGGCACCTTAAAGTAATGTCTACCTCTGTCTTTCCCTTTGAGTTGTGTACACTGTAGTCCTGCTTTCTTTGTGTGCAGCTGTGTACTGTGCACCTCGCAGGAATATTATCCTGTTGCTTCCCTTTGAGGTGTGCACATTCTTGTGTTATTTTCCTGTGGGAACGTCCTGTGATGCGCACTGTGATTTTCTCATAGTAGTATATCAGTTTTGCATCTGTTGGGCCATCTTGAATGCCACTTTATCTCACGTAGGCACTGGCTCAGTAGACAGATCCAACCAATTTATGCAACATTATTAAAATTAATTGTGGTTTATTGCAATTTAGAATGGTTCATTCATGAGGCCTTGGAACGGACAATAGTTTGAGGGAGGCAGTGGCCTGTTTCTGTTTAGTGTTTATCAAAAAGGGGGGACAGAGGGCTTAATCAAGAGGTCCAGCGTACTTGCCCTATCAGAGTGAACGCAAAAAGAGGTACGCAGTTCCTCAGTATGCAGAGTAGTGTCCCAGGCACCCAAAAAAGGAAGGGAATTCCTCCTTTTGGAACTGAGGCCCTCACACACCCAGCAAGCTAGGTGGCATGCTTCATCATATGGGTCTGCTCCTCGTCGGGTCGGCACTGCAATACCCGACGGGCACCCATAGAGGGGCTCTTTGCCGGAGATCTTTTGTTCCTGCCGTAATGGTGCCGTGGGTGTAAGGGACCTAGTGTGAGTGTAGATGTGCTGGAAGTGAATATAAAACAAGAGGGGATTCCTATGAGAGCAAATTTTATTCTAAATGGATCCCTACTTGATTAAAAATAGTGAGGAGAGGCGACTAACAAGCTACCAGGGTTCAAGAGGCGCTCTACTCTGACCATCAAGGAGTAGAGCGCCTCTTGAACCCTGGTAGCTTGTTAGTCGCCTCTCCTCACTATTATTGACACCTAGCTTGCTGGGTGTGTGAGGGCCTCAGTTCCAAAAGGAGGAATTCCCTTCCTTTTTTGGGTGCCTGGGACACTACCTGCATACTGAGGAACTGCGTACCTCTTTTTTGCGTTCACTCTGTTTCTGTTTAGCACAGTGGCTTCCGAAAGTCTTGAAAATGCACCATTTGCCCACTCATTTTTCAAACTTTTCTCGGGGGAGAGAACCCCCCCAAACCCTCCTTAGGTCGTTCGGGCTCGCTACGCTCGCTCGCCGTGGTGTGCTCCACCACTAATTTTACACCTCACCACTTTCAAATGTCACCAGCCGCCACTGGGACCGTGATGTCATCGAGCGATCCTCTCCCTCTCTCTGCAGTAGGCATGGACGATCTTGCCCACTAGATGACCCCGGCCGTTACAAAGCATAGCAAAGCTTCGACAAAAAAAACCAATCTCCACAAGAAGTGCCAATACTGATACACATTCGTTCATGCTTTCATACAAAGATCAAATGACCTAATCACTCTGATCTGAAAACTTATTTTTATTATTCTCTTTGCTTTTGATTATTTTGGTTGTTTGAGAATAATAAAAATAAGTTTTCAGATCAGAGTGATTAGGTCATTTGATCTTTGTATGAAAGGATGAACGAATGTGCATCAGTATTGGCACTTCTTGTGGTGATTTCTATTTTGTGGCCCGGCCTTACTAATTGAGGGCCAAACCCTTTTGTGATTAGCACAAAAAACAATCTCCGGTAGGGTGGCCGATCTCACCACGTGTGGCAGCGCCGGCAAATTGGTAGTATCCTACTGCACAACGCACATGCAGACTGCGCATGAATCTATTCTCACACCCTAGATTGTGCCTGGACCTGGGTGGTACACTCTCTGGATCTACCAGGCAGACATGCAACCGAAGCAGGACAGGTAGGTAAATTTATTTTTTAATAATTACTGGGCCCATCAACAGCAGAGCAAAATTCAATCGCTCCAGCCCTGTTAAATAAGTGCCGGTGCTAAGCACCGGAAACCACTGGCACAAATTAAGCAGTCAGGAATACAGATGAACCTTCTCCAAGGGAGAAACCCCCAGATACTAGAGCCTCCAGTGGGACTGCATGGGAGCTGCGACTGGCCATGTTAAGCGCTTGCCATGACACAAGTGGTATTATTTCTAGTCAGCATGAAAAGTAAAAAAAAAAAAACCTTGCCTGTTGGTATTAGATCACTTTTTTGCCCTTTTGTGTACTTAAAATCTTTCATAGCAATCCCTGTTGACTTACCAGGACATAATCCATAAACGTTTTCATTTGTCCATGATCAATTGGGATTGGGATTGGCCTGGGTGGGTGATAATCAATATCTCAGCAACGTACACTCCTTGCTCCATTAAAATATTGTAAGTAATATCGTAACTAAAGTGGTTCACAATAAATTGGAACGATGAAACACAGACTTGTCTCTAAGAAAATTACTCTCATTCAAACAAATCTGGGATTGGTGTATATGGCACACAGATAGATATGATGGCAGTTAGGGCTGAAATAGCCCAGAAAATAAATAATAACATGAGTTACTCAACTTACTTGGTCACAACATTTCTTTCGGTTAGCCCCCAACCCTTGGTGGTTAGTGCTGCTCAGACCAAGATTTTTGACTGTAGTGATTAGGCTGGACAGTGCTAAGGGCAAATGAGATTCGCCATTTAATTTGTAAGGATGTGTAAGTGTGCAGTGTCCTTGGTTTTTAGTACCACTGTATAGAAGTATTCAGATTCAACTCAAATACATATCTGAGTTGTGCTGAATGCATGAGAAGTGTTTTAATGTGTTCTATTGGATGTTGGTTGTTTCTTGGTGCAAAGTGTTTCGGGAGCACATCTGTGTTGTATTGGATGTATGCAACATCCAAAAAAATACAAGCCTTGCTATACTTAGATGCAATTATTTAACTATGACAATGTACAATAATAAAATCAAAAGTTTTCTAGATGGCAATTTCACGTAAAAGAAAAAATATAATCATCAGGACTCTATCATGTCCTGTCATTTTCTTCCCATACATGGACCCCCTTGGGAAAGAACTGACCGATAACAGCATGAAAATTCACCAGTCGACAACACACAACTATACTTGAAAACATCCTCTACTCTAGACATCCAACACATCAAACACTACCCCACCAAAACAGAATTCCTGCTATTCACCAAGAACAAGCAACCGCTCGTCCAAACCTAGCACGACAACATGAACATGGGTGGTTTCGAATCCGAACTTTCACAAATGCCAAGTCACTTGGACACCGATCTCACCATCGAGGAGCACATTGCCAAGAAATCCAAAACAGCCTGGTATCAAATCTCTACTAAAGGAAGTTATGCCAGTCCTCCCAGAAAGCAATTTCGGAACTGCTGTTCACACCATTTTACTCTCACATCTGGATGGTGGTGGTGCCCTGCTCCACAACTGCCCCCTTAAGGGCATCCTACATGCCGCAGTATGCCTCTTCAAAAGCATGAAGAAATATGACCACATCATCCCCACCATGATGGAAATCCAATTGCTCCCTTGCCTGCCTGTAAAGTGGTTAAAACCAGCATCACCATCCACAAAGTCATAAGAACTAGCACACCTAACCTACGTGGCTGACAAGCTCACCATATCCAGTGGCTCTCAGTACACCTGCAGTTAGGACACAATCAGAATGGAGACAAATTAGTGCAAAAAAAAAAAAAAAAGGCTACACCCAGGATCTGGAATGATGTTGAAATATCCATCAGGACTGCCCTAACCCTTCTCCAATTTAAGAAAGAGCCAATGACACTACCTCATGATGGATTAACAGTCCATTTTGGGCTTTGAAATTAGCAACCTCTCCATCAATTGTTGACTGTGTTTTTGCCATTGACCCTATACAGCTCTACTGTGCCTTTCGGCTAGTTTCACAACATAAATACCACAGATATAAATTCATATTACCAGGTCCACTGGAATTAAGCGGCAGGGCACAGCGAATGATGTGGCAAGATTTGCTAAATTATGCAGCATAATGTGGCACTTTTTTATGGTATCACTTCATTATTTTTTTTCGGTAATTTTTACACCGGGAAATACTATCTGGGAAAAGATTCCATCTCCTTAGTACCAGTTTAACAGAAATAAGCTACTGAAAGATGACCAGTTAACCACTTCCACTGCACGTGAACATATGTCGCAACATTTTTAGTAACTTTGATCCTTTTGAGCTAGAAACTATTTTATTTATTAAAATCTGCAGATTATGCAGCACATGATGGGTTATGTGGCAAACGCGGCAAATCCATAATTATGCACACAAAAAAAACCATTGCTGCAGAATTGCATAATTCCAGTGGCCCTGCATATGACTTGCCACTGACATCGGATGATAAAACTATCCGGCCAATGTACTAGAAAAGGAACAGGTATCTGTAAAAACACATAATTCGCGGAACCATCAGCTTTCAAATAGGGGCTGCACTTGATGCGGCTAAACAAACTTCAGACCATAGTGTTTTTGTTAGAACTGGGGTCACCGATTCCGACACGGTAGCTTGGCGCGAGGCAGGAAGGCACCCGAAGGCAATGTGTTAAGCAGTTGTGCAGCACACACTCACACTGACTCAGTAATGCGCACGCAATAAGGAGACACCACACCAGGCTGTTATGTAAAAACAAGACTCTTTATCTAATTTAAATCAGGGCAGTAGATAAGGTAGGTAATCTCAGGGCAACAGTAAATTCATTTCACTCTAAAACAGGAGTAAATTCATTCAAATAAATCAGAACATTAGGCCCACATACAGGTAAAAGGCAGTCGCAAGAATCTTCTTAGAAACAGGTAACACCGTAGGTGATGAATTGCATGTCAAACATTAACTCAAGGGTACTCAGGTGCATTCAATCAATAGGAACCTCAATGCAGGTATACACTTGACACGGTAGATCATGCAGGGCCTGTGTCAACCTAGGCATAACCACATTTAGTACAGTGGAGACCTTACTGCAGGTGGGCATTCCACATGGGCAACATTTCTTAATCAGAGCAGGTATTGTAACACGTGGATAACACGTCTGCAGATTCACCTACACAGGAAGCACCGGTAACCAGGCTATGGCAGACCTCTACAATACATGCAAAAATCCCTAGGCAGAGACTAACTATCGTACATATTCCTTAGGCAGGTGTGTAATCACTGTAGGCATCATAGGTGAACACCCTCATGCAGAGGTTAAACATTGGTAATCACTCGGGTGCATTACACCATTTAGAATTCTTAGGCAGCAGGTTTTAGGCCTTCTTAGGTAACCGGTTTTAGGCCTTCTTACATTCCCGGCCCCGGGGTCCCCTGGGGCTTTCCCCGCTGTCCGTGGAAGGGGGCCTCCAAGTGAGCGTAGGCCCGATCCCCTTCACTCACCACCTCAGTCCCAGAGGGAGAAGGGATCCGTCTTCTGCTTCCGCGCCGGTTCTGGCAGGCGCGGGCGCCCCTACCCCCAGTCAGCCCGCTCCTCCTTGCACTCAGGGCTCTGACGAGGGGGGCGGATCTTCTCCGCGTGATCTCAGGCTCTCTTCTTTAGGGCCGACGATCCGGTGGCTCCGGGGGCTCTCCCCACTTCCTGGAGCCCCTCTCGCGAGTGCCTGGCCGAGTCCCGGGCTTCCCGAAGGGACCGGCGGCCGGGAGCCAATCGGTGCGCGGCCTCCTGGGGCGCGCCAGATGACGCGGCGGCGCCCCGGTTGCCTAGCGACACCCCTCTTCGCGCTCCCAGGCCCAGCGCGGCCTTGGCAGTGCCGCGGCAGTGATCTTGGGCGGCCGGCGCTCCTCCTCTCTCCCTCACAGCGCGGGGGCCGCGGCGGTGATTGGGAAAGGCAGCAGTGCCCGGGCGGCGGCGGTGAGTCCGACCCAGCGTCCATTTACTTAACGGCGCCGGGGCTGCGGTGGTGGTTTAGTCATGCAGCAGCGCCCGGGCGGCGGCGGTGACTTCAAACACAGCAGCGCTTCTTCCGGCCACAGCGCTCGGGGGCAGTCCGCGATTCGGGTAATGTAGAGCGCGCAGGGCACCGCACTTGGGGGAAGAGGCCACTTCAGCGCTGGAGCGTTTCTCAGGCACAGCGCTCCAGCAGGCAGCAGCAGTTCCTGGGGGGACAGCGCGGGCAGTAGCTGATAGAGTGTTGACGGGCAGCGCTTCTGGATAGCACCGCACTAGGGGAGAACAGCGCTTGCAGCAGGACATAAAGAGGTGACAGTCCAGCGCTTTACCTGGTGATCCCCCAGTAGCGCTTACAGGGACCTCAGCGCAGAAAGTTGTAGCTTCTTAGTGGTGGTTCCATGGTTGCAGTTCGGGGGTGTAGTTACTTGAGGGACAGGGAAGGGGTTGAGTTGGCAGGCACAAGAGGCAGGATGGTGCCCTGCAGGCACACTGAAGGTGGTTCCCTGGGTCCCCTCACGCTGGGCAAGGTCAGCAGGTGGAAGGTGTTCCTCAGCTATCTTGGTACAGCAGTGCCTAAGCCCAGTCAGTGCCAGTAGTGTAGGTTTCCCCCTAGGCCCAACAGCCTGTACTCCGGCAGAGGTTCCCCCAGGTCCAGTGGTGCCCCAACTGACTAACTAGGTTTCCCTCCAAACCTCTTATACCCCTAGGTCAGGTGACCCTCCTGAAAGGCGGCAAAACATAACTCCTCCCTGAGCTGGAAGGTTCTAGAAGCTTCCCTCGTGTCTGTCTATGAGGCCCAGAGGCGGGACGGCATGGATACAGTATCATTATGTCCCAGCCTGATCCTGACTACTGGTGCGTGCATGTACAATGGCCACTCCGCAGTAGCAGGGGCCTGTGGCAGCCATCTTGTTAGGAGAGAGCACCTGCACCTCAGCCCTGTTTGGCAGTGGTAAGGCGCCCAGAGACCTAGGTCCAACAAAAAGGTAGTGGCAAAAAAATGAGGCGCAAAGAGAAAAAACGGGGTAAGACCACCCTAGGGCTGACAGGTCTAACAGTTTTCCATCAAAATACAGAGGGAAGGCAAATGATGGGCCTCTCCTTGGCAAAAGAGTGTGAATATGTGGAAGGGAGTGAAATTGGATGTTTAAGAAAGTAGAGGGGAGCATCAGAAGCACTGTTCCAGTCTTAGGCGGGAGACAAATTGGTGATGTAAGAACAAAATGCATATAATTAGGTGGCATATTTTAATACAGCAAAGAGCAGCAACGAAGGAAATGTGGTATGAAATCCTGGACAGGTGGTATGTGTCAAACCTCGGATATAGAGTAACATGTAACCCAGGCTCCCAAAAATATGTTGGTGATGTGAACAGCCCATAAGCTTCGTGATGCACACTGCATTTATGAGGTTATCAAGCCATTTTGGATTAAGGTTACTTTTAAAATATGCGGCATCACACGTTTTCTTCTCCACTCTGACCTTTAATACTACTGCAAACTCCAGATGCCAGCTTTCATCCCTTATCATCCACTGAGATGGGGACATTAGTAACACATCTCTTAATGGAAATGAACATTGTTATAATTGCACACTTGGAAAAAAGGGGATTTGCCCTCAAACAATTTATGGATAACTACATGTTGGTACCACAAAAATATAGCAAAGGAGAGATCAGAGGGTCACTCGAATGCTATATGAGGGAATAGAGGGAAGCCTAGGATACGTCCTCTCTTCCTAAACGATTATCGCAACAAGGTATCCTAAGTAAAAAGGGGGTTAGTTGTCACAAGTTCACAACCTTTTTGGTGTATTTGTTAGATCCTCACACACCCTATTGGTGTCATGCTTCATCATCGGATCTCATCCTGGTCCCCAAAAACCAGGATGGGCTCAACCATATTCCAGGGAGCGCTTTGGATAATATCCTGCTGGGGTCTCTTAAAAATACTTCAGAACACCTAGCTATCCCTTTATTAGTGGTGTTCCTGGTATAATTTAACAAGCATTGGCAAAGCCAATAAGTCTCGGCAATGCCCGAGATATTGTCTTTGTCAATGTGAATGTCTTTTAGCCATGGTATATAGCAGTACATCTGCTGTTCATTATCAGGACTTGTAAAACACACCAGCACATGTCCTACCTTCTAAATACACTGCACCCTGCCCATGGGGCTACCTTGGGCCTACCTTAGGGGTGCCACATGTAGTAAAACGGAAGGTTTGGGTCTGGCAAGTGGGTGCAGATTAACAACTTGGCAGTTTAAAATGGCACTCACAGACACTGCTGTGGCAGGCCTGAGATAGATTTGAAGGGCTACTCATGTGGGTGGCACAATCAGTGCTGCAGGCCAACTAGTAGCATTTGAATTACAGGCCCTGGGCAGATCTGGTGCACTTTACTAGGGACTTAGTAGTAAATCAAATATGCCAATCATGGACAATCAATCACAATTTACACAGGGGGCACTTGAACTTTATCACTGATCAGCAGTGGTAAAGTGCCCAGAGTTCAAAAACCAGCAAAAACGAAATGCAGCACACAGCCAAAAAACTTGAGCTCAGATGCAAAAAAAAGACGGGAAAAACACGCCAAAGATGCCAGGTCTAACACGGTCTCACACTTACGGGCAGAGATGTGGTTTTCGTGGTTGAGGCTCACGAAGCATTTCAGACAGAGGTATTGTATCCATGGGTTATATTCCCAGCAGCAGATGACACAACAAGGCTGTTTCACAACTACACACCAGCTGAATTTTCAAATAACTGAAAACCATGGACCGTATTACAGACAGCGTTTGCGCCCACTTTGCGCGCTCCAGGGGGCATGTTGGTATTATAGAAGGGTTTGCAGACTCGTGTGTTGCCCATTCTGTAATACCGATAGCGCTGGCGCACTTAAAGCGCCAGTGCTATCTGCAGAGGGCGTTCCCTCATTTGCCTGGGGGCGTACCCCATGCAAATGAGGGAATCCCTTTGCCTCTTTACCCAAGCCGTATTACCGACACGGGCGCAGAGGCAAAGAAGCCTTAAGGAGGCACACTGAACGTGCGCCACCTAAAAGGTGGCACACTGTCAGTGCGCACCCTGATGGTAGTACTCTGGCGGGGGAAGGGGGTCCTATGGAGCCCCCAGACATACCCTTGCAGGCGGTGCAGTCACCCGCCTGAAAGGGGATCTCCAATGCCCTTCAAAAGTGCAGGCGGGTTGACGCCTGCACTGTGAAAACATAGAGCGACTGCTTTTCATTGTTTATGCCGGGCGCACCTTTTTAAAGGTGCGACCGGCGCAAACAATGAAAATGCGCTTAGTGTGCAATGTGGCCCCATATGAAGAAATAGAAATACCATTAACATACCAGGAACCCAGCAATTGGTTTGATGACGCCCTAACACACACAACAGAAGACGCTAAACTAGGTCCCTTTAGCAGTGAGGGAGTGACGTGGGCCGTCTTAGCTGGTTACACACCACATCCTGATGTAGGAAATATGACAACACCACAGGTACCAATATTGTATAACAATTTGGTAACCTTGTATAAGTGTCTGATAAAGTACGTTAAGCGAACATTAACATTATATACTGCAAGGACTGCTCAAGCTGCACAACCACAATTGGCTACACCAGGAATCAGCCCACAAATACTAAATGCAGTCATGGGTAAGGGTCCCATCAGACAGGAAGGAGATTCTGTTCTGGATTGCACAAAAAACAAGTCAGCTTGAAGCGGGGTTTTCCCATACGGGACCTTAGGAAAAACACAGGATTTTAACAATAAGCTTGCCAATGGGGAAGGCTCCCTTTGTGAAAGACTGCACCACTTGGGGTGCAGTTTTTGCTGCATTATATACCAGAACTCATGGTACCCCTTTATTAGCTGTTTTGCCAGAAGTGCTTAAAAAGATCCAGAATGAGTACAGGGCACCACCTGCCCTGGATTGGGGTTGAAACTGATGGGCAATTTTGCCTCCGAATCCACCATCATGTTAAGTAACATTAAAGGGGAAGCAGCAATGTTGGCTATATGCCAGCATCTAAGGGAGTTGGCTTCCTGGACAACAGGAGCACGACTTACCTAAAATTATAGAGGAAACCTATGCATCATTAGGTAGAGATAATTTGGGAGCCAAACCAGGTAAACCACAAATAAAGAGTAATTCTGAAAAGGATAACTTGCAGCAAGCACCCGAGTCTTCTACAAAGAATAAGTGGGATAAGAAGAAAAACAAAGACAAAACAAAATCACGTGGTGGGTCTCTTCAACACAAAGCCACTGAGAAGTGCTATAACCTGTGCAACCGTGAGAACATTAAACAGCCTGACAGGTATAAGGCTACTGTACATGTTCATCTCGTTCCTTCCAGGAGTCATCCAAAAAACGCTCGGAGAGAGGTTGACGGTCAGAGCGCAGATCGGAGGAGTATGGGAAACAGAAGGAGGACTCACAATGCTCATCTGACTACATAATTAAACAGGAAGAGAAACGTAAAACATCCAAACCTCAATTCAAAAAGAAGAAGGTAGCTGGAATTCAAGTCAAGCATGCTGCTGATATTGAGGATTCTGCTTCTGAATGGGAAGGAGGCTCTGACCATGCTGGACAGCACGGTAGAGGTCACAATAGTTTGCCCGAACCTGATGGATTGCCTGGCAGCAGTAACGCTGAGTGACTACATACAGATACACGAGTATTTGTTTCACATCGCCTTTAGGAGATGCAACTCCAGTTGAAGGGGGACATATTAAGACCCACTAAAGTTCTCTTTTGGGAGAACCTATCATTCGGCTATGACATTCTCCTGGCCGAAAACGCTGGCCACCAGAATTGGTAATGGACTATCCAAACGGACAAACAGCAATTTATCCTGCCTTCTCCGACCTCATTCCAGAACACGTAAAACACTGATTATGGATGTTAGTGCAAGCTCCTGCATTATACGCAACCATGTGGGGTGGGATGACGGTTCTCCTTATCATGAAATTCCATTGAGGTCGACCCCAAAACCTCAGAGAAAATACCCCATTAACAATGAGGCTAAAAAGCAAGTTAGGGAAATTTTCCAACAACTTGAATACCAGGGTGTAATAAAAAGTTGCACCTCCTCAATGAATAATCCCTTGTTTCCTGTAATGAAACCCGATCATTCATATTGTCTAGTGTTAGATTACAGACACTTGAACACAGATATTTGCACATTTGCAGTACAACGCACAGGGTGGCACTGATGAACAACATAGTGAGGAAAATACAAAACCACACTAGATATCTTGAATGGATTTTTCTGCCAAAATATAGCACCTAAAAGCTGGTATTTGACTGCATTTTCTGCGCTGGGTTCTCAGAGGCAATTCTGTTTATTGCCTCAGGGGTATAAGAATAGCCCCGGGCTGTTTTCAGCTTGAGTGACAAAACTTCTATAAAACTTTTATGACCAGGCATTTTCCTATGTTGATGACATATTTGAAGGATGATGACCTTTCAGTACCCGTGACAAGAGTAGATCACATAGTTATGGGATCTGCTCACATGGGCTACAAATTTAATTTTTAAAATCCAAGAGTGATCACCTCAATGTCCTATTCTTGGGATATGCGCTGTCAAGTGAAGGCAAAAGACTTGTGACACATTTCTTAGAGAAGTGTGCGCTTTTACAGCCTCCAACTATGTTGAAGAGGTTACAATCCATATTGGGATTCCTAAATTTTGGCAGAACTTACATGCCAGATTACGCAGAATGGATTAAACCGTTCTACGACCTCATTTGTACAGACTTTTCAAGCACACTACTGGACACCAGAACACACAACAATTTTGTGTTCAGTACAAGCTGACATGCTAGCTTCAAAACACTTACACACATGTGTAAACACAACAAACCGGGTGATCCGCAAAAATGAGGGGGCATCAGGGTATACCTATGTTAAATTCAATGAAAGTGAAACTGTACAGATTGCATACAAATTGCATTTATACACTAACGCTGAAAGGGGGCGCTAGGTGGCGCACAACCGCGATGGCCGCACTTCTGTGAGGCTCCGGTAGCTCGGCCACATCATCCTGCATTTCTCCTCTTTAAACCGTGTGAACTTTGCCTTCAAAGCCCGCCGCCTGCAGCGGTTCACGTCCTCCCGCTCCGGTGAGATTTTCGGCTCTCCCGGTCCTCCGGTTCGGATCTCCAGACGACATCCTTGTGGCTGCGGGAGGCAAGTGGCGACGTGCTCGGAGCCCTGCACGGCCGCTGCCACTACGGGAGTCCCGTGGCTTCCACGTGGTGCGGGGCCCCTGTGTTGCATCGGACGCCAGCTTTGATCTGGAGCTTTGAGCTGCCGCCTGCCTGGCAGCAGCTCCCTCACATGATCCTAAGATCTCCCTGCTTGCTGCCCCCGGACATCTGCAACAGGCTCGAGTGGTGAGATGAGGACACTGCACGCTGAACCTCAGCCCGAGTCACAGGGCGGGCGCCATTGCGGTATTGGCCGCATATTATGCGCTTTCATTGGCGCTGCTTCTGCCTCACACTGACGGCCTCTGCGTTCCCACGCTAGGCGCTACTCTACATTGGTGCACTGATCTGGGGACCTGGCACGCCGCTACACGCTGTTGCCCCCGGCTTCTACAGGGCCTTGCGCTGCCACGGACGGGATAGCTATTCTTGGACGACAGTCGTGGCACGGTGCGCCGCAGCTCTGCTACTCTCCTAGCCTCATCCCTTTGCCTCTGAGGAAACCTGTGGCACTTTGAACATTCCTTCTATGGCCAGACCACAGGGGTATTGGTACGTACTTACGCGGCCCCAGCAGCTTTCACTCCTTACACGGCGCCGCTCTCCTTCATTTCTCTGAGACTGCTACGACTGGTCGGTGAAGGTCCGCGCTGGCCTACTCCTTACCGGGGTCTCCTGCCTGCAACCGGCCGGCTGGCTGGCTCACACCCCATCAAGTTTGGCGGACCCACTGCGAGGTGAGCTGCGATCTTGCTCTGGCCCAACACTTGCCTCAATACTCACCACTGCTAGACTTCCCACGCCGGAATTCAGTCACAACAACACCAGCACTGTCATTACACTCATCTCATCGGCGCAGTGACTGCTGCTTGCTCTTGGGCTCCCTGGTGGATCTCCTAATCTCACTAACCGCATAGCCTGGTGCAGAGACGACATCGACTGCGGTCGGCGACATCTTGCTTGATTTGCTCTATCACGCTGCAATGGGGAAACCAGATGGCCGACAGCCCAAACTTGTTTTCGATGCCAAAAAGACTGTCACACGTTCATGCTCGGAGGATCCTGTACAAACCATTGAGGAGCATTCGCAGGCACAGTCGTCCACCCTAGATGACAAAGTGAAAACTTTGCTGTTGGCTATGCAGCACAGTCTAACAGCTTTATCCAGTAAAATGGACACAATGAACAGTCGCCTATATTTCCTGGTCCTGAAGGTGGATAAGCATGATGAACAACTTAAGAAAGCGGAGCGCCGTATCTCGGACACGGAAGACACCACGTCCCATATGCAACAACAAATGACGCAAATGGATAACCTTCTGAAAGTAATTGCTGCCAAAAACGAAGACCTCGAAGCTCGCAGCTGCCGTAATAACATTCGCGTCATAGGCATCTCAGAAAGCACCAATACTGGGCGTATGGAAGAATTCATCGAACGTCTCCTGCGAGATGCCTTTGGAAAGGAAGCCTTCTCTCCCCAGCTTAACGTGGAACGCGCGCACCGTTCCCTTGGTCCCAGGCCTCCTCAGGGCGGTGCTCCACGCCCCATTGTGGCTCGTCTCCTTAATTACCGGGACCGGGACACTGCGCTCCGACTGGCGCGTGAGACGAAAACGCTATGGTTTGAAGGCATGGAGTACACCATATATCCAGACTTCACCGTTGCTGTTCAGGAGGCACGCCGCAAGTTCCTGATGGTTAAACAAAAGCTCCGGAAAGCGCAAATCGACTATGTCCTCATGTACCCAGCACGCCTATGGGTCACCTACCAAGGCAAGCAACACATCTTCATAAATCCGCAGCAGGTTGAAGATTTTCTCAAGAATGTCAAACGCCGCTCTCCTCGAAGGGATTCCGATGACTGCAACTCCAGATCTCAATCCCCTGTCGCGGATGGTCCTCCACAGTAAATGAAGACGCCAAGAAGTCCCTGCTCTGATTGTCTCTTTCATGATATTATTTCTTCCAGACAACTGTTCCTTATGACACTTAAAAATTCCCGTCCACATATGTAGCGGGGAACAGTAACGTCTCATCTGGTGGTTTGAACTGCATACAGCTCGCCGGCGTCAGATAAGTGTACTTGGCACCTTAGGTGCTTTATGTTTCATTGCGGTGGGCTAACTATATTAATCTGACATTTGCATCTCTCTTTCACCGAACTGTGCCGAGCACCCTCCCCTACCCACCCTCAATTCCCCCAACCATTGGGGTAGCTGCTGTGCAGTTTTGGGAAAAGGGAGGTGTCCGTGGCCCATCAGCGATCCCCCTCCCAAATGGGTGATCCCCCATACAACTTGACTTTATGTTGGTCACGTTTGACCTGGATTGTACTGTTAGAGATTTTTTGGTCTCTGGGTGGGCTATGCAATGCCAGCACAATTGGGGTGCTGTTGTGGGTGGGGGTGGTTTGGGTACTGTTGATATCTCTTAATGTCATTCTTATGGTTCAGCAACAGATAGACATGCCTGCACATGTCGGAATAATTGCACGTATGACTCCACACGCGTCATTTCACAATAGCATATTCCTCCCTAACTATGTCCTCACCTTCTGAGGCACTGCGCATAAATTTGCTTACATGGACTGTTAGAGGCCTTGGGGATCCACGGAAGTGCAGGCAAATCCTCGCATATCTAGACAGGCACCAGATACATATCGCCATGCTTCAAGAGACACATATGGACCCCCATCGCCCCACTCACTTTGGGAGCAAGTGGGCCACTGATCGTGTATTCTCCTCCTATTCTACCTATTCAAGGGGGACGCTGATTCTAGTTAAAAAGAACACGCCCTTCCTCTTGGGCGGGACTTATGGGGACTCCTCTGGTAGGAGCTATATGCTATGGGGTACCCTGGGTACGCAATCAGTCACGCTCATCTGCTGCTACAGACCGAACATTGATGACCCGGATTTTTTCACTACTCTCTGGGGCCAAATTCTCAAAGTGGGTTCCACGCACGTCATTTGGGGGGGTGATTTTAATACTGTCCTATGCCCGGACACTGATAGGTCCAACCCGCTTCCTCATCATTACACCAGGACTCACGACACGCTCAACCGACTGTTCCTTGATCATGGGCTTATAGACACATGGCGGCATGTACATCCTGATGGGAGGGAAGGCACCTACTACACTGCAATGCACTCTTCCTGGTCCCGGCTGGATTATTGGGTGGTCTCCCGAGGGGTTGCCTCCTGGATACTTTCGGCGGAGCACTTGGCCCGGACCTATTCCGACCACTCCCCTGTCCGCCTGACGATCTCCCCCCGTAACTCTATTGCCACCCCACGATGTTGGCGTCTCATACCTGAGGCACTGTTAGACACTGCATTTAAGGCAGAACTAGGGGAAGAAATAGCTGATTTTTTCAGGCGCAATAAAGGGTCAGTCACACACGTGGGTACGGTTTGGGAGGCCTTTAAAGTTATGATGCGCGGCTCGTGTTTCTCGAAAAGCCTCCGTGACATTCGACGTACCCTGCGCAAACTTGAAGGGGAACTGAAACAAGTAGAAATAGGCATGTGGCAAAATACATTAGGGGTTCACAAAGTCACACTGAGAGACAAACTTACTGAGTTCAAGGACACGGCGGAGCGAGGCCAGCTTTCGCGGCAAATATTTTACTGCTCGTAAATATGGGGAGGGGGAGAGACCCGGTAAAGCCCTAGCGATGGAAATTCGCCTGCCTCGTTTTTCCAACTATGTCCTGGACTTAGTCGATAGTGCTGGGGTGCGACATAGGGACAGCCTCGACATACTACACACTTTCACCGAATTTTACACGGACCTGTATAGCACTCGCAGAACTGAGCCTCCTGACCTTTCTCATTACCTGGGGGATATTACATTGGGGTGGCTTGGGGATCACCACAGAGAATTCTTGGCAGCACCGTTTGAAGATGACGAGCTGCAGGCAGCCATTATGCAGATGAAATCGGGGAAGGCCCCGGGCTCTGACAGGCTCCCCATTGATTTTTACAAAATTTACCTTGACCAGCTACTTTCTGTCTTGAAGGAGGTCTATCTAGAGGCACAGGAATTGCAGATCTTACCTGGCTCGATGAGAGAGGCCCTTATTACCTCGTTATTGAAACCTGGCAAAGCTTCAGATCGTTGCGATTCGTACCGGCCCCTGTCCCTTATTAATACTGACACAAAGATTCTCACCAAGATGATAGCTAACCGGCTCAGCCTTCTGATGGACAAACTGGTTCTGTCGGATCAAGCTGGATTTATCCCCGGTAGAGCGACTTCCCACAATCTCCGCACTCTTTTTTCCATACTACAAAATGTCGACCCTCAACTGGCACTAGTGGCGGTCTTTTTAGATGCCACGAAGGCCTTCGACTCGGTGGAGTGGGATTACCTGTTCACCATTCTCCAATGTATGGGACTCCCTAATGGATACGCGTCCTGTATGCCTCTCCAGAAGCCAGAATCCTCATCAATGGCACACCTCCCCCCCTTTTGCCATTACCCGGGGCACGCGGCAGGGTTGTCCGCTCTCTCCGCTTCTCTTTGCCTTAGGCATGGAGCCTCTGGCTGCCAGGGTCAAACAGCATCATCATGAGAAGGCTCTTCGCTGCTCCCTTCGTCCCATCCTTATATCCCTCTACGCGGACGATATTACCCTCTATGTCCGTGAGCCGTCACAAAATCTCAATCCATTACTTCGTGAGTTCGTCCGCTTTGGTGGGCTCTCTGGAATCCATATCAACTGGGCAAAGTCCCAACTTTTCCCACTTACTGCTTCTGTATCACCATTTGACACTGACTTTCCGATTGAATGGTGCAGCACAGACCTAAAATATTTGGGGATCCATGTTGCCGCTGATCGCGACGAACTTATGAGACTCAACTATGGGAGGACGATGGAACATATCACCAACTGTATAACAAGATGGAATGCTCTCCCTCTCACTATGGCTGGTCGTATTTCCCTCATTAAAATGATCATCCTCCCCAAACTCTTGTACTTGTTCTTAAATATTCCTTATGACCCCGGCCGGCATTTTTTCTCCTCACTGTGCTCGGAATTAACCAGATTAATATGGGGCGGTAAACACCCGAGACTACAATGGGACGTATTTGCCCTATTCTCAGGGGGGATTCGACGTTCCCAATTTTGAACTGTACTATCTCTGCGCCCAAGCGCATTATGCCCATTATTGGTTTCACCCCCCCAAATACACGCCTCATGTAGCGACCGAGCATTGGCTGGCGGATCCCGTTCCGCTAGACGGGGTTATATTGACTGCGCTTACACCACGCGCTCGCAATCCGACCTCTGTGGACTGCACGGTGAAGGCCTGGCAACGCATCTCTACTCGGCTGCAAGCCCCTATGCTATAGTCGCCCCTGCTTCCCCTTACTTATCATCCAAAAATGCCAGTTCTGCAAGAGGGTGCTTTCAAAAAGACTAAGACCAAATACAACATCACTTGCTGGGGGGATCTTTATCTGCACGGGAAATTTCGCACGTCACAACAGCTCTTTTCTCGGTCACCGCCCTCCCCCATGGACATCTTCATGTATGTCCGACTGCGGCAGGGCCTCAAGGAATATACTACCTCATACCCTCTTGAACCTCCCGATGTCTCGCCTTTACGCCACATACTGCGCATTGACGATGCTGCGCACTTAGTATCCACCCTCTATCACAGCGTATCTACTGATATCACATACCCCCCCCCCCCCTGTGTTGCCCGGGATAAGTGGTCTTTTGAGCTGGGGCAGCAAGTCACTGATCAGCAGTGGGTGTATTGCTGCAAACAGACCACGCTAATCTCATCTAGTAGTCGACTGCGAATTATTCATTATAAATTCTTACACCCCTTATACTATACCCCGGTTAAGTTACACAAATATAAATGACGTGACACTAATAAATGCCTGGGAGTGCAGCTCTGTGCTGGCCTACTGGCAGCAGGTGATCAACGCTCTTGAACTGATGATATCCTCTACACTGTCACCCTCTCCCCTCCTCGCTCTACTTGGTTACACGGAAGAGCTTGCCACAAAGCATCGCAAATTTGTCTCCTTTAGCCTATTGTTGGCCAAGAGGCGAGTAGCATGCAGATGGGGTCGCGGTAGGGCACCTAAATTTAAGGAATGGATTAGAGACATTATTTTTTGGCAAGACCAAACATTTATCTATTCGGAACTCCTCCCCCTAACCTCCCGCCCCAGAGATATTTGGGATCCACTTAAGATGTAACTCCTTGAACATCCGATCGAGGCCGATCGTGATACTCTCTCTCCCCACGCACCTCATCCCACGACTTAATCATTGGCTGCTTCCATGCTGTGCGAATATGTTGCCTGCACAAGATTGTCCTCATTTACGTTCCGCTCAGACCATTCTATACATGAGTGATATTAATTTCTTTTCATTTGAGGAACTGTCTATCTTTTTTGCATTACTCCTTTGATATGTGATATATTCTATCGATTTTTTATTATGCTGGACTCTACATTATACTGTCATGATACACTGATGTTGCTGATACACATATAATTATCTGTGAACTATGTCTATCATACTTGCTGTTATTGCTGAAACTTAATAAATACATTTTTTTTTTTTAAATACACTAACGCTGAAATGCATTTTGCTCCAACAGAAAAAATAATAACTGCAGTACAGACTGCTGTGGTGAGGGAGAGAGCACCGACTCAAGGGAAACAAATAATTGTCATGACCACGGTGCCAGCCTTAAAGGCTGTCACAAGAGCAACATTCCTAACAAAAAAGCATTACATCCACGAAAATACAATGGGCTAACTAACTCACCACAACAGATGTAGACTACAGATTTGACTCTACACTACAACCACAAGCCTTTCTGAAATATGATCATGAATATTCTCTGCCTAACGAAATCATGCCTCTAGATCAGTGCAATTACATCATATATACCAGGGTTCTCCAAAGTCGATCCTGGAGAGCCGGATCCATGCCACATTTTTATCATATCCCCATTTAGATAAATGTAGTTATCTTAAACATCTGGCATGGATCTGGCCCTCCAGTACCGACTTTGGAGAAGCCGGATATATACTGATGGTTCTACCCAGCCTGTCATAGGGACAAAGCACCAATACTCCGCAGCGTGCACTGCCGTAAAGGGGCGCATGCAGGATGGAGAAAATCCATCCTGAAAATAATACTGGCACTAAAGAATACGGATCCTGGATTCCTCACACTGATAGTGTGCGATTCGTATTATTGTGTACAGTCCTATAACGAGTATTTACACTACTGGAGCGAGAATGGATTCAGAGATCCAAAAGGGTGCACAATCAAGCACATGATGCCTTGGGAACAGGTGGCTAAGATGAAAGATTGCTTGCCACAGACTCATGTAATACAAACCTTGAGTCACCAATGTGTTGGCGTACACGTTGCTGGGAATTTCGTGGCTGATGTAGCTGCAAAAGCAACAGTGCAAACTGCTGGAGTCATTGCAATTGCTCATTCAAGTATGAGAATAGACGGAGACATAATGACTGCCAACGCCGCACGCAATGACACCCACCTGCCAAAAGGCTTTCCACTCAAGTACTCCTACTAGTTAGATGCGCAAAAAGTACCATTTGCTCACATTCCTGGAGTGGGGGATGGAGTAATACCAAAGTCAGACCACAGGTTAGGTTTAATTCTAGCTGCACACAAGGGTCTAGCATCTCTATAAACAAACCAAGGACTTTGTCCTTAAATGCGACATCTGCCAGCAGATGAAGCATTCTACCATAGCACGCCCACCTCAGACACCTGTACTCATTTCTAACGAGCCACTCGCCTGTGTTTATTTGGATCACTGAGGCCCTTTAA
The DNA here is from genome assembly GCA_963921515.1 of Calotriton arnoldi. Classification (NCBI taxonomy): domain Eukaryota; kingdom Metazoa; phylum Chordata; class Amphibia; order Caudata; family Salamandridae; genus Calotriton; species Calotriton arnoldi. The sequence continues at coordinate 129,447 of CAWUFW010002575.1, forward strand.
CCTCAGATGGGGCTTACAAGTACATCTTGGTGACAGTTGATTCCTCCTGTCGATTCCTTTGGGTCTCGCCACAGCGATCAGCTGATGACCGAACTGTTAAAAAGGATCTGCAAGTCTTTCTCGGGACATAGGCAGTTGGCACATTCCATTCCGACCATGGTCCGGCCTTTGCCTCCAAGGCTTACAAAGATGCCATGGGACCTTTGGGTGTGACCCTGCGGTATTCCTCCCTGTACCATTCTGAGGGAAATCCAGTCATGGGGAGAAGAAACCAGGACCTAAAGCAGTCTTTAACAGCGAGGGTATTAGGCTCAGTTCGCAGTTGGGTCCATCACCTATATGGAGTCCAGAGGGCATTGAACAATCTGCCTAGAAAATCCCTGGGTGTTCGGACTCTCTATGAGATCCTGTTTGGGGTTAAAATGTGGGTCCCAGAGCTCGACAGTCCCAGCACAGTAGCGGCTGACCATTTGATATAAACAAACATTTGGCTGTTTTACAGGAACTGAATGGTTTCCGGGATGAACAAAGCAACGTCAAAGTAAAACGCACCATCACTGGGGAAGTGAAGGAAGTGCCAGCAGCTCCTGCTGGTTGGATCCCAAAGGTTGGGGATCTGGTCAGGGAGAAAATAGTGGACAAAAAGAATTAAGGCGATTCTACAGAGCGCCTGTACCTGTCCTGGCAATTGAAGGTACCAGAACTGTACTTTTTCCACCTCTTGACGGTAGCAGAAACAAGAGATTTGTCTCCATTGATTTGATCAAACTGCACTATGTGGCCAATTCTCAACAGTAGGCTACGTGGGCTCCTGGGTAGTCACCTGCCTCCTCTCACTACGATACAGGAAGTTCAAATGGAAGCTTTAATCACTGATGAAGCCTTTTCTCCCCAGAGAGGGATAGCAGTAACTAACAATGAACTATCACTTCTAACTTCTACATCAACAACTACAATACAATCAACGTGTACTGAAACACAGACTTCAAACCGGAATCCCGGCACAAATGCTGTTTACGTCAATGTACCACAGATCGAGTCATCTACCAGTTCTACACAACCCGCAGAGCTGCCAAAAATAGATCAAACTGCCTCTAGCTACTTCATCGACTTTGATGACTTTTCTTCAGAATCTTCTGATACACCAGCAACTCTACCTTTATGGATGAGACTGCGTTTTTTGTATCTTTGGTAGTAAAAGACATACATTGTTCCACCATGGTTACACCTTTGGATTACAATTGCATTACTTTTCCTGGTTATTTGGATTGGTTTTGGGAGTCTTTTTCTTGCTTCTGAACGGACACCATCTCCCAGAAGGCTCTGCTGTACAACTGGTGAACTTGGTTCTAACACCACATTCTTCATCACAAAATGTGTGAAGAGATCTTTCCCTGGTGAACATTTCAGCTGTTCCAGTTCCTGATGAGATTGTTTGAGATAGGGTATGGTATGATGTGTATGGTCCTACAGAACTCTTGCAAATACCATATGTATTCCGTATTTCTCTAAATTACATTATCACCACTAGTACTGTCTCTGATTGGGATATTGATACAGTGCATGAAATGCTAAAAGAAATTGAGCATTCTACTGTTTTTTTCTTCTGATGAACTGTACGAAGGCAAAACTAATTATGATGAAATGTTCTGTTTTCAACATTATGGTCACCATGTCTTGCATAAAGCAAGTATTCCACATGCGGTCTTTAATTACACACAATGGGAAGATAGTCCTACACCACCCTGGGGTAGTTCAAAACCATTTGCACAGAAATTTGCTTACTTTTCCGCTATTGATACATTAGACCCAGTGTCTACTATTATATGCTTGCATCATCACCTGCAAAGACAAATATGCTAACAAACACCAAGATGATTTATTTTGCTTCTTTTCTTTCCCAGCTGTCCAAACAAGGGTTTGACTTTTGGAGGGACACTGTCCATGTAAAATCAATTTGGGGATCAAAGGACTGGCCGGTTCAGTGGAACAAGGCTTTGTTTAGAACATACCTTATACCACAACAGATGATTTTCCTGAACAAACCTGTGCGACAAACATCATGCCTTGGGTTGGATAAAATCAAGGATTTGAACACACCAAACATTCTCACATTTGCACAGTTTGCGAACTTGCGCAGCAGTTCATGAAATACACAGAGGAAACACCAGACACTATGCTACACAATGGCACGTACAATTCATCAGACACCAATTGGAGGGGATGGTTAGTGTGGCTGTAAGATACTAACGGATATCAGGCACGAATCCTGGTTAACACCAAGGATTTCAAGATCAGCAGGCCTGACCTGCGTCATGTACAGACAGAACAATCGGGGGTGGTAACAACTTACAGTGTTAGGAAGTTTTGCCTTGATTGGCTAAAAACCTCAACATTGTCACAGGTGAAACAACACTTGTCCCTTCTTTCTTATGACATGGGACTACTGGACTTCTTGATGGGTCCTCGAACACCACTTCAAAAAAGTTTCTTGTATGCAATATAGAATGAGGTGTGGAAAGTTTCTCAGCAGGAGACTGCATGAGATTAACAGGGCCAATATAGAAAAGGCTTTACAAGTGGTTGATAACGGTATGACCACCTTATCTTCCACGATATCTCTAGGCAACATAGTATCATCTGCAATAGACATTATACAACATGAAATGCCCGCACTACAACATGGGCAGTCACAACTTAGATCGATCATGCTTTTGAGTTGGACACTTCAGACACTTCGTTCTGGTTGCGTATCATGGCAACATATTAATGCCACAAGCCTGTTTTCACCATACCACCTTACGAAACAGCAAATACTCATGGCACACAAAGATGCAACATACAGTATGTTACACATAGAGAAGTTACCTTTCACTGTTGCTGAAACGCCTTTCCAGGTTGGATAATACGCGGGTTCATTACTCTGCCGTTTTTAACATTCCACTTCCAATACTGCCTATAATACCATCAAGTGGGCAGATATGAAGCGTTGGAGAAAGGTATGTGCATGAGTCTTGAGTTTTACCTTTTAGATTTCGTTGTCGGATTAGGGAAACTGATGATTTTCTTATCTGGCCTGGCTGCGAGAGTGCTTTAAGTCATTACCTAGGGTGCAAAGAAGCTACACGTCACTGGGCTTGTAATGTTTCCATGGCAAACTTATCTAGCTACTTGAAAGGTCCCCTAGCAGCTGTGATCCGTCGGTCTTTCAGATTGCTCTCTATTGGGAGTTATTTGATGTTGAATGATCAGGGTTGCTGCAGCATGATAACAGGGATAGCCTATCTTGTCACTGATTCTGCCATTGTGACTTGTTGTACACAAGTACGGTTTCCACCTGCCTGTACAGTTAGGGAGGCGACACTTTGGCCTTCGATAAAACTTTCAAACATGCGTTGTGACGCCTTGAGCAGACTGAAAGCCTTACTGTTTCAAAAAGATGTGGCCTTAACATCTGCAAAGGAGACGTTTGATCTTCAAGTTGCAAGGTCCTCTTCAGAGATACAGTCACTACTTCGCACTAATTTCCCAATGCATTTTGGACAACTGGTGCACCGTATTTTCAACATGTCTAATGCTGCGGGGGTAGCACACTTTTTCAAAAAAGTAGGCTCTGGTTTGGTTAGAACCTTCTAGACAGTCTTCGGAGTCATACCATCATTCATACACTCTGTGTTGGGATGCATCTTTGGAGGTCTTCCTCTGGTCCTGCTCCTGATTGTCAGGATTGTGTTTTTATTTTTTCTGCTCCGCAATGGATGTCCCATTTCAAGATCGAATGGAACTGGCACTACCACATGTGCTCCTGGGCCATGAATGCATGGTACAATGTTTCAGCGCACCCTTGCTTCAGGAACTAAATGAGCACTGGTTTCGTGTCCTTTCAGCTTGTGTGGCTTCACTGCATGCAGCCTGTATTCCGCTGTCTGCTGTGCACTTTTGAGCATTCCTTGGACTTGTGCCTAGGAACGAAAGTGGTTCAGCCTCTGGGAATAGAAGTAGTAGTGGCCCCCTTAAAGGCCCATTTGTATCGGTGCCCCTTGTGTTTGCCGTTGCTTTTGAACGCATTCTACGAGCCTTCCTGGGACATTTCTGCTCCTGGTGAATTGGATCTTGATTGAGAAAAGCAGTTGCCGAAACGTGTCTGCGTATACTTTTTAAACCAATAAACTTGGGATAATACTCTTCCACGAGTGCTATTTGTAAAGCAGCGTCCATATATATATACATCAAGTAGCGTTTCTTGGGATTGAGTTTTATTATTGGATAGCTTTAGCCAACTTATGTCCGAGAAGTGGGTGTCATGGTGATGGGTTAGGCCTGGGAAGAAACATTGCCATTTTACCTGCTGACATTTTTTAAGTTGGCTTCTTTTCTTCACAATGACTTTTGACACACATCTGCTTGTGTGACAGTGCAGGATTAGTTTCTCTGAAACCATATTTCTATCATTTCCACTTCGTAGACACACTATGTTGACACCTTGAACATTTAGTGCAAGGCCTAAATGGCCATTGTGCACAACAGGATAAACAATAACATCCTGGCTGAGGCCTCGGGCCCGGAAGCATGCATGCAGTCATTATATATACACATGCATTTCCGTGTCCAAATCAGAGGAGCACTCTGCTGTCACTGCGAGGTCACTGTTTGTCAGAGTCTCAGCCCAGCAGATTCCAGTTTTCCCTCTGCGAAGTGGGATATCCAACTTGTGACCAAGACGGGGACCTGAACACATTCACCCACAGGTCATGGGGAGTTAGATCATCCAGTAGGCGATTTGGCAGATCATCAGCCCTAGGTAACTAGGTTAGGGAGCACATAGTAGGAGTACACTATACACAGTACTTGTATGCTAGCATATATATACTGCTTTGGCACAATGGTGGATTTGTTTATCCTTTTCACTCTTCTCATATTGCTTCTGCTTCCGTCTATTAATCATTGCAGTGCATATATTCTTCTCAAGAATCAAAATGGTTTAATAAATAATGAAATGCCTCTTTTGTGTATTTCTTGAGTATCTCTCTGGGTATGCATGAGTGACTGAGCGAAAAGGTTCTAGATCTGCTACCACAATTCCTTGGGGAGTCAGGGTTGTTATGTTCTGAGGTTGCCAAATCCACTTGTTACCCTGTTAAGTTTAGGGGTACTTATGGAGGCACTGTGAGCTAGCAGGACTGCAGACCAACATATAACTGAGGAGGTCCAAAGAATCAGTCTGGCACCATCCCAACGTTTATGTTGTCCCAGAAAAGCACAGTTCCAACTGAGAAAGTGGAAGCCGTACGGTAGGGAGGACAGGTGAAGCAGGGAAGCAGGAGGGGATGGGGAGATGGGCAAGCAACGACGGGAGAGGACAGGAGGAACCAACAATGAAGAGGGAAAAAAAATACCTTAAGTAAAGCAGGATCAGCAACAAAAATGAGTATGTCATTGTGTAATATACCTGGTAAGCACTTAAAGTGCTCCAATACCATTGGCTTGTGTTCGCACTATGGCAAGACGGAGGCCGGAGCAAGCACTCCAATACCATCAGATCGTGCAAAAAATAAAACAAGTGCTGTCCGTGTTTTAACCACTTTTTAAGAAATGCATTCGTTTATGTACACGCACATGCATTTTGGTGGTATGTATGCAAATATGCATAGTTTACACTCATGGGCCGTGTGTACACATGTATACAGGTATGTTCTACATGGGCGGGGAAAAGCGGAGGAAGGGTAGAGAAGAAACAGACTGGGGCAGAGGGGTTAAAGAGAAAAGCAGCACCATGGATAAGGGAGGCGGCCTGAAAACACAAGTACTCCTATGGAGTGCTTGAAAACAAAGAAAAAAATAGCTTCAAAAACCGGGAGCAGTGTAAGGAGACATGCACTTGTTCCATGCTCTATGGGAGGGCAAAACACAAGAAGAGGGCATGCCATGACTAATGGCATCAAAGAAAATGAGAGACACTTAAGTTTAGCAATGGCAGGAGATGAGCGGCCTGTAAGTCCACAGATAGAACACAACACGTCTCTTTGAGACAGCGCATGGACTGTCTAGCCAAGATCTAAAAAGGTAAGGGAGGGGTGTCTGTGGAAATAGTGGTCTTACACCCTACATAAAAGTCCACATGTTTCAGCCCTAAGCAATAAGTCCAAAGGATCCAGGGCTTTCATCAGGACTAAATAAATATGGTGCCCTGGTGTATTGTCAATATAACTATTAATTCAGTTAGGACACATGACACACAAACATGTATATAGCATGCAAAGGGCTGGATCACCCTTTCCCACGACCTACTCATCTTGGGCCACTGATTTTTCAGTATGTTATGCTAATAAATAAACAAAAAAGGTTGTAGACGTGTGACAACTAATCCCCTTTATACTTAGGATACCCTGTTGTGATATTTGACTACATGTTGGTACACACTGGCTGTAGAGCAGGTCAAATACTTTATCTTTCCTACAGCAAAGGGCTTCTTCTAACCTAGCACTCTGAAGAGAACATGGATTGGACACCAAGCCTGTCAGGCTGATTGAAAAGGAAAACTGTATTTCTTTATTTAATGTGTTTTATAATGCACAAAGGAGACAATAAGATGCCACATAGCCCCACAAGTATCAAAGAAAGTGGTGGGGGCAAAGATACTCCATGTTTTAGAGCCCTTCCTGAGTAAACGTTTAGAGAAAGAGGCAGGCCTTCAGATGCTTTAGAAAGGAGCTAGCCTTAGGATTTTTCTATCAGATTGTTGCTGCTTCTGCAGGAGCAGTGTTTGACTGTTGAGGAAGCTTAACCTTAGGTGCCTGGTTGGTGTATATGGAGTGAATAGTTTGAACAGGTAGCCCGGAGCTGGGCCACACAATGTTTTCACCAGATACATAATTGTGAATGTGATGCTTTTTAGGTCTCGGCTAGACCGCGCATGCGCTCTCTCAAAGCTAAGTGTTGTGTCCTATCTGTGGGCTTACAGGCCGCTCATCCTCTACCATTGGTAAACTTCAGCTTCGCACTCATTTTCTTTGATGCCATTCGTCATGACATTCGGGCGCCTTGTCCTTTTCTTGTTTTTGGCCCTCCCATAGCACATGGACCAAGTGCATGTCTCCTTACACTTTTTCTTTGTTTTCAAGGCACTCCATAGGAGTTCTCGTGTTTTAAGGCCGTCTCCCTTGCACACAGACACATACCACTGCATGCGCGTGTACATAAACTAATTCATTTCTTTTGTGAAAACAAGTTGTTAAAACATGAACAGCACTTGTTTATTTTATTTTTTGCACAATCGAATGGTATTGGAGTGCTCGTTTCGCTGCCCATCTTGCCATAGCACGAACACAAGCCAATGGTATTGAAGCACTTTAAGTGCTCACCGGTTACAAAAGACAATGACGCATTAATTTTTGTCACTTCAATTATGTTTTTTTTCCTGTTGTCGCTTGCCCATGTCCCCATCCTCTCCTGCTTCCTTGATCTGTGTCTCCCCCCCCCCCCCACCTGCCTCATCACTGCTTTTTTTTTTCTTTTTCTGCAGAATCCAATAGTATGGGAGCCTTTGTTCCATCCTCCCTCTTTCCATAGTGCCAATAACAGCCAATGGTATTGGAGCGCTTTAAGAGCTCACCAGTTAAATTACACAATGACACATTCATTGTCATAGTAAGTGATTTGCCCAGAATCACATATTGTTCAGCCGACTCAGATTCAAACCTGGTTCCATAGTTCCCCTGTCGGCAGCTCTGGCCATCACACCACAGCCTCATTTCACTTAAAAGCTCCTTAACTGTTTCTCACTATCACTTCCACATTTGTTCAGCAAGACCCCATCGAACAAGCATTGGTAAAGCCAATAAATCTTGGCAATGCTCGATCTATTGGCCTTGTCAACATGAATGTCTTTTACCCAACCAGTACATCTGCTGTTCAGCATGGCTGATCGTCACTGAAAAAAGCGCTATGATGCGGCCAGCACAGGCCACATCATAGCGCTTTTTTGTGTTAGGAGAGGCAGTACAATAAACTCAACATGAGGGGGCGAAGAGACTAGGCGTCGGCTAAACATCCTGTGATTCTGGGCTTTCAGTAACTTTCAGCCATGCTGAACAGTATATGTGCTGCTGGACAACATGGCTAAAAGACATTCACATTGACAAGGCCAATAGCACAGGCATTGCCGAGACCTATTGGCTTTGCCAATGCTTGTTTGTTGGTCAGCTAATGAAGCAATTTTAAAAGTAAGAGGATGTGGGCCTGGCCCTTTAAACAGAGAAAGACACCAGCCACAAAGTTATGTGCTTGTTGTAGCTTGCCTAGTGATATCGCAGGCACTAGTCCGACATTAGTGTCCTGGTCCTTCACCCTTGAGTTGTCGTCAGAAACAAGTTCCACTGCTTTAACCGCTTCGCCGCGATCGGAATTCCGCCCAGGTGCTGGACATTCCGATCGCGGGTGTGGTCGTGACGAGCTCAGCTCGTCATGCGCACAGCCCGACCGTGCAGCATGACGAGCTGAGCTCGTCATGAGCATCGAAGGGGTTAAATGGTACTGTCCGGTACGGAGTACCTGCACTTCTTTAATTCGAAAGGGAGAATACCTGCACTTCTCAGCACTGGTGCAATACATTTAATAGGGGAGCACCAGCACTTTTCCGAAGCAAACGGGTACTCTAAATAGAAAGTACCTTCACTTCTATATTTCCATTTAAAGAACTGGCAACAGAGGAAATTAACTACATTTAATCAGAATCAATGCATTTAGTACTTTGCATGAAAGTTTGGGATTTATATTTCTGTACTGTATGCTCAAAATGCTGTCTGCAAAGGATTGTGAAAACCGTATTGCTGAATAAATTGAAGGGATGGTACCAGCTGGATAGTTGACCAGAATATAATTTACATTTTGTCTTTTTTTCTGATGACTTCAATAACATTTTCTAAATAAGAGATGAAAATCCAATAGAAAACTACCTGCAACAGTTTGAGTTTCTAAATGTGGATCATTAACGGGAAGCAATTGCCTGATGCGTAGCAGAAACTCAAAATGATATGAAAGGCAGGGCTGCAAAATGACAAACACGTTTTTAGTGTCGGACAATTTTAATTTTTAGTCGTTAGAAACCAAGCATGCTTGAGTTTCACATATTTGGGGGAGGATTGCGCAGCGACCATTAATTTGCAATGGCTTTTCCGACCAAAACAAGGCAGAAAACAATTGTCACATTACAGGACATAACCAGGAAAGGCTGGGTGACTGCTCCGGGATGGAAGCGAACAACTGGTTCGGAAGCACTTGCCAGAAGGAAAAGTGGATGAAATGAACTGTGGAGTGGAGCGAAAGAAATCATCCTGAAACCAGCATGGTGCATCTGGGACCGAACTGCACAAAGAGCGGAGCTAAAACACGCAAAAAGTTGGACTTAATGGAAAGAAAACGGGGAGCGTCACAAGCATAAACCCGGCAAAAATACAAACCAGCTGGCCATCCCCAACAGACTATACCGTTCGATTATTTACCACTGTCTGTCGCACTACACCAATGAAGAAGTGCTACTAAGAGCTGTGAACATGCAAATCCGAAGGGTCAACTCCCAGCGCGATCGACTTATTCGTTCACCCTTTATGAGTGAAAAACAAGTAACATTGCGTTTGGTAATAATAACGTGTTATTGGAGTAGTACTAAACAGAAAAACTGTGGTACCAGGCGCCATTTAGAACCACAAGATAATATTTAAAAAGTGCTCTTGGGCGAAGTTAAATGCGTTTGTGATATCGGTAGTTTGTAAATATCAGGTGTTCAACTCACTGCGAACTCACCGTGGAAGTGCATTACAAAAGTATGAGAACTGTGATCCTGAGAGCAATGGGGTGGGGGCCAGGGAATGTGGGGGCAGAGACAGGCGTGGCCAAAAGGAACAAATATTCTTTCATTATTTCGTTGGCATTTCACTTTAATGTATACGCATATAAAATAACACATTAATCAAAAAAATAAATGCAATTTAAATTGATTAGTGGGGAATTACACACAGCATAAGATAGGCTGCCGCAAAATGCGCAAAAAGATTCACATCTAAGGCAAAGAAAAAGTGCTTTTAAAATATAGCTCTTAGTAGAACGTAATCAGACCATACCATGTGAAAAAATTTTATGTGTCCATTACAATGACACACTCCAGAACACAGCTGGCAACACCCTACATTACCTTTCAAAAAATATAAATCGTTGGCAACATGAAGCTTCAAGGAACGTCATCCATTAAAGCCAAGACTGGTTCACAAGCAGCCTTTACATTTGCAGATTACCCGATTGCACACATTTAAATTTCTTTCAGGCAGCAAGCATCCTGGTGAGAAGGCTCGTTTCTTCTTTACCTGTTTACCTCTGCTTTACGCCACAGAACAGGCCCCCCCCCCCGGCTTTTAATACTGTATAAACAACAATGCTTCTGCGGATTGACTCAAAAGAATATTTTTGTACATTTACACAGAGGCTAGTTGTAGTTTACTCACCTTGAGAGTAATCACTAAAGAATAACTCGCACACACTAAACTTATAAATTCTCACAAGGAGCTAGTCATATGGTAAAAGACATCAATTTATGCTCAAACGGCCTAAATGAGGGTATTCCGGCCCGGAGGCAGAGATTCCGGCCCAGAGGCGGAAATTCCGCCACAGGGCCGGAATCTCCGGCCCGGGAGCGGACATAAAGTTAGTATTGGTAAGTGTATTCTGTGAATACCGAAAATCACTAACTTTACGTATTTCATGTAAGTCAGTTCTGTGAATCAGGCCCAAAGTGTACAACCAGAAACCTGCCTGTACATAATAGAAATACGCACTCCCAAATAGAAAGGAGTTGGAGCTCCACAACAGGACATAACAACAGAACACTTAAGGGAGGGACCGAAAAGAGTTCTTCCTTCAAACGACTATATGGCTTTAGCAAGTATGTAAATCAGATCAGGAACATTCAATGAAGGAAGGGAAAACAACTGCCACCTCACAAACCGGTATTTGAGAGTACCTCCCCACCTAACTTTTTAACTTAGGAGTGATTTTTATTTAGTGTTTTATAGAGCGCAAACGTGACCCGTTAGGGTATCAGAGCGCTTTACAGGGATAACACGTTGTATACAAGTATGAAATAGTCAAAGAAAAAAAAAAACGAGTAGAAGGAGGTGAAACATTTGGGGAATAACAGGGTGTATACAATGTTCAGATCATAAAGCAAAGAAATCCAGCAAATACATTTGTGGGAGTACAAGGTCAGTACAAGATGGATAGCAGCCAGTCAGTCCAAACTCTAGCGTCAACAAAAATAAGCAAAGCCACTGAGCGGTGTGTGCAATGCATGATTTATGGGAGAAACTTGCACATTAGGAAGGTTTTGACTTCCTTTTTAAATATAGACAGAGAGGGAATTTTTCTGATGAAAGACGGCAGCGAGTTACAGATTCTTGGTGGGGCCCCAGAGAAAGCAAAATTGTACGTTTTTCCTTTCGGAAGCAGGGTGGCTGGAGCACAAAGTCTCTGGCGGACCTGAAGTTTCTGGCTCCTCCAGAAACCATGATTTTCTGGGCGAGATATGCTGGGGATTTCATGTGTAGTGCTTTGTGGGCGATACATGCCAGTTTGAGTTGGATTCTGGCTTCAAGAGGAAGCCAGTTCAGCGCCTTCAGATGCAGTCGAATCTTTTTGAGCCTGTTAAGAGTCTGGCGGCGGCGTTGAGGCAAGCTTTTAGGGGGGCCGTGGAGATCTTGGGCAGGCCTGAAAGGGTTGAGCATCCGTATTCGATTCTGGAGATAACGAATGCCTAGACTGCCATTTTTAGGTCCGAGGCATCAAGGAAAGGTTTTAGTTTCCTCCGGTAGCTCAGGTGAAACCTGGCAGTTTTAGCCATCGAGTTGATGTGGTCTCGCATATTCAGGTTGCTGTCCAGGGTTATGCCGAGAGATTTGGCACATTCCACTATGATCGGTGTGCAGTTTAGTGCTGTGATCGACTTGGTCCATTCCCGGATGTGTTACTTTTAGGGGGGGGAGAGAGATTAGAACCAACTCCGTTTTTTGTGCATTTAGTTTGAGCTGGTTGCAGGTGAGCCATTGAACAGTCAGCTTTAGGGCCTCATTCAAAGAGTAGATCTCTTCTAGAGATGAGATTTTGATGTAGATCTGGGTATCATCGGCATACATGTGGAAGGAGATGTTGGCGGTACGTAGTAATTCAGCTAACGGTTCAAGGTAGAGATTGAAGAGGGTTGGGGAAAGAGTTGATCCTTGGGGGACCCTGATCGTTAACGGGGAAGGAACAGATAGATTACTGTTGACTAAGAATCTCTGGGTGCGGTTCCGGAGGGAAATCTAAATCATTCGAGAACGGTTCCCCTTATTCCCATCCTGAATTCGAGGCGTTCAAGTAGTTTCTCGTGGTTGACTGTGTCGGATGCCGAGGATAAATCCAGTACAATTAGGAGACATGTTTTGCCATGGTCAAGGGCTTGGAGAGCATCATCCACAATATGGAGAATAGTAGTTTCCGTGCTGTGCCCAGGCCTGAACCCGGATTGGAATTCGTCTAGCAGAATAAAGTTGGTGATATGTTGGCTCAATTGAAGTTGAACACATTTCTTCAGAGCTTTCGCTAGAAGTGGGATATTGGGTATTGGTCTGAAATTGTCTGGAGTAGCAGGATTCAAGGTGTTTTTTTTTTTTTAAAGATATGGACGACTTGACCGGCTTTTAGAGTCAGGTATTGACCCTTGTAGTAGGGAAGCGTTGATTATTGTAGTCCAAATGGGAATGATAAATTGGGAGGTCGCGGCCACGCAGCTGGAAGGGAGTGGGTCATCAAAGTGATTATTCGGATTTAAGGAGGATAGAATTTTCAAGATGGAATGGTCGTCATATAACTTGAAGTGATAACGTGATAAGTGTAACATCCTCTCAAAGAAAGAACACTGGAAAATATGTTTTTTGTAATAGAAAACCTTCAAAATGAAAAAAAAACAATGTAGGTGTAAGAGAAACCAAGAATCCTCCATAGATGGATGCAACCTTTATCCTACCGGAAGAGCATGGTAAACGTGGAAGAATAAAATACCTTGATGTCATACAATAGAAGATAACAAAATTAAATACATCGCAATCTGCAACTATTGAAGAATACACCACTGAAACAAGCGGAAGAAAAACACTCCAAAAGGAGGGAACTAGAAACTGTGTACAATCACATCTAAGGGATACAACTTGCTGAAATAAGACAAGAAGTTACCAAAAGAAAATCGTGATCCAAGAAACGGAAGGTCCAATGAAATAACAGGTCAGGCCCTGTACCAACAGAGACTCACGCTTAGTGAAAAGAAAAGGCAATAATCCTACTGCAAATGCTTCTACAAGCAGGTAACACAGGCAATCAATTTCTCAAGAGAAAGAAACCTTAGAACCAAACCTCTTGAGTGAGGATCTCTTCAGCAGAGATAACCAAAAACCTACGTATGGGTAGGAAAAAACATCCATGTAGTGCCTCAAAGAAAAACAACCTGTCATCGATAGCTAAAATGCCCTAAGAAATAAGGCCTGCAAAGCCAGGATCACCACATGTGGTGATGTTACACTCCAAAAAGAATACCATAATGCAGTTTTGAGCCAAGTTACAAACCAAGAGTTGAAAAAAGGGAACAGAGCTAAGGGTCTGAACCACCCAGACTGTCCCTAAACCTAGGCAAACCGGCATCTGCATGGACACCAAACAAATGAACGCCATCAAACGGCATTTCAATTAAAAGGAACTGGACTGCCTCCGAAAATCCAATAGTACGAAGCCAAGCTTGCCATCGTAACGCCACAGATGATGTCATGCCTTGACCAATCGAATCAGTGGTGTCCTTTCCACATCTAATTATTAACCTAGCCACCTGTTACCCATCCAAAATCAACTGACTCAGTTTGTTCCTATTAGCCTCCGGAATCAATGATAAAAATTGACACAACGAATCTCGTAAAGCATGAGAAAAACGTTCAAGGAGGCAAGTTGTGTTAATGTAACGTAACGTCGCACTGGTGAAAGAGAACATACGTTTTCCAGAAGAGTCTTGCTTCTGGGAATCTTTGTCAATCGGAGTGTGAGGAAGACTATCCACATCGTGGGAAGCTGTTGCAGCCTGAACCACAAAACTGTGGTGTGTTGGTTGACGAAGGCAAGCAGGATGATCGGGGCAGGGAGATGCTTCTGGGCAATAGTACGGAACAAAGGCGCACCAGTATCGGGTCTAGCCCATGCCCCCAGTAAAATATCATGATGCCTCACAAAAGGGTAGCACTGGCTCAATCCCTGGCTGACCCGGATGAAGAACCTCAATGAGGGGGGTCTGCAGATTTCTCCACCAAAGGCAGAGTCAAATGTAGAACATCAGCCACCCTCTTTAACATATCCACCAAGGAAGAGCTGGCTTCCGAGGCAAGTCAAGGATAAGATAGAAGGCCAGAAGCCGGGGATGATTCTAACCCGCTTGCTTCGCCTAACTCAGAAATCCAACTATCCATCCTAGGAGGAGGATCTGTAGGCATTGGTTGCACAAAAAGAACCCCCTCTTCATTTCCTTCCACAAACTGTTTTTGTCAAACCTCCACAAAACCATGAATTATCTGCTCTGTAAACTACTTCGATCGATGCCGACACGGCGCCGTATCGACCACGGGATGAGAAAGTGGAAGGGTGTCGGACAGCGACACAGACATGTTATATTCCATATAGGTACCATAATATATGCCGAGGTAACTTCATAACCCTTCACCTATATTCTTCCCTACATTGCACTTATAACGGTTTACAGGGACTGACCTTTTACCTAAATACGCCACTGAATTCAGAACGTAGGTTTTCCCTAGTTCGAAATCTCTTACATTATGCATGAGGATTCTCGGAAGCACAGCAGGACTACCATCTCCTGTATAATATCTATGTATAAAGTTCATGCCCGTCATCCTTAGTCCGACACAGTAATACAGCGAGGTAGGACCCCTGGGGAGACCTATTGGTATATATACATCACATCTTGCTAAGATAGGGAGAGGGGATCAGGATTTCCCGGCAGAGACACTGACCAGAGACGCTGAGGTTCCTGCATGCACACTCCAGCTCGCAGTGGTCTAACATCCCTCGCGGGGTGTCCAACTCGAGACCAAGACGGGGTCCCACAGTCTCTCACTTCAGGTAATGGGGTTGACTTTATCCTAGAGGGATTCTTGGCTTAACACCTACACACATGCTAGGTACACTTAGGTATATCTAGTTAGGGAGGCATCGGAGTACGCATCCTTTTATTATTGTGTATTTTATGTACGTGTATGTATTCATGATTACTGCAAGATGGTAGAGCTTTTGCCATCCGTTTACTTTCATAGTGCATCTAATCCTATATATCTGCTACTGTCTAACGGTTGTTGCAGCTCATCTATTTTTCACCAGAATAACAACTGTTCAATAAATACTTATTGAAAACGCCCAGCCGGTTTATTCTGCGTACCTCTCTAAGACAGTAAGCACGAGTTACTGAGCGAAAAGTAGTATATTGTTTCCACGGTCCTGAGGGATCAGGGTTGTCATGTTCGATGGTTGCCAAGAACTATTCTCTCCTTGGTAAGAGGAGATTCTAGTGGCACTGTGAGCTAGCTGATACAAAAGGCCAACATACCTGGTGGGGGTGTTCAGAATCAGTCCGACACCAATCCTACAGTGTATGCTGTCCGAACGCGCACATCCTGTATTGGTTTTTATAGGAACTACACGACAGACAAAACGAGCCGAGGGAATGTCGACGCCTCAAGACTCTCAGCGGGGTAATGCACCGACTGCGGTTCGGAGCCTTACGGCGCCATCGAAACATATCCCGCAGGAACAACCGACATCGCTCCGGAGTCACTTGGCGCCACAGGTGTGAACTCCGGAGGGCTGTGCACTGTCATCACTGTGTCTAAGGGCCGAACTGTAGCTGAAGATTAACCCGTTGGCGAGGACGCAGTCAGTGCACCCATCACCTCCTTGGGGCCCGGAGGCACTCCAGGGGAAGGGGAGAACCAAAATATGATATGAAGAGCATCATAATACTCTTTCATCTGGGCCAGAGTCGCCCTGGCTCCAGGAAAGGCGGGGGAAGCACGGAAGCAACTCTTGCGTGGAGTCCACAGCACATGGGCATGAGGACCACTTGAAACCATGTCGTGAGTCGAAGAAGCCCCTAAAGGCTGTGACTTCTATTGCTTATGACCATGCTTACCATAGGACGCGGACGTGGACTTGGATCACTTTTGCTGTTCACTGGATGGAGTGCGATGCCCACGAGAACCGCCTCTGATTCGGCCTGTTGCCGAACCGCAGTCGACCGATGTTTAGGAGAACTGGAGGTCCTCGACAACCGCGCTGGCAGACATCTGTCGAGCACAAGATCCACAGGATTTAATCCCAGAAGGCATAGAGAGCTGGCACACTGTTTTAGACAATCATCACAGTAGGCCGAAAAACGGCCAGAGATACGCTTCTCTGGATACACGATACAGTGCAGAAAAGAAGAAACTGATGTCCATGCGCCTGAAGGGAATTATATGGCTCCACTGACCTCACAACCGGAGTCGACATCATCACGGAGCCATATGACGAGGTCCCCCAGCGCGCAGAGGTACTGCTGAAACATTTCCGGATCCAGACTGACGCCTGGGGAGAATTCAAAATCACCAAATGAGGGCAACAGCACATGGTCAGGGCCAAACTATACAAAATAGACCCGAGCACCAACATAATAATGCTCCCCATTAGCGAATCGGATAACTAAAAAAGTATCCCACATTTGTAAATCAGGGCAGTTTTGAACTTGTAAAGACATGCTGTGTAGGTGTTTTGAAAGGTATGGGTACTGCATGCATTTGGGAGTGCTGCAGACAATGTGGTAATAGCAGGGAAATAATGAGTCAAAACCGGCCCACCAAATCATAAAATAAACCTGCAAACAGCTAAAAAACCCACGCAAACACTGACTTGTCAGCCCTTCTGGCACTGCCAGTTTATGCTAGCCTGTCCAACCCTGCACATGGGGTGGCAGCAGGGGTCCTCAGTGGAAGAGCTGAAGATTGTTGCAAGAGACACGATGCTGGGTGACATAAAAGCATGGCTGGTCTGAGGGTAACCACATGTGGGGGTAATTTAAGGTCAGAGCATAATATGTGCACTGCTTATTTCGTTGGGAGTTTCCCTTCATCCAACAATGCTTCCCAAGAACACTACATACACTGAGAAAGAAAAGCAGTAATTTGTTCACCTATTTCCTTCAGTAAAGCCCAAGGTGACACCAATGGAAGAACTGCCACATGGGTATTGCTGACACAAATGGAAATCCCTAATTATGGCGATATACAAGATACTGCAGAGCACCATTTGATGCACTGATAATATGGCACTTTTTATCGAGGGGGCACTGCAAAAATGTAGAGGTTGCAATGACGAGAAAATGTGGAGTAACTCAATAGATAGATTATTACAATCTATTAGACTTGCCTTTGGAATTGTAATGAAAAATCCTAACTTATGGTGAAGTCTGATTTTAAATTGCAATTTTGAAAATGGCACTTTTAGAAAGTTGGCATTTTCCTGCCTTAGCCATTGGTGCCTGCAGCCAGTCTCTGGGTCACATGACTGGATGTAGTCGACAGTTGGGCTTTGTATATTTCTCCTAGACAGCAACACACAATAGGGACCTAAGGTGTGCCTGGATGGGGCATCACTGGCAGGATGGGAGGGAGGAGCTTGGCACGGCTCCACTTGCACCTGAATAGGCTGTGTCCTGTATCCACACATAGGGCTGCATACCCCCTGTAGTAATTACGGAGCTAGGGCAAGGAAGGCAGGGCACCTGTGCACTTCAAAGGCATGCCTCTAGAAGCATTTTCCCACTTAAAGGGTACAACTGGCTAAAAAAATACCGGACCTCAGACACCAACTCTTCAGTACACTTCTGGACCTGTGGATACTCTGCCAAGAAGAAGGACTGCTGTGCTGCTGAAAGGACTGCCACTCTGCTGGACTGTTGTTCTGAAGGAGTGCTGCCCTGGTGTGCTGCCCTCTTGCCTGGCTGAGACGGACTGAACTTGCATTGTTGAACCCAGGACCACCAGATTGACTCCAAGAGCTAGTTGGCGGGCCTCCTGACTCGAGCCTCAGGGACAGAAAGCTCTAACAACTTTGACCCCAGCAACTGAACTCTGCCATCTGTGAGTCTACCCTGCCAAGTGGCGGCACCCTGGTCCTGGTCCCTTGGAAGTGGGTCCAATGTGCTCTGCCAGCCTCTGTGGATCCAGCGGAACATCTCCTCTGCTATGCGCGCAACTTCAAGCAGAACCGACGAATCGCCACTGCTGCGTGGATTGGACCCGTCGCAAAGACCTGCAGCACCTCCACAGCCTCTTTGAAATCACCACTGCAGGACACATCCTGGGCGCAGGCCCTCGAAACCCTTGATGGCAGCTCGATGACGACAATGGACTCCACATGTCAGCCTCGAAATCTCCTCGGAACCGACGCATCGCCCCGACTGCACGACGCATACTCTATGCCAGACTTCACATTGCAGCCTCACCGCACAATGGAACCGATGCATCGGTTTGGCTGCACGATCAGTCTTTGACACGGATCCCTGCAACGCTCCACAAGCAGGGTTTAAGGTACTTTGTTCAGTCGATCTAACTGGGTCCCTGTGGCCGGCCCGTGCTCCATCGCGGTCAGCCTGAACTTGTCCCGGTCCGTGTGTGACCAGATATCCACAGTTGGCGCTTTGTGCTTTTTGGCACAGTTTTCAAAGAAATCTTTAAAATTGTAGGGTTTTTTTTCTCATAGGGGAGGCGATCACAGTTAAGGGGCCTCAGGTTCATGCTCCCAAAGAGCTACCTCCCCATCCAAACGTGATTATGGAAATGCTCCAAAAATAGAAAAAACGTCATCCAGGACAAACACAAAGATGAACAAACAGATGATGGCTTCTCTATAGGAAAGTGGAGTCTGTTAACTGATGTGCTGAAGGCCCCCTCCAGAACACAGTAAGCCAAAGGCATTCCAATGGAGAAGACGATTCATGATATGAAAGCACTGCATCATATTCCTATGAGATTGAACAAGCAGCTAATGGCACAAACCAAGGTAATAGAGAATCATATGAAAGTTGGAAGATTGCATGTGATTGGTTTTGTATCCTGGCTGGAGCTAGAGGTGAGGAACTTAAGCAATGCTGGCTGAAGGACCAGCTGGATTCAGGTAAGGGAACCAGCAGTGTAAGTACTACAATAACGGTCTTGCTCAAAGGATGGAGTCGCTAAGCAAGAGTGGTCCTGACCAGAACTCACCAGAAAGAACGACTGTACTTAAGCTTGAAGCAGAGTTCGCTCTTCCTGAGCATCAGCTACAAGATGGAAAAATTGAGCAAAGACTTGGAGCTCCTGAGTTGGGGCACAGGCTGGAATTCCCTACACAATTAAATTGTGGGATTCCTACAAAGGGAAGTAAGGATAAAGTTACTTTGCTTCGGTAACCCTTCCTGGAAGAGACTACATCCAAACGCAGACTCACCTGTTGATCATTCCCCAGGCGTCAGACTGGATATGGAAACTTTTTTCAGCAGTAGTTGTATGCCAGTAGGAGGTGCTGTGAGGCTCCACACTGATGCCAATCCGCTCAGGAAGTAATGTGAGGAGTCTTTACGGACACTACTCCTGCATGCTGTCGTCAGTTCCTTTCTTTCCATGCCAACGGAGCTCTAGTCTCAGACAATTTACCTCCAAATTGTTTCCCTTTGCAAGGCAAATGTCACCTCTCAAAATGACAGGTTTTAAGTCCTGTAGCACAAGTTACTAACTTGTGTAACGATATATCTGTAAGAGACAGTAGTTAGTGACAGATTCCTTACCTTAGAATATCCCCAGGCGTCAGGCTGGATCCGGAAAGTTTTTGCGTAGCAGTACCCTTGCGCGTCGGTAGGCGGCGTCGTGGGGCTCCGCGTCCGTCGTCGGCGTCGTGATCGCCGGGATGACGTCGCGGGCAGTACTTAGACGCCGCCCCTGCGCGCTGACGCCAGTTCTGTAAACGACTTTCCGCGCCAGGAACGCAGAGCCATGCAAGAAGCTGACATAGGTGTCTGAAAAATACTAGGGCCCTGAAAGGAATGTCAACCCTAGAAATCAGTTCGCAGAACGGGGAGGATGGGTGGGGCGGTAAGGAATCTGTCACTAACTACTGTCTCTTACAGATATATCGTTACACAAGTTAGTAACTTGTGCATCTGAAAGAGACACATTAGTGACAGATTCCTTACCTTAGAATAGATACCCCAGCAATAGCAACCCCGGTGGTGGGTCTGCGAACAAAGATCAGACAAGGAAGTCTCGGAGAACAGAACGGCCAAAGAAGCCGTCCCTCCGGACTTGGCTGTCAAGGCAGTAATGCTTGGTAAACGTGTGCAGCGAGGCCCACGTAGCTGCCTGACAGATATCCTGCAGCGGAACACCGCGGCCTAAAGCCGTGGTAGCAGCCGTTGCCCTGGTGGAATGGGCACGAAGCCCAACAGGAGGCTCCTTCTTAGCCAAAGAATAGCAGGCTTTGATACACAAGGTTACCCAGCGGGAGATGGTTCTCTTGTGCACCGCCCGACCTTTTTGGCGCCCACGTAGCCAACAAAGAGCTGGTCATCCACCCGGAAGTGTTGTGTGCGGTTGATATAAAAGGAAAGCGCACGTTTTGGGTCCAGACGGTGGAGCCTCTCTTCCTCTCTGGAAGGATGCGGAGGCGGAAAGAAGGTGGGCAAAGTGATGGTCTGCCCAATGTGGAAGGCAGTAACCACCTTTGGCAAGAAGGACGGACGCGTCCTAAGAACAACCTTGTCTGGATGGACAGACAGAAAGGGAGGTTTGCATGATAGAGCCTGGAGCTCACTCACCCGCCGAGCGGAGGTGATGGCCACCAGAAAGGCTGTCTTCAGAGTCAGAAGACGAAGAGGACAGTTATGTAGAGAGCTCAAAGGGAGCGCACATGAGAAAGGTAAGAACCAAGTTCAAGTCCCACTGAGGCATCACAAACGGAACAAGAGGGAAGAGGTGTGTAATGCCTTTTAGGAACCTGTTAACAACAGGGGACTTGAAAAGGGAGGGCTGATCAGGAAGCCTGAGGAAGGCCGAGATGGCACAAAGATAGCCCTTGATGGTACCCAGGGCAGAACCCTGTTGGGCCAGGGAAAGAAGGAACAGAAGAACCTCAGAAAGAGGGGCAGAGAGGGGATTCACAGCCTTTGCTGTGCACCATGCCACAAACTTGTTCCACCTGCAGGCGTATACCACCTTAGTGGAGGGACGCCTGGCTGCCAGAATTACATCACAAACTTCGGGAGGCAAGTCGAAAGGAATCAACTGCCGCCGCTCAATCTCCACGCAAGCAGGTGGAGGCTGGACAGGTTCGGGTGGAGGACCGTCCCCTGCTGCTGCGACAGAAGATCCTCCCGAAGAGGCAGACGGATCGACTTCGAGCCCAGTCCGGAGCCACAAGGATGACTTGGGCCCGGTCGCGCCGAATCTTCTTCAACACTCTGGGTAGAAGTGGTATAGGCAGAAAGGCGTACAACAGACCGCAACTCCACTCGCGACGAAAAGCGTCGCCGAGCGAGTGCCGCCTTGGAAATTCCAACGCGCAGAACTGATGACATTGCGCGTTCTCTTCGGTGGCGAATAGATCTAACCAAGGCTCTCCCCACTGCAGAAAGAGTCCTTGCGCCACTTCCGAGTGAAGACACCATTCGTGATCCATCATGCACCTGCGGCTGAGGTCGTCCGCCCTGGCGTTCAGGGAACCTGCCAGGTGTTGAACCATCAGGAACATGCCCTGATGTTCCAGCCATGTCCAGAGGCGCAGAGCCTCCTGACAGAGGGTCCACGACCCCACCCCGCCTTGTTTGTTGCAGTACCACATGGCGGTGGTGTTGTCTGTGAACACCTGCACTACCTTCCCTTTGATAGAGGGAAGGAATGCCTTGAGTGCAAGTCGGATCGCCCGGAGCGCCAGAATGTTGATATGCAGCCGGGACTCCGCCGGAGACCAGAGGCCTCTGATCTCCGCCTCTCCCATGTGACCGCCCCATCCCAGAAGGGACGCGTCCGTCACAACTGTGTGCTCTGGCTGGGGAAGGGAGAGGGATCTGCCCATGACCCATTGCCGGTTCGAGAGCCACCACTGCAACTGTTTTGCAGTCCCCTCCGAGATCTGGACGTGATCGGACAGGTTGCCCTGGTGCTGCGCCCACTGGAACTTCAGGTCCCACTGCAGAGGCCGCATATGCCATCTGGCATGATCGACCAGCAGGATGCAGGAGGCCATGAGGCCCAGCAGCCTCAGGGTCATCCGTACAGAAACCCAGGATAAAGGCTGAAAGATGGGAATCATAGCCTGAACATCCCGGACTCGCCGTTCGGGAGGATAGGCCCGAAACTGCGTTGTGTCCAGAACTGCTCCGATGAAAAGGAGCTGTGGAGAAGGAATCAGATGCGACTTCGGCACATTGATGGAGAACCCCGAGTGCAGGAGTTCGGCCGTAGTCTGGAGGTGGGAGACGACTGCCTGGGACGAGCCCGCCTTCAGCAGCCAGTCGTCGAGGTAGGGGAAGACTGGAACCCCCTGCCCGGCGCAGATGAGCTGCGACCACCGCCATCACTTTCGTGAACACCTGAGGGGCACTTGTAAGGCCAAAAGGGAGCACGGTGAACTGAAAATGCTCGAGGCCTACCGTGAACCGCAGGTAACGCCGGTGGGCCGGCAGGACTGAGGATATGAAAATAAGCGTCCTGCAAGTCCAACGCTACCAACCAGTCTCCAGGGCAGTCAAGACCTGAGCTAGGGTGAGCATCTTGAACTTCTCCTTCCGGAGGAAGCGATTGACGTTCCGGAGGTCTAAGATAGGACGCATGTCCTCCTTGTCCTTTTTGGGCACCAGAAAGTAGTGGGAGTAGCAACCATGTCCTACTTCTGGGGTCGGAACATGCTCGATGGCCCTCTTGGCCAAGAGGGCCATGACTTCCTTCTGCAGAAGCACCAAGTGATCCCCTGACATGCTGTGGAATGGAGGTGGCATGGCTGGGGGGGGGTGGTCTCGAAGGGGAGGGAGTAGCCCCTTCGGACAATGTCCAAGACCCACCTGTCCGAGGTGATGGCACGCCAGTGGTGAAGGTGATGGCGGACCCTGCCCCCTACTGGCGTGCTGTGCACCTGAAAGGAAGGACTAGGAGGGCTTGGAGGCCGCTGACGGGGCGGAGTTGGTGGCCTGACCCGCACGCTTGTTGCCCGACCCGCCTCGGCCACGCGAAGACGCTTGCTGCGCGGGCCGGTGGCTGGGCAGCGGACGTGACTAGGCGCCCCTTCCGTGGCCACGAAAGGGGCGAAAAGCAGAGGTTAGCGGAGGGCGCACAACAGAAAGGCTGCAGGGACTTGGCAGTGGCCCGTGAGTCCTTAAAACGCTCCAGCGCATGGTCTGCTTTGGAACCAAAAAGACCGACTCCATCAAAGGGCATGTCCATTAGTGTATTCTGGACATCACCTGAGAAACCAGTTGTTCTCAGCCAGGCGTGGCGACGCAGCGCCACCGTCGTTGCAAGCGATCTGCCCAGCGAGTCGGCGGTATCAAGGCCACAACGTATGGTGTACTTTGCCGCATCCCTACCTTCCGCAATGGTGCGGGTAAGCAGTGTCTGGACCTCCTCAGAACACTGGGGCAAAACGGCCGCCACCGAATCCCACAGAGAGTGGGAATATCGGCCCAAAAGGCAAGCGATGTTGACTGACCGCAAGCCAGCACTGGAGGAAGAAAAGGCCTTCTTCCCAAATTGGTCCAGGCGTTTGGATTCCCTATCCGGAGGGGCGGTAGGGAAGGCGGTTTGGGAGGCAGAGGCTTGGACAACCAAGCTCTCGGGGGTGGGATGTTGAGAGAGAAACAAGGGGTCGCCCGGAGCAGGGCGATGGCGTCGGGCCACGTTCCTATCCACAGGAGCCCCTGTGGTGGGCTTGGACCAGGTGCCCAAAAGAACGTCAGACAGTGCATCATTAAACGGCAGCAATGGCTCCGAGGAAGTAGCTGCCGGCTGAAGCACTTCCGTCAGGAGGTTAGTCCTGACAGCCACAGTAGGCAATTGGAGGTGCAAGGCTCCAGCTGCTCTACGCAACACTGTTGCGAAATTTGCTCCCTCCTCCGTAGCCACGGAAGGAGGAGACAGCATGCCAGAGTCAGGAGAAGTGTCCAGACCACTGGCATCCCCAAGTTCCTCTGCCCAGTCCTGATCATACTCACACTGCTGTGTGAGAGGGTCTTCCGACCCCTCCCAGCTCTCCTGGTCCTCCTCTGGCTCAAAATATGGAGGAGGAGGGACATCTGGGACCCAAGGTCTCATCGGCGCCGGGGCCGGCGTCGAGCGACTTCGGTCCGGCTCCATGTCCGGAACCGGAGAGAACCGGGGAACGACGCCGCCCGGAGCTCCGGGCGGCGTCAGGAACGGCACCGGGGACATCGGCGCCGGCGGAGGCGTGGTTAGGTCAACCGGCATCGATCGGGGTTGCGGTACCACCGGAGCCGGAATCGAGGCCGGGGCCGGAGCCGAGGCCGGGATCAAGGCTGGCGGAACGGGCGACGCCGGGACCGGAGTCGTCGGCGACGCCGGAGCAACCCCATCAGGGCCCGAAGGCGCACCGGAGGGACCTTGAGGCCCTTAGAGGCGGGCCATGGCCGACAGGAATTCCTGTATTTGGGCCGGAGTCGCCCCCGAACCCGGAAAGGACGGGTAATGCGGGGGCGGCTCCACAGGCACGTCCTGGGCCGCGGACGGTGCCGACAGGGGCCTCAGCCGAGTCGCGAGACTAGCGAGGCGAAGTCTTAGAGCGATGATGCTTCTTAGACTTTTTGTGCTTCGACTTACCCGAGGAGTGCGAAGACTTGGACTCCGACGACCGGCGCAGACTGCCGGACCTCGAGGAGCTTTCGAGACCGCTCTCGCAAAGCCTTCGGGTGTAAGGCCCGGCAGTCAGGGCACGACTTCGTGTCGTGGTCTCGGCCGAGACAGTAGAGACACTCTAAGTGAGGGTCTGTGATCGACATCATTCGACCACAGACGTCGCATGGCTTGAAGCCGGGCATCCCTACTGACACCTAGGAGTCGAGATGACTCGAAAAGAAACAGTGAAAAAATCACCAAAAATTTAGTCAAAAATTGGCTAGGGCACTGCTCTTCCCGGATCTGCGCTTACTGGCGCGGAAAAAAGAACTGACATCAGCGCGCAGGGGCGGCGTCTAAGTACTGCCCGCGACGTCATCCCGGCGATCACGACGCCGACGACGGACGCAGAGCCGCACGACGCCGCCTACCGACGCGCAAGGGTACTGCTACGCAAAAACTTTCCGGATCCAGCCTGACGCCTGGGGATATTCTAAGGTAAGGAATCTGTCACTAACGTGACTCTTTCAGATAGGGCAGTTGCAAACAAAGCCTGTCTCAGATCCTCATCAGATTTGCCTGTGGTGCCCGAGATCGGGCTACACTCTAAGACTGGCAAAATCACCAGTCAGAGGGAAAGCAAGGGAACAAAGCCAAGGATGAAGGGTGATATGGATGACATCAAACAATGTCTATAAGGAAAGGGACTTCTTAGAAGCATTTGCATTTGCAGCATCGTGGTAACCATTGCAAGTAGTGTTTTCTCTATGACTCATATATTCTATTTTAGAGTTTAAAGCATGATGTAAGAAATTGGGTTTTTCGTTGACAGGGCTGGAAGCCCCATTCAAATAAACACAATCCTTGTCAGGGTGAACCAAAAAGTCACTAAGTTAACCTGCGCTTATCCCTCTGGTAAGCTTGGAACAAAGCAGTCAGGCTGAACTCAGAGGCAATGTGTAAAGTATTTATGCAGCACAGAAACAGTAATAAAGTGAAACCACAACAGAAGAAAAATCCCAATTTAGAAAATTAGAGTGAATTTTAATTAAAAAAAAGATACAAAAATGACAAAAATCCAATCAGTAGAACCAGAAATATTACATTTCCAAGTTTTAAATAAAAATATCGCTGAAAAGTGCAAAGCGGGCTTGCGGCCATCTGATCGCGTTAGACTGGGGTAAAGTCACAAGTTCAGGCTGACTGCGATGGAGCACAGGTCAAATACAGAGGCCAAGTTAGTCCAGCTGAAAAGTTACCTTCTCAAGTCCAGTGCCTGATGGAAGAGACCGCGAGGGGGAGGCTAAACGTCTAGGCTGGTCGTTGCTGTACTGCAAAAGCAGGTCTTGCGTTGCTGGTAGTTGAGGGTCGTCACTGTCAGTGTCAAGAGAAGGTCGCACCAGAGCTTTGCGTTGGAAGTCATCGCAGGCAACACTCTTGGCTCAAACAGGCCCATTCGGTCAGGATTTTCACCTTTTGACTTAGGAGGAGCTCACACTGATGCCAGCCAACGGTCCAGGACCTGGAACAGGTGGCACCTCTTGGGGTTCAGGACTCATTCCAGCAGAGGCCCGAAGCAGGGCTCAGGCAGGTACAGTTGCAGCAGGTCTGCTGCAGAGAGGCCTCTCTAGCTTGTTATGTTCCTGTAGCTCACACAGGTCAGTCAACTGATTCTTGGAGTCCCTTTGGGTAGCCTGGGTTGAAGGCAAGCAGGTCCATTCTTCCGTCTCAGATAGCAAGGCAGTCCTTGAAGCAGCAAGGTAATCCTCTGGCAGCAGTACAGTCCTTCTGTAGCTTTCATAGATCTGGAGTGTTCTGAAGAGTAGCTCTGGAGGTCCAATATTTATACCTGGTGCCAGCCATTGTGTGTCCTACCCCCACCTCTTGTTCTGGAAAGTTCTTCCCTTCCCCTGTCAATGCTCCAAGTTGTCTGGGGATGACCTAAGGCAGGGCAGGCCTGGTGTCAGATTCCTTTGTGTGTGCCTGAGGCAAAGCCTTTTGAAGTGTAAGTGGGACTGGGCACAGCTCCTCCCCAGTCATCCTGCCAGAATGGCCCATCCTGTCCACACTTCAGCCCCCTTTGTTTTATACTCTAGAAGCAATACACAAACCCAAACAGCAGAGCCATTCACTGTCCTGTGACCCAGTGTAAGGAACTGGCTCTCTGTACAGTGTACTAAAATGTAGTACACAATATAGAGAGTTCGGGGAATCCCCAATGGGTATACAGAGGTATAAGTAGATAATAACTCTTTTTGAGGTAGTGTGGGCGAGCAGTTAGGCTTATCAGAGGGTAGTGCTAAGCATTTGTTGTACTCAGAGGCAATAAATGAGACACACACTCAAAAATAAATCTGAGTCCAATTTGTAAAAATAGTATACATTTTTATATAAATGTTAAGACCAAGAACGCAGTTCTAAGGCAAGTACTTTCGGATATGATTTTGCAAAGTTCGATAAATATACCAAATCTATGCGCAATTACCCACCATAGGAAACAATGGGGAAAAAGTAGAGAAAAGCATAGAAATTCAGGTAATGCTTTCATGAAGACATCGCAGTGGCCATCCCCGACGGATACAAGATCAACCGCAGGGACCGCACCAATGGCGTCGGCGGAGGAATCGCCATCATCCACAAGGACACCATCAGGGTCTCCACAAACACCGCCGACACCCTCAGCACCGCCGAACACATGCACTTCCAGATCCACACGGACCCCAAGACCACCCTGAGAGGCACCCTCGTCTACCGACCACCAGGACCCCGCCCCCAATTCTGCAACTCCATCGCCGACGTCATCAGCGCACACGCACTGACCTCCACCGACTACATCCTCCTTGGCGACTTGAACTACCACCTGGAAAACAACGACAGCAACTCCTCCACCCTGATCGACAACCTCACCTCCCTCGGACTGACGCAGATCGTCACGACACCTACCCACATCGCCGGACACACGCTCGATGCTATCTTCTCCTCCAGTCCCCACGTTGTCTTCAGCCACACCTCCGAACTCACCTGGACCGACCACCGCTGCGTCCACTTCACCTTCCAGAAACCCGTCTCACACCACCGCACCCTACAGATCCCGGGACGTCACTGGAGCAAAATCACCAAGGAACTACTGCAAACACACCTCGCACTCAACCCCCCGACCAACCCCACCGACCCCGAGGAAGGGGCCCGCACCCTCAGACTCTGGATGGAAGACTGCGCCAACGCCTTAGCCCCAACAAGACAACCCACCTCCAGAGATACCAGTCAGAGAGCCAGCTGGTTCACCCCAGAGCTCCTAGCCTCCAAACGCACCTGCCGGAGACTGGAAAACACCTGGCACAAGGAGAAAACACCCGATAGCCACGCTGCCCTGAAAGACGCCATCCGCAATTACCACCACCTCATCAGGACCACCAAGAAAGCCGCCTTCAAGAACCGCCTAGACAACAACGCACACAATAGCAAGGAGCTCTTCAACGTCGTAAAGGAACTCTCAAACCCCAGCTCCTGCACCAACGACATACCCCCATCACAAGCCCTGTGCGACGCCCTCGCTGCCTTCTTCCACCGCAAGATTACAGACTTTCACGACAGCTTCAATCCACAGACGGACCCCGCCAACCTCACCACCCCGGCCCCACCGATACCTTCCAACCACGACCTCCTCACCGTCTGGACCAGCATAACCACCGAAGACACCAGCAAAACAATGAGCTCCCTCCACTCAGGCGCCCCGTCCGACCCCCTCCCCCCACCACATCATCAACAAGGCCGACAGCTCCATCGCACCCCACCTATGCAACATCATCAACCTCTCTTTCAAGACCGCAACCTTCCCTGAAAGCTGGAAACACGCCGAGATCAACGCCCTACTAAAGAAACCCAAGGCGGACCCGAGCGACCTTAAGAACTTCCGGCCCATCTCCCTTCTTCCGTTCCCAGCTAAGGTCATCGAAAAGATCGTCAACACCCAGCTCACACGCTACCTGGAAGACAACAACATCCTCGACCCCTCCCAGTCAGGCTTCCGCAAGAACCACAGCACCGAGACCGCCCTCATCGCCGCCACAGACGACATCAGACTCCTGCTCGACAACGGGGAGACGGCGGCCCTCTTCCTCCTCAACCTCTACGCGGCCTTCGACACCGTCTGCCATCACACACTGCGCACACGCCTCTTTGACGCAGGGATCCGCGACAAGGCCCTGGACTGGATCACCTCCTTCCTCTCTGACAGAACTCAAAGAGTGCGCCTCCCCCGTTCCGCTCCGGAGTCACCAAGACGATCTGCGGTGTCCCACAAGGATCATCCCTCAGCCCGACGCTCTTAAACGTCTACATGGCCCCGCTCGCACGCATCGCCAGACTCCACGACCTCAACATTATTTCCTACGCCGACGACACCCAGCTGATCCTCTCCCTCACCAACGAACCCCGCACCGCCAAAGCCAACCTCCACCGCGGCATGAAGGCGGTCGCCGACTGGATAGAAGAAAGCCGGCTCAAACTCAACACAGACAAGACAGAGATCCTCATCCTCGGACCCAACCCCTCAGCCTGGGACGACTCCTGGTGGCCCACCTCCCTGGGCGCCGCCCTACACCTACCAACCACGCACGCAACCTGGGAGTCATCCTCGACTCGAAACTCTCCATGACCAACCAGATCAACGCTGTCTCCTCAACCTGCTTCTACACCCTCCGCATGCTCCGCAAGATCTACAGATGGATCCCTACCGACACACGAAAGACCGTCACACACGCCCTCATCAGCAGCAGGCTCGACTACGGCAACGCACTCTACGCCGGAGCGTCTGCCAAACTCCTCAGCAGACTCCAAAGAATCCAGAACGCCTCTGCACGCCTAATCCTCGACATCCCCCGCCGAGACCACATCACCCCCCCACCTGAGAAACCTACACTGGCTCCCCGTCGACAAAAGAATCACCTTCAAGATCCTCAACCACGCACACAAGGCACTCCACAACACCGGCCCGGCATACCTCAACAACCGACTATCATTCTACGCACCCAACAGGAGACTCCGCTCCGCCGACCTCTCCCTGGCTGCCGTCCCACGCATCCACAGGACCGCCTCCGGAGGCAGGTCCTTCTCCTACCGCGCCGCCTTTTTCTTCTGCAGCAGGGCTTCAGTTCTCGTGCAGCGAGTCTTCTTTGTCCTGGTCTTCTCTTGTCTGTCGAAATTGATGTTCAGGTCTAGGGGTGCCACCTAAATACTGAATTTAGGGCAGTTACAAGAGGAGACAGGTAGTAGCCAATGGGCTACAGGCGTTACAAGGGGAGACAGGAAGTAGCCAATGGGCTACCTACACCTTTAGGCTGCCTACACCCTCTAATGACCACTTCTGCGAGAAGAGGCCCTACCCTAGCCCTGATGGGATGTTTTCCCGCCATCCCAAGATGGTGGAATTTCAGGAGTAGGGTTCACATTGCCTGCCCCGCCTTAAGTTGGTATAGGCTAAGTGGGGACTCTCCTCTTAATCTAACTAATTTTTCAGCCTTTCCTCCCGCAAAGAAGTGAAGCAGGAAAGAGGACTTGGCTTCTCCCACTACCTGGAGGTCCCTGGGTTGGATTTTAAAGGCGGCATCACCTTTGAAGCTACCCGCCTAGGAAGGCCATCCTGTCCTGGAGGAGCTGGGAAGCACCTCCACCCAGACCAGGCTTTGTCTCTGTTCTCTGAGAGCACTGGCTCTCACCCCATGAGGTCAGAAACATGTCTGGTAGTGGCAGGCTGGCAAAAACAAGTCGGGAACCACACCAGTGCTTGGTAGGTTTTCAGGGGACCCTCTAAAAGGGTCTTCGGTGTGAATTTATTGATAAATCCATCACTGGCATCAGTGAGGATTTATGAAGATAAGAAGTTTGGTACCAAACACCTTAAGAATCAGTGAAGCCATCATGGAGCTATGAAACTCGTGTTGACCAGTATCCAGCCCATGTACTCTCCATGGCTTCCCTGTGCACTTATATCTCAGAATATACTGGACATGGTAGGGACATATATGCTCATGCTGATATGCCCACACATAGGATATAGTGCACCCTGCCTTAGGGCTTAAGGCCTGCAGTAGGGGTGACTTACCTATATCTTATGCAGTGTATGGGTGGCATCGCACACAGGGCTGTGTGCCATGTCGACTCTTTGGATTTCTCTGCACCAAGACACACAGCCTGCAATGGCAGAGTGCATAGCCTTGGTGAGTTGTCTCTGGGGTGGAACAACCAGTGCTGCACCTCCAGAGGACCCTCTTCAGTTCCCATGTCCTAGGTACTAGGGGTACCATTTACTAGAGACTTACAGGTGTAACAGAAGTTGTGCAAATCGTGGTACAGGTTTTGGAAAAGAGATCTGGCACTGGGGAAATGATTAGCAGGGACCCAGTGCACTTACAGTTCGAAATCACATCAGGCAAAAAATGGGGGCTAACCATGTAAAAAGAGACACTTTCCTACACCCAGGACACTGGCAGAAGGCATAAACGGTTAGGACAAGAAAATGGCAACTTTCTAAAAGTGGTATTATCAGAAATGTGACTTAAAATCAAGGTACCTAGTGTTAGCCAATTGGAGGGACAGGCCTTACGACAGTGAAAAAACACTTTAGGTTTTACTGCCAGGACATGTAAAACTTCAGTACACATGTTGTACCTTTTAAATTCAATGCTCCCTACCCTATGAGCCTTTAGGGCCTACCTCAGGGGTGACTTATGAGTATTAAAAAGGAAGCTTTAGGCCTGGCAAAATGTTTATTTCACCAGGTTGATATGGCAGTTTAAAACTGCACTACAGGCTGCACAGGCAGACATGGAACATATTTTACAGTGCTACTGTAGTGGGTGGCACAATGAGTGCAGCACGCCTACTAATAGCATTTAATTTACAGGCCCTGGGTGCATTTAGTACCATTTACTAGGAACGCACAAGTAAATTAAATATACCAATTGGGTATATGCCAATTGTGCCATGCTTTAGGGAGAGAGCACAAGCACGTTACCACTGATTAGCAGGGGAAAAGTGCAGAGTCCAAGAAAAACTGGTTCAGCAACAGAAGTAAAAAAGCTGGGGTTGACCCTGCAAAACGGGACATGTCTAACACATGGACAAAACTTTTTCTAGTACATTACTTCTGAATTGCGGCCTGAAACCTGTGTTTGGCTTGGAAGTAAGTATAGAATATGGGGAAGTATGGAATATGGACAATAATCACTAAGGGTTGAAACATAGTGGAGAAAACACTACTTTGAACTGGTCCATGCTTTCCCAGGCGGGAGAACTGTCAAACTGAAAATGTATGTCTATTATTCTAGAATGTGAATGGGGCTTTTGTGGTGCCCTTCATGTTATGCAATTAATGTTTTCAATATAAAACTTATTAGAACATTGGAATGTTGGGAGCTCCATTGAAGACAATTGAGTACTCCGGGCTTCTAATGGCCGTTAGATAGCCCGAAGCTCCAACATTCCAATGTTTGTTTCACAGCTCTTGCTGTGAACAAAAGCCTCATGGAGCCAGAGGGGATTTTCAACCCTCTCGGGCTCCGCGAGGCCTTTGTTTTACAAATTAGAACAATCTGCCCTCTAGGGGCAGAATGTTCTAATAGCCTTAGAGCTCTCCGTAGCGGGCTCTACTTGCCATTAAAGGCCCGCTCCCTTGTTAAAGGCCCTCCAAGCACTGAAGCGGGCCTTTAATGGACGGTAGAACCCGCTGCAGGCTTTAGGGCTATAATAAAGAACTTTTTTCTAAATGATCTACTGAGTAAAATTGAGGAAAAGCTGAGTACAGGCAGCACTGGTGAAGATTAACAGCTCATTTGGCAAAGGAAAAACATGGATGGTGACAATATCAGAACAGGAATCTGGCAGCACACGTCATCCTGTTTTTATGGCATGTACTCCCTCACCACGGGGGCGTGGCTAACGAGCCATCATGGTGGATGCGAGCAGCTAGTGCTCCGCCAGCAATCCCTTAGTTCTCCTGAATATCACCCAGCACCTGAGCCATCCATGCCGGGAAAGTGCAGGAGTCGACCAGCGCTGGACAGCGGTCGCTAAAGAGACCCCACAGAGGTCGTGGAGCTGGATAAAGCCAGAGTTACTGCTGAGGAGAGCTTCACGGCCTAGGCAGCGAGCGCAAAAACGCGGCGGCTGACAAGTGAGAGCCGTTACAGTAAAAGGTGGCATCAATAGCTTGGACGGGATGCGTCCGAAGCCGGGGGCAACGCCGGTGCTAGTGAAGGAGGGCGCCTACCTGTCGTCGGCAGGGCCCCAGGCGGGGACGTACTCCCGGAGGCCGTCAGGAAATCATACTCCTCCCTCGAAAGGCCTGGTGGAGGTGGCCCTGGCCAACTGGTGTATCGTCCCATTAGCGGATTGGGCGGACGGAGACGCAGCCGTGCAGGGACGAAACAGGTGTGCCCCCGCCGACTGGAGGACTCCCGAGGCGACGTGGACGACGGTCTGTGGTCTGCGGTGCCAGTTCGAGCCAGAGCGGGAAACGCCCGCTACTGCGAATGAGGAGGCCAGAGCTCGAGCGGCAGACAACAGACATTGACACCGAAGCTGGAGACTGCGGAGGTACGTGCCTGGCCGCTGATGGGCTGCGTTGTGAGGAGGCGGGAGCCCAGTGACTGGCGGTGCATCACGCTCCCCGCTGGGGCCCTGGTTGGAGGGGGCCCGGCTGGACTGAGACCAGGACTGGGATGCCCTCGTGACTTCTGTGTAAGCGGCATTGCTGGCTGGAAAGTCTGCATGGGGGCACAGAAAGCAGTCTGAGAACTGTGCGACCGGACCGGCAGGCGAACGTCACCGCGAGTAAGGCGCAAGACAGAGGCCCAGAGGAGAAGTGGTCGACGCTGGCGGTGGCCCCCCTCCCCTCAAAACATAGCGGTGAGAACAAGCGCCTGATCACTGCTGGCGACACCCTGGGAGCTGCTGGGAGCCCGGAGGCCAACTGAAGAACTCACTCCCTAACGGAAGGGCCCCGGGCCGTATAGAGGTGACATCTGTTGGACAAACAGTGGGGATCGGCGAGAGCCCACACATGGGAGTGGACGGGGTGCCCTTCACTAGCCTCTGCAAACCCATCCCACCAATCAGTGAAGTCCCGCAGCGGCACTGGGGGTAGTACAGGGTCCGCATACCGGGACAGAGCGTACGTGGCTGCCACCGGGGAAAAGAAGCAAGTGGTATTGGTGGGAGGCTCAGAGTCGAACAGAGGTACACGTCCCCGGTCACGGATCTAGCAAAAGGGGCCCCAACTGAGTGAAGCGCTACACCCCTCGTGCTGTGGTGACAGACGCGGAAGTGAGGAGCGAAGCACGGGATCACCCACGAGGAGTCGCGTGGCACTGGGCGGAGCTGCCTGGAGTAAGTGAAACCTAATGCCAACGTGCTGGGCCCTCAAAACATACATGCGATAGATCTTGGTGGACTGACAGCTTAATTAGATTTTTTTTTATTTTTGTTTTATCAAATTGACTCTTAATTAGATTAAGCATTAATTGTACTGATGAATTTAACCCCTATGAGATAATTTTTATTGTTTTTCGCACAATATAAGGCGGACCGTTTTAACATGTTCAATTCTTGCACTACTGCAATGTGCTTCGATTTTAATGTCCATGTAATGTATGCAACGGTTTTAATTAATCAAGCATAATAATTTTTTTTACCAATAATGCCAACGTGCTGGACCCTCAAAACATACAGGGGGTCAAAAACTGGGACAGTCTGGTGCGGACCAGCAGAGGTAAACCCCCACAGGCCCCCGCTCTGAGCCTGGCACAACCCTTCAAAAAGCAAACACTGCAGCAGGGCCGAGGTGGCTCGGCAAAGACTCGCAACAGAACCACAGTGGGCCGGGAAATAGATCAAGGGCCAACCCGCGTATTTAGCAGCAGTGAAATAAAGCAAGCCCAGGGGGATGGATCGGGCCTAGTCCCTCACGGAACAGTGCGCAGAAGTATCCAAGGGGCAGATTAGTAGGTAACAGAAGCACTGCCCATCGGCCTGGGTGCACTCTGACGTGGCGACCAGACTCCGGACATAAACATAAGACTGCAGTGTAAATTCCTAGTAAGCTCGAAATAGGGCCTTATCGTCTGGGGGCGGCTAGACCATACTAGACCTGCAATGCGGGATTAGAGACGGCACGTCGCGCTAAGGAGACCCAACGCCAGTTCAGTTACCTTGCGTGCAGTAATTGAGCCAGACCTTGCAGCCGCGCCACAGGTGCTGTCACACAGAAGCCACCTGTTGGGAGTGAATGCCTACCGCGCCACAACTGGCAATGGGCCGTCTGCGTACAAATACACAGCAGGGCGCCATGCGTACTGGCAATCCGAATCCAACGCGCACAGGAGGGGAAGTGACTGGGGACACACTGAACACAACACTCGCAGCCAAACTAGACTCAGTGCTGGCAGCGGTAGAAAAAACCGGAAATACGTTGGACCAGACAAGATCATCCCTTGAATACAGGATTGATAAGGTCACCTCGGACTTTACCCTTTTGCGCGCTGACCATCACAAACTAGCAGAGAAAGTTCATTTGCAGGATCAGTCGCTGACGGAGCTGAAACCCATCACCCAGAGCCACACTGCGGCAATGCAGGACATCTTGGATCGCGTGCACGCACTGGAAGACCGGGTCGAAGATGCGGAGGGGCGCTCCCGCCGCAATAATGTTCGTGTAGTCGGCCTCCCGGAAGGGGAGGAAGGCCGGAATCCAGAACTTTATGTTGAGCGTTGGCTTCAGGACATACTACCCCCGGGGACATGGTCGCCACACTTTGCAGTTGAAAGGGTGCATCGAGTGCCGGCCCATAAACCTCCCCCGGGAGCAAGACCGCGTCCGTTCATTTTCAGGCTTCTAAACTATAGAGACAGGGACGCAGTCCTGCGTGAAACTCCGAAGATTACGGATCTCAAGGTTGGCGGGAGCCCGATCATGATATTTCCGGACTACACGGCGCAAGTGCAGAGGCGCAGAAGCACTTACACAGCCATGAAACGCCAACTTCACGAGTTGGAACTTACCTACTCCCTGCTGTTCCCCGCCAAGCTGAGGGTAGTGGCAAAAGGCGTGGTCCGCTTCTTCGAATCACCTGCAGAGGTATGGGACTGGTTGGAGAAGTCAGGATTGTGGACAGGACCTCGTCCCTCAGCTACGGAACCAGCCACGACTGCTGGTAGAAGGACTCGCCGACGGGGGAGGCGTGGGAAACTTGGACACGAAATTAGTGGCAGCGGCACCGGAACAGAGCAGAATGGAACGTCAGGGCGCCTTGGAGGTCGCTGCGGCACTTGGAACTACGATGTATCGGGAGTGCCAAGATGCGTGCTCCTCTGAATCAGCAACGGCCAGCGGATCATCGACCCCCAGGCCCGATGACCTCGTTGACACGCAGCTACCGGATGTCACTCCCCAAACCGCTGATGACATTATATGAAGGAACACTAATGCCATGAACTGTGCCAAAGACTACACACGCAAGTAGTGACTTATTTGAAATGTTTAACCGTCATAATGTTTATGCGCTGGTGTTTTATATAAGGCGGGCATCTTAGTAAGAAGCGCGCACATTTTACACGCGGAACCTGCGCCCCAGCGAAACACGCAATTAGTGCAATGAACACACCTACACACCGACTGGGTGGGTGGGTGACAACACTCTGCCATAACACAACAGAACCTGCCAAACTGATGGGAAGGAGAAATCGCCGATGCGGGAAACACACGACTCCAATACCACTACAGCTAGACACAACCAGCACACACCTCAACCAGTTGGCGTTCTGGAATAGTTTATGCCACCATAGGGCCTATGCAGCGCACAGAAGACAGCGCACATGAGTGGATGCACTGTTAACACAATTGCTGAGATGTGGGTTGCGCGCTACCGGATTATCAAACGATGGCACATAGGCTGGCTGCGCGTCCACCTCACACGCAAGCCCGTGACCAGCGACACACACACCTCGAGAATATGTACCCTTGCACACCGGCTTGGATGGCGACATTTTGACATGAAGGGAACAAAAATATCATAGTCAGGCACACGCCACACACACCCCTACCAGGCACTACACTGGAATAGTTTCTGTCATTGTTGGACAAAGTTTGGACGGACATCTACGAAGAGTTCGCCCCCAATAGTTACAAATGTTAAGGTTTAAACTGAAGTTTTGGTTAAGCAAGACCAGCCCGGGGTTCCCCATATGCACCGCATGCTCGGAATTGCGCTGCCCACCTCGGATTCCCCTTGACAAACGTATGAGTCAGACATGACACAAGTTAACACAATCACGTGGAATATACACGGAATGCACACGCCCACACGCAGATATTCGCCTACCTACAGCGTCACTCGATTAGCATTGCCTTGCTACAAGAAACGCACATGTCACTCACAGAATTGGAAAGGCTGCGCAGGCGTTGGAGAGGCCAGGTATTCTGCACCACGTATTCAGCTCACGCGCAAAGCACACTGGTTGGGGTAAGAGCGGGAATCCCGTTCGTGCATGAGGAAGACATAATTGATGATGAAGGTAGATACACCTTTGTGAGTGGGCGACTAAATGGCTAAACAATATTGCTGGGTTCCATATACGCCCCAAACCTCTTTCCTTGGGCGCCTATCAGAGAAGCTAGCTCAATGGACTGGAATTCCCTGGTTGGTGGGAGGGGACTTTAACTCAGTACTTAACATAGACCTGGACAGGTCGTTTCCACCCCTTAATAGAACCCCTGCCACGTCCAACGCTCAGGCTCTTGCAGACTGGCTTACACACTGGGCACTAATAGACATCTGGCGCACTCTCAACCCCACAGCATGAGTTTACTCGAGGCTGCTGAAAATAAAAGTAAGGAGATTTTTAAAATAGTGAAAGAATTCTCCTCCCCCAGAGCGGTGGCAAGGATGTTCACCCCTTCTGCGATATGGGTGGGACATATGGCCTCATACTTTTTTGACAAAATCAAAATGATACAGGACACCTTCGCCACCCACCCTCTTGCTCCAGGACCAGACACTGAGCTTTCCTTTCCCCTCCCTCGGACCAGGGTTCCATCCTTTTCTGAGTCCCCCCCCCTCCCCTTGGCGACTTCATCTGAAATCATGAAAACTTTGAAGTCGGGGGCTCCCTCGGACCCATGTCCAGCTTCTACCCTGGCATCAATAGCTGCGATCATCAACCCAGTAGTCAATCAGATTCTGAACGTCTCTCTGCAGCATGGGCTTGTCTCTACTAGGTGGAAGAAGGTGCAAATACTCCCCCTCCTGAAAAAGCCAACCCTGGACCCAGAGATAGCCTCTAACTATAGGCCCATATCTCTTCTACCTTTTCTTTCCAAAACTTTGGAAAAATATGTTAATTCGGTTACCACCACGTTTGTAGAAACTAACAACATACTGCATCAGAGCCAATCCGGTTTCAGGCCAAATTTCAGCACAAACGGCGCTCCTAGAAATCTCGGAGTCCATAAAGGACGTCCTTGATAGGGGCGGCAAAGCCGTGCTGATATTATTGGATCTGTCGGCGGCCTTTGATACCGTCCCTCATGACCGACTCCTGTTGAGACTCCAGGAATCTGGTTTCGGGGGGACGGTACTCAAGTGGTTTGCCTCTTTTCTGTCGGAATGCCAACAAACAGTCTGGGCTCCGCCTTTTTCAGCTCCCATTCCCCCCTTAAAGGTGGGAGTCCCGCAGGGCTCTGTTCTCAGCCCTACATTGTTTAATATTTACATGTCCCCCCTAGCGAATCTGGCTGAGTCTCATGGAGCAAAAATAGTGTTGTACACCGACGACACGCAGCTGCTCTTCACCTGCGACAAGGACACAGATTTCAATGGCGAAGTGATCAACTCTTGTCTATCGGAGGTGTTTGCCTGGCTTCAGCTAAATCAACTGAAATGTAACTCCGACAAATCGGAAATTATTTTCTTTGGCCTGCCTCCCAACAATATGTGGCGCAGCTGGTGGCCACAGGACATGCATCCACTCACTACCTCGGTCAGGTCAGTTAAAAACTTGGGGGTGAAATTGGATGACACCCTAAATATGAAATCCCAGATTCAAGCGGTAGCCGGACAATGTTTCGGCTTCCTGAAAATGTTAAAACAGTTCCTGCCCCTTCTCCTGGTCCCCCACAGGAAAACAGTGGTCCAGGACTTGATCGGATCTAGGCTGGATTATGTAAATATACTTTACCTTGGACTTCCGGAATACCTACTCAGCCGCCTCCAGGTGGTCCAAAACGCTGCAGCCAGGGCTATACTTCTACTTGGTCCCAGGACGCGGATGTCTCCCCACTTGAAATCTCTTCACTGGCTCCCGATCCGCAAGAGGATCCATTTGAAAGCTCTTGTCCTGGCCTTTAAGGCCCTTCATGACACCGGTGCCCCCTATCTTAGGAAAAGAGTCCAGCTCTATCATCCACGGCGCTCTCTGCGTTCCTCGTCCCCGTCGCTAGTAAGCACCCCTGTGTTCCTCCGCTCTCGAATAGGAGGACGATCTTTTCAGGTACAAGTTGCCAAACTTTGGAACGGCATGCCGCTTAACTTAAGACAGACGCACAATCTCCTCCCCTTCAGGAAGGCCCTAAAAACCTGGTTGTTCCAGCAATAGCCCTGCGTTGTCTTATCTAAACTAGCCTGTCACACTCACCTAGCGCTGGGACACTCAGTCGAGTAGCTGTGCGCTCTACAAATACCCTGGTAACATAACATAACATAACTCAGCGGTACATGGGCTACATGTGCGACTTGACAGACTGGTGGGTTCACCATCGCTACTCCCATTAATTAAAAAGACAGAATATCTAGGCCGGACCCATTCTGATCATAACCCTCTGTGGATGCAACTTGGGTGGGAGGCGGATTGCCCCCCAATACCAACGTGGCACCTCCAGACCAATGCGTTGGAGGACCCAGAGTTCCGCTCATCATTAGGGACGGCCACTCTGGCATATTTTGAACTAAACGAAGACACGGCGAGTAGTGCATTAATAGAATGGGAGGCTTTTAAAATAACGATCAGAGGGCACTGTATGGGAGCCACATGGAATGTCCGCAAACAGTTGTCTACCTCCCTTACGAAAATAGAATCTCAGTTGCTGCGACACGAGCAGGAAGGAGAGGGGAAGGGTAGAGACCCGCGGCGCCTAGAGAAGCTGCGTGCAGATCATGCTGAACTGCTGGAGTGCCTTAGATGTCACAATTATACTGCACACACAGCCCGTACACATGCCTCAGCTGATCGGGCAGGCCGACTGCTCGCCTGACTGATAAAACAAGAGTACGCCCGCGCTCCGATAGGGACTATACGAGCAGCTACAGGGAATGTGTTATACACACAGCATGAAATACATAATGCTATGACGCAACACTATACTCAGCTATATCAATCTCGAGGGCGCTGTGATGAGCAGAGGTTGGAGGGGTTTCTAGGCTCTATACAGCTGCCCACAGTAGCAGATGAGCACCAGGAAATGCTCAACGAGCAGCTCTCATTAGAGGAGATTGGAGATGCCATCAAGTCCCTAGCTTCCGGGAAACGCCCGGACCGGATGACTTGCCGGCAGAATACTATAAGGCATATCGAGAATCACTCACACAACGGCTCCATACCCTATACACCACCGCCCTAGAGGAGCGAAAGCTTCCTCCCTCAATGCGAGAAGCATATCTGGTGTCCCTTTTAAAGCCAGATAAAGATCCCATGGAACTTGGTTCCTATAGGCCTCTGGCCCTACTCAATACAGACTATAAAATACTTGCAAAGGTGTGAGCGGATAGACTAGCACAGGTGGTCCCTATGCTGGTCCACACGGACCAGAATGGCTTTGTGCCGTCCCGGAGCACTTCTCTTAACCTGAGGCGCTTTTTCAGAGTGGCGACGGACGCTGTACAGGAGTGGCCGAGAGCAGGATGTCTAATATTAGACTTGGAAAAAGCCTTCGACTCCCTAGAATGGGACTATCTATCTGCGACACTACAGAAATATGACTTGGGCCCAGGGTTCCTTCAATTAGTAAACCTGCTTTACACCGGCCCTGCCAGGGTCAGAATGGGGCCCTACATCTCGGATGCTATCCCGGTGCGTAGAGTAACTAGACAGGGATGCCCTCTGTCCCCCCTCCTCTTTGCGCTCGCAATTGAGCCGTTGGCAGAGGCGTTGCGTACCACACTAGGAGACGGTATACCTCTAGGAGATGCCGTGGACCAGGTATCACTCTATGCCGACGATCTCCTCGTTTATATAAAAGATATTGAGAGAGTCCCTAACCAACTGGCACACTTGTTACAAAACTTTGCTGCAATATCCGGGCTATGGGTAAACATCGAAAAATCCTGCATATACGCATTTAACGCAGGGGGTCGCGATCCAGACTTCACCATTAGTGGTAGAAAAGTACAGTGGAGAGAAGACACCTTTCGCTAACTAGGCATCCGGGTCTATCGCCAACCGAAAGACCTGTTTGACGGGAACCTGGGAAGGGCTCTGACGGCAATCCGGTCGCAAATGCAATTTTGGGGCACACTTCCACTTACCGTAACAGGTAGAGTGGCACTAGCCAAAATGGTAATCCTCCCAAGGCTATTATATTACTTTGCGAACCTACCTATATATATTCCGGCTTCCTTCTTTGCCACACTAGAGAAACAGGTTAGGGACTTCATATGGGGTAACGCTCGGCACAGAATGACGCTAAAAAAGCTGTACTTACCAACAGGCCAAGGGGGCTTAGCAGCACCCTGCTTTGAACACTACTACCTAGCTGCTCAACTGCAGTGGGTAGCCCGGTGGCTGGCTGATAGGTACTGTACAGACACGGCAACCAAGCAACCACCCTACCCACTGGGACATATTGTAAGACTCTTCCACCCTGGTGCGAAGACGAGGACACCAGAGCCATTGTTACTTGCAGTGGCATACAAATGCTTCGGCAGGAGTTTATACACAACCCGGGACGTTATTCCCTACGCGCCGGCAATACCATTGGAGGGGTCCCCCAGCGGCCATAC
Organism: Calotriton arnoldi; assembly: GCA_963921515.1. Taxonomy (NCBI): domain Eukaryota; kingdom Metazoa; phylum Chordata; class Amphibia; order Caudata; family Salamandridae; genus Calotriton; species Calotriton arnoldi. Next base: position 171,475 of record CAWUFW010002575.1, read on the forward strand.
AGTGCTCGCGGCACGGACAATCGAGGAGTGGCAGGAGAGAAGTGTTCTGACTCTTGGGGATCTATATCGAGATAGAACACTTATACCATACATGTCTCTGGTAGAAGACGAGGGGTTTCCACCGGGGCAGTTTCTCATACACCGCTCACTGATAACCACACTGGCGACCAGATGGGGCGACAAACACGGAGCCTCGGCCGCACCTCACCATACAGTATTTGCATGTCCTGGGGCGCGGCAGGCATCTCATACGCTGGTTTGCCGCCTCGTTTAGAACCCATGCAGCGATAAGCCTGGATTCCCTCCGCCACAAATGGGAGCTAGACCTAGGGCGCCAACTCACAGACAAGGAATGGACTCAGATACTAGAGAGTCCAACACGCATACCCAGGAATATGCGGTTCAGACAAATTCAGTTGTATATAATCCACAGGGCCTAACTCACACCTGCAAAGATCAATAGATATTTCAATCGAGCGGACGCAGCGTGTCCGAGATACGCTGAGTTAGGAGCTGATCTAATACACGTTATGGCGCTGCCCCCAGATTGAAGTATATTGGAGCGAGGTAGCCAGTATGTTGCATACCTGCACGGGACGCAAATTGCCTTTTGAATGGCCAGTATACTTATTGCACAAATTCCGGAGAACATCAGCCACCAAAGTAACATCCAGGTTCCTAGACTTAGGGATGGTGGTGGCTAAGAGATTGCTAACTAAAAGGTGGAAAGCAACAGATCCACCACATGCGCAGGCAAGGCGTCACTCATTGCTAGCATGGGCCAAGGCAGAAAGCCTCGCCATCAGGCGTGAGGAAACATTGGGCCTGCGCCAGGTTTCCATAGCAACATATTGGGACGCGTTTTTAACCGAGCTGCAGCAGAATGCGGGTGGGGACTTGGGAGACCCCTCTGCTGAGTGACGCATGGGCGGATGACATAAATGGGCACGTCACTTGCGTGTATGCCACGATAGCTAACTGGCAAATTGGTGTTAATCATGATACTACACAGGCGCGTACATCACGGTCGGGGGACAATGAGAAATAAATTAACAGGGCAAAAGTACACAAGCATATGCGGGGAAGCGGAGGGGGTGCTACGGGCGGGGTCAATGTACTTTGTTGTTTTCTCTTTTCTTTTGTTGAATTTATTAGACCTGAGCGGACTCTTGCACAAGTTCACATCAACTTTAGTTGCACTCAAATGTACCTAACTGTATGCACTACATAGTGTGCAATGATGACTAAAAGTTACGTAATGAAAATGCTTCTAAGTTCGTAGCCACTGTTAAGATGCACCAGATATATATTGCAGAAACTAAGCTGATAATATTGTACCCTGTAATGTACCGATGGTCTGCTAAAGTGTAGACGTATCAAATGTACCTGCTATGGAAGTGACATCGCGTATGTACGCAAACTGACAAAAACTGCATAAACTTAATAAAAGAGATTTAGATGAAAAAGAAAAAAAAAAAAGAGCCTAATCTTCCCTGCGCCCCCTGATGACATTATTAGGCTTGGGTAGTGAATTCCTCTCCGTTTGCGAAGTTTTCCGCACTCTGCGGGGCACACGCAGTTCTGAAAAACTCCACTCCGCAAATGTTTTTTCCTCGCTCAGTAAGTTGGTGAGCGCGATGGGGAAAATCCAACGCTAGACCACTCCCAGCAAGATTTCTCAACGCGGGCGGTTGCGGATGGCCATAACCGCTCGTGTTGAGAAACCATCCGTTCACTTTGAGGAAGCTGCCGCTCGAGTAAGAAATCTACTCGAGCGGCAGAAAGAAATAGCGCCCTCTTGCGCTGTGCATGGTGCCGCTCGTGCTGATTTTCCAGCACGGACAAACATCCGGCGCTGAGGGTCAGCGCGAATCCTAACGCACTCCGCTGCTTGTGGAACTGCGCGTAGCATGGTGGAGTTTTTTGGTAACTTCGCGGAGTTCTGCGTAGTGGAACTCTGCGAACTCCGCTCAGGCCTCAACATTATGGAGCACCTTGCCTCTCACAGTAGAAGGCCGTATCTCCTTAACTAAAATGGTGATGCTCCCTTGCCTTCTGTACTTCTTCTACAGTCTCCCTGTAAACATCCCTAGGTCCACCTTTTGGGCACAACATGTGTTTTTGGGCACTTAAATTTGGAATAGGGGCAGAAGACTGGTGGCATTATGGAAACTAAAACTGCGGTGTACCGAGGGGGTGTGGGAGCGCTCACTTTCGAGCCCTACTATTTAGCAGTGCAGCTGCAATGCCCTGTGAGATGGCTGGCAGGGAGGCTGACGGAGGAATTGGGTCTGCCGACACTGAAGCAGGCGCAAGCAATGATTGGTGGGACGCTACTCCCACAGGCAAGACCCCCCCCAAGAATTCAATAACTTAATGCACGTAGCCTAGGGTTGCTATCGCAGGGAATTGTGGATTATGCGGTTGATACCTTATTATTCACTGGCAATTAGTACCATAGGCTCATTCTATGAATCACTTGGGTGGGAAGGGGTGGAGACATGGGCTGAGGCAGGTACTCTGGGTGACCTATTCAGAGAGGACGAGCTCATCGTCTATCCCCAGCTACAAGAGGACTGTGGATTGCCACCAGGGCATTGTCTTGCTTACGGACGATTGCTAGCCACACTGGGGCTGTAATGGAATATTACTGACCCGCAGCCGGATCACATCCACTGGTACACGCCATACACATTATGGGCAGTGGGCGCAGACTAATTACATGGTTCACAAGAGCACTGGCGCACACCATAATAGACCCACTACAGGCAATGCGTAGGTGCTGGTAGAGAGATATAGGGTGCAAGTTGACACCTAGGGAATTGGAGAAAGCTCTACACTATCTGAGGAAGGTATCCAGAAATGCTAAATTTCAATACATCCAACACAATATACTTCATAAAGCCTACATAAAATGTTTGGCTCCTCGTCACTATGCCCTAGGTGCTGCGTGCCGAATGCTAACATGACCCATATGTTCAGGAGTTGCCCAGCAGCAATGGCCATCTAGTAGGAGGTCGCAGGGACGCTATCTGAAGTGACGGGCCGAGCGGAGTTTCTCACCTTGAAAGGGGTGATACTGGGATCTTTTAAGTTTAAAAAAACCAAACAGCCAACTAGTCGATTCCTTGACTTAGGCTTACTTATAGCCCGTAGCTCCATAGGAATGAATTAGAAAGCATGCGTCCTTCCGACCATCCAACACTGCTGTCTAGCGACCCTCAAGTGGGGTAGGGCTGAGGCAACAGCACTGAGGAGAGAGGAGGCCCGGGGAGTGCGCAGGGTCCCTGTTGGACAGAATGCTGCATGAGCTGCAATCGTTCAAGGAAGCCTTAGAGGCCTAAGGTTGCCAATCCACATTCACCTCACAACACTGCATGGTGTTGGTCTATCAGCCAAGCCTTGCCCCTTATGCCCCCCCTCACTACTTGGAACCTTTTACAAAATGGTCCTCTCCCATTGTTGGTAGTCTGGAGCCTTGGGTGCTCGTCCCCCTGTGATATTTCCCTGTGGGAGGATGGAGGTAAGGTACAATTGTGAGCTGTATTCTTTCATTAAGTGGGAACCCAGGGGAGGCACCAAATACTAGTGAACCTGGCCAAGTTCAGACACTGATCGCTGTAGTGGAACTATCTCGTTGTGGTGGACTGCAGGTTGATTGTTACTGTTTTTATTGCTATATGTCGAACCATCTACTCCTTACCGCAATATTGTATTGCGCCGAACTGCTGTGAACATGTCAATGCTTTCCATAGCTAATTGTCTCAACATTGTATGTCATGATGAAAACAATAAAAATACTTTAAAAAACCCAAACATATGTACTCCCTCACCACAAACACAAAAGCCAACCTCCAGAAGCTCTCCCGTGCTACTGTTGCCCTTTGTGAATGTCCACACCTCCATTCTCAATCAGCAAGTACTCATATTGGGGGGCCTTAAAAGAAAAGGTCATCAGAGTGGGACAACAGGAGGTCTGTCCTGACAACAAATGCCAAGCCTAAACTAGCAGAGCGTGCCTTTCCAGGGAGCTGAGACAGCAGTACACGGACGATCATGAGAGGAAACCGACGTAGTATGGACAGAAGATGGACCTGCCCACAGCAGTGTATGGCACAAAAAAAACCACACACACACACCAAGATGACAGAGTCCAGCGCACTGCAGCAGGAAGCCAGCGGGAAAGGTGAGGGACACTTGAGTCAGACACCACAATACAGAGGAAGCATCGACAGCCATAAAGTTTGTCATGCCTCTACAATACCATAAAGATATGAATTATGCATAACCTCAACTTTCCTTATTGCAGAGAGAGTATGGTTGGCCAGCACAGACCACCATCTCCACTGTCCGAACCAAGCAGGGGTAGGAAGAAAGAACTGGTCCACAGCCAGGAGGAAGAGGAGGAGGGAATGGGGGAACACGACAGCAAACAGATTGGAGAACAATGCAGGGAGGAGAACGATACCAGCCCACAATGACCTCCAGCCACCATCACATCACAAGGATCCCAAAGCCAACACAGCGAGTGTCTGGTTAGTAGAATAGTGGGATTTTGGGAGATTGATGACTAAGGGAAAATGTGACATTTTTTAGGGTTGCACTAGCATAGAGATGGAGTGACGTACCTGTCAACTAATCTAGCATGTCCATATGCACCCCAAGTCTGAGGGCGTCTGAATTAATGACTACCTATGATAAATTAATAGGAGAATGCCATTCTTTGCAATCTTGCAACTTTAACTCTTAAGTTGAGAGATTGTAATAATGAATTCCCTTCAATCGCAGGACCAAGTTGAAGAAATTGACATTGGTGAAAACAGTCATGGGCTCTTATTTGATAATTCAGGCATGACCTGAACAAGGTTTTACATATCCTGTCTCAAGTATGACAAGAACAGACTGGATAAATACCCTGAATGAGACAGTCTGGCACCGCCACAACTGATGTATCCTCAGACTTGTAGCGCTCTCTGCGAGCTAGACCAAGCCCTCGCACCACACACTTTATACAGTTTGCATTTGGTTTTAATCTCTACTTGCGCTCATGCACTCTCAACCCACGAGGTTTTCACCAAAACGAACTCTCACTCCCCTTCTCACTAAGGAGTGGATCTTGTACTTTTAGAAACCATTTTAATGGGACAGTAAAATATGGCTTTTTAGTAATTCTAGTATTTGGGTGAATATTGCAAGTTAATACTGTATGTATGTAAATTGTTATGGTTTTATTAACTACACAATAAACGGACCTTGACATTGACTGGATAAATAGCCCTAGTGAAATCAACACACTGGAAGTTCTTCTCTCTGGTAAGGGCTTCCCAACCTTTGTGGTGAAGTCCGCTCTATATAAATCCCTTAAATACTGCAGGACCAAAACTCATGGGACAGAATTCACAATCGATCACTATTGGAAAAGCTTGGAATAGAATGCTGGAAAGCAAACAAGTGTGGAAGTTCAATTGACCAATGCGCTGAAACCACCAAGGATTTAACGCACATTAAAGTAGACAAACAACACAGACTGAGAATGCTTTCAGTTAATATTAGGAGTATTTAAACTACTTCTGAAGGAGATGCACTACCACCCACAGAAGAATGCCAACAACCCTACCTGACCCTCCTCTCACACAGGTTTGATATTATCACTTATCAACCAAAGCTTTGCGACTCCTGCCTTCTATTTTCGATATATATCTTTTGTGTACCTTGCTGTCCATGTAATGTCATAACCGAATAATCACTTGGGGAAAAAACTAATTCTGCTCAGCTAGACATGAGAAAAATGCCCCCACCCCCCAGGCCCCCCTTCAACAAACACACTGAAAGAGTCAGAGAGGTTTATTTATGTCCTGTGTTTATGCTTCAAATCCTTACTTCCAGGAAAGCCAGAATGTCCATATTGAAGACTAAATTTCCCCTTCTTAAAGGTAGTGGGCAACGTGTTACACTCTTTCAGCAACTGAGATGTTTTGTGACAGATCCAGCTCCTTCCTGCCAAGGGACCTATCTTCATATCCACACCAATAGGTTGTCCTGGTGGTACCTGCGCCCCACTTCCTAAAAACAAAATAGAGACGGATGCTAAAAAAACACAATGCAAAATTGTAAAAGACCTTTACAACATTTGCAAACAAAAGTACCACAAAGTCTAGAAAAAAAAGTACAACAATTATAGATCCTACATTGGCAGTACTGGTCCAAACAACATTTTCATTGCATCATATACTTTTCAGAACACCCATTTATAACTGAATGGGCTGCAAATTACAATACTTTTCGCACTGATGATTTTCCAAATATATAAATGTAAAATACTACTTTTCAGATGGTTTTTAATCCTACAACCAATGGGTTTAGAGTACAATTGAGTAAGAAGGGCACTTTAAAAAAAGAAAAAGCTACGACTTGATCCTAGAATCTTCTATTGGTTAATATCCAATGGACAAATTCTTAGGCAAAAGTTGTTGAAAGATCCAGCTCTGAAGAAATATCCGTGTTCATAGACGAAGAAAACCTTCTCTCACAGGTGCAGAGTGGAGTATGTCCTAGCTGTGGCACCAAAGCAGCACTGATCTCTACAAAGCATAATATAAAGATCATTGCCCAAAGTGAGTACTGGCACTTAGGCTGCTTGGTCCTTTTCTGCCTTGGATATTGATCATCACGCACCAGTGCAAGTCACTTGACAAGATAGGATTTCACTGAACTTTCTTGATCTGGATTTCTTCTTTACTAATTAAAACTTTCATCATCATCCTCCCTTGTCCTCTGCACAGTTCATCAGCACAGCCAATGTCCCTCAAAGCGTGACCATGCCCACCCCTTCTTAATACTTACCTTTGGCCCTCTAATGTCCTTATCTCCTCAATTCATACAAATGGCGTTATTACACGGATGACAAATCATACAAAAGCTCGAGGATTCATTGCATCTTAACTCCTGTTCCAAAGCACTAGTCCTACAAGCGGTTGCCAATAGATGCCAATGAACAACCTGAAGTTAAACACATCAGAACTGAGATATTCACACGTGGAATGAGTATCGCACGTGGAATAATCACCCCCCATGCGCTTCTGGCCATAAAAACTAGGTCCACCACCATCCCACTTATCAGAAATGAGATATTTGGGGATGAATATAAACTGTAATTCTCCCTTACATCACAAGTAAACCAAGTTTCCAAATGAACAGGATGACATACCTGTGCCTAATTTTCTCAAATCTAGATTTCCTTATAAAAATTTCAATGCAACCCCATAGTGGTCAGGGCCCTGTCTTCACACTAGACAAGCTGCAGAAAATCCAGAATGGAGCCAACTGACAGCTCCTCAGTCATCTCATTCGAACTTCCATCACACCATTTCCTAAGTCCTTGCACTGGGTGTCTGGTGTAGGACATTATGTTTAAAGTAATGTGCACTGCACATCGAACGATCATTGGAACTGAACCTCTCTTCCTTCAAAATAAACTCTGCAAAACCACTATGTTCTATTTAGGACCCTTCTCTTAATATCCCTCCCTTCAAAACGTCACAAACCAGCAGAAGATGGTAGGCTCTGGAACTCTATTCCCGACAAACACAGAATTGTGGAAACCACTAAACTTCCGGCTCGTCCCATTCACATAAACCATTAAACAGACAAGCATTTGCAATGCAATAGGTCTCGCATTTGCAAGAGTTTAAGCTATTAGCATTGTAAATGACAATACCTTTTATGTTTTAAAAACCGGCACATAAATAAAAGGCATTGTCCTTTACAATGCCAATAGTTCAAACTCACGCAAATCAAAGATCCTGCAACACACCAACAATACAGCTGTCTAGAATAAATCTTTTAAACTTTAAATTATCCACTAAGCAACTCACGTTGTCCAAAAACGTGTGTGTGCAATGTGTGCCAAATGCAAAACCACAACGAACCCACAGTGAAAACAAACAGGTGCAATGTCATGAATCTTTGTGCGTTTCTTTACAACACAAATTGAACAGATTATACTGTTCCAAGGGATCAAAAGAAGTTTGCTTGTTGTTCAATAATCAACAACATTTCGAACCTCAACCGGGTAAAAGGGTTTCGCCAGGACAATAATAGTGAAGAGGCATCTCAATGCCAGTCACTCCAAGAAAACCAATCGTCGTGTAAATGAAGGGCAATACTTACTCAGGGGTGGAGTTGAACCCCTGAATGGTGGAGCACTTAAACAATGTTAAGCCACTCAGTGAACGGATGGCCAGGCATGGCAGGGACCTACAGTGGCCTTTGATATGTACCAAAATCGGAATTTAGTGGGAGAATCCCCAGCTGGCAAACACTGTGGTCTCAATCACCATCACTATCATCTGCAAATGTGCCTCTCTATAAAATCTCTTTTTGTATTCTTGTACAACCATTTCAGATGGAATAACAACATCTGATTCAGTTTACATTTAAGATAGTAGACCTTTACCATACACGGAGAACGTTTTTGAAATTGTATGTTTTATGGGGAATGACTTGCCCATTGGAATTTGCTTGATGCAACTACATGTGCTTAGCTGCGCTTGACCCTTGTTATCTGCGCTAAGTCTGCCAATATATTGGAATTGGCATATACCTGTTTGCGAAAAGGAATTTGATTGAACATAACTGCCGTCACACAGTAAGGGTAGTGTAGAGTGTTTATCCAGTAAGTATACTGAACGTCGTGGAAATCAATATACAAACTGAGTCACAATCGGTATATTAGAATACAGACGTGAACACGCTCAGCAGACATCTGGAAACACTTACAAATACAGAGCCGTATGCACACGTAAAATACTGACTTCCCCTCACGCTGGCCACGCCCAGCAGACCCCCTTATACACTGTCCCTAGTACAATACCCCTGTGTACATTCAATATAAGCCAGTATACAGACACATATTTAATTTAGTTTATGGACCGTGTGAGTACTCTGTGTACGGTTTCCCATGTAGTATACACATTCGACTGTGTACTCTACATAGATATACAGCCAAACACACAATATACACAGCAGCCTTACATTTAACACACAGATCCGCTTGCACACTCGACACGCAGGCTCTGTGCACACTCGTTATACGGACGCCCCTGCATAAACTGCGTACGGTAAGCATTTATAACAGGAGTCGCCACCTTATTTAGTAAACATATCCTGCTTATAAATAAGTATTGTGAAAATCACCATTCAAACTCAATGTTTGCGCGCTTACATGCATATGGTGTACAAACGCAAAGATGGCTTCGTACACAGAAGAAGGCACAGACTGTGCACAGGGGTCCCCATCTTGTGACAGGCAGCAAAAGAAACAGGAAAAAAACAGACACGCAGTTCCCATCCAGCGGTGTCTGCACTCCCTTCAGAAGGAATTCCGGCAAAGACTTGGGCTGACTGCGTGCTATGAGGGGAGAGGGAGGGGAGGTGAGATCGCAGGGAGGGAACGAGCCAGACTGAGCTGGGGGACTGAACTACAGCCTTCGTTGGAGGGAAAGAGCCACGCGCGCTACACCCTGTGCCTCACGCCCTGTTGTTGTTGTGGAATCGGCATGGAGGGGGCTGTGAGGCAGCGTGGGCTGACCGGATAGAGCAGGATCCTAGTGTGCGCGTATTAAAAGCTGAACAAAAGCAAGGCGCGCGGACGCTATTATTAAAGCGTCCCGCGCTGCAAAAATAAATATATATATATTTTGTTAACTTAACCTGCATTTAAAAAAACAACAACACATGGGCACCATTGCGAGCCACACATTTTAAAAATAAGATGCACAGGCGCCATTACCGGAGCGGGGCAGCCTCATGTTTTGCGGCTGGCGAGGACGGAAGGGGGACAGGAGATGTGCACATCGCGTGTCTGTACGTGCGTGTTCACGTTCACGGGCGCGTTCACAATTGCAGTCCGTCCTGCGCGTGCACATCTCCTGTCTCCCTTCCGAAGCAAGTCGACGACAATAAGTCTCGCTAGCGACAGCGCTTCGCGCTGCGTCGCTAGGCGAGACCTAATAACGAAAAATGGTAGGTATGCACAGATGTGTCTGTTCCCACTCTGCACACACTCCTTCTTTGAAGTACATCATTGAAACTCATGTATCTCGCCTAGCACCTCCAATATAGGCCCAGCACTATCAATGGTGTAGAAGGATAAAGTGCCTAGGAACCTGTGGCAAAACTGAGCACTTTGCCGCTTCATGAGGGGTGTGACGTGTTACATAAATTCTATTCTACAATACAGTATAATATATATATAGTGCACACAGAAAGCTCAATATCTTCTTGAAGACCATGAATATCACTTGCTGATCACAGCAAACTTAATTAAAGCAATATATGTACAGACCAGTTTCCAATAAATTATATGATTTTCCTGGGTAACAGGTTCCAAGCAGTTGCATCCTAAAGAGAAAAATAATCTGTCACGTTAATCATGTGTTTGAGAGGAGGTAGATCAAAAGCCACATAAGATACGTAATCAAGGAAATTAACGTAAAACCAACGTATGTCCTCTCACCATTCGTAGCAAGAGCTAATTATTTTAAGAAGCAGTCACCACATTTTAACAGCAGGAAGAGAACTGGGCAGAATAAATGGCATAGCAGACCGTGCCCTCTACCAATCACAATGTTTGCTTTTAGATTAGAACTTTCTCACAATCTGCTCTTGATAAGTTAGTTTTTTGTCGCCTTTAATTGAATACTTTTAAGAATTAAGGTTGTTAAAAATCAATTAAGACGTGTAAATGCACTATGCAATCTAGAGAATCCTGGAGGAAATTCCACTGATTAAAATTGCAATGCTCCAGCTCTGACTGACATGACAAATGATTTCTTAATGTCAAGTGGGCTAATTTCAAGTTGGAATGTATCTGGGTCGGGTTCGTACATATATTTCTTCTCAACTCATTTATCTAATTTAGTCATGATTGCAGCCTCGTAGACTTAATTTTCAGGGATCTTCGGTCACAAAAACAGCCCACACTCCAGGCTGATTACTGCACAGATCTTGTAATTAGTTTCCATGTAGCAAGGGCACTGTTGTAGCTCACAGTGGGGTAATGCAAATTAGAGGAAAATAAACTCTCCCCATACGGCCTCCAGTTGGACTCGATGATACGATATAGTGATTAAGGTTAAGGAAGCAATTAAGGAATCAAAATCACAAATAATTTATTTGCTTTAAGAGTTGATGGAGTACAGTTTTAAATAGCAATGAAATACACTGGTGGAAAATTGGCACGGAACTTGCAAGCTTTCATTCACAATAATACTGTTCATGCTGCATCTTTACTAACTCGTTTTATTCTCATTTTTGGCTTTCAAAAGAATGGCTGAAATTTTCTTTTGCCCATTTTAAACATGAAACATTTTTTAAAATATAAGGCAATCACTGTCTTTTATTAAGTTGTGGCCAGTGTCTTTTTCGCTTTTTTCCAAATGTCCTACATAATTGCTGCCTCTCCTTCCACCTCACGAATTTTGGCACAGTGGCGAGTACTGGTATGTACAGAACAACACAAAGTTTATCAAAATAGACTGCCCACATGCTTGTCAAGGTGCCAACTACTGCTCATGCAACACTAGAAATGCATCTCCGCAGGTCACAACAAACATTTCAAATAATTGTACCAGCTGACCCAAGTACAAGTTCGTCTTAATCCCATATGTTAATAAGCAGTACAAAACCGGTTCACTGCTAAAACGTCGTCACACAAAACAGAACGTGGCTTTTGGTGTAGATAGATTTCGCAACCACAAACGTGATGACAAAAGTTAAACGCTTATAAAGTCTGCTATGCTAATTTCTGTTACATAGAAATAATTCACCAAAACGGTTAAATACATTAAAAAAAATATTCAATTGATCCCATCATGGTGGCCTAAAGTCCCTGCTACAGCATTATGGGTAAATAAACACACTTGTCCCTGTTCTCTGTTATTGCTTGCTGAAAGAGTGCCACCGTACAGGAGACTTTTTGACCGGAGGAGCAAGACCTATTAAGTACTTTATTGTCTTGGAAATAGAAGTACTAGAAACCCTTCTTAAAACCATGCTTCAAAATGTAACTAGTGGAATGTGTAAGCCACGTCAGACCAGTGTATATTTATTTTGAACTCAGACCATTTACTTCCGTGTGTACAGAATGAAAGCTCTAAAGCTTGCGAGGTGCTCACCAGCCTCAGTGACAACTGCCTCTTCCAAAACCAGTGATCTGTCAGTGCCACACTTCAGTGAGTTTTGAGCCTGCAGCGTGAAGTCTACAGTTTTGCATTTTACAATATGAATTTATCATCATAAAAAATATTGCTACCATAAAAAGTATATTACCCTCCCCAATACAAAACAGCGTGGAAAAATACTAAATTCTCCTCACCCTCAAACAACCAAAAGGGCTTAATTTAGCAGTCTGTAACAGTTAATTTTGTACAAAACATTTCTAAACACATTGCAATTCGTCTACGTGGGCATATATCCTGTCCAATGTTGCCATCTAGGGTAGAGACCAGAAAATCAGAGAAATGTTTCTATAAGTCTACAGCCCTTCAAGCCCAAAAGGACTGTAGATAGTGGAGCGACCATTTAGCCACAAGGTTTTTCCGAAAACTAGATGCATTGGTAGGTTTTCTTTCACAGCGAGATGTTCGGTGTCCTGAGGAAACTGTACGGCTGCTACTGCTTACTGGATCCTGGAATGTATGTCCCAGTTCACTGCTGATAATTTCCGTATTGACCCTAGAAAGACAGAACAAAGGTTATTTAACACTGAAAAAAACATGTAATATCGCAGGGGGCATATGAATCAACGCAACACAACTGCGTCATATACTTTCATGCTATGGGGAGACAGATGGCAAAACCTCTTCAGGGGTCAGATATTGGCTTATGTCTGAATATACCAGGAGTCTGCAGAGGAAAGTATGGGAAGTGCATCATTCATCATTTTTACAAAGGGGAAGAGCACTGTAAACTTGAATTTCACTTTTCCAGTATCCTTTACATGCAAGATGGTTCTGCCCCCCCCCCCCCCTCGGTCTCCTTTTCGTCACAGAAGTTGTAAACTTTTTTGGTGTAAACCAGACCATTGTATTAATAGGCAGAACAAGCATGAATATGTTTAGCAGGCATACACCCCTGCAATTAATATGTATATACACCACACATTTTGGCCAATTACAACTTTTAATCAATCTGGCCCAAATCGCTACTTGTGCTTTAAAAATTTTTTTTTAACAAAGGCCCAGTGCAATTTTTACAACACACCAATAAGATGATTAACTGTAAAAATGTTTGCTTGTAGCACAGGAGAGCTATGTTCTACACAACTGAACAGGGAGGTACAAGACATGTATGCAGATGGGCGCCTACCTTTCTGCTCAACACAATTACTGCGATAGGCTACTTGAACTAGTTTCTAGCCATTGCTCATTTCCAAATCCCACCAACTTGCCTTTTCATCATTAAGCCTACATTATAATGAAAACTAGCGTGACTAAAGTCTTCTGTATTGATTTGAAAAGCGGTGCTGCCTTGGCCTGAACTTTGGTTTTTTTCGCCAGTGAACTCGACAATCACTCAAACCCCTGAAAATGGAAACGTTCCCACTTTGACTGAAAGTGTTTGCTGCTTTTTACAGTTCAAGGGCCTCTTTAACTTTACTACTGTTGTGAGAAAGTCTACCAGCTCTCGTCCAATATCCATTCACGAGAAGGTCTACTGGCTTTTGTCAAATATAAATTCACGAGAAGGTCTACTGGCTCTCGTCAAATATCCATTCACGAGAAAGTCTACTGGCTCTCGTCAAATATCCATTAACCCCAACCCCCATCACAAACATCCCAGACTGCAGTCGCTTTCCTGATCTACCTTCAAAAACCTACTGCGCTGGAGGAGGTTCCTTCCTTATTTGCCTTTGTTCCAAGATAGGATTCCCCAGCCCAGGTCAAATTCACTTACCACCATTTTCTCTGTTGCAGAAATCTCTAAATGAAACCGCAGTAGATGAAAACTGCAGTTTAAGAACAATACACGCAATACCTTTACCAGTCAGACAACTTGGATTATGGACTCTAGGTACAGAAGCTCACCAAATCTGGCCAGCAGCAAAGGCTGGACTGGAAAAGCATATAAACGTATTGATGTGACAGAACCTATGGTTGGCTCTCACCTTCCAACTCGAAAACTACTGGGGAAAAAAAGTACTGGAACTCTCAGCTAAAACTTGGCACATGACCATCATGTGGATACTGATGGGTTCTGCCCACCACTGCAGGAGAAGAAGACAACAAGACCAAGTGTAGATTCTCTTCTGGACTGCTATTAGTCTTCCAGACTGGGGCCAAAATAGGAAAAAATATGGAGTCGCCTTGTTGCTGTGACTGGAGAAGATAAGGAAAACCTAGCTCTCAGACAGAGGACTTTTTTTAGGTCGAGCCTCGAGTAGCGCGCAAGCGCTGCTCTGCGAGACTTTAAGTTAGGGCTTTTGAAAGCTGACCAGACGCTCGTGCGTCATGGCCTTTTCCCTGCGGTTACGCGCGCGGCAGACATCTGATTCCAATTATCGTGCCCAGACGCGGGCGCGATAATTGGAAACACATGCTGGCCGTGCGGGGAAAAGGCCATGACGCACGAGAGTCTGGTCAGCTTTCAAAAGCCCAGGCTGCCGCGCTCGCTCGCCCCCGCTGCCGACGTCTCTGCTGTCCAGCGCTTCACTTGTTATTGCTAGTGGTTGTGAAAGCAGTCCTCATGAAGTATTTAATCACTGTGTTTTGTCATTTCTGATCTTGAAGTGACTACCTGGCTGTTTCTGTTAAAAAAAGAGGAACAGTATTTTCGGGTGAGGGGGTGGCGCTTCTTCCGCCTTTCACTGTCTCTTACTCTGCCCCCCCCGCCTCCCCTCTTTCTGTACACTGCCTCTCGCGCCGACATAGTTCGCTCGGATGTGAAGTCTTTTAGAAAGAAGCGAGAGCAGAACAACCTGTCAAACACCAGAATGCAAGGATTATTTTTAAATGTATGATCCGAGAGGTACCAATCAATAACTTCGGCAGAGGAGCCAAGTTAATAAAAACAATAGGTATCTTTAATCTGATTGAAGGCGTGAGTGAAAGTTGTAACGAACTAGCGAGAGAAGGGGTAAAAAAACCAGCTGCAAACAGTGCCGCGCTCTCTTTCACCCTCTCTCTTTCTTACTCACTCTCTTTCTCCCTTAATACCTCTCTCTCTTTCTTGCATTCCCTATTTCTCTCTCTCTCTTTCGATCTTTCTGTCTCTCTCTGATTTATGTGTGCACTAACCAGCTACAGTTCCGGTAAATGAAATGCACCAAACAGTCTGGTTGGGGTAGTGGAGGAGTGGGGGAATTGTTGGTTACAGCCCCCCCTTCTTAGCAGTCACTGAACACTCATAGCCATGCCGGGGCTTTCATTCTGGGTTATTGTGGGGCGCGAGATCTGCTTTGGGGTGAGGCTGTTTTGAGTTCGCTGTTCTGACATGCTTTCATCTGCAACAGTCCTGGTGTTTGCCCTTTGACCTCTATATCTCCCCATCACCCTTTCCGCTGGTGTAGATGGTGAAGTTGACTGCACTCGATAGTTGGATAGCCCGTGACTGGCTGGAACGACCCCGTCCCAGCCGCCCCCCCCTAAAAGAAGTTGTCTCTCCCATCTTTAACTCACAGTTCAACGTCACCACTCCAATCCTCAGGCGCACATATGTTGTGCGGTAGAAAAGCACGTGTGGTGATCTGTAGTGCACAACCATATCTAATGTGCAGTAGTAAGGTGCACTGTGTCTAGAGTGCACACCCTGTTGTGCATCATAACACGGACACACCAATGTGCAACACACGCACACCGAAGTGCAACAGGAAGGTGCACCGTGTCAAAGTGTGCACTGTGCCGTGCATTAGGACACACAGTCCCCAATGTCAAGAGTGCACACTTTGTTGTGCATCAGAACACGGACGCACCAATGTGCAACACGCACACACCGAAGTGCAATAGGAAGGTGCACCATATCAAATTGCACACTGTGTTGTGCATTAGGGCACGCACTCATCAGTGTGCAACATGCACACACAGAAGTGCAGTAGGAAGGTGCACTTGAGATGGCGCCCCTGCTCTGGACCTGAGCCCCCCAGCGGGCGAGAGCGCACGCCTGGTGGCAGGGCAGTTGTGCGGAGCCACCATTGATTCAACAGGTAAGACATGCATGTCACAGAGTCTCCTCTGCTTGTGTGGGGAACAGGGGCACGCGCCTAGTACACATGGAGGCACGAGCCGGCAGGTAAACGGTGGAGGCCTGATGTGGTGGTGGTGAAGGATACCCCAAAGCACTGCCCTCTGCTTCACCCCACCGACACCTAAACCCGGAGTGTTGCATTCTGTCTTGTTTGTTGGGCTCTGTGCATGAACAAATGGCCTGTTACTGGTGAATACATATTAGAGAAACTGCATAATCTTAAACATTTAAAGTCACCAAATTGGGTGAAATACGGGTTTTTTCTTTTTGAAGGGTGAACCCTTTAATATCAATTATCGAGATTAACACTTTTGTGTTGGGTGATTAATTTCAGAGGGTTGTCAGAGATAACGTCACCGGGTGAAGGAGGGAGAACATGAAGTTGTAGTCTCATGGCAAATTGCTATTAAACCAGAGTCTTAATCTGAGCACTGATCCCGGCTCTCCCCGTCAACTAAATTGTGTGATCCTGGTCACACGACTGCATCGCGCTGTATTTGCATGTCTGTCGTGTTTGAGAACTCTAAGAAATCAGCATTTACACCCCAAATAAGCAGGGCCGCTGAAATGATGTGATCGTACATTTATTTACGCATTCCTACAGAGTACACTCAACTCAAAAGGCATCAGCGTGCTGTGCAATAGACAACACAAAGCATAGCGTTGTTATACATCATCAACGTAAGGAGCAATGTAACTGGAATCGATTATGTGCATCTAAGACTAAGCATTAAAACCACAGCTCGACACACGAGGAGGGAGGGGATACAAGACACAAGAAATCAGGAGGTGGGAAATAAACTGTATTAGGCAGTAAAAAATTACACACGAGAGTATGATTAGCCTAACGATAGTGAAGAGGAGAGCAAAAAAGAGAATACCTATTGCTAGAGAGAACAACCACTACTCCGGATATAGTTTGAACAAAAACTTTTTTTCAGTTTTTTTTTTAACCAAAATTGAGTTAGTGTTCTGAAGGCCTCGCATCAACTGGGAGACCGCTCCAGAGTGTAGGTGCTACACCTGAAAATAATTTCTTTGCTGATTTTTACGATTGTGATGTCACAGCATTTACCACACAATTATGTATTTACCACATATTCTAGCTTCTGCAGAGTTTGCATATTTTAACACAAAAAGAATCTCTAGCTCAAACGTATCGAAAGTTACTGAAAACGTAGCAACTTCTGTTGCCCTGCGGTGGCTGGCCCTTAGCTTCACAGCGGTAGGTCACCTTTCAGTTACAGATTGCTGCATTTAAGTGTTAACTTGAGGTCAACCATTGCCTAGACATTATTAACATCTAAAAAAAAAATGCAACAGTGAAATAATACTGCCTTCAAGCCTGACCCATGATGGTAAGATTATAGTTTTATGAAGCACATTTTCTTCAGTTTTTCTAAAATGAAAAAAATCTCATATTAGTCACCCGGCCATGCCATAATTTACAATTGACTCAGTCGCAGAGTGAGCTTTTGAAAATGGTTCAACCACCTGTCTGCCTTAGTACATATAAGGCTTTAGAACATAATCTGCTGTGAGCCAAGGTGTACTCTACAGGCTGTCTATAATGTAATTTTCTTTATTAAATATCACTACCAGATATTATAGGTGTCTACAGGCTCAAGCCGTACTTTAATTAGGGCCCAATTAAATGAAATTCTTTTGCCCCCAATCTGTAAGATTTGTGTTTTTGTTGTACTGATGAGAATGTTATGTTTGTATTAAATAAGTTTCAAGAGATCAGTGCCTCTGAAGGGTAGTAATAGTACTGTCTAAAATTAGCAAATCATCTGCATGAAGTAAAAAATTGACTAGAAAAGGGGTATTACCCAGATCAGTGAGAGTTGGCGCTTTGGATCAAAAAATAAGATGCAGAATGTTTGCTGGACATGGGTCACGAGGAGAACCAGATTTAATAGTGGAAGCAATCAACAGAGGCATCAGTTAAAATGAAACCGCAAACAGCACAGATTTTATCATGGAAAAATATAAAAGGTAATTACGTAGGTCTTGAATGGTACAATCAAATTGGAATAGCAAATGGGCGGGAGGAAGGAATTGGCAGTTTTAAAGATCGCTTTGGCCGAGCTGTGGGAGGTATATTATAAGTATCTGGAAGTTCTGATAGTTTTTTAAATATTTTTTGTAAGTTTTGTATGAAAGTTTTTACTTGTAGCTTGATAATCATGCCTCCAGAGTTGTTCAAGAGCCTGACAATGTCTAACAAGCTTTGGCATAGCCAATAGGTCTCGCCTTTGGGACCTTATAAGTGTTTAGCCATGCAACGGTTGATGTTGTTGCACCAAGGATATTGTGCTGCATAACTAAATACTTATAAGGTCCCAAAAGCGAGACCTATTGGCTATGCCAATGCTTGTTTTTTTTAGAGGCAATATTTTGTATCTCTCTGTACTAGTGCAGTACCCGGAGACCATACTTGGTCCACATTCCCAGCATCTGCAATACTGCCACACCCTTAAAGCCTTTTAGTAGGCATTACCTTCTCCTAGCAAAACGAATCCTAATCGCCTCAGAAGATCCGTGTGTTGAACCAAACCACATAGGATAATGTTGACCACAGAGCCAATGTTACCAGACTCTAGAGCCTAGCACTAGGGAGCTAAATTAACTTTGAGAGTTGAATCTCTGCCCTACAAGATGCAAACACCTTCTGGCATTATGTGTTTATCTTAGTTTGAACTGGTGCAATTTAGTTACCAATAATGCCCTTTTACTATTATAAAATAAAGCCTAGACTAGACACTGATATTTTTCAGGGCAATAATGTGTTACACCAAATCGGAGTTTCTAATCCCCTCTAGCTCCTTTGGTAAACCTAGACTGCTCCACCTGGCTGCTCAGAGTCAAATGCCTAAAAAGAATAACTTGCCGATTCAACTGGCATGCATCAGTATTGTGGCCCTGGTACACTAGTACCCACAAACAAATACTTCCCAGTAACCACTGACTGCGCCAGGATCCCAAAAAAAACCTCCCAACTGCCTTTTTGAATGATTCTTATTATAAGTTCAAAAAAACCAATAAAAGTTCGAATATACATAAAAATAGGTATACAATAACAGAATTGCAAATATAAGGGAATAACTTTAAACAATATATGTTCCAAGTGGGTCCTTGTGTTTTCCAAACTGGAGAACAGGAAGTGGAGGAGACATTTCATTACTTTCCAAAGGCTGCTATTAAACTGAAAGTAAATAACTACAATGAGTAGAAAGAGCTTGTTTCTAACCCTATTTCTCCATCAAGGGTATCGTCTTCAAATTCATAAGCTCTACACTCGCTGTGAGACTGTATATTTTTCTACAATGAGAATCTTTCATTTTTTTAAAAGTCAATTAAAATTGAAACCATCTTTCAAAATCAACTAGCCCTGTTTTCATCTTCCTTTTAAATAAAGAAAATGAAAGAAAAGTGGAACAGGTAGACGGTCTCAAACAGGATCTTGACACTTAAGGCATCTTGACACTTAAGGCAGGCAGGTTGCCATAGAGCCCCAGGATGTGCTGCATTGACACCAAGGTCAGAGAATGAGAAGTAATTACTATTTTCCCCATCATGAAATCTTCGTCAATATTCATAAACACTAAAACTGAATTGCCAGCTCCCTACCCTACCACTGCATAAGATGGTGGGAACGCCTGGAGAAGTGTAAATATCCCCTGGAATTAAACAGTTTATGTCAATTAAACAGGTGTCACAGAGAGGCCCGGCTTGCTTGTGTGCTGCTATAAAATTCAGATAGTATTGATTAGCAAAAGTGATCTCCAAGTTGTTATTTAGTTTATTTCCTTAAGTAGAACACTTAAGAGAGGGGCAACAGTCGCCAAATTGAACCATACGTAGAGTGTAGGCCTGCGAGGAACGGTTGGTTGGTCAGCCTTTTGAGAACGTCTGGCAACACACGAGACTATCCATCGGTCAATGGATTGAATAGAAGTTGACTAGCATGTGCAAATGTGTCAACAAAATGTAGGACGACTTAGGGAAGATTTCTGAAAGAAAAATAATTACTCATAAAATGTAATATATTTGCTTTAGAAGGAAAGGACCGCAGGTTTTCAGAGGAGCTTTATTGTTTTAAGAAAAAGTGGAAAAAATAATGGCCCTTTAGTGCAATGGAACATTATGTAAGGTTCACTTGAACAGGGCCTCTAATACTTCTGTTTAATGTATCTGCTGCATTCATCCTTAAAACAGGAAGAATGTCAGATTAATGCATTAGTTCAATTTAGCAGCATATCAAATTTGAAATGACTGGTTTAAATTAGGAAAGGAAATCAAATTTCTCAAAAGGGAGCTTGACTTTACTAAAGCCCTAAAAACACTGAAATGGTGAAAAAGTGCATCTCCGAAAGATATTTTGCAGCCGCCAAAAGGTTTGAGGTGGGAAAATACCTATGATCCATTGGCAGAGGGGTGAACAGTCAAGAATAGAAAGAAAATTCATATTTCTCTCTAGTTCGCTGTTGCGGGTGATGTCCCATGTGTGCAAATTTATTGGACAGCTATGTCAAAGCTTGCATGTCCTATGAAGTCTTGTCGTGTAAATGGTTTTAATCCACTTGTTTGCTAGTTAAATTTGCTTCTTGAGGGGGTTGAGATCTTCCTCACCCAGACTTTCAATCCTTTCCATACCAGGTTACTGTGATTTACCCACTGCCACTGAAGCTCAAAACACTAGATAGTCCTACAAAGCAAAGGTAAATGTGAAAGTTGCCTACTCCATTCACCAGGAAACATCACCCCTTGCTAGGTCTTAAGCTGCAGTCTGCTCTCACCCTATGGTCTTGCACAGCTCTCTTCACTGCTCAAGTCGATGCCCACATTGGAAATGCCAGGAACCTACTGCCAAGTATGTACACACGAAACAGAGTATTTGCTGCCAGGCATCTCCAGGTAGTTGTGCACACCAACACCTTTGCATGCATTTGGTCAATCTGGTGTCAAGAAGCTTTTCAAAGCATGTTCCAGAAGTTTTAGAATCAGTTTTCAAGTGCTCGATTATTAAGTGATTCCCAAAAATGTAATTCATAAAAAGCTTACCACAACAAGCAGGTACCAAAAGGTAGAGGTAAGCAAATAGAACTACCCCAAAACCTTTTTTATTGATGGTTTTGTACTTTTTAAAATACAACCACCACTAAGATAAGGACCACCGTCAGACGGTCAACGTAGGGTCTGCTTCTCAATAAAGTACAATCTACCCTACATACTACGTCAAAAGGGTAGAAAATAAAAGGAACAAGATACAAAAAAAATCATGACAAATCATCAAGCACGTTTATATCTGGGGCATCGTGATTAACAGTACTAGAATATACAACTTAATCAGCTGCCATACACCAGTTCATATTGGAATACAAGTCACAAAGCCACTGCATTTCTCTACTCCCCTTTCCAAAATCTGAATTTCTGAAGTTTAAAAAAAAAAAAAAAAGCCCGGTGTTCAGTGATACTTGTTCAGAGGGGAAATTGAAACGGACAATAACTGACGATGCAGTGCATTGCGGTAGGGATCTTGAGAACTTTGGCTGCCTTAAAATAACTATCTAATTGTCCTCTGAGGTTCCTGCTGCATTCTCTTTTCAAAGGGAAGATAGAAAAGGGTTAGAAGCCAGGTTTCTTTTTAATTGGGGTTAATAAAAAATAAGAAATAAAAGGTTAATATTATAACGTTTTATTTATACCATGGTTTTTTCTAACATTTTCTTTCATGAGCAATTCGAACAAGATGCAGATCATAAACAAAATGTACCATGAACCAAAGTATAAATAAAACATCTCAAACCTAAAGACTGATAATATATTAATATGGCGGGCCCCCACAACAAGTAGGGCATATACGAAATAGGGAGAATTAGGGGATAGAAGAGGGGGGGGCGTGGCTTGGCGCCCAGCGGTAATGGCGGCGCACGGGTGAAGCTCCCGGAGGAGTCTTGGAAAAACCCAATTCTAGGACCGAGTGACGACTCGGAGTGGATGGCAGATCGTGAATGAAGGTTGGGAGAGCAACCTGAAGCCCTCGCTTTCATCAAATCCTAACAGCAAGTAATTTTAAAACCGAAAATCTGCTCTCTGTCAGAAACGCAATTTCGCGGCCGCCATTTTGAATTTTTGCCGCGATCGCGGACTTTCCCGATTTTGCTTCCTAAACCTCTAATAACTCCTAAGCTGAAGTTATTAACATATCCTTCGCCTAAAAGTCGCTGGGAAACTCATTATTTGATCGAATTGACTTAGGAAGACAGCGTGTTTAAAATTATTTGGAGGTTTGTGACAGGAATGCAGGGCAGCCATTTTAAGACTTTTAAGACTCTTAAGTCACTTGAGTCATCCTTTACAGAGAGCAATGGTTTTGCGTCACATGTTGCTGTAGGGGAGTAAGCGAGATGAGCTCATTATTACATCCACAGACTGTTTTTGGATGCATTCAGCATAACTCAGCCTCTGATGGGTGTCTGGCCTCTCTACAAGACAAAGTGATGTATTGTTGAAGTACGATAGTAATAAGTAGATGAGGGAGTTCGGAGATTCTTGTCAGTGTTGACCTCAGGTTATACAAAAATCCTCAGGAGAAGCGCTTCTTGTACTCCCACACTGTTGACCGGCGACGGAGAGACTTATTCAGAGGTTTATGGGCAGAATAAAAGTACCCAGCTCGTCCAGCTCCAAGAAAAACATTTTTATAAAAAATTCTAGAATCTTTACTGAATTTTCTAGATTTGAGGAGTCTTCATCATCCTCACCTCGACAACTAAGAACAACTATGGATCCCCCTCTGGCCCGGCTGGGAAATCTCTCACCAAGCGTCTCAAGAAGGACCCTCCTTCTCCACCCAAGTCAGCCTCACCAGTATCGATGGAGATGCTGTTGGAGGAAATCAGAGCCCTCCGACCCTTTATGGAAGAGACTAACACCAAGCTGCAAATTCTAACAGACAATTGGTCCCGATTGGAAACGAGAGTTACAGAAGTTGAAAACACTGTTTCCTCCCTAAAAAACACATGTGAAGGTGTTTCTCAGCTGCACTCTCAGGTATCCACACTCCAGAAACAAATCGAGGAGCTTGAAAACCGCAACAGACGGAACAACCTACGCATTTACGGTTTGGGAGAGGGACTTGAAGGTTCGGATTCTCTCACTTTCTTTAGATCCTTTCTCCCTAAACTACTTCACATGCCAGAGGGGACGCAACTCAACATCCAACGAGCTCACAGGTTAGGTCGGGTGCCATCTCAAACCAGCTCATCACAGAGACCAAGAGGAGTCATCTTATATTTCTTAGAATATACAGATTTATTGAAGGTGCTTGCGGCGGTTAGAGCCTCTCCAAAAATAACATGGTCAGGCTCGTCTCTATTCTTCGCACAAGACTATGCTAAAGCTACTGCCGACAGACGCAAAGCTTTCCTGAATTTGAGAGCGGATTTACGTTCCTTGTGGGCCAGATACGGTCTTTTCCATCCTTGTCTCTTCAAAGTTACGTATAATAACAGAACAACGGTGTATGAAGATCCAATGCGTTTACAAGACTTCATTAACTCCTGTAAGACACACGAGATGGATTCCTCTGGGCCCTCCTCTTCATTCAACACTTGATTGACTGTTTCTTCTCTTCTTCTTCCCACAAGTTCTTCAGTCTCTGTTTGCTTAACAGCTATACTACGCCATTTTGGATGCGCCTTTTAGCAGTTGGCGATAGATCTGATACGACGGCTAGGACGTTACAGAACTATTCACGTTGCTTAGTGTTAAAAGCTGGTTTTCCTGGTTCTGTTTTATGAGATAAATGGTTTACAGTTATGATTTGAAACATCTCCTAATCTTTGATTGTTATTGTCTCCACAGGTTTTTCTACTCGTCTACCGTGGTTTTTCCTTGGTCCTCCGTTTTGTTGATCCCGGTTGTGTTGCCTAACCCATGTGGCCCCATCCATCCTCCCGTATATCCATGACCCTTCCTTTGTAGGTATGTCCTTTTCCCACATTCCCTCAAGTTTGGTGCTGGGTATGTCTTTCGTTTTTTGTCTTTTTTCTTTCATTGCTTGTATTCTTTCACGTGCTGGTGTCACATGTATAACTAATTCTTCACACTTCTTGATATCTATCGCATTCTTGATCATCATAACTCTGCTTATTTCTATTTTTGCATCTTCCTTTCGCCTGTTTCTTAGATCTTTCTCTTCTCTTATTCCTATCTTCAGCTCACATTTTACGCCTTTGTTACATGATTTGCCTATTTTTCTCAACTTTGAAGCTGCAGAAAATACTCCTTTCCTGTTTTGCATATCTCTTATTTCACATTGCTACTATAATGAATTGGGCTTATGGTTCATAATTTCAGTACAAATTGTTTTTATTTATTTATGTCATTAAAATTGATCACCTGGAACGTTAGGGGATTAAACTCCCCCATCAAGAGGCAGAGAGTTCTCTCTTACTTAGCCAAATTAGAAGCCGATATTGTATTCTTGCAAGAAACCCACTTATCGGATGTTGAATCATTAAAGTTGAAAAGGGGCTGGGTGGGGGAGGTCTTCTTTTCCCCCGGGGATGGCAAACGTAATGGAGTGATGATATTGTGCCGTAGATCCCTCTCGTTTACAGTTTTGTCCCAGGACTCGGATGCTGATGGTAGATGGCTAAATGTTAAGTTATCTTTGAAGGGTGTTCCTGTCTCTCTTCTCAATGTCTATGCCCCTACATGCGGAGAACCTTCCTTTTGGCCCACACTGGCTAAGCAAATTACCCAACACATGGAAGTTAATTTCATTTTGGCGGGTGACTGCAATCAGACCTTTGATCCGTTTATAGATAGGAATTCCAAAGTTTCTTTCATTCCCAACAAGTCCCATAGATCTTTTGTGCATGCTATCAATCAACACAAACTTTTGGACGCGTGGCGTCTCTGTAACCCAACTACTAGAGAGTACTCTTTTTATTCCCCTTCCCATCAAACCCAATCAAGGATCGATTACATATTTGTCTCTCACAACATCTCACAAAATCTTACAAATGCAGAGATTGGTCCCATCCTATTATCAGATCACGCTCATGTCTCGATCGACCTAGATATTTTACCTAAAGTCACAGGTTCCAAAAGATGGCGCTTCAACAATACCCTCCTTCTAGACCCAAAGTTTACTGCCTCGTTTACTTCCTTTTTTGATGAGTTCTACGAGATGAATCAAACGGATTCCATATCATGTTCAACCATATGGGATGCTTTTAAAGCCTCAGCGAGGGGCTTCATAATTGGCTTTGTTGCAAAGAAACGAAAACTCTTCCGCAAATTAACTAAGGATCTCCTTCAAGATATTAAAAGATTGGAACACTCCTTCTACACTTCACATTCAAAAGATTGCCTCACAGCTCTCATAAACGCCAAAATGCAATTTAATAAGAAGTCAACGGAGGACGCCTCATTATATTTGTTAAAATCCAGTGCAAAATTCTACGGAGGCAAAAATAAGGCTGGGAAACTATTGGCTAATTATTTAAAAGTTAAACAAAACAAGCTGAATATTGAGTCCATTTATGACAACGGATTAAACCTAAAATTTAAAGATAATGAAATTTTGAATGAGTTCTCTCTCTTTTACAAGTCTCTGTACGACTCTGAAACACAACCCTCTGAAAATTCTCTTCTGCACTTTTTCTCTGGTATTCAAAAACCTCAAAACGCTTTCCCAAATCTATCCTCCCTGGAGTCCGATTTAACATACCAAGAATTGTTAAAGGCTCTCCAACATCTTAAAAAGGACAAAGCACCAGGACCAGATGGTTTCACCGTAGAATTTTACCAACATTTCTCCAAGCTCATAATGCCCAAGTTACATTCTTTATTAGATTCCTTTAGCACATCAGGTAGCTCTTCAGGTTCTTTTTCAGAAGCTCATATTTGCCTCATCCCCAAAGAGGGCAAGGATTTTAAATATTGCAAGAATTACAGGCCTATATCCCTGGTTAAAATAGACTACAACATTTTTTCCAAAGCATTAGCCATACGATTAGACTCATACCTACCTGACTTATTGGGGAAAGAACAATCTGGATTCGTTAAGGGAGATTTATTACCGACAATACGAGACTTCTTTTTAATGCCTTGTCTAAATCCTCCCATTTAAAGTACCCCCTGGCAGCAATTGCACTTGATGCCGAGAAGGCGTTCGACAGAGTTGAATGGACCTTTTTATTCTATACTCTCAAGTGGTTTGGCTTTGGCCCTAAATTTACCTCCCTAATCGCTCTACTATACTCCAATCCCCGTGCGGCAGTATGTGCCAACGGTTTGATCTCACCATTTTTTTACTTAAAGAGAGGAGTGCGTCAGGGATGCCCACTCTCCCCTTTCCTTTTTAACTTGGCCTTAGAACCCTTTCTCTCCAAATTACGTCAAAATCCTGACCTACATGGATTCCAATCATCTAATTCCCACATTAAACTTGCAGCATATGCTGATGACGTTCTGCTTTTCATGTCCAAACCGGAAGACTCAATACCTACTTTTTTGGAGGAGGTGCAGGCTTATTCTAGCATCTCTGGTTATAAACTGAATAACGATAAGTGTGAAATTCTGCCCTTAACTAAGTATACTTTCAAGTCGGATTTTTGTGCTTCCAACTTTACTTGGAGCCCTCACCACATTAAATATTTAGGTTTACACGTGACTTCTTCAATAGCAGACACGGTGGCACTTTGTATGACCAAATGCATACAAAAGGTTTCGGATTTAGTAGCTAAATGGCATCCCCTTTATATATCTTGGTGGGGTCGTCTAGACACTATAAAGATGATGTTATCACCTATAATTTTATATACCATCTCTAACATTCCAGTCCCTATTCCTAAAAAGTTTTTTAAGAAGATTAATTCCACACTATCTTCCTTTCTATGGAGCAACAAGAGGTCCAGAATGTCTTTATCTAAATTAACTCGTCCTAGTACAGAAGGTGGGGTTAACTTTCCAGACTTTCAGACATACCAGACAGCTTTTCTCCTACGTCAAGCATCCTTTTGGTTACTTGAATCTGTGGATGATTGCCCTTTATGGACAATAACCGAGCACTCCTTCATATCCCCTTTCTCTTTTCAGGAATACCTCTCATTTTCACGCAAACCACAGGCTATGTCCACTCCCATAATCAAATTGACCTCGAAGCTTTTGGAACCCACATCTGCTTCCACGCACAATACTATGGAGCTATTCCTTAATTCCACAATTTGGCACAACAAAGGCCTAACTATTCGAAGTAAACCTTTCTACTGGAAGACTTGGCGACAGAGGGGTTTGATCTGGATCCATCAGTTATTTGCACAATCAAACTTTTTATCCTTCCCCTCGCTTAGTCAATTATTCGACTTACCTGCCTCGAGCATTCACAAATATAGATTACTTAAAACTGCTGTGATGGATAGATACACTCAATTATCCACCACACCCACTATCTCCACTCCATCAGAACCTTCCTCTATACTTTGCACTTTACTAAAAACTAGACCCAGAGCTTCCACTATATATAAGTATTTACGGGGCGGGGACATTAATAGGCAGAAATCTAAAACAGAGGAGGCATGGGAACGGGATCTTACGTCAACATGGCCAATTTCTTTTTGGAATAAAATATGGCTTAAATTACGCAAATCATCTAGGGCAGCCAACACAACACAGACGCTGTTTTTTGTACAACAGACTTTTATTTACACCAAGTGCTTTGAGCAAGAGATTTGTGACTGTGTCGGATGCATGTTGGACATGCTCCTCTTCAAAGGCTGACCTATTCCATATGATATTTTCATGTACAATTGTAAAAAAAATTTGGAGGCAAGTGTGGTCTCAAATTAATCTGATCTTCGGAACTACATTTTCTTTTTCCTTCACTCATGTTTTCTTAGGTAGTCTCTCGCCTTGTTGGGAGAATGTTACACTTAATGTGAAAATTATTGACTTGTTATTAGCGGTTGCATTCCAACAAATTACCGTAAATTGGAAGGATTTCTCTAAAATCTCTTATAAGGCATGGTGGTATACTGTTTGCCATAATCACAGATTGGATACCTCCTTTGTTTATCCTATATGCATGGCTACGAAACGCTTAGACCTGTGGTCACCTGTTACAGTATACCTAGACGTTTGTGCCAAACAATGTTTCCAACTACAACCATCCCAGCAAGAAGTTCCAAAACCCCCATGAAACCCCCTATACGTTCCTACAATATCTATTAATCACATTATCTATTAATCACCTACTTACAAGATTCATTTGTACTGCTTAGATTTTCTAAATTTACCCATAAGTCTGGTTTCTCATTTCTTAATCTTTACTGTAGCAAAATTTATTTATTGTACTGATGTGTATTTAATGCTATGAACTCTGTATTGACACCTCTACTCTACTAATAAAATTTTCTTTTTAAACTGAAAAAAAAAGGGGATAGAAGAGGAAAAAATTCAAAGAGAATAAACAGACTGTCCCAAACCCAGGTTGTATGCTTGAGACAATATCACATGGCTTAACAAATTCCGAAGTTCCATTTTTGGATCTTCCCTGGTCCCTCAGACAATCATCCAAGCTTTTGGGTTCCCAGTGAATTCCCATGCTGACCAGGCTGTGTGAAATGAAAAGTGCTGCATTTACCGGCGACACTCAGTTTGGCAGGAAAAGAAAGTGATGCGTCCAGTGTGTCAGGCGGTGTCCCTTTTAATTTCTTGTACTTCACCCCCTTGTTTTCTGAGTGGTGCGGCTCAAATCACGAACTACATAGAATCTAGTACCTCTGAATTATAGCTGCAGCCCTAGCCCCTACCTCTCAGTGGGAAATATTAAGAATTTCAAAAGAACAGCTCAGAAATCAGCAGCTTCAAACTTCAACCCCTGATAAGGTAGCAGGAAGCATAAGAAAACAAAGTCTTTCGTTTTTCCCTGCACATGCTGCTTACTTAGGAAACCCGACAGGGCACAAAAGTCTATCAAAAAACAATTCTCAATCAGTTCAAGTCACAGGCAGAGCAAAGTCCTCTCAACAGTCCCCCGCCCCCTACAGCCTGAAGTTAATAGCTCATTTCCTTGCCACATTGGATCGGCTGCAAGACAGAAATTCCAGCAGGTACTGGTTATCACCATTGGTCTTTAATTCTCACCCGGTGCCGCAAGACAACTCCACACTCCAGGGTAAGTGTAAATCTCTCCCGCTCCAGAAAGCCAATAAGACATGAGCAGCAGCTACAGGAATTACTTGTAACACAGTGGTCACCATCTTGCCACTCAGAAACGAATTGGAGAAAAGAGGAGTCCGACATATGAGCAACAATGGGATATGCAGGGCATCTTAGTGATGTCCTCTGTTTCCTCCTGGTTTAGCCAGTAAATACACGGTCGTGTTGTTCATACAGATCTGCAGGATCTGCGCATTGTTTGGATTACAAACTAAGGGATTGGTGTCTAAACTGATTACAGACACCCCGTAGGATATGTTAGCCTATAGACCAGCTAGCTCGCAGTGCCACTATAAGCCCACAACCCTTACCAAGGAGCGAAGAGTTTTCTGGCAACCACTGAACACGACAACTCTCGAACCCCTCAGGGATCGTGGAAACGGTACCTTTCGCTCAGTCACTCGTGCTTACTTATTCTCAGAGAGATACACAGAACAAACGATGGGGACGTTTTCAATAAGTATTTATTGAACCAGCGTCATTCTAGTGTAAAATGTATTTGCTGCAACAATAATTAGACAGACCCATATGTATAAGATTACAAGCACCAACAGAGCAAATAACAGGTAGAATCCTACCATGGTGGTAAAACAGTGAATATATGCAGGCATATCCATACATGGCAGTAATCAAGAGTATTCCTAAGATGCAAACTCTAGCTCAGTGTACCCAAGTGTACCTAGCATGTATGTAGGTGTGAAGCCAAAAATCCCCCTAGGAAAAAGCCAACCCCATTACCTGATGGGAAAGAATGAAGGACGCATGCTGGAGGTTCTGCGTGTAGGGACTCCAGCGACTCGTGTCAGCATGGAAGCTTCTCCTCTGGTTTGCCCAGCGAAGATGTGGTGCTTATATACCCAAAAGGTACCCTCAGAGGTTCTACCCAGATGTGTGATGGTACTGTGGGCCTGTCGTTCAAGGATGACAATAGCGGTGACTTTTGTACAGAGTTATTATACAGAAGATGATAATCCTGCTGTGATACTAAGAATCCTCATGCATAATAAATGAGGTTCGTTTTTCGAAGAAAACCACACAACATTTATTCGGCACATAACTAGGTAAAAGGTCAGCGCCAGAGCTGTTATGTAGAGAAAGGTAGGACAAATGTAGGTAAAAGGTTATGCATCTACCTAGGCCTATATTGGGGTACATTGGGGTTCATAACAACACCACAACAAAAGGTTGCAGAGTGCTACCAGGTATGAACTCTTGTCGCTTATCTCACTAGTATTATATAATCAGAGGAGGGAGGGAGAAGCTGAGATCCATTCGGCTTCCAGGCAAGGATAGATAATCAGAGGAGAATGGATCACTTGTACCTGTATTACAACCAGGGTCTTGGTATATTGACCGTCTTAAAAAACCCTCAATCACATACAGGAGTGGTGGAGCGGTATATCTTGATTATCTGCTTCTCAAATCACGTGATAGCATCATCATTGGGTCTTTTATTAAAATATGCTTTCCTCCACCCGGAGGTAGACCAACTGGTGATAGTAGTGACCAGTAATCGAGTGAATGTGAGTGAAGTGAATTTAAAATTACCTACAACTCTCAACAAAGAAAATGTTATTCAGTTGGAGATGGGGCAAGGTTAAAATCAGAGCGGTGCATATATAGAAATGTTACTATTTTATAGCACCTGTTAGTCCATGTGAATGGTCGACATGTTTCAGCCCTTCTATCGCCCAACTGGGTGGGGGGCTTTCTTCAGGACCAGTGTAAGGCGGGTTTGCTCACTAAACAACAAGCGAGGGTAGGTAAGTGACTTACCCTTCTTCTCAATTGTTACCGGTCAATAGTACCTGTAACTGGAAAGAAAAAGATCAGGGTAACAGGGTGTAATATTTGTACATCATTATAACAGCCTTGATCTTAATTATGCAATGAGGATGCTGGTAGAGATACATTGTCTCGAAATCAGTGTGAAGGGAAACAAAACAAATGCAACTACACAAAACAAAACTTAAAATCCATGTTGTGCCATGGGCTCAGTAAATTGCCATTTGGTTCTACAAAACTAACGCTCAGATATTGGAACACTGGTGTTAAAGAATATTCGTTAACTAGAGCAAAGGACCACAATTAGTAGATGGGCGGCTGGGTGCACGCGTTGAAATATCAGGTTAGTGTGCTCTGCTCTCGGTATAAATAGTTTTCTATGAAAAATATTTATTCGTTTTAATTCTGTTGCACTCTTCTTGGTCACGAACAATAATATGGGCAAGTGCAAAAGGAGGTAGTATTCTTACGGGAGTGTCTTTGGTGATGTGGCCTCTAAATTACTTTAAAAGAGGCAAGTGTAAATATCGGTGATTGCGTTTACGCCTACGCACAGCTTAAAATCTTGCTGGTAACCACGGTATTCAACGCTGAGGTATGCTCGAAAACCATGATGGGAGCTTTCACTATCAGCGGTTAAGGAAAGTTATCAGCCCTATGCCATTGTGTTCTATTAAAAACATAGTGCGTAGAGTCTAGAGAACAGAGGCGCCGACGGACATAATGAATTGCATCGATTTCCGGAGCTCAAGAGAATACCATCCTAATGTATACTGATGGAAGCGCGCGTTGTTACTAAGCGTGAGAACAACGGCTCCCGTAAAATACAGGCGCATATTTTAAAGCTCAGCTCATAAATACCATTGTGAACCCCACTTCGGGCTTCTTCGGGTGACCGGCGGGCTGAATTACCTGCTGTTCTTAATAGAGGGAACAATTAGCAAGTGATGCGTGGATGAGTGCGTATGCGACTGCTCGGCCGCTCTTTCTAGTGAATTACCCGAGGGAATCAGGTTGCACGACTTGTGCTCGCTCCGTCTTCGGTGCCCCGGTGACATGGGCCCTTTGTGAGCGTTTTTTTATTCAAGTTGAGTGATGGGTATGGTAAAAAGACTATGCCCTTATTCACTTGCAATCATTGTGAATAGCGATTATGTGTTTATTATCACTCATGGCTATATTAATGCATGGTCATTACATTTATGTGCGGTTCCATGTTTTTTTTATTTTTTATTTCTTTTTATTATATCATAAGAAAAGGCACGTTGATATAGTATTTTAGCAGGATAACTTTGCATGCAGTTGCTCATATCAATATCTGTAGTCTTCCTTCACAACAGTACATTGCTGCTCACGTGTTACAACATTGTGGGTTCATCACATTACAACTTAATTACTGATCACCTTGAATTACTTCCTGATCTTGAAGTATTGTTGGTAAAGTACATATCTCTCCTCGCGGTTCCATGGTTAGCAAGACTTGGTCTAGCGTAGCAGCCCTCATGTTTACCTTTCACTAATAACACTTAGGAAGGTAACATCGTTATGAAATGTGCCCTTCGGAGTCTGCGCAGTGCATTCTTTTCGGAGTAGGTCATGATGCACAAGTTACTACTTGTGTAACGATATATCTGTAAGAGACATTAGTTAGTGATAGATTCCTTACCTTCGAATATCCCCAGGCGTCAGACTGGATCCGGAAAGTTTTTCGTCAGCAGTACCCCTGCGCATCGGTAGGTGGCGTCGTGCGGCTCCGCGTTCGTCGCTGGCGTCGTAAGCGCCGAGATGACGTCACGGAGACTACCTAGGCGCCACCCTTGCGCGCTGATGTCAGTTCTGTACACGACTTTCCGCGCCAGGAACGCAGAGGCATGCAAGAAACTGACCACTGGTGCCATGAAACTAGGGCCCTGAAGGGGATGACCTTAACCCTAGAATCAGTTCGCAGAACGGGGAGGATGGGTGGGGCGGTAAGGAATCTATCACTAACTAATGTCTCTTACAGATATATCGTTACACAAATAGTAACTTGTGCATCTGAAAGAGACACGTTAGTGATAGATTCCTTACCTTAGAATAGATACCCCAGCAATACCAACCCCGGTGGTGGGTCTGCGAATAGATTACACCAGAAAGTCACGGAGAACAGAACGGCCAAAGAAGCCGTCTCTCCGGACTTGACTGTCAAGGCAGTAATGCTTGGTAAATGTGTGCAGCGAGGCACACGTGGCTGCCTGACAAATATCCTGCAAGGGAACGCCGCGTCCCAAGGCAGTAGTGGCTGCCGTTGCCCTGGTAGAATGGGCACGCAGCCCCACAGGAAGCTCCTTTTAAGCCAACGAGTAACACGCTTCGATGCACAAAACGACCCACCGAGAGATGGTTAGTTTGTGCACGGCCCGGCCTTTTTTGGCGCCCACGTAGCCAACAAAGAGCTGGTCATCCACCCGGAACTGTTGTGTGCGCTTCAGATAGAACGAGAGCGCACGTTTTGGGTCCAGACGGTGGAGCCTCTTTTGAAGGATGCAGAGGCGGAAAGAAGGTGGGCAAAGTGATGGTCTGCCCGATGTGGAAGGGCGTGACAACCTTTGGCAAGAAAGAAGGACGGGTCCTTAAAACCACCTTGTCCGGATGAACAGAAAGGAAAGGAGGTTTAGAAGAAAGAGCGTAGAGCTCACTCACTCTTCTGGCAGAGGTGATAGCTACCAGGAAAGCCGTCTTTAGAGTAAGAAGACGTAAAGGACAGTTATGAAGGGGCTCAAAAGGAGCGCACATCAGATCGGTCAAGACAAGATTTAAGTCCCATTGAGGCATTATGAAACGCATGGGAGGAAACGTGTGAATGCCTTTCAGGAAACGGTTAACAACCGGGGACTTAAAGAGAGAAGGCTGATCTGGAAGCCTGAGAAAGGCGGAGATGGCCGAAAGATAACCTTTGATACTGCCCAGAGCAGAGCCCTGCCGGGCCAAGGAGAGCAGGAACAGAAGGACCTCAGGAAGAGGGGTAGAAAGGGGATCCACAGACTTAGCTGTGCACCATGCTACAAACTTGTGCCATCTGCAGGCGTGTACCGTCTTAGTGGAGGGACGCCTGGCTGTCAGAATGACATCACAGACTTCGGGAGGAAGAGCGAAAGCTGTGAACTGTTGCCGCTCAATCTCCACGCATGGAGGTGGAGGCTGGACAGGTTCGGGTGGAGGACCGTCCCCTGCTGCTGCGACAGAAGATCCTCCCGAAGAGGCAGTCAGATCGGGGGATTGATCGCCATGTTGAGTAGCTCGGGATACCAGTGTCTTCGCGCCCAATCCGGAGCCACAAGGATGACTTGCGCCCGGTTGCGCCGAATCGTCTTCAGCACTCTGGGCAGAAGTGGTATAGGCGGAAAGGCGTACAACAGACTGCAGCTGCATTCGCGACGAAAAGCGTCGCTGAGCGAGTGCTGCCTTGAAAATTCCAACGCGCAGAACTTATGACATTGCGCGTACTCTTCGGTGGCGAATAGATCCAACCAGGGCTCTCCCCACTGCAGAAAGAGACCTTGCGCCACGTTCGAGTTCAGACGCTATTTGTGATCCATGAAGCACCAGCGGCTGAGTTCGTCCGCCCTGGCGTTCAGAGAACCTGCCAGGTGTTGAACCACCAAGGTAATGCCTTGATGTTCCAGCCATGTCCAGAGGCGCAGAGCCCCCGGACATAGGGTCCACGACCCTACCCCGCCCTGTTTGTTGCAATACCACATGGCGGTGGTGTTGTCCGAGAACACCTGCACTACACTTCCCCGGACAGAGGGAAGGAATGCCTCCAGTGCAAGTCGGATCGCCCAAAGCGCCAAAATATTGATATGGAGCCGGGACTCCGCTGGAGACCAGAGGCCTCTGATCTCTGCCTCTCCCAAGTGGCCGCCTCATCCCAGGAGGGACGCGTCCGTCACCACTGTGTGCTCCGGTTGGGGAAGGGAGAAGGATCTGCCATTGGCCCAATCGTGATTCGTGAGCCACCACTGCAATTGTCGTGCAGTGCCCTCCGAGATCTGGACAGGAACGGACAGGTTGCCCTGATGCTGTGCCCACTGGAACTTCAGGTCCCACTGCAGAGCCCGCATATGCCACCTGGCATGTTGCATTAGCAGAAGGCAGGAGGCCATCAGGCCCAGGAGTCGGAGGGTCATCCTGACTGAAACCCAGGATAGAGGCCGAAAGATCGGAATCATAGCTTGAATAACCCGGACTCGCTGCTCGGGAGGATAAACCCGAAACTGCATCGAAACCAGAACCGCTCCGATGAAGGGGAGCTTCTGAGAGGGACTCAGGTGCGACTTCGGCACGTTGATGAAGAACCCCAGCAAATGCAGGAGGTCGGCCGTAGTCTGACCTGCGCAGATGAGCTGCGACCACCGCCATCAGTTTCTTGAACACCCGAGTGGCGCTTGTAAGGCCGAAGGGGAGCACGGCAAACTGAAAATGCTCCTGGCCTACTGTGCGCAGGTAACGCCGGCAGGACGGGAACGTGAAAATATGCGTCCTGCAAGTCCAACGCTACCATCCATTCTCCAGAGTCGAGGGCAGCCAAGACCTGAGCCAGAGTCAACATTTTGAACTTCTCCTTCCGGAGGAAGCTATTGACGTTCCTGAGGTCCAAGATGGGGCGCAGGCCCCCTTTCTCCGTCTTGGGGACCAGAAAGTAGTGGGAATCACAACCATGTCCTACTTCTGGCCCTGGAACGCGCTCGATGGCCCCCTTGACCAAGAGAGCGTGACTTCCTGTCGGAGAAGCTCCAAGTGATCCCCCGACATGCGGTGGAACTGAGGTGGCATGGCCGGGGGGCAGACTCGAAGGGGAGGGAGTAGCCCCTTCGGATGATTTGCAGCACCCACCTGTCCGAAGTGACAGAGCGCCAGTGGGGGAGGTGATGTTGAATCCTGCCGCCCACCGGCGTGGGGTGCACCCCAAAGCTCGGACTAGGAAGGCTTTGAGGCGGATGCTGTGGGAGCGGAGGTGGACTGACCCGCACGCTGGCCCCCTGTGCCGCCACGGCGGCCACCATGCCCGCAGCCGCGCTGAGGTTAGTTCTGCGCAGGCCTCTGGCTGAACGGACGTGTAGGGGCTCCCCTTCCGTGGCACGAAAGGAACGCAAGGTAGATGTGGCCGGGCGTGTGGTGGAGAGACCCAAGGACTTGGCTGTAGCCCGAGAGTCCTTAAAACGCTCCAGCGCACTGTCTGCCGTATCGCCAAACAGGCGAATACCATCAAAAGGCATGTCCATGAGGGAACTCTGGACATCCCCCGAAAACCCCGTGGACCGCAGCCAGGCGTGTCGCCGCAAGGCCACCGTCGTGGAGATGGCTATCCCCAAAGAGTCCGCGGTGTCCAACCCACACCGAATGGCGAACTTCGCGGCAGACTTCACCTCCGCAACAGCTTGGGAAAGTACAGCCCGAACCTCATCCGGGCACTGGGGCAGGGTTTGCGCCATCGTGTCCCACACAGCGTGTGATTAGCGGCCCAAGAGGCATGCAGTGTTTACTGACCGCAGCCTCAGGCTGGCAGAGGAAAACAACTTTTTGCCAAACTGCTCCAGCTTTGTCGATTCCGTATTTGGCGGAGCGGCAGGGAATGCAGTTTGGGAAGTGGAGGCCTGAATGACCAGGCTCTCCGGTGTCGGATGAGTTGTCAAAAGGGCAGGGTCACCCGCTGCCGGGCGGTGACGCCTGGCCACGTTTTTATCCACAGGAACCCCTGTGGCTGGCCTAGCCCAGGTGCCCATCAAAACATACGTCAAGGCCTCATTGAACGGAAGCAGAGGTGCTATGGAACTTGCCGCCGGCTGAAGCACTTCAGTAAGGAGGTTAGTTTTGAGGGTAACAGTAGGCAGGTTAAGGTCAAGAGCCTCAGCTGCTCTACGGAGCACCACAGTGTATGTGGCGCCTTCCTCCATGACAGTGGGAGGAGACACAAACCCAGGCTCAGAGGAGAGGTCAAGGCCACCTGCATCCTCCGAGTCTTCCGCTCCAACGGCGCCGGGAACGGCACCGGTCGGCGCCGATCCGGCTCCATGTCCCAAGTAGGAGGTGGGACGACGGAACACAGTGCGGCGCCGGGAACGGAGCCGCAGGGAACGCCAGGGCCGGAGTCGCCGGCGGAGGACCTTGCGGCGCCGGCGGAGGACCTTGCGGCGCCAGGGCCGGAGCCGCCGGCGGCAAGCAAGGGCCCTCAATAGGGACCGCGGGGCCCGAAGGCGCGCCAGCGGGAGCCCTAGGCCTGAAAAGGCAGCCCATGGCGGCAAGAAACTCTTGCACCTGGGCCGGAGCCTCCGACGGACCCGGTAGGGCGGGTAGGCCGCGGGACTCACAGGCTCCAACGGAGCCGTGGGGGAAGGACCCCTGGCCCCCTCCTCCGCGTCCCGAGACCGACGGGGGGGGGAGGTCGGAGAGCGTACGCGCTTCTTCGACTGTTACTTGTGACGTCTCTTACCCGATTCC
Organism: Calotriton arnoldi; assembly: GCA_963921515.1. Lineage (NCBI taxonomy): Eukaryota > Metazoa > Chordata > Amphibia > Caudata > Salamandridae > Calotriton > Calotriton arnoldi. Next base: position 209,221 of record CAWUFW010002575.1, read on the forward strand.
GAGGGTGAAGACGCGGACCCCGAGGAGCGATGATGATGGCTCCGCGGTCGGTCCCTCGAGCGACCCCTGGACCTCGAACGGCATGGAGACGACTGTCGGGTCTCCAGCAGCTTTCGGAACCGCTCCCGCAAAGCCTTCGGAGCCATGGACAGACAGTCGGAACATGACCGGAAGTCATGGTCGCGCTCCAGACAGTAGAAACAGACGCCATGGGGGTCAGCCACTGACATCGTACGGCGGCAGGCCCCACAGGATTTAAACCGAGGCATCCCTACGTGGCACCAGGAGTCAAGACTCAAAAGAAGTAGGACAAAGTCCTAAAAAGAAATTAGTCAAAAAATGACTAGGGTACGTGTTCTAACCGGATCTGCGCTTGCTGGCGCGGAAAAAGAAAGAACTGACGTCAGCGCGCATGGGTGGCGCCTAAGTAGTCTCCGTGACGTCATCTCGGCGCTTACGACGCCAGCGACGAACGCGGAGCCACACGACGCCACCTACCGACGCGCAGGGGTACTGCTGATGAAAAACTTTCCGGATCCAGTCTGACGCCTGGGGATATTCTAAGGTAAGGAATCTATCACTAACGTGTCTCTTTCAGATTAAGCAGACAACGGAAGGAACAAGCACACAGACAAGGATGCGTTAGTCTGCCACTGTGCGAGAGCATGGGCTGTTACCAAACGGTGATATTGTAATGTCCTTGTGGGGCTGTGTTTGAGAGGGTTAGCATGCTCCTGTATCAGTATCTCTTTTGATTACGGGACCTATGGTAAATTGAGATAAGAATGGCCTCTGCTGCAGTAGGCTACTTGCAATGACTAATGTTCATATTCAGATTGCTATTAGAGGGTGTGCCAAGGGATATTATCATTCAATCCGGTTTCATAGGTTTTGAGGCGGTATACCCATCGTTGCTCTTTTTCGTATAAAGTCTTTTCGGCGTTGTGATTTTTCATTGTAAGTGTCTCAAGGACTACCCAGTTTAGCTCATCGATAGTGTGATTAGTGTCGATGAAATGATTGCTCATCTTTGTTGTCGCTCTTTTGCACTTAATATTGCTCCTGTGTTCACAAATCCGTTGTTTGATCTTGCGGCAGGTCATGCCTATATATTTTAGGTCACATGGACAGGTGATCATATGGATCACATGAGTGGTGTTACAATTGGTGTTGTGTCGTATGGTCCATTTCAGATCTGGTGTAAGTTGAAGAACCTTGGTTATCTTGGTTAGCTTACACACAGAGCAAGATCCACATGGATAGTGACCTATTATGGGCGCCATGTTCCAGGAGTCTGCGATCGTTTCCTTCCTAGGTTTTAATGAGGTAAGTCTGGTGTGCACAAGTATGTCTTTGATGTTTCTGGTCCTTCTATTGGCGAATCTGGGTTTAGGCCAGTTCAAGGAACCTGAGGTGAGGATTTGCCAGTTCTTGTTCACGATTTTCTTCACCATGTTTGATGCTGTACTGTAGGTTGTCACACAGGTGAGCACATCTTCAGTTGTTTCTTTTGCCATGTAGGCTTTCCCTGAGTTGGTTCCTCGCTCTTTTTTGGCATTTGTGTATTGTTCTTAGAGGGTAATTTCTGGTTTCTAGTTTTTGATATAGGTCCATCGCCTGTGTTTTGTAGTCTTCAAGTTTGCTAGAATTCCGCCTGATGCGTAGAAATTGACTGTATGGTAAGTTATCTCTCAAAGGTCGCGGGTGAAAACTGTTGTATGAGAGCAGACTGTTCTTTTATGTTGGTTTGTAGAACGTCTTTGTGTTGATCGTGTTGTTCTCTATGTAAATTGTAATGTCCAGAAAATCCAGTTTGTGAGTGTCTGCTATGTATGTGAATTTTAGGAAGTCATCCCTGATGTTGATCCATTCGTGCAAATCCGGCAAACTGTCTGGGGTGTCATTCCAGATCATGATCACATAGTCTATGTAACACTTCCAGAAGAGTATTTTTGAGCTATATGGGTTAGTGTCATTGAAAATGTGGGTACTCTCAAAATTACTCACGTATGGCCCTGCTACACTTGGGGCGAATGTACTGCCCATTGAAGTTCCGTGGCATTGTAAATACAGTGTACAGATCATGATCTGGAATGACACCCAAGACAGTTTGCCGGATTTCCACAATGGCATAGGGCTGATAACTTTCCTTAACCGCTGATATGAAAGCTCCCATCACGGTTTTCGAGCATACCTCAGCGTTGAATACCGCGGTTACCAGCAAGATTTTAAGCTGTGCGTAGGCGTAAACGCAATCACCGATATTTACACTTACCTCTTTTAAAGTAATTTAGAGGCCACATCACCAAAAGCACTCCTGTAAGGATACTTCCCCCTTTTGCATTTGCCCATATTATTGTTCGTGACCAAGAAGAGTGCAGCAGAATTAAAACGAATAAACATTTTTCATAGAAAACTATTCATACCGAGAGCAGAGCACACCAACCTGATATTTCAACGCATGCACCCAGCCGCCTATCTACTAATTGTGGTCCTTTGCTCTAGTTAACGAATATTCATTAACACCACTGTTCCAATATCTGAGCGTTAGTTTTGTAGAACCAAATGGCAATTTAATGAGACCATGGCACAACATGGATTTTAAGTTTTGTTTTGTGTAGTAGCATTTGTTTTTGTTTCCCTTCACACTGATTTCGAGACAATGAATTTCTACCAGCATCCTCATTGCATAATTAAGATCAAGGCTGTTATAATGATGTACAAATATTACACCCTGTTACCCTGATCTTTTTCTTTCCAGTTACAGGTACTATTGACCGGTAACAATTGAGGACAAGGGTAAGTCACTTACCTACCCTCGCGTGTTGTTTAGTGAGCAACCCGCCTTACACTGGTCCTGAAGAAAGCCCCCCCCAAACCAGTTGGGCGATAGAAGGGCTGAAACATGTCGACCATTCACATGGACTAACAGGTGCTGTAGAATAGTAACATTTCTATATATGCACCGCTCTGATTTTAACCTTGCCCCATCTCCAGCTGAATCAAATTTTCTTTGTTGAGAGGTGTAGGTAATTTTAAATTCACTTCACTCACATTCACTCGATTACTGGTCACTCCTGTTATCACCAGTTGGTCTACCTCCAGGTGGAGGAAAGCAAATTTTAAGGAAAGACCCAATGATGATGCTATCACGTGATTTGAGAAGCGGATAATCAAGATATACTGCTCCACCACTCCTGTACGTGATTGAGGGTTTTTTAAGACGGTCAATATAAGACCCTGCTTATCTCACTAGTTCAGAATACCCATACTGGCTGTGAAAAATATTTTTGTATGCCATGCCAGTGCTCATGTGCAAAAACGTGAAAACAGTGAGTGATGGGACTCCCTTACCGATGTTTCACCCATCTCTGTGGGCTTTTCTCAAGCCAAGAAAGTACCCTGGTTGAACGGGCCAAACTAAGTGGTCCAGTGACAACGCCAGTCCTGGAAAGGAAGCAGCATAAGAGCCCAGAGTAAAGAAGTCAGCTCAGGAGTTTGGCTAGGTTCATCCCACCAAGGAAATGTTTAAAGATGCTTAAGGAAAATGTTACCCTGTAAGCATCTGTTTATGGCATTAAGTGCTGTAGATACACATGCTGTTGATACTTCTGCCATCTAGTGTGGGCTTGGATGTGTGCAGGTTGTTTTTCTTTGAAGAATTCTTCGAGTCACAAGGTAGTGTGACTCCACCTCTTGCTTGCAATGCGCAAGGTCATCGGCTCCATTGTTAGGTTGTTTTTCCGCACGACAGGTGAGGATGACTGGAGAGCACACAGAAAATAGAGATAGAGAGTTGACCATGCAAGGGAAGTAGAAAGTAATGGTAACTGCAAACAGCCAAAGGTGTCCGGGGAGGAGGGTGAGCGCATGTGAATCTACAGTACTACATGCCACAAACAGATGCTTACAGGGTAAGTAACATTTTCTGTTCGAGGCATGTGTGGCTCTAGATACATATGCTGTGCATAGACTGTAAAGCAGTCCTCCCCTAAGCGGTGGCTAGCCTGTGGCTGTTGCAGAAGACTGAAAAAGTGCATGTTGTACAGCCTGTCCAACATTTACTTGTTGGCATGCTAATACATCTACACAGCAGGGCTTTTTGAAAGTATGTGGTGTAGACCAAGTAGCTGCTTCACAAACGTCAGCTACTGGGATGTTCCCAAGGAAGGCCCTAGAGACCCCTTTTTTTCTGGTGGAATGGGCCCTCAGAGGAACAGGCAAAACTCTTAGCTTTTGCGTAACAGGTTTGGATACATTTCACTATCCATCTGGCTATGACTGATTTTGACAAGGCCTTTCCCTTTATGTGCGTCAGAAAAAAAGCAACAAACAGATGCTAGGTTTTTAAAAATGTTTTTGTTTAATCTATATAGTACATTAGGGCTTGTTTGACGACTAAGGTATGGAGAGCGCATTCTGCAACTGAATCAGGTTGCAGAAGAAAGACTAGAAGTTCTATAGACTGGTTAAGGTGGAAACAAGAGACTACCTTAGGAATAAATTTAGAGTTGGTACGAAGGACAACCCTATCTCCATGAGCCCGAAAGAAAGATTCTTCCAAGATTAAAGCCTGGAGCTCACTAACAGGCCTAGTTACTGTGATAGCTACTAGAAAAGCTACTTTCCAAGAAAGAAACTGTAAAGGACACGATTGAAGGGGTTCAAATGGGGGACCCATAAGTCTTGTGAGGACAATATTAAGATTCCACAACGGGGCTAGAGATACCTGGGATGGAATGGCTCTTGAGCTCCTCCATAAAAGCTCTTTTGACTACAATACTGAAGAAAGACACCCGTTGCCTATTCTGGAGATATGCAGCCACCGCTGCCAGGTGCAGCTAAATGGAGATGAAGGCTAGACCACACGTTTCGAGGTCCTGGAAGTAATAAAATATGTTCTGAACTGTGGCTTTCAGGCAATAAATGTGTTCTGAGAGGCACCAGCAGACAAATCTTTTCTATTTGGCAGTGAAGCAGACGCAAGTAGTTGGCCTGCGCGCTTCCTTAAGAATAATTATGCATTCTAGAGGTAGGCAGAAGAGCTTAGGAACCAAATCGCAAGGTTATGACTCTTGAGGTCAAGGGTCTGATTTCTCCATGGATCTGCGCGAGAAGGTCTGGCCTGTTGGGAAGCCTCTCGTGCGGAACCACCAAAAGTTCGAGAAGAGTGGTGAACCATGGTTGTCTGGCCTAGGTGGGGACCCACTAAGATGAGGGAGGTCTGCCATAGCTTTTGAAACACAAATGGAATGAGGGGGGAGAGGTGGAAAAGTATAGGCAAATAACCCTGACCAGTTTATTCACAATGCATTGCCCATGGACTGAATGTGTAATCTGGAGGCGAAGTTTGGGCATTTTGGTTTTCTGCTGTGGCAAAGAGGTCCATGTCCAGAAACCTCTATCGCTGGAAGTAGTGAAGGAGGACTGCAGGGTGGAGTTTCCACTCGTGGACTTGTTGCCCCATCCTGCTTATAAGGTCAGCAAAGTTGTTGTCAACTTCCGGGAGATATTCCACCAACAGCTGGATCCTGTGGTGGAGGGCCCATCGCCAGATGGACTGAGCTAACAGAAAAAGTTGAGGGGATTGGGTGCCCCCTGCTTCTGAATGCAATACATGGCTGTCAAGTCTGCCCGTACTAGGACTACCTTGCCCACTATGTGGGCGAAGAAAGACCTTGAGAGCGAGATGGACAGATAGCAGCTCCAGGTAGTTGATGTGGAGATTTCGGAGAGTGAGACCCCACTGGTCCTGGACAGTCAGATCTTGTAGGTGCAACCCCACCCACTGAGGGATGCATCTGTTGTGCCAGTGATCTGCAGAACCGGGTCGAGAAAAGGATGCCCCCACAACAAGACCACTGGCGCGTTAGACATTTCTGCAACACACGCATGTGCAGTCCACCTTCGGGTACTACAGCGATGCAGGAGTCCATCATGCCTTGCAGGCGCATAACGAAATGGTTACTTACCAGTAGGAGTAGTTTTGCAGCTTGAAGAATTTTCTGGATTCACATGCTGTGCATTATTCCGCCATCTAGTGGTTGGGTCCGGAATTGTCTTTGTTTTTTTTTTTTTCTTTTGTTTTGGTCGCTGTCGACCACCATTTGGTGCCAGGTACGTCCCCTGAGTGACGTCAGACGGTATCCTGGAGGTCGACGTGCGTGGTGGCCATCTTCGGATTCTTTTTTCTTGTTTTTTGTTTGGTTTGTAATCCTTGAGATGGTTTTAATAAACAGTGATGTAGTCCTTTACTTCCTCACCTGTTTGTTGTCCTTGTAGGGGAGGCCGGGTGGGTCGCATGTGAATCCAGAAAATTCTTCAAGCTGCAAAACTACTCCTACTGGTAAGTAACCATTTCGTTTTGCTGCATGAATCCTTTTCTGGATTCACATGCTGTGCATTAGATTATGTAGCGGTTTCTCCCGTCTTGGGGAGGCTGTGGTGAAAGGAAGACTTTGCAAACAGGTGTTGAAGCACCCTCTGTACAATTTGAGCTTCCTTATTCATCTGTATGTCCACACAGTAATGCTTTGTGAAGGTGTGTGGTGATGCCCATGTTGCTGCTGCGCAGATGGAATCAATGGGTACATTGGCCATAAATGCTAGCGTTGCTCCCTTCTTTCTAGTGGAGTGCGCTGGTGGTTGCATTGTTAGTTCCTTCTTGGCCATGTCATAACATACTTGGATAGCTTGTATTATCCATCTTGCAATAGTTGCTTTTGTGACCGCAGATCCTGTGTTGGTATGCGAGTGTGCCACAAACAATTGTTTTGTTTTTCTTATTTTTTCTGTTTTTTGCAAGTAATACAGTAAAGCTCTCCTAACATCCAGGGTATGGAGGCTTCTTTCTGCTTTAGTTTCTGGGTTTTGAAAGAAAACCGGTAGCAGGATGTTTTGATTTAAGTGATACTTAGATACCACCTTTGGCAAGAATTGTGGGTTCGTTTTCAAGATCACTTTATCCTTGTGGATTTGTAAATAGGGTTCTTGTATTGTCAAAGCCTGTAATTCACTTACTCTGCGTAGTGATGTTATAGCAATGAGAAAGGCTGTCTTTAGGGTGATATGTTTGATGTCTGCTGCATGCATGGGCTCAAAAGGTTTCTTCATCATTTGAGAGAGTACTGTATTTAAGCTCCAAGTTGGTATAGGTGCAGCTCTTGGTGGAGCTATTCTCTTGGCTCCTTCTAGGAATCTTTTTATGACTGGTCTAGTAAAAAAGCTTTTGCATGATTTTCCTCTTGTGTATGCCACTATGGCAGCAAGGTGTACCTTAAGGCTTGAAAAATTGATGTTGCTGTCCAAGAGGTAGGTGAGATATGTGATAACAGATTCTTGTGTCTTTATGGAATTGGTCCTGTTGTTTGCAATGCACCATGTGGTGTATCGTTTCCATTTTGCTGTATAGCATTTCCTTGTGGGTTGTTTCCTCGCCTCTTTGAGTATTTCCATGGTTCTTACCGGTAGATTGAGATGACCAGATTCTATGTATTCAGGCGCCAAGCTGCTAGTTGCAGTGTTGCTGGTTCCGGGTGAAAGATTTGGCCCTGTTGCATTATCAGTAGGTCCTTTTCTGTTTTGATCCTGATCATTTCTCCCTTGGATAGTTCTAGGAGAGTGGAGAACCAGGTTTGCCTTGGCCAATGAGGGGCAATGAGAATCATATTTGTTCCTGGCTCCTTTGCCTTTTGTAGCACCCTTTGCATCAGGGGTATTGGCGGAAAGGCGGAAACAAATGTCTGACACCAATTCAGTGAAAGTGCATTTCCCCTTGACAGGTGGTGTGGAAACCTTGAGGCAAAGTATTGGCATTTCTTGTTCTGTATTGTCGCAAACAGGTCCAACACTGGTGTTCCCCAGATTTTGAATAGGTACTGAGTTGTTGTCGGTTTCAGCTCCCATTCGTGAGAGCAATTGTTCTGTCTGCTCAGTTGGTCTGCTGTGATGTTGTCTACTCCTGGTAGATGTACTGTCTGTAGATGGATCTTTTGGGGTATCGCCCAATGCCAAATTTCCTGTGCCAGTGTGCTCAGTGGAAAAGACCTTGTTCCACCCTGTTAGTTGAGGTAGAACATTCTGGTTGTATTGTCTGTTTGTATTAGAATTGTTTTCCTCTGAATACGTTTCTGGAATGCCTTGAGTGCCAGAAAAGCTGTTTTCATCTCTAGGAAAGTGATGTGTTTGGTGGAGTCCTGTTCGCTCCATTGGCCATGTACTTTTAACTGGTTGAGATGTGCTCCCCATCCGTTGAGGGATGCATCTGTAGTGACTGTCACAGATGGAGTTGGGTCCCTGAAAGGTCTCCCCTGTGCTATGTTGTTGGATGCCCACCATTGTGTCTCTGCTTGCACCCTTTGTGTAACAACTACTAGATCCTCCCAACTTCCTGTGGCCTGTGACCAGCTGTTGTTGAGCCATTCCTGAAACGGGCGCATGTGTAGGCGAGCGTGAGGGATAAGTGGGATACATGATGCCATCATGCCCATTAGTTTCATAACCCTCCTCACCGTCAGCGACTGTCCTCTCTGGTAGAGGGCTGTTTCGTGGTGGATAGCTTGTATCCTGGCCTGTGTGGGATAAGCCCTGGCGTTCAATGTGTTTAGTCTGGCTCCCAGGAAGGTTTTCTCTCTTTCTGGTGTTGTTGACGATTCCTTGTGTTTTATTGAAAAACCCAGTCTTTGTAGAGTTTGAATTGTCTTTTGCACATGGTTGAGACATGTCTGTTTAGTGCGTCCCCTTATTAGCCAATCGTCTAGGTAGGGGTAGACGTGGCTCTTGCTTCTTCTCAGATGTGCCGCCACTGCGGCTAGACACTTTGTGAACACCCGTGGGGCTGATTTTATGCCAAACGGAAGTACCTTGAATTGGTAGTGTGTTTTGTTGTGCAGGAACCGCAGGTATTTTCTGTGCTTTTTGTTCATAGGGATATGTAAATAGGCGTCCTTTAGATCTACTGTTGCCAAATAATCCCCCTTTTGGATTTGCGGGAGTATTTCTTTAAGTGTTGCTTTAGTATGAATTTGTTTATGAATCTTAAGCCAAGATGGGCCTTAGAGTTAGATCCTGTTTTGGAACTAGAAAGTAAGGGGAGTAGTTTCCTTTGTAACACTGATGTGTTGGTACCCTTTCTATTGCCTGTTTGAGGTATAGATCCTTGATTTCTGCGTTTAGTAGTATTTGTTCTGATTTGGTTAATTTTCTTTTCTTTGGTGGATTTGCAGGTGGAGTTCTTGTGAGTTCTATGCAATATCCGTATTTTACTAAATTTAGAATCCAATTGTCTGTTGTAATCCTTTCCCATTCTCTGTGGAAAAAGGATATTCTCCCCCCCACTGGTGTTTTGTGTGGGTCTTTTCCTGTGATTAAGTCAGTTTGTGCCATTTCCTCTGCCTCTAGAGGAGTGGCCTCTTCCTCTGCCATTCCCTCTTCCCCGAAAGGGCTGCTTCTGCTGTTGCTGCCACCCTTGGTAGCTAGACTGTTGTCCCAACTGCTGGTTTTGGTTTTGTCCTTGCGCTTGCTGTGGCATTTGTTGTCCTTGACCAAAGCCCCCTCTACCTGTGCTTTTCCTGTTAGAGAAGCCTCCTCTTTTAAAAGAACCTCTTTGTTGTAGGGCCCCCATTGCCCTTGCTGTTTCATTGTCCTTCTTAATTTGTTGAAGGGATTCGTCTACTTCCTTCCCAAACAGAGCTTCTCCGTTAAAAGGTCTATTGATGATTGATGTTTGGACCTCTTGTTTAAAGCCAGATATTCTGAGCCAGGCATGCCGTCTGAGGACCGTTCCAGTGCACATTTGCCTGCTTGCAGTGTCTGCTGCATCTAGGGCTGACTTTAGGCATGTGTTAGCCACATGTTTTCCTTCCTGGACGATAGATTTTGCTCTTTCTGTCCTCTTCTGGGAGTTTGCTTAGAAGCTCTTCGATTTCATCCCACTGTTGGTGGCCATATCTGTTTAACAGGGCGTTTGAGTTGGCAATGCGCTACGGAGTTGCAGCTTCTTTTTCCATCGTTCTACCCACCATATCCATCCTTTTACTTTCCTTCTCTGGTGGAGGCCCTTCGTTGGAGACTGCGTTTGCTCTCCTTCTGGCCGTGGTTACAATGATGGAGTCAGGTATAGTACTTCCTTGTATGTATTTTGGGTCCTTTGAAGAGGGCTTATATTTTTTCTCCACTCTGGGAGTTACTCCTTTGTTTGAGGCTGGCTCTTTAAAGGCTTCTTTGCCCTGATCCAGGATACTTTGTAACATGGGTAGGTATTGTGTCCCTTTAGTAGCAGGTGCTAGTGTTTCCAGCAGGAAATAGACAAAAGACTAACATAAGAATATAATGTCCCCGCTTAAATGATATATTTTAGATGTGGTAATTAAATATCAGTATACACTGTAACGGCTGTGGTCTCACATAAAATAAAGCCTTTGTAAAACATAGGCCTCAGGGTTCAGTGCCGCTAAAATGATGAGAGTAGACACTCCAAGATGGCCGCCAGTCATGCGCATTAAAGATAGAGCAATGTATGCAGGGAAGTACTCCCCAGCGCGCGCATTTAGACTGACATTGGCTGTATAAATAGGGAAACCAGCAAGCGAATTCATCTTGACTGGGCAATGGACGCGGAGATGCCGTTTCTTGAAGGTGAGAATATAGAACGGGGCAATGGTAATGTAAAAAGGGATGGGCCTACTTTGTAGATGGAGGAGGCCACTGATTAGTTCCATAGAACCATCGGGGAGCACAGACCGGTACGTAAAACAGTGCACAGTGACTAAGGGGATAATTGACAATGTATGGTTTTTACCATTAGGAGCATAGACCGGCGCGTAAAACAGCGTACAGTTACAAAGGGGACAATGACCAATGTATGGTTTTCAACCCTAGGACTTGGTATCACCGGACCTTTTCGGACGGTACAAGGAAAATTAATAACCCACAGATGTGAAGAAGTAGCACGTATATGTGAAGAGAGGTGCATTTCTACAAAGGACACAGGCTCTGTCGTATTACTAGACAGTAGTCCCCCAAACTAGGAGGTAAGAATTCCCACGGGGCTACGGGTACGGCAGCCTAAGGATTAGAAATATCATGTTGTCTTTTGACTCATTCCCTTAGAAAAAGTGGACAGACCGTCATCTGACTCTTAAAGAGGGGATTGGCATCAAAGAATCTGCTTAAACATGTGATAGTTCTAACCTACATCAAGAGATAAAATTCCCCGTTTAAAAAAAAAAAAGGTAAGATTCTGTCCACAATTGAAAGGGAGGGCCACACAAAGCATAATAAAAGATAGGAGACTAATAACCAGAACTTCTCTCCCTTAATCTTCAGAAACTGTTGGCCCATTACGACTGTGCTAATTTATAAAAGCCAGACTATCACAGCGGCAATTGAAAAGCCCACAAGGACCAGGCTAATCCATAAAAGCCAGATCACCATATAGGCAATTTACAAGCCTTTTCACCTGGAGACTATTCTCCTTTTTACCAAAATATCAACGGTTAGTGAGATGTGTGTGATATTTCAAATTCAGAAAGTATGTGATACGAGTGCGACTGAGAGGCTTTTTTTTAAACTGGGGAGATTACATTTAACTTAAAGAGAGATGTATTGTGAAAATGATGATTGACCCAATAACCTTCAATAAAACTAATGTTAACTACACCGAATGAATTTGAGTTATCTAGAATGTAAAAATAAAGAGGGTATTTATTAAAAATGTTTAGAATGTCTAATAGTCTAAAAGAGAATGCCATCTTTTTTGAAAAATGTTTTTGGGTGTTTATGTGTCCCTTTTTGTATAGATAAATAGTATTTACAAAAAGACTTGGAGGAGGAATAAATCCCTGATCATAAGTCCTGAAGAAGGTGGTTTTTAAACAGTTACAGCAACCACCGAAACGCGTCGACGCCTATGTGTTTTTGAATCCACCTACTAGAATATCTGGAAGGAATATAGGGATATTCTACCAGTTGTTCTATTGCATTGTTGAAGTTGGATCAGTTTATGCAATAACCTATACAGGATTGTGCAATAGGGTCTCCTATAGCTTTCCTTGTATTGTTTTATGTATTTTTTAGATTGTGTATTTTTATGAATTTTATATTATTGCATAACACAGTGGTATTCCACCATGCATTGTGAATGAATTACTTCAATTAGTGTTTAAATTTTGCACTGCATTTTGACTGTTTATTTTTCACAAATTATATTGAAGAAATAAATCATTTTTTAAACGTTACATCTCGATCTTGGGGTATATGAATGCCACTTTTGGTGGACAAAGCGATACCAAAGGGGAGGATGGATGGAGCGTTAGAGCAAATCAAACACTCACCCCCAGTCAACTGATCTGGGTTTAATCCATCATCATTCTTTAGCTCACTCCACCACCCCAGTTCAGACATGGCCATATGCAAATCAGTCTGACCCTGTGCCTCATGGGAACAGTCCAGCCCGAACTGCCAAGCCATGTCTTCCCTGGACCGGAAACAAGCATCCTGGGACCGGTTTCGGGTTCAAAACCCTCATCAGCCAGGCTATCTTGAATCCAGTGGCAAAGTGAGCAAGGGACCCAACGTCTGGGCATACCCTGCCAACTTAGGGCGAACAAAGCGATACCAAAGGGGATGATGGACGGAGCGTTAGAGCAAATCAAACACTCACCCCCAGTCAACTGATCTGGGTTTAATCCATCATCATTCTTTAGCTCACTCCACCACCCCAGTTCAGACATGGCCATATGCAAATCAGTCTGACCCTGTGCCTCATGGGAACAGTCCAGCCCGAACTGCCAAGCCATGTCTTCCTGGACCGGAAACAAGCATCCTGGGACCGGTTTCGGGTTCAAAACCCTCATCAGCCAGGCTATCTTGAATCCAGTGGCAAAGTGAGCAAGGGACCCACGTCTGGGCATACCCTGCCAACTTAGGGCGAACAAAGCGATACCAAAGGGGATGATGGACGGAGCGTTAGAGCAAATCAAACACTCACCCCCAGTCAACTGATCTGGGTTTAATCCATCATCATTCTTTAGCTCACTCCACCACCCCAGTTCAGACATGGCCATATGCAAATCAGTCTGATCCTGTGCCTCATGGGAACAGTCCAGCCCGAACTGCCAAGCCATGTCTTCCCTGGACCGGAAACAAGCATCCTGGGACCGGTTTTGGTGGACAGCTTTGATAGAGTGACTGTTGAGAGCGGATGTGCGAATGGTATGTATGCTGTTTAAATAAAGTTCCTGTTGAATCTAACCAAGGGAAGCTCTACTATACTACTCCCCTTTTTCTTCCTCCAGAGGAACCCCAAATTGGTTTGCTGCCCTTTTTACTACCTCATTGTAGAACGCAATGTCATCTGGGGGTGATGCTTTCGAAGGGTAGCTGCAGATCTCTTCTTCTGGGCTCTCGGTGTCGAGATCGTTCAATGTGTCCTCGAAGTTTTCTGAGTTTTCCTCTTCCTCCGGGACATCTCCGTATTCATCGGGGTCTTCGCCTCGAGGTTCTGGCATTGGAGGGGAGTGGAAGAACCCTTCTTCCTCACCCTCGGCGTCTTCTGCCTCTTTGGCGTCGACGTTTTCCGGCTCTGGTTCGACGGGAGGTGTTTTAGGAATTCGAAAATCCTTTAATGATGCGTCGAATTTTTTGTCTTTTGTAAGAGCAGCGCCATTTCCTCCTCGAGTCTTCTCCTCTTCTTTTCGACCTCGAGGGCCCTCTCGGCGTCGGAGGACAGGGACTTTCTCTTCTTTTCGGAATCAACGTTACTTTTCGGCGATGTTGAGCCCTTTTTTGTGGGTTCGGTGTCGACCCTTGGCTTCGGTGCCCTTTGCGATTTTTCCTCTTCGGTAACCTATGGATGGGTTCCGTGGGATTCTTTTGATCGCGGCGGACACTCGATCGCCTTCTTGCTCGGCGTCGGGGCTGCCTTGGGCGTTTTATGTTGGTGGCCCTTCGGTTCTGACGGATCTTTGCGTCTTACCTTGTCCGTCTTCTTTTTCGACTCCTTCGCCTTCTTTTCGGCGTGGATTTTTTCGGAGTCCTTTCCCAGTATTTCGTAGTCCGATCCTTCGTGTGTCGATTCTGCTGGAGCCCCTTGCTCCTCTTCATCGCTGGAGAAACCCATGTCCCTCATGGAAGGTTTCTTCGACGGCTGAGACATTGTGGCGTAGTGGGCCTGTCTTTGGTTTCGACGTGTCCTGAGCGTTTTCGGCTGTAACGCTGCGCAGGCCTTGCAATCCTTGTCTTGATGGTCCTTCGGCAGGCACAGATTGCACACATTGTGTGGGTCGCGCTGTGCGTACTTGTGGTGGCACTTGGGGCAGAATTCGAAAGGGGTATTCTCCATGACCCCTACCTCGCCATTTGTGGACCGGATTGGTCCTTTGGTGTTTAAACGGACGCCCTGCTCCTGTCTTCGGGTGCGGCGTCGATCGTTTGGTTTTCCCTCGATGATAGTCTTGTTTTTAGTCTTTTCCGGGAAAAACAAAAAACTTTCTTCGGAGCTTCCCGTCTTGCTTCCAGACCCAACGGCAGAAAAAAGAATCTGAAGATGGCCACCACGCACGTCGACCTGCAGGATACCGTCTGACGTCACTCAGGGGACGTACCTGGCACCAAATGGTGGTCGACAGCGACCAAAACAAAAGAAAAAAAAACAAAAGACAATTCCGGACCCAACCACTAGAAGGCGGAATAATGCACAGCATGTGAATCCAGAAAAGGATTCACGCTGCAAAACTGTCCTTACTGTGACCCATTGGTTTGGCTAAAGATGAAGCAGCAACGCTTGGAGAGACTGGAGTCTTGCCGGAGTGTGATATATAGCTTGATAGGGTTGAATTTGAACAGGTTGGAGATGGGACTTTACAGCGTTGATGGTGAAGCCCAGTTTGTGCAGTAGGTGTATTGTGGCTTGGGTGTGTACATGGTACTGCAGTTGTGTCGCACTCTTTATCAGCCAATCGTCAAGGTAGGGGAATACATGGATGCCCTGTCTTTGCAGGTGCGCTGCTACTACTGCAAGGGATCTTGTAAAGACTTGGGGTGCGGTGGTGACCGCGAAGGGCAACACTTTGAACTAATAATGCTGACCACTTACCACAAACTGGAGATCGCACCAAATGAATCGGAATGTGGAAGAAGGTATCTTTTGGGTCGAGTGCTGCCATGAAGTCGCCTTGCTGTAACAGAGGTATGACATCCTGAAGTGTGACCATGTGGAAGTGTTCTGAAAGGAAGTACTCGTTTAAGGGCCTAAGGTCCAGAAAGGACCCATCCTTTTTGGGAATAAGGAAGTAGAGGGAATATATCCCTGTAGGTGTTGTGGCACAAGCTCTATGGCCCACTTGAGGAGGCGTGCTTGGACCTCTTCCTGAAGCAGATGTTGGCGTTCCGGGGAGAGGCCATGTCTGCAGGGTGGTATGTTGGGCGGTGTGGAGGTGAGCTCTAGGCAGTAACCTTGTTGGATGATGTATAAAACCACTGGTCTGAGATGATGTGTTGCCAAGTGAGGAAGAACATTTGCAACCGTCCCCTGAAAGGTGTTGTGTAATCGCTGGGGTGTGTGGCAAGTCATTGCTTGGGTGGTGCGGCCTCTTTGGGGAAGCTACCCTTGCGTCTACCTTTGGTGTCTACGATAGGCAGCTCTGAAGTAGCCCTGGTGGAAGTTGGTTAGGCAGGCTGGCGTTGGAAAGACGCAGAAGCTTCAGGAGAAGTGGTTTTGGAGCCTCAACGACACGCGGAGTGCCGAAAGGACCCCCCGTGAGGAAGGCATCAGTAAGGCGCCCATGGCTTTTGCTGTTTCCATATTGGTTTTGCTTTTCCCCCCACATCTCATCAACCTGAGGCCCAAAGATTTGTTCCCCGTCAAAGGGCAGGTTGAGGAGATGTTATTGAACGTCTGGCTTGAAACCGAAGACAGGCATGTCTGCGGAGGAAGAGACTAGAGTTAATCTCCCAAAGCAACAATGTTAGCAGCATCCAGGGTGCACCAGATGGATGAATTGGAAATCAGCTTGCCTTCAGTGACCAACTCACGCCCCCTTTTATGGTGCTCCTCTGGGAAGTGTTGGAGGAGGTCCTCCATTTCGTCCCAATGAGGCTATTCATATCTGGAGAGCAAACCAATGGAGCTGGTGATGCGCCAGTGGTTGGCAGACTGTGCTTACCAGCTGCGTCTATCCTTTTACTCTTTGTCCGGCAGAGGAGCATCGACCATTCACATTCGCCCTCTTACGAGCGGTATGAACCACTAGAGAATCTGGTGAGAGTTGGCCTAGGTAAGGTCTGAAGGAGAGGCTTTGTATTTATTATCAACCCATGGGTAATAACTCGGGGTTTGACCGGCTCCTTGAAAATATCAGGGGCTGGCTTGAGCATCCCCTTCAGCATAGGCAGATACTGCATGGAGCGATGTGCAAAAGAAAGTCTCAAAGAGGAAATCCTCCTCGAGGGCTCTTTATGCATCTCCACGTTATGGTAAATAGCAGCTCTACATAGAACCTCATGGTAGGAGGGGATGACATTTGACAACGAAGGTCGGGAAGGATAGAGGTCAGGATCAGTATCCGCAGGCGGATCAACATCATGCGAGGCCTAAGGGTCTCCCTATGGTGGTAAACCATAAGTGTATCCCCACCCCAGCGCATCCACCCATGTCAGAATAAGGTGACCCCTGTGGAGTGTAAGATAGTGGGTGAGGTAAAGGAGGAGAGAAAGGTGATGGTGGGGGTCTGGGAAGAGTGGTGGAGGCAGTCTGGTGTCAGGAAGAGGACTGGTGGCTTTATCCTGCTTCTTTGGAAGAGGAGGTTGCTCCAGGGCTTCTTCAAAGCTTAGCTGTCTCTTAAAAGGCCGAGGATCCGGCGTTGGAGGCTGTGTTAGTATGTGGCTTGTTTGGGGATGGATGACAATTTGTTTCTGTTGGGCATTGAGCTGCTCCTGCAACTTCTGGAGGACGGGTTCGACTGGTTTGTGGGTTGGTCGGAGTGAAGTGTTTTGGCGCCGGCACCGACCTGTGCTTTGAGGCCGAAAGTTTTGGATCTGACCGTCTGGTCTGTGCCGAGCCAGGGGTAGGCAGTGCAGAGTGTGTCAGTTTTAAGAATTTCTTTGGTGCCAAGCTGAAGCTGGACATAGTGTCCGAAGTGGACTGTGTTCCGACCACAGCCCGAAGGGGTGGCCTAGAAGCCTGATTCTGTGGGTCCAGAGCACCAGAATGCCCCTTTTGGGGTAGAAGTTCGGAGAGGTGTCGAGTGGAACGGGGATCTGTACTCATGACTTGTTGAGCCGTGGGAGGTCTTCAATCTCGAGGTCGGAGCCGGAACTCTCTTCAGTCGAGAAAGCCTCCTTGTCAGCGGCTGAAGGTTCGGGACGATGTTACCCCTCGAGGTCCTGGGTGCCGAAGGGGTCTGGAGTATCTTCTGCGTGACATCTCGAGTCGATGGACCCAGCAGTCCCAAAAGGATCGGCCTGCGTCACAAGAAGCCTCGTTGTGCACGGGTGAGAGGCAGAGATTACAGACCTGGTGCAGATCAGCCCAGGGGTACTTCGCACAACACTGAGGGCAGTATAAAAAGGGCATCCGTTCCATCACAGGCAAGGCATGTTGAGAGCGGACCGCATGGAAGGAAAGAGAAGCCCCAACGTGCAAGCCCCGCTGGGGGCTGGAGTCGACCTGCGTACTGTCCCGTACGGTAACTGGAAGTGTTGACCAGATATGTGAGAAAAGGGATAACATGATCACAAACGATACCAATGGAGAAATAGGGAGCAAGAGTATCAAAAACAATCACCACGACTAAGTCGATCCACAGCAGGGCAGCACACGTCCAAACCTGATGGCGGAAAACTAAATGGCAAGAGTACACACAGCATTTACATCTACAGCCACACATGCCCCGAACAAATATTTATTAAGAAGCAATGGCTCCTCTGAAGTACGGCTTGGTGGCGTCCACATGAGTGAAGGTGTTCTAAGTCTTTGGGAAGATAAATGAAGATCTCCTTGCTTAGGAACGACGATTTACAGGTGGTTTCGCAATTACTGTAAGAACCAAATCTGTCACACATTTAAAAGTTAACAGAATCAGTTGCTTCAACAAGTGTTCACTCCACATTCCCCACAGCTCAAGGTATCACTACTGAAACCACATATGTCTTCAAGTTCAGTCTTCTACATGTTAGATTTGCACTGCCTTTTCTGATCTGGTCCCAAGGGCGACATGGACTCTTAAGTATTGCTTTAGTAAAGAGCCTTACATAGACACAATTTAGGTGGATGATCATTTGTGAGAAAGAATAAAACAAACCACCTTTTGAAGGGAAACATACTGTTTTAAATAAATGATACAAACAAATTCTTAGCAAGGATTCTTTTACACCCTTACCTGGTCATAGCCATAAGGCCGCTGCTGTTGTGGCTGCGGTGGGCCTGGCTGTGCAGGTCTATAACCTCCATACTGCGGACCTTGCCCTTGAGGGTAGTTGGGATATTGGGGACCTGGAGCAGTCGGAGCTGGGCCTGGGGATATAAATACGGCAAACTTGTATATGTAATTTTGGAAATGATAGTATATTTATAAAGGTCAACAGCAGATATAATTATTTAAATGAAAACAAAAATATGCTAA
This sequence comes from Calotriton arnoldi, assembly GCA_963921515.1. Classification (NCBI taxonomy): domain Eukaryota; kingdom Metazoa; phylum Chordata; class Amphibia; order Caudata; family Salamandridae; genus Calotriton; species Calotriton arnoldi. The sequence continues at coordinate 227,841 of CAWUFW010002575.1, forward strand.
CCTACAAATGAGTCTATAGAGGTACAAAATGAAAGAACAGGAGATAATGTGCACCACTAGCAAATTCAGCCAAGGATACAGTTACTGACAACCTTCCACCACTTACTGAAATAACCAGTAATTCTGCACTAGCAGCTTTAGTAAGGCTAGGGAGAGCACTATGTGCATGTCCATGGAACCACCCCTTTATGTTCTCTGCTTACCATCACCTGACAGTGTAAATGCACTACCTCTCAAAAAGTACTATCACAACTGTAGCCCACGAGGATGCGGTGCATAACAAATGGTTACACAAAAGGGCCTATAGGTCTTTCAGCAGCAGAGCACTGTACCTCACTCTTACGTACTGCTTGCTCCCTACCTTCCCACATTCTTAGGGAAATGTTACCAGCAGAGAACACTCAAAGGGTGGGAGCAACTAAAGCTGAACAAAACATCACCTACAAAGCTTTTTTAGGACTGTCTGCCAAAGTGTTCTATCTGATTACTCTTGTAGGAATCCGGAGAATACCCTTGCAAGTGGTCTTGAATGTTGTATAAAAGAGGGCATGTCTGCACAAAGACGGTGAAGTTGGCTTTCTTCTAGTACTGCATGTAAAAATAACCATGGTGGGAGTTTAACTACCTAGTTTCATAGCAAAGAAGAAAGCTAGACACACTCCAATTGGAACGTGATGTCTAAATGGTATCTCCTTCCTTCACCATACCTTGGACTTCAACCCTCAGTTCTGAACGGCTAAAGGTGTCTAGGTATTCGAGCATAATTTAGAAAATGTAATGAGCGTTTTCAATAAAATGGGACCCAACTACTAGGAGTACTAAGGTTCCTAAAGCTTAACCAATGATGCAGTTCCTCAATTCTCAGTTTGAAACAGAAAGCGCTGGGACATGCTTTTGACTAAAGTGATGAAAGCCCACCTGATCCAATCTAGTCTCTGCTCCACAACCTGCATCCATCAAGCACTGTTTTTAATATGTGGGTAACCATTGGGTCAGCTCCACAAATATTATAGACTGGGTTGCGTTTGGAAGGCACAAAGGATAACAGCAGTGCAGCAGGCTACAGGGTTTTCATGCTACCTGGCTACTCAAAAACATCTGCTGTAAGTGGAGAGCAATGCCAATGACTGAGGGAGAAAAGTAAGAATGGGCATGTATGTTGGCACAAATCCATTGTCAACTATTGACTGCAGATAACCTGCATCATGCTTTAAGTAAGTTAGAAGAAATGTAATTTTACAGATAAAAAACCAGGGTGGTAAAGGTATAAAGCCTTGGACAATAATGTCATCAATAAGCAGTCAATGACCATTAATAGACAAAGTCAACTCTGGAAAAGGAAAACTAAGACCATGTCCATGTGAGGAAGATCAACATAAGTCTTACAGCAAAATGCAGTAGCAATTACTTACTAGTAATCTTCACTGCACAGTCTTACACTTACTTGCAACAGCCCCATCTACATTAAGAAGAGTAGAAATCTGGGAGACATACGAATAGTGTTATCCTGCCCCTTAATCTATGTATGTGAGCACGGGCACATTCCTGCCACCTCCTAAACCTGACAGATGGGAACTTCCAACACGTACAAAGCAAAAACTCGGTCGCCGACAAGAGAAAAACAACCTTCTCCAGGAGGACAATAACATTACAAAAAAACATGAAGAACCAACACAAAACCTTTTTTTTGGAGAGGTTGACATATCCAAAGTAGAACGTTATCAAGCAGAAAACCAACTGAACAAAGCTAAAAGCTGGAATTTACACAAGGTAATGAACATTGCCAAGACGCAATGTAACCATGGTGCAAAATATTGGTAAAAGGATCTGATGGGAGCAATACACGCAGAAACAAACTCACAATTCTCTTGTAAAGAGTACAAAAAAAAGAAGAATGAAAACAAATGATTTGTGTAGGCAAAAAGTTAAACATTGCGATATAATGTTCCAGTAGATAAATAACCAGATGGCACATGCATTAAAACTCTAAATAGATGACAGACCTACAAAATGAACGGAAGTAAATCAAACAAAAGAACCGTCGACCAAATGAGGGACAAAGGTGTGACAACAGACTGCCTAGAGAAAATAAGAGCAATTGTAAAGGGGCATACACTAAAAAGAAAGGACATTCAAAGGCAATTTTTAAAGGTTACTAGCATTTTTAAAATCAAGGAAAGTGTTCCATAAACACCATACCAACAGCTTCGGGCACTGAAAACCAGTGAAGCACCCTAGTGACTTAAACCTCAAAGGAGGTCTGATACCTGCATGCATGCACAGGTCACAGCCTACCTGCACCAGGGCCATTGAAATGCCTAAGTTAATAAGAACGAGATATTCCTTACCTCGGAACGAGAGATCAATCGAGTAGCAAAGGTGAAACAACAAATACCAAACGGCTATTGCGCAGCAATAAGAAAACAAAAAATATTTTATACTGGGGCTGGAATAACAAATGCAAAGCACAGCAGTGCTGAAACACCGAGAAGGAGAGGTCCGTGATAACCCTGTATATTCTCAAGGAGAGACCCGTTTCTTTCCTCTATCAATCGAGGTATACGAGAGTACTGAACTCAAACAGCATACCACTATAAATAAACCAAAATAAAGGAATGTTGTATGGTACTGTGAAGCATTGCAAGTAAATAACATGGACTATATATGCATTTGTCTGGAAGCAAAGAACTATAGAATAATATTGGTGTACGTTAAAAGGTCAGATGATGTTGCACTGTCAAGCCAGACATAAAAATCCATGAAGGCTAATGACTGCCCTCCTCCCATCTGTGCTGCTGCCAGAAAAAAAACGCATAAATTATCTAGTTATCCAAGACACTTTAATAGCATTTCAATGTCAAGTGTGTGCTGCTGAAAGTTCAAGCTAGGCAGCTGGATAAATAAACAAAATGACCATAGCTATGTGGAGTGCAATAACTTTTTTGTGGAAGCACACAACTTCTGCACAATCAAAACACATACTCCTAGCCCCCAACATGTGGGCGGAGCCAAAGCCCCTCTCTTGTGATGCTCAATTAATTGCCTGGCGACAGCTGCACTGTCAAGCCAGGCCATAAAAAATAATGTGCACAACTAGCTGCATGAAATCTCCCCAACAGACTGGAAGATTGGAGTATGACAAGAAATAAGGGTAACCCATGAGAACCTACAGAAAATACACAGGGCGGCAATGTAATGATAAAAAAAGCACATTAGGAGACAATTATATATGACCTTGGAAAAAAGTTATGAACATCAGAATCAACTCGGTATTTCATCAGCAGATAAATACAAAACAGTTACACCATACGTATACAGGAATAAACCTCAAGCTTGTTCAGAAAGGTGTGATCATGCAAAGTAATGAGTGCAAAATAACATTGTTTAGTTAATTAGTATAGAGAAATAAACTGCAGGTGCAAATTCGAAAATGTGTGGTAATCTATCCATGGTATTTAAAACAGCTGATGAAACAATGATTCGGCCTAATCCCCTAAAAAGCCTATTTGTATGGCCGTAGGAAATTCGACAGCGACAACAGGCTATGCATTTTGTGCAGAGGAAGAGGAATCCCGTCTCAGATCGTTTGCCTTTGTGAAAAGTTGCTCCCACTAAGAAAGTTCTGGCTGCGCCCAATATTGCGCGCAATATGCGCAATATACATCAGAACTTGCCAGGACGCCATACAAGATTACCTGAAAAGCAAATCAACTCAGTCGCCAGTTTCCTGAAATTCCTCAAATGCACTTTAAGCAGTTCTGCATTCTACACGACCTCAGTTGGAGGACAGATAACCACCGCTGCTGCTGTTGGGTTATGCTGACCGGGTGTAAACCCCATGCACTCTACTTGGCTTTTAGGGGTGGACTTCGTACTAGAACCCAACCCTGCACCTCTGGCACTGGACAAACTGCTCGTTATGAACTGCAGATCCTGTAAATATAGCACTTTAACTTCATCTGCTCTGACGGAGCAGGGTTGTTTTAGCACTATGTTTTTTTCCTACCTTCTTTCTTTTTACTAAAGAAATAGCTCTTTTAATTGTAATTATGGTCTTATCAAAATGAAAGATTTGTATTAACCCCTGAAGAACCCTTTGTAGCTGTATTGTAATGATTTTAATTAATCGCTATATATCTTATCCATGGTATTTACATTGCCAGAAAACAAAAAGCGCTGCATGGAACAGTAGGATGAATCGGAACACTTAAACAAGCATTTGCAATGCAATCGGTCTCGCCTTTGGGACCTTATATGTATTTAGCTATGCAGCACATTAGCCTGGGTGCTGAAACATCTATTGTTCTTTAACATGGAGGGAAAGTAAGCATCAAACTGCGTGACATGCCAGGTACTGGAACACATGGAGAGAAATATTGCCTTTCCGCGGGAAATGGTATAGTCCAAAGCTCTGTTTTTAATATAAAATCAGGGCCTTCGGTGGTCATATCACTGAAAATACAAGATTTGAAAAAAATATTATTGTCTACGGGTGCTCTTGGAAGACAATTTCTATGGACTGGAATCTAGAGAATGCTAAAGTGATTTTGGTATTTTACTGACCTATGCTGGTCGTTTTCTATCAAGAAAGTTAACCACTTAACCGCGGCGCGAATTCCGCCGCGGTGCGGCAGTTTAAAAGAGTGGGCGGGGCCGCGTCGGCCAACGGACGTGCGCAGCACTAGCGAGGTAGTGCTCGCGACGGCCGTTGGCCGACGGAAGCACGGAAGGGGTTAAATAGAGGCAGTTGCCAGAAAAAGAAAACAAAAAAAGAAAGTCCCTCAGCAGAAAGCAATTCTGGTATTTTACTGACTTCTGCTGGTTGTTTTCTGTCAAGACAGTTAAATAGAGGCAGTTGAACAGAACAAAAGTCCCTAAGCGGAAGCAGACAAGTCCTAGGGCTGATCTCCAGAGCCCACTAAGTACATACACATAGAAGTATATAATAAGTATATACTAAAGTATATACAAGAGGTCTCGGATGCTCGACCTAAAAATAAATAAATTGTGAAGGTTTGTGCAAAACTGAAGGCAACATAACAGGTGCAATAATCATGGGGAACCAACAAACAATTGAGATAATCAAACAGTAATTAATTAGAATCATAACATTCACCAAAACGGAGTGCATGTATATTGCCCTATACAAAACCCTAACGTGATGAAGAGAAAGTATAGTAAAGACGAGGCATGTAAAAGCACCCCGCATATACAACCACAACGAAGCTGTAGTGGTCACATAAGTGTGCGCTGACACACCGTACAAGTGGCATACTGGACTAGAATTTCACGCTCTCTAAACATGCAAATACTCCCAACAGAAATCAATAATGAGGAACAGATCATGGGATTTAGGCCAAGGTTCTATCTCTAGTACACATGGAGAATGACCAGATGAGAAACCACAGGCTAAATTGTCAGAAGCTGGCATTGTCCAGTTGTTATTTCCCTACCTGAAGAAAGCATTTTAAAATGCTAAGTATTTTTTTTCATTTTAATTACGCTTCAATTACAAAAAAATAATGAACTATAGTAAACACCAGTCGATTAAAATGTATATCTATATTTTAAATGAATTCAAAATTCTGACGAGAGAAAAAAGTTACTTACCTGTAATACTAGTCGTCCTTCAAAGGTAATAAGCACTGGATAGTCATGCAGGTGAGCGAGTTGCAGGAGCACTTTTAAAAATATATATTAAATACTCATAATTGATACTTTTTTATGGAAAGGCCAATTGTTTGAATAAAAACACTTTGGCAAAATATCTGCATGCAACACTGGCCATGTCTTGGTTACCTGATATTACAAAATAAAAAATAGGAAAATGTAACTTCGAAAAGAAACTATGTGGTAAGACAAGCGACCAGGCATATATTTCGCAAACCCGTTTAAAACTAAAAATGAAAGAGAACTAAGGAAATATTAACAAATAGGCGGTAGCTTTCTCAAACTGAAAACTGGCACTGCTCCCTTGAGGTAGCCCATAACATGAGTACCCTACATTGAGCTTTTTTGTGGCAGTTACCGCCAGCATAATTGTTATACCACTGCAAAAGTGGCAACACACCACCAGCAATAAGTGTGCACTTATGCCTCTGCTGGATTAACATGGGATGTTCGAACATGGAAGCCATCTTTGAAAGAAAACCTTTCTCCAAAAAGTAATTATTAGCCTCATGACAGTCCGGTTAAATGTGTGGTTCTCATATAGCGTCCTGTGCAGCGACCAGGTGTAGTTTACACTACACATGGCTACAGATTTTCAATCTCTGAAGTCACATGTTGTTTGGAGTGCTGGGTTATCTTTTTTTAGGTCTCGCCTGAGCAGCGCATGCGCTGCTCTGGCGAGACTTTTAGTAAGTGGGCTTCAAAAAGCCGACCACAGCTTTTTGTGTGGCCTAGAGCGTGCGGTTACGCACACAGTAACGCGCACAGGCGCCATCTGGCTTTCCTCTCAGGGCCTTTAGCCGTCGCTCTTCCAGGCGCGCGCGCGCACCACTCACAGGCTCACCTCCTGCTCCCCCTCCTTTAGCCGTCGCTCTTCCAGGCGCGCGCGCGCACCACTGGCAGGATCACCTCCTGCTCCCCCTCTCAGTTAATAGTTAACTTTCGCGGCCGCTGGGCCGCGCTTGTGTATTAGCGCTTGTTATTTATTAATGGCGCTCGTGTGCTTCAAAATTGTTTCTTGCCTTTTGTCCAAGGCAGTCCCCTCCCACCTCCGACAGCATGGTTGAGCGCCTTCATTTATTTAATAACAGCGCCGCTTGCAGACCCCTCCCACCTCCCGACACAGCATGGCAGTGAGCCTTTATGTATTAACGGCGCCCATGTACTTCGAAATTATTTCTTGCCTTTCCTTCAAAGCAGACCCCTCCCACCTCAAAAACAGAATCGCCGAGCCTTTATTTAATAACAGTGCCGCTTTCACTTTGGGGTCGTCTGCTTGGAGTGCTGTTTATTGGATTGCCTCAAAAGCACACCCCTCCCACCTTCCAATGCAGCACGCGCCTTTATTTATCAACAGCCCCACATAGGCGCTCGTGTGCTTCAAAATTGTTTCTTGCCTTTCGTCCAAGGCAGTCCCCTCCCACCTCTGATACAGCATGGTTGAGGGCCTTCATTTATTTAATAACCGCGCCGCTTGCAGATCCCTCCCACCTCCCGACACAGCATGGCAGTGAGCCTTTATTTATGTATTAACGGCGCCCATTTACTTCGAAATTATTTCTTGCCTTTCCTTCAAAGCAGACCCCTCCCACCTCAAAAACAGAATCGCCGAGCATTTATTTATTTAATAACAGTGCCGCTTTCACTTTGGGGTCGTCTGCTTGGAGTGCTGTTTATTGGATTGCCTCAAAAGCACGCCCCTCCCACCTCCCAATGCAGCACGCGCCTTTATATATTTATCAACAGCCCCACTTTTACTTTACATTTAAGGGATAGAGCTGAGAGCTGCGCTTCAAAACACAGCTTTATTTCTCCACAGCGACATGCAACTCCTCCCTTGGTTGCTTCCCCTGTAGCTCTCACTACAGAGAGGCAGTGGCTGCTGAGTTCCATCCGCTCCTTAATTGTTCTTGTTGATACATTCTTAAGATTCAATGGGTGGCGTGGCGTCCCCCCGCCAGCATCCTGTGCAAACAAGCTGCAGCCTGGGGCTCTGCCTACTGCTGCTCTGCGCACAGCACATAGGGACTGGAGCAGGGCTGCTGCTGCATTCCACAGCTACCAGTAAGTGCAGGACATCCTAACTTCCACGTACTCCGTAGCCCCAGTCTACCACCCCACCTCTGTGTGCATAAAGTGTGCATCCCGGCAGTGCTGTCTCAGACTGCTCACCCAGTCAGCCCGTGTGGGCCCTCAGTATTAACACAGGCATCCTCGCACAACCAACACTATAAAATATTGCCATTCAGGGTGGCGTCAATAGCTCTAAATCTCATTGTTATTCAACTAGACCCCATCCATGATGCTTTCGTAGAAAACATACAAACACAGCGGCAATCTGTCTATGCCTCCTGCTTCCTGATTTTAAGCCGTTTCCTCTATGTTTTCGTTAAATTTTCAAACTAATATAATTTTGTGTGTCTACGCCATAGCTTTCGTCCCCGGGCTCAGTCATTATCACACCGGTCTCCTTTTAAACCGCTTTTAATCCCCCGAAGGATGCTTATCTCACTGCCATGCAAATACTTAAGCTTTGCCTGAGGGAGACACATTACAAGCTCAAAAACACTGTGTTAAAAAGATCTCAACTGCAGGACCGAGGCATGCTCTCAGTGAGGCTTTCAATTCAGTTCCAAAGTCAGCTGCTTTACCTGTTACATTACTGCACTGCAATAAAAACAAGCATTTGCAATGCAATAGGTCTCGCATTTACGCAAGTTTAAGCTATTGGCATTGTAAATGACAATGCATTTTATTTATGTTTCAAAAACCAAAACATAAATAAAAGGCATTGTCATTTACAATGCCAATAGCTCAAACTAATGTAAATGCGAGACCTGTTGTATTGCAAATTAATTGTTTGGTTTGTGTGCCTCAGTAAATTCCTTACTTTTCATTGGTAAATCATGGCCATTTGTCCCTCCCTTTTGGTGTGTGTTCCATCCCATGGCGACTGACCATGTCACAGTTTTTTTTTTGCTTCTCGCCTTTTAGGATAACTGGCCAACAATTTTTTCCGATTGCCTGGGCTTGTGTGTTTGGAATGTTGTTTGTTCGCTTTCGGAGGCAAACGCGTGCAGCTGATGTTTTCAACCACACATGTTATTTTAACTTCAGAAACACACTTGTTACTTGACTTCGCCTTTGGGACCTTATAAGTGTTTAACCATGCAACAGCTAATGTTGTTGCACCAAGGATATTGTGCTGCATAACTAAATACTTATAAGGTCCCAAAAGCGAGACCTATTGGCTATGCCAATGCTTGTTAACCATTGACATGGACATTGTGTCCCACAAGGAGTTTTATGGTGGCTGATCCCCCCCCATACCCGTCCACCCATTTTTTCTGTAGAATTTTTTTACTTATTAGTGAGAGGTGCTATAACAGTAGCCTCAGCCATTGTTTTGTAAATCATATCTATGATATGTATTTCAATAAGAATTTAGGTTTGTTATATATTTAGGTTTGTTATTTTATAAATAGGCTCTTTCTTGTTGTGAGGAGGCCGCTGAATCCGTGTAGCGCCCAGGAATCTGTCAACACATTTAAAACAGGCATGGACTCAATAAGGAAAACAAAAATGTAAACACAGACGGAATGTAATTTTTTTTTTAAAAAGACTTTGGTGGTAGAAGGTCTATAATCGATATCGATCGCCCTGCGTGGGCATCGCATTGACAAGAAAGAATGCCAGACTAGATATGAATGTTAACACCCAAACATTTGGTAAACAAGAGAAATTGGGTGTTTTTTTTGTAAATGTGAGACTAAAGAATACGTATTGGACATCAGTGATGCATTTCAGTCAAAAGAACCAAACCTCATTATAAAAAGAGTAAAGATTTGGCCAAGCAAAATAATTGCGTGGAGTATTTAACAAGTTAACAAATCATTTTTCCTTGCTAGGGAAATCATAATATGACAAAGATATGATCCTAATCAACAGGGGGTTTCTGGATCCCTTACAGTTTATAGCTCATATGGCTGTCATGGTGCCCATACAACACACGCACTTGCCTGCACAGTCAACAGCCAGCCAAAAAACGCATTAAGAAACGTCAGGGCTGGGAGGCAATAGCTAGAACCATGGCCCCATGCACAGAGAATCCCTTATGTCAAAGAAGGTTCAAAGCTTTCTACTGCCTGGGCCCTGGACAGTCTTTTTCCCGGAAGCATAAGGAAGCCATTTCTTTATCATCTAAGGCTCCACCGAACCACATGCAGCTGGCTGGTCTGTTCCTGGGCAAATAAACAACAACAAAAAACCTCAAGCAAAAAGTGGTTTCTTCTGGACTAGTCTATTAGGTTTGGCAAATGGCATCACTCATGCCAAATTATCCATTACGAGGCAATTCACTCCAAATTATTGCAAACAGTATACATCTCTCCAAATGCAAGCAACTACCGGCCAATACAATGACTTTAAAAATCAAAAGGATTTCCTGAAAATGTGAATGGCACCTCAAACAATGCACTAGGTGAAGGGGGCTAACCTGAAACCTCAACTGGTATATTTTTTGAGTGTTGTTATCATGAGCAAAAGAATACAATAAATCTGTCTTTAAGCCAGCCCTACGAAGCAAACTGTGTGATGAATCCACAATTTTGAGAAATTTGACGCGCTTTAATAAGAAATTCCGCGGGTCCTTCTTTCATGCAGCTCTAGAAGTGTACAGGGCATAGGCAATATCAGCATTGTTGTATGACGAAGTCATTTTGGTGGCATAGTGAGCAGCAATGACATTAACACAACACTGCTAAAATGAGAAATACCAATGGAGGGACAGCAGAAAGAACAGCTTTCATCACGAACTAGGCAAGAATATGCTCATATATCCATCAGAAGATGTTATCCAGTTGGACACATTAGCCTGGTTACTCTAGCGTAGCCACCTTAATAAGCAAACACTAAGTAAAATAGGATAACCAGATGCTCAAAGCAACAAGTAATGACAAAGCCAAAATGTATCCCTCATCCGCGATGCTGTGCAGCATGACTAAAGTAAAAAAAAAAAAAAAAGCGTTTGATGCAGCCCCTCGCTCCATTTTGTAGGATCCCGCACCAGACACGCGCTCCTACAAAATTAAGTGGGCAGTTTTTTCTTTTTAGGTACAGATACGAATTGGATCAGAAAATAAAACGAAAAAGCATGGAAAGGTGTTTTTTTATTTTTAAAGCAGGTGGGTAAGGGGAGATGAAGCAACACGGGGAGGGTGAGGTGAATGGCAAAGCAACACAGGAGAGGGTGAGGGGTGAACGGCAAAACAATATCGGGGAGGGTGGTAGAACACCTAAGCAACTCAGGAGGGGACACAAATGCGATGGGGCTGAGGGTTGGAGGGGATGCAAACGCAATGGAAGCAAAAGCACACGGGGATCAGGGGAAGTAACAAAGGACGCAGGTGGAGGGTAAGCAAATGCAGGAAGCACACAGCGAGCAGAGCAAGTGGAAGAATGTTGTGGAGAAGCAGTCGGGCAGCAGAGCAGCATGGACTGCAGGACGACAGACGGTCAAGAACATATGCACTCGAGTGCTTCACAGAAAAGAAAAAAGTAGTACTTGAAAAGCAAGCATTTATGACAGCCAATCAAAGATACTGTAAAGAGGCTAGGCTCCATGGGTGGGAAAACCACAAGATTGACAAGCTGGAACATGAATAAGAGGCAGGCAAATTGGAGTGGTGAGGAAAGCCAACTAACAGTAAGCAATGGGTGAGCTTGAAGCCCCTCTATTTTCTTGGTAAGTATTAATATGCCCCAGAAAAGATAGCGCTTGCGCCATGTAGTAGGTTCCACCTAAAAAGAAGGGTTATAAAACCATCCCTAAGGTGCCAGGCTGGGAATATTAAAAGTAAAAATTTGACTACACTAACATAAAATGCACTGAAAGTAAAAATAAATGCAACTGTGGATTAGAGATTATAAACTGTCAAACAAGATATGCACACTAATTCATTGAGTACGTATTTGAAAAAGGTTATACGTTTCACATGCTAACTTGCTTGCTAGGTTCGAAGAACAAACGCAATTCCAGCAGCAGTTCTGAAATGGTGTCATTAAATAATACATTATACTGTAATCCAAATTCAATAGTTTACATCTATGGACTTCAGAATAGTCATCCCTGCTGGGATTCAAAGCAGGGATCCGTATGATTCCACGGAACCCTGCATCTACTGCACAACACAGGTTATATTGCTAGGTCAAAGTCTTGTGCATGTCATCAAATTCCAGCTCGGTACACACTGCCACACCACTGGTCTGAAGGAATAGGCATTAGGAACTAAAAAATATAGAACCAATCTATTTACAGACGGAGCAAAGGATGCTGCTCTTTCCAGGATCTGTCTCACAAAGCAAAAGCCAAGCAGGTGTTAGGCAGATGTATATGCACATTAACGTCTTATGCCACCACAGCTCCAAAGGCTTAAAGGTGCTCTTGCTCATCCCTATCAGTTCCAAACCAAACACCAAAGTCAATGTCCTGGCCCAAAAGTACATCGGAGTATGTTGACCACAAAAATGAAGACTTATTGCTTGTGCGACTCAAACAATATGCAACATGAGAATGTGAGCAAAAACTCTAACAGCCCAGCTTTAAACAACAAGCATTGGCATAGCCAATAGGTCTCGCCTTTGGGACATTATAAGTGTTTAGCCATGCAACACTTGATGTTGCACCAAGGATATTGTGCTGCATAATTAAATACTTATAAGGTCCCAAAGGCGAGACCTATTGGCTATGCCAATGCTTGTTTTAATTAGTCTTACATTTTATTTCTATGTGCCTTTTTCCATCACACCTTCATAAACATTCATCTACAAAGAAGTGATACAGTGTCTAAACTTACCAACAGAGGCACTGCTATTCAGCATCAGTGCAGCACCACATCAGCATCACTTCAGCAAAACAACAACTCAGCATCGCTGCTCACTCCACTACACCTAAGCACCAATACAGCACCACCACCTCAGCTTCACTAAGCATCAAAGCTTAAAAACATTGCCAAAGCCAATAGCTCTGGCTGAACACTTATAAGGTCACAAAGGCGAGACTATTAGCTATGCCAATGCTTGTTTATTTTTTACCTGCCCAGTTCGGGTGTCATTTTAAGGTTCGGCAATTTATTAAAAAGATCTTGAAAGGTGTTGAGTTTGTTATTTGCTGTTTGTGGCGTTGGGTGATGTTTTCTCCCATTCTGCTCGATGCCGTCCCTGGGCACTCTGTGCCACAATGGGACAATTCTATTACATACAGTAGGTGTTTAGGCGGTCATGTACTGTGGCATGTTTTTGAGGCCTGTGCTACAGATTTGGAATTGCTTTTACCTGCTCCTCTTCGTGGATTATTCCTGTATTAGCTACAAGGCACAATGTATGGTGCTAGGCTGATGATTCCTGACTTACACTTTGTTGGTTATGGAATATGCCCTCCGTGTCCACATAGGTGCACTCCTCTCTGGGTAAGTATAACTCAGGTGAACAGGAATATATAATCAACATTGGTAAAACCAATCAGTCTGGTTATTTTAAAGGACAAAGTGCTTGTCGATTGATTGGTGAGTTTGTGTGTCTATTGTGTGTTTGCGTGATTGGGTGAATATGAGAATAAGTCAGTGGTTGGGGCATGAGTGAGTGGATGGATGAATGAGTAAGTGACATGGCTATGTAACTGCATGCATGAATGTTTGAGTAATGAGAGCAAAGATGGATGGGAGACTAGATGAAAGGGTGAGTACATGACTGGACGCAAAGAAGTTACAGCGATCTTGGAGGCTGAACCTTCGTAAAGCAGCAGTGAACTGAGAGGCTACACGGGCCCAATCTGAAATGTCACTGTGTCTGACCATATTGTCTGTCTGTAGCTCAGTTACTCTACACGAACCATAGACCTCACTGAACACTGAACAGAATTGTTCTAACAAAGTGCCCATCTCTGAATACAGCACAGAAGTCTGCCAACAGAATTGGGAAGATTACTGAAATATAGTGTAACACAGAGCCATATTTACAAAATATGGCCTTCTGCTACTTTCTTCACCTGCAATGAGGCGGAAACAGGCTGCCTAGCATGCACCGTGTAGCAGAGGTGTGTGCATGTTCTTATACTTATCCCCTTCCAATATAAAATACTATTCCCAAACAACTTTTAAAACATTAGATGTATGCTGTACAGTGAAGCAAACATGCAATTTGGGATCTGCTTGGAGACATCCATATATTTCTTCAAATTTGTGCCTGCCTCAAGGTGGCATTTTATAAATGCAAAGCCTGGTCTGACAATTTTAGTAGGTAGGGCTTTGTCTCAAAAAAATCATTAGTGCTTCCGCTGCAAAGCAGCACAAAGCATAGAAATGCAGTAATCTAGCGGAAAAAAAAGTTTTGTGCTGAAAAGTAAATCCTCTTTCAAGACTTTTGCGCCGCTTTGGGTCACTGCTTGAATTTATAGTAATGAAAAGTCTTGATAAATCGCCTGTATATCTAAAATACATTGAGTAAATGTGTATTATTCACATTTCCAGTAGCACCTTTAAATACCAAAGAGTGTAGCTGCATCTGTAAGCCAGTGATCCATGAACACCCTATGTCTTATGCCACAAGCTACAGGTTATAAATGTCAAATTGCACAGAGGCTGACATTTTAACTCCTCATTATTAAAATGTATGTCCTAAACTTTTATAGGGCCACTGTTTGCCAGGCTGCATTCTGGTAGGTATGGCATCCTCAAATAAATGAACCAATTTCTTTACGGTGGAACGTATGCCTAAAGGCCTTTGAAAACCTGGCAGCAACCAGTATGCAGCCTTTTACTACCAGTTCCCTATGAATTTTAAATTGCTGCCCAGTTGTTACATATAACATACAGAAGGGTGCTGAATGAGCAAAAGAAATCACATGGGCTGAACGTGTACATTCATGTCTTATTTTAAACAATAATACAGTGGTGCAAGAGCACTGAAAGGAAATATCTACATAAATCATTGTTAGAACATTTAATCTTTAGAGGTTATCCGTCATCTCAAATTACCAAATGAATTGTTAGCTTAATTATGCCACGGAACTTTAGAAACTGTCACTGAGCCATTCCACCACTTTTGTAATAGAACAACATGGGCCATTCAGTGTCCCAAGAATCCTTTCTCTTCCTTTGGACATTTTTTCGAAATCGGAGGCAGGACAACTACTTGTGGTTTGACTGTAATGCTATTAAAAGCACAATTTGGGACAGCGACGTATCAAACAATAGTGGGTGTTTCATTTACAGGGGTTTTAATTGCAGATTTCCATAGTGACATTTTTGTAATCGACATAGCTTTTTTACAGTCTGCACCACTGAAGAGTAGTTCTTCCTTCTTTTTCTACTTTTATATTCAGGGTTTTGGCTTGTGAAAAGATTATTATTAGAACTAGAAGATGTGTACCTATAAACAACGAGATTTGTAGTAATTGTGTATAATTATCACAAAGCGGATATTTAAAAAAGCCACTAGGTGGAGCTGCGAGAATAGAAAGACAAACGAAGCTAATTTTAAAACACCCGTGCACGCAGGGTCTGATGAAAAAGGAAAGAAACCAGGTTGTGAAAAGGGGGTAGCGAACCAAATAGGAGAAAAACATGAAGTTCTTCCATATTAGTCGCGCTCGTTGACTAAAGTGGAAAGAGTAGACCGAGCTCAAGTAAACGAAGAGGCAAGGAAAACATGTGTAAATGTGAAGCGCAGTTTGGAAAGGAAATATACAGACATAGTGTACGTAAAGCACCACTCTATCTAAACAAGCAGGAAAGCAGCAATGACGGCAGGGAGGAGGCGGGAGCGAGGAGGCAACAGATGGCTTAATGAGCCATGACGAGAGAGGAAAGCCAGATGGCGCCTCTGCTCGTAAGCGCGCGCCCGTGACCGCAAGCTCTAGGCCATAGTGGTAGCATTTCTGAAGCCCACTTACTAAAAGTCTCGCCAGAGCAGCGCATGCGCTGGCTCAGACGAGACCTAAAAAACAGTGGCAAAGGAAATAGGTCTGGCCTTGGCAAGCTGGTGTGATGGTCATTTTTTATTTTACTATATGCTATAAATAAAAAAGAAAGCATGCTACAGCAACATTTCCATCCTCTTCTACACAGACAACATGCAACTTATACTCTGCCTCTCGAATAAGACCCAAGACACAAGAAACAAGTTCAGCGCCTGCATGACCGAAGTCCCTACCTGCATGAAAGCCAACTGTCTCAAGCTCAACATAGTCAAGACAGAAGTAGTGATCTTTGGCAAGAACACCTCAACATAGAACTCCAACTGGTGGACGACTGGACCTGGCCCGCACCAAGAAACTAGGAATAATCAACAGCAAACAAGACATGACCACACAAGTAAACGCTATCAATGCATCCTGCTCCCTCACCCTGAAGAGGAGGACTATACTTGAGGGTCAATTCATGTATCCCCTGTTAAGTAAACACCACAGGACACTATCGTTAATTTTTGTTTATTTCATGTTGGTTTAATACACAAAATGTCTAACGTTGTTTCACGAAAGTATAAGCCTGTTTGTTGTTCGATCTGATCAGAATTGTGTATGCATATTATAGGAAGCTGACTCTGTATATACTATACCAAAATGAGGTATAGTGTGCACAGAGTCCAGAGGAACCCCAAAGGTAGGCAGAGGTAGAAGTAGATAGCACCTTACTCTCGATTTGTGGTAGTGTGGGTGAGCAGTAAGGCTTTATCAGAGGGTAGTGTTAAGCATTTGTTGTACATACTCAGGCAAGAAGTGATGTCACACACTCAAAGACTGAACTCAGACCAATTTGTTTGTATCAAAAATATTATTTAGTTATTTTATATCTAGAATCAAGCCAAGCCTGGTGCAGGTAAGTGAAATAATACTTTGCAAAATCTTACGCAGTGATTTACAGATATCACACTGAGACATTCCTTTGACAAAAAGTAAGTAATTCACTTTTAGTACATTTGTAGTTTTTCAATGTTTCATACCAACCAACTCCACACATAGAAGAATTTTTAAGGAAAAGAAGTCAATGCAATCCTATGGAAGGAAAGGAAGTGAACAGTTTGCAGGTAAGTACTTATTTGTGAGAGTTGGTATTCTGGGGTTAGAACCAGGGTTCCCTCGGGGTCAAGGATGCACTCAGAACACCCTCAGCGGCACTAGGGCGGCCGGGTGCAGAGTGCCGAGGCCCAATGTTATCCAATAGG
This sequence comes from Calotriton arnoldi, assembly GCA_963921515.1. Lineage (NCBI taxonomy): Eukaryota > Metazoa > Chordata > Amphibia > Caudata > Salamandridae > Calotriton > Calotriton arnoldi. The sequence goes on from CAWUFW010002575.1 coordinate 244,731, forward strand.
GGATAGGGGGTATCCGGTTGGTGGCTGCTCACGAGCAGGCCACACGGTTGTGGGAGCAAAGCTCCTGGTATTAGGCTCAGGGCAAAGGCGGATCAGAGTTAGCACCTAAAGTACACCCGCAGCGGCGCAGGGGCAGATGGGTGCAGGGAGCCGTTTTGGCATCAGGTGCCCTGTTGTTTTCAAAGGGAGTTCTCCGGTTGCAACAAACACTGCAGGCTCGGGGACAAAGATCTTCTGGAGGTAACCACCGGTTGGAGAGGTAAGTTGGGATGCCTGGGGATGCTGGGACACCGTCAGTTGGGCCACCCAAGGCCATGGGACGTCGGGTGCAGGGGTGTCTTTAGGCGTCAGGTTTTCTTACCAGCTCCGGTCGCGGGGGATCCGCCAGAAAGGGGCTGCAGTCATCGATTGGAGATTCGAGGCAGGTCAGAGATCACCAGATCTCAGGTCAGGATCGCCGGGGAGACCTCCTTATGGTGTTGGGCCACTCGAACTCGGAGACAAAGTCTTGGTTTTGGAAGGCAGGGCAGGTCTTTCGGGTTCCTGAGGGCTGCTGGCTGCAGGACACCCGGGATTTCCCTGAAGCAGGTTTGAGGTGCAGACAGGCCGGTGGGGCTGGGGAAACGTCAGTGGGCATCCTCCTCTTCTTTGTTCAGCACGGCTTCTTCGGTCCTTCTTCTTTTCTTCTGGTCGGTTCTTGTCTGAGGAGGTAAGGTTCAGGGTTGCCCCTAAATGGAAAATGCTACTTACCAGTATGCATCTGTTCTTGGCATGTAGAGCTGTAGATTCGTATACTTGTGCATAGATCGCCATCTGGTGTTGGGCTCGGATGTTTGCACTTTGTTTTTGTCTTGGAAGAAGTTCTTTGTAGTCACGAGATAGGGGACTCCTCCTTGGGATCATAGTGCGCATGGGCATCGACTCCACCTTCAGATTGTTTTTCGCCATAAAGGGTGATAGTGGAGTTTGTGAGAAACAGAAAAGGATGTCCATGTGTGATGTATCTAAGTAAGATAGTGCTGGAACAGATAGAGGTATCCAGGGAGGCGGGTGGGCGTATACGAATCTACAGCTCTACATGCCAAGAACAGATGCATACTGGTAAGTAGCAGTTTCCGTTCGAGGCATATGAGCTGTAGATCGTATACTTGTGCATAGACTATACAGCAGTTACCTCTTTAGCGGTGGCTACCTGTATCTGTTGCAGTGGTTTGAAAAAGTGTTCTTAATACAGCCTGGCCCACACTAGCTTGTTGTTTTGCTTGCACATCTACACAATAGTGTTTTGTGAAAGTGTGTGGTGTAGCCCAAGTTGTTGCTTTGCATATGTCATCTAGAGGAATGTTTCCTAAGAATGCCATAGAAGCTCCTAGTTTGCGTGTAGAATGCGCTCTAGGGGGAATGGATAACGTACGCTTTGCTTTTGATAGCATATCTGAATGCATTTAACGATCCACTTGGCAATTCCAGCTTTTGATATAGGATTGCCTTTATGTGGTAGTGAGAAAGATACAAAAAGTTGTTTAGTTTTCCTAAAAGTTTTTGTCCTTTGAATGTAGTAAAGGATGGCTCTTTTGACGTCAAGTGTATGAAGAGCCCGTTCTGCCACTGAGTCTGGTTGAGAGAAAAAGACTAGAGACAAAAAGGTACGGAGTTCCTTAGGTGGGATATTGGTCACCTTGTGTATACTCTAGGTAGTGAGGAGGTGGGGAATACCTCCTATCGGAACTGGGACCCTCACACACCCAGCAAGCTAAGTGTCATGCTTCATCATATGGGTCTGCTCCTCGTCGGGCCAGCGCTGCAATGCTCGACGGGCACCCATAAAGGGGCTCTTTATCGGAGATCTTTTGTTCCTCGCTGTATAGGTGCCGTGGGTGTGAGGGGCCTAGGTACGTGTAGATGTGGGATGTGAATGTAAAACAGGTAAAGGAAGCCTCTATGATGAATTTTATTCTGTAAGGGTCCCAACCTGATTAAAAGAAATGGAGGGGGGCGAATGTTTTGTTGTAATGTGACAAAAATTTCGCTCAACCCCTAGATGGTCAACATGTTTCTCGCCTCAATAAGTCACGGAAGTGATCAGCTGGCGATTCTTCAGGAACGAGTGAATAATAAAAACTATCTACAGTGGGTGGCAAGGTGCAACACTACCTACCAATTGCTCTACCCGTGGGTCATTACCCCGAGAAAAGGCAGCCAACCTCTTCCAGGTATCTAATTCTGCCTCATCGGTTAGCAGCGAAGTATGGGGACACTCAATGTAGTGTCTCTGCTCCCGCTCGGAGCCTCGTGGCTGACCTACCCGCTCTTGGTTGCCATTTCTCCTGTAAGAGACGCATTTGGAGTCTTGCATGAGGTACGATTAAAATGCAAGAGGCCATCATTCCTATTAGTTGCATAAACACTCGAGCTGGTAGTGAGTGTTGAGACTGAAACCTTGTTATGAGAGTTTGCATGGTTGCTATCCTGACTGGATTGGGATATGCAAGGGCTTTGGAGGTATCTATTGTGGCACCTAGATATTGGTGGGTGTGGGAGGGTTGAAGATGTGACTTGGTGAGGTTAATCGTGAATCCTAAGCGGGGCAGCAGCTGGATTTTTTGGTGTGTGTGTTGCACACAATCGCTGCGTGACTTGGCTTTTATAAGCCAGTCGTCGAGGTAAGGAAACACATGAATGTGCTGTCTTCACAAGTGAGCTGCTACCACTGCGAGGCATTTTGTGAAGACCCTGGGTGCTGTAGTTAGCCCGAAGGGGAGCACTTTGAATTGGCAGTGCTGACCGTCTACCACAAACCGTAGATATTTCCTGTGAGTAGGGTGAATAGGAATGTGGAAATAGGCGTCCTTGAGATGTAAGGTGGCAAGGAAATCACCTTGTTGGAGTAATGGGAGGACCCGTTGGAGAGTGACCATGTGAAAGTGGTCGGATTGTATGTATAGGTTCAACGGTCTGAGGTCTAGTATTGGCCTGAGAGTACCGTCCTTTTTTGGGATGAGAAAGTAAAGGGAGTACACTCCTGTGCCTTGATGGTGTATGGGAACCGTTTCTATTGCGTGTTTTTGCAAGAGAGAGAGAGAACCTCTTGTTTGAGAAGCGCGAGATGTTCCGTGAACATGTGACGCTGTCTGGGTGGTATGTGTGGAGGAGTAGAGGTGAGTTCCAGGCAGTAACCATATTGGATAATTTGTCTCACCCACCTGTCTGTGGTGATGGAATTCCAGGCAGGTAGGAACTGTGATAGTCTTCCCCCGACTGGAGTCGAATGTTCGGGGGGAAGTGGTGGGAAGTCACTGCTTTGTGGTAGGGGAGGAGCAGGTGTTATTACCACGGCCTCTCCCTTTGGTGTTATTGCCTCTGTATCCCCCTCTAAAATATCCTCTATCAGAGGAAGTTTGAGTGGGGCTTTTGTATGACGAAGAGTTGTCTGTACCAATGGTTTTGGAGGCGCCCCTATAAAAGGAGCGACGAAAGGAGCCTCTAGCTGTTGGTAACTGTAGGGCCCCCATAGATTTAGCTGTCTCAGTGTCCTTCTTCATCTTTTCTAAAGATGTGTCTACAGTAGGCCCAAATAGGTGTTCTTGATCAAAGGGCTGATTAAGAATTTGAGACTGCACCTCCTGTTTAAAACCAGATATGCGGAGCCATGCGTGCCTGCGCAGTAAAATACTTGTGTTAACAGCACGAGATGCTGTGTCCGCTGCATCAAGAGCACATTTAATTGAGGTGTTGGTAATGAGCTTTCCCTCTTGTATGAGGTCGTTAGCTTTTGCCTTATATTGCTCTGGAAGATGTTGCATTAATGTCTCCAGTTCATAGTAATGCGCCCTGTCATACCTGGCCAGTAAAGCTTGGGCGTTAGCATTGCACCAGTAATTTGCCGCCTGTGACGCAACCCGTTTACCAGATGCGTCTAGTAATTTTGATTCTTTATCTGGCGGAGGGGCATCACTTGTTGTCTGGGAGTTTGCCCGTTTACGGGCATTTGTAACCACTAGAGAATCTAGAGGGAGTTGCCCCTAGATATAAACAGGATCATTTGGAGCTGCTTTATATTTTTTATCAACCCTGGGGTTGAGAACTCTAGCCCTGACAGGGTCTTTAAATACATCAGGGGCATACCCTTGAGCATAGGTAAAGTATTTGTTGCCCTTTGAGTTTGTGTGAAGGTCTCTAGCAAAAAGTCTTCATCCGAAGGGGGTGAGTGTAATTCTACCCCATGGTATTTGGCTGCTCTGTCTATGAGTTGTGCATCATAATACACCCAGGGGTCAGGTGGTGGAATACTGTGGATGTCATCATCGTGGACATCCCCTTGTGGGTGTCCCCCCCCCCACATCCCCCAAGTCATCCTCATCATCCTGTGGTGGAGGTGAAGAAGGAGGTAGTGAAGAGTGTGCTGGAGAAAGTGGCACAGTTGGAGGTGGTGGAGGGGGAGAGGAGGGTCTAAGAGGTGAAGTTGCCATGTCCTTTCTTTTTAAGGGTAACTCAGGTGCTTCTGAGGTGTCCAATTTCCTTTTCCTAGGTGGCAATGCAGTCACATGACCTGTAACAGGGTGAATATGTAGAGTTTTCTGCTTCGGACCCGGGGGATCTGGATGAAACAGTTCTTCGGGGCCTTTGTCTTTTTTCGGCACCGAGGATTTTCGTTCCGAATGGTGCTTTGACTTAGTCTCTGTAGCTTTAGGAGGGGTCTTGGTCTCCTTATGCTTCGGTGGAGTTTTGGAGTCCGAAATCATCTTCGGTTCCGAAGTTTTCTTCGGGTCTGAGGGCTTGTTTTCGGCGTGTTTCGGTGCCGAAGGGCTCAGCGTCGAAGCCGTCTTCGGTGCTGATGGAACAGGGCGTGGCACTGTGTCTATTTTGGATCTTTGTTTCGGTGCCGGGGATTGTTTGTCGGTACCGATACGCGGCTGGTTTGGTTTGGAGCCGCCGTAAGGCTTTACTTTGGGCTTCGGAGCCGGGCCCGAGGGCGGGGCGTCGGAAGCATTGTCCCAGTGTGAACCTGAGCCCGAAGGTGAAGGTGTTACCGGAGCCTTAGTTTGAGTCTTAGTTGGGGCAGGGGCATCGAGGTCAGTACTCACGGTCCGTTGCCCTGGAGTAATGGATTGATCCTTGGCGTCTGAGTCTTCTTCGGAGACGATGATGTCCTCATCTTCCGGTTGCTGTTGTTGTGGAGCCTCGGGATCTGCATCGAAGATGTCGTCCGGCGCCGAAGCCGTTGGTGGAGACATTACGTGACGTCAAGCCCGGCGATCACGTATAGTCTTTTTGGATCTGAAGGAAGCACAGGCCGGGCAGTCTTTGTCCTCGTGTTCTGGAGAGAGGCAAAGGTTACAGACCTCATGGAGGTCAGTGTGTGGGAATTTGGCACCACACAGGGGGCATTTTTTAAATGGAATTCTTTCCATTGACTGCAGGCCTGGTGGCACCGATTGGCCCAACGGCCCACGTCGACGACCGGAATCGAAGTTGTGGTGAATACTTTGGATGCGCGTGGAAGGGTAAGGCGATCGAAACAATACCGTTGAGCGGTGAGGGATTGCGCGTCGAAGGGGGATCGAGTACGACACCGACCCGGAGCGCAGCAATTTACATCCGAACCCGATGGCGGAAAAAAACAATCTGGGTGGAGTCGATGCCCATGCGCACTATGATCCCAAGGAGGAGTCACCTATCTCGTGACTACAAAGAACTTCTTCCAAGACAAAAACAAAGTGCAAACATCCGAGCCCAACACCAGATGGCGATCTATGCACAAGTATACGATCTACAGCTCATATGCCTCGAACACTAGATTAATGGGCATTACAGGTAAGTAAAGGTCGGGACCAATGGGTCCCTTCCGTGAGGTGGGTACATCCCCTATTATGCCACCCTCCAATGGGAGGGTGGCATATGCCTCTCTCTGGTTGGCTGGGTCCCACATCTGCAAGATGGCGGGGACTGAGAGTTGTGCTTCACCTCGCCTCCCCCACCTGAGGGGTGGGGTTGGCAAAGGTGAGCACACCTCCCTTCCTCACCTGGTTTTCCCGCCGATTCTCCCGCCCAAAGTGGGGGTCAGAACCGGTGTGGGCCAGTTGCTGGAAGCAGCAAAAGGCTGGGGTAGCTCACAAAGGCGACAAGCCTTTGAAGCTTCCCCCTTCGTGGACCCTGCCCATCCTGGGGGGAGGAGGCTTGGCACCTTGTCCCAGGATGAGCATTGTTTCAGACCCCCCAGAGCAGCAGGCGTTCGACCCAGGGCTCCAGAAACATGTCTGGTGGTGGCAGCTGGTGAGCAGCCACTCAGCCAGGACACTCGATTTAGGTTGTTTTTCAGGGGGCATCTCTAAGATGCCCTCTGAGTGCATTTTTCATAAAATCCCACACTGGCATCAGTGTGGGTTTAATGTGCTGAGAAGTTTGATACCAAACTTCCCAGTTTTCAGTAAAGCCATTATCAGGCTGTGGAGTTTGTAATGACAAACTCCCAGTACCATATACTCTTAATGGCATTACTGCACTTACAATGACTACAAATTGGCTTAGACACGGTAGGGGTACAGGGCTCATGCACCTGTACCCTCACCACTGGTATAGTGCACCCAGCTAGAGGGGTGGCTGACCTATGCCAGGGCAGTGGGTTGTAGGCATGGCACACAGGGATGTGTGCCATGTCGACTCTTCACTTTGTTCTGCACCAAAACATATATATATACATACATATACATATATATACACACACATATATATACATATACATACATATATATACATATACATATATATACATATACATATATATACATATACATATATATACACATATATATACATATACATATACATATATATACATATACATATATATACACATATATATACATATATATACATATACATACATATACATATATATACACATATATATATATATATATATATAAATAAGAGAGAGAGAGAGAGAGAGAGAGATGTATATATATATATATATATATTATCTACTGGCGGTCGCCAGTAGATAGCTATAGTTACAACCTATTATCCATAGGAAATCCGCGACATTCTATTTGAAATAACTCTCTTGCCGGTTGACGTATCTTCGCAAAATTTTCAAACTTTGTGGGGCGCTCCGGTCCACTCCTACCCTGAAAGTCTCGGGGATTCGTCAAGCGGGGGCCGAGAAAAAGGGGGTCCCAAAACGCGTTTTCCCCATGCAATTTTCCATAGGAAACTTTAGACACGGCTACAGCCCGAACTGCTGAACGGAATTACACCAAATTTGGCAAAGAGGTAGTTCTTGGTTCAGAAAGAACCCTTTTGTTAAATGGTGTAAATCCGTTCAGTAGTTGCTGAGAAAATGAAAAGTAAAAAAGATAGATATATCTAGGGCCGCGGATCCTCCCGAGCACGAGCTTTATGTTAATTGGCTGTCAACACTCCAAATCAGGAAGTGTTGGCAGCCATTTTGTCCCTCGGTAGAACCGAGGGACAGAAACAAGTGCGCAAAGCGCACAAAGGGGGCAGGGTAGAAACACCCTGACCCCTAGGTCTGCTCAGGGGTCCCACAAGGACCCCTGGGCAAAAAAATTTTTTTTTTTTTTTTTTTTTTAATCGGCAGGATGCGCTCAGGGAGCGCGAACCCTGCCGAAAAATATCGAGCGCGGTCTCCCGCGCTCGATAGCACTGGCCCCGGGTGGGCCAAGTCCCGGGGGCATGCTGGGGGGGTTAATTTTATGTGTGGGGGCCTCTAAGGGCCCCTCAAGCCCCGGGGACCACCCCCCCGGGGCTTTATGTAGAATGGTGCGGGAGGGCTCTGAGCCCTCCCGCAGCCCCGGGGACCACCACCTCCCGGGGCTTCTTTTTTTAATTAAAAACCTGTGTGGGGGCTCCAGCCCCACACGCCCGGGACCACCACCTCCCGGGGCACTAAGAAAAATTACAATGGGGGTCCGTTTTGGGCCCCCAGAGCCCCGGGGACCACCACCTCCCCGGGCTGTGCACTGAATGGGAGGGGGCCGCGCGGCCCCCCTGGAGCCCTTGATGGCCCTGGGGACCACCACCCCCAGGGCCGGCTCCTGCAGTGTCCCGGGGTGCCTACCCCCGGGACACTGCTGTTTGCAATGACAGGACGGGAGCCTCGCGGCTCCCGTCCTGTCATTGCAAACTGCTTTGGATATTGGAAGAGAGGCAGGAAACCTGCTCTCTCTTCCAATATCCAAAGCCGATTGCTTTTCACATGGGGAGCAGCATGTTAGCTGCTCCCCATGTGTAAAGCAATGCCGGCTCCCGTAGGACACGGGGAGCCGGCGGGACTGTGGGGGATTGGGGACCCCCACAGTCCCCAACGAGAGGGCCAGCCCCGGGGGATGGGGTCCCTGGGGCAAGTAGTGGCCCGGAAGGGGGCCACGCGGCCCCCTCCCCCAAAAAAAAAACGATCGGGCCCGCAGGCCCCGCCCCTTCCTTCACCACTCTGCAAACGCGCCCCTGGCGCGTTTGCAGAGGGGGAACGAATTCCCTTGAATACTGGGGTCCCTGGAGGCCAACTAGCCCACCAGGAACCTCCAGTATGCGCCAGGGGCTGCCTTGCAGAGAGGTGTACAGAGGCCACGCCCCTTTTACACCTCTCTGCAACGCAGCTCTATGGCGCTTTTTGGAGGTATATGGTGGGCTAGTTGCACCCCAGGGACCCTCAGGATTCAAGGGGAGTTAATCCCCGACTTAAAACGCGCCACGGGGCGCGTTTGCACAGTGGTGAAGGGAGGGGGCGGGCTTCAGGTGACAAGTGTGCAAACAGGCCTCGTGGCGCGTTTTAAGATGGGGAATTAAATCCTCTTCAATCCTGAGGGTCCTGGGGCCAACTAGCCCAACAGGTACGTCCAGAAAGCGCCACAGAGCTGCGTTGCAGAGAGGTGTAAAAGGGTGTGGCCTCTGTACATGTCTCTGCAACGCAGCCCCTGGCGCATACTGGAGGTTCCTGGTGGGCTAGTTGGCCCGTAGGGACCCTCATGATTCAAGGGGACTTAATCCCCAACTTAAAACGCACCACGGGGCGCGTTTGCACAGATGTCACCTCAGGCCCCGCCCCTCCCTTCACCATTGTGCAAATATTCCTCTAAAATCAGCCGAAATCCGAATTCCGATTTACTCACCTGTTATCAGGAGAGACCTCAGTGCTGCATCTTTCAGCCCAGTACTGATCCTCAAAAGTAATTTTAACCGTACTTACCGGTAACTTGAATTTCCTTCATAGGCTAACATTGACTGGTTTCACTTGGAAATTCTTCTAAGTGTGGAGTTTTGGAACTTTAAAATATTCCTCTAAAATCAGCCGAAATACGAATTCCGATTTACTCACCTGTTATCAGGAGAGACCTCAGTGCTGCATCTTTCAGCCCAGTACTGATCCTCAAAAGTAATTTTAACCGTACTTACCGGTAACTTGAATTTCCTTCATAGGCTAACATTGACTGGTTTCACTTGGAAATTCTTCTAAGTGTGGAGTTTTGGAACTTTAAAATATTCCTCTAAAATCAGCCGAAATACGAATTCCGATTTACTCACCTGCTATCAGGAGAGACCTCAGTGCTGCATCTTTCAGCCCAGTACTGGTCCTGAAAAGTAATTTTAACCGTACTTACCGGTAACTTGAATTTCCTTCATAGGCTAACATTGACTGGTTTCACTTGGAAATTCTTCTAAGTGTGGAGTTTTGGAACTTTAAAATATTCCTCTAAAATCAGCCGAAATACGAATTCCGATTTACTCACCTGTTATCAGGAGAGACCTCAGTGCTGCATCTTTCAGCCCAGTACTGATCCTCAAAAGTAATTTTAACCGTACTTACCAGTAACTTGAATTTCCTTCCATAGCATATCATTGACTGCTTTTTGCTGAAAAAGTTTCTAAGTGTTGATTTTTGAAACATACAAATATTCCTCTAAAATCAGCCGAAATCCGAATTCAGATTTACTCACCTGTTATCAGGAGAGACCTCAGTGCTGCATCTTTCAGCCCAGTACTGGTCCTGAAAAGTAATTTTAACCGTACTTACCAGTAACTTATATTTTCTTCCATAGGAATCCATTGTCTGGTTTTCAGCAGAAAAGTTTCAAAGTGTCGATTTTCACAAACTACAAATATTCCTTAAAAATCGCCTGTATGACTTAAACGCATTCTTTCAACTGTTTACAGGAGATGCACCAGTGCTGGATCCAGGATCCAACACTGAGTAAGAAAAAGTAACGATAACAGTTTTTACCTGCTAAGTGAATTTCCTTCCATAGGATAACATTGGTGATTCTATGAGAAAAAGTTTCTAAGTGTCAACTTTTAAAATACAATAATATTCCTTAAAAATCACGACTGTAACCAAAACGCTTTTACTCAACTGTTTACAGGAGATGTACCAGGACTGAATCTAGGATCCAGTCCTGTGGTTAGAAAAGTAATCCATAAAGTAACTAATTGCATTTAACTAGAAATTCACATTGAGCTGAATGTTGCATTGTGTTTGAAAATGTGTTGCCCATTGCAACAACTGTAACTACTGTACTTAAAAGTCTATTGCCTATGTGCAAAGTATTTAAACTAAAGTAATTCATTCTGAGAAAGTATTTTTGTAATGTAAGTAATGTATAATGTAATTACAATGTAATTTAAAAAATAAAATATGTAAAAGAAATTGTTTCTAAAAATGTAGTAAATCAGTATGAAAAAAATTAATATAAAAATTAATACATTTAAAAATTGTCATTTAAAAACCTTTGAAATTCACTGAAAAAACCGTAGGTTTCAGGCACGTTATAGTTACAAATTAGCATTTTAAAAACCTTTGAAATTCACTGAAAAAACCATAGGTTTCAGACACGTTATAGTTAGAAATTAGCATTTAAAAAACCTTTGAAATTCACTGAAAAACCAGAGGTTTTAGGGACAGTTATAGTTAGTTGGACATTGCACTCGTACAAAACCCGTGAAATTCCCCCGTTATAGTTAGTTCAGCTAACTATAACTCGCGCCCCGCAATGCACTGCTGATGACGTCACATATTACATCACTCATGACATGGTCAGTGACATCACTGATGACATCACTGATGACGTCTCAAATGACATCACTGATGACATCATCCACGTGATAATCTGATGCAGCTCCTCACACCCTAATATAACCTTTGATACACCCAATCTAAATTACAGAGTGCCATTCGCAAAACCATAGACACTCCAACACCAATAACTACATACCCACTCACTGATTCTTAGGTCTACACACACACATCCACTCACTCACCCGTACAGTCACTCATACTTATGGTCACTCAGTACAGGACTATCATATGCACTCTTACTCCTATATAGACACTCAAACACCGCCACTCATCCATAGAGGTACTCACACACCTAGTCAGTCATGCAAATAATTAAACACACTGCCATTTACTCACCTATACAGTTATACACACACCAGCTCACTTAATCATACAAATACTAGCACATTGTTACGCTCTTATACAATCACTGATACAAGCACACACTCATCCATACAGCCACTATCACAATCACTCACTCTCGCTTATAGCTATTTATATACTCCAATACACATATATACTGCCTTTCACATATTTAGTTACTCACACATGTACCACTGGGACATACATTCACTCACTAACACACTCTTACACACACTTACCCACCCATACAGTCTATCACAGATGCACTCTGAAACCATCCACCCAGTGAATCACCCACTCACACATCTATGCACAGTCGCACACACCCCATCCACACAAACACTCAGGCACCCATACAGATACTCATAGAACCAATAAATAACCCATATAGACACTCATGTAGCTATTCGCAAATCCATGCATCCACTTACACACCAACAGACGGATACAGACATTCACACAGTTTAGTCACTAACCCATGCATTCAGTAAGATACGTTTAATCACTCACTTGTAGAGTCAGTCACGCACGTACTAAATCATCCATTCAGACACTTATACACCCACTCATTCTTCAATACGCCTTTCCCTATATATATTAAACATATTTAAACTTTACAGAAACACACAGTCACTGGATGATGTCATCAGTGATGTCATTTGAGATGTCATCAGTGATGTCATCAGTGATGTCACTGACCATGTCATGAGTGATGTAATATGTGACGTCATCAGCAGTGCATTGCGGGGCGCGAGTTATAGTTAGCTGAACTAACTATAACGGGGAATTTCACGGGTTTTGTACGAGTGCAATGTCCAACTAACTAGAACTGTCCCTAAAACCTCTGGTTTTTTCAGTGAATTTCAAAGGTTTTTTAAATGCTAATTTCTAACTATAACGTGTCTGAAACCTATGGTTTTTTCAGTGAATTTCAAAGGTTTTTAAAATGCTAATTTGTAACTATAACGTGCCTGAAACCTACGGTTTTTTCAGTGAATATATATATATATATATATGTACAGGGCCTCTAAGGGTGGCACAATAAGTGCAGCAGCCCTTAGAGGCCTTCCCTGGCCACAGTGCCCTTGGTACCATTTACAAGGGACTGACATGTGGCCAAAGAGTGCCAATTGGGTTTTGTATCAATGCAGTTTAGGGAAGGAACATAAGCCCTGGGTACCTGGTTGGCAGGAACCCAGGGCTCACTCAGTCAAAGTGCATCAACAGTTTGGCAAAAAGTGTTGGCAACCATGCAAAAAGAGGGCACTTTCTTACACAACCCCTCCTCCCCTCCCCCCCCCCCCCAAACGAAAGAGGATGAGACTAACCTTTCCCTAGAGAGTCTTCATTGTCTAAGTGAAAGAACCTGGAAAGTCCATCTGCATGGGCAGTCCCAGGTCTATGTTCCACTATAAAGTAAATTCCCTGTAGGGAGATGGACCACCTCAAAAGTTTAGGATTTTCACCTTACATTTGCATTAGCCATTTGAGAGGTTTGTGGTCAGTTTGAACTAGGAAGTGAGTACCTAACAAGTATGGTCTCAGCTTCTTCAGGGACCAAACCACAGCAAAGGCCGCCCTCTCAATGGCACTCCAACGCTGCTCCCTGGGGAGTAACCTCCTGCTTATGAAAGCATCAGGTTGGTCTTGGCCTTCCTCATTGGTCTGGGATAGGACCGCTCCTATCCCTAGCTCAGAGGCATCAGTCTGCACAATGAACTGCTTGGCATGGTCTGGAGCCTTGAGAATTGGTGGTGAGCACATTGCCTCTTTCAGGGTGTCAAAAGCCTTTTGACAGCTAACTGTCCAGTTTACCTTTTTGGCCATCTTCTTTGAGGTGAGTTCTGAGATGGGTGTCACAATGGACCCATATCCCTTCACAAACCTCCTGTAGTAACCAGTCAAGCCAAGGCATGCCCTGACTTGGGTCTGGGTTGTTGGAGCTACCCAGTCCAGGATGGCCTGGATCTTGGGCTGCAAGGGTTGCACTTGGCCTCCACCAACAAGGTGGCCCAAGTATACCACTGTTCCCTGCCCTATCTGGCATTTGGATGCCTTGATAGTTAGACCTGCAGTTTGCAGGGCTTTTAAAACCTTCCCCAGGTGGATCAGGTGATCCTGTCAGGTGGAGCTAAAGACAGCAATATCATCTACATATGCTGCACTAAAGGCCTCCAATCCAGCAAGGACTTAATTAACCAACCTTTGGAAGGTGGCAGGGGCATTCTTTAAACCAAAAAGCATAGCAGTAAACTGATAGTGCCCATCAGGTGTGGAGAATGCTGTCTTTTCTTTTGCTTCTGGTGCCATGCCAATCTGCCAGTACCCTGCAGTTAAGTCAAAGGTACTTAGAAATTTGGCTGCACCCAATTTATTATCAATTCGTCAGCTCTTGGGATACGGTGAGCATCTGTCTTGGTGACAGAATTGAGCTCTCTATAGTTCACACAGAACCTCATTTATCTCTTTCCACCCTGTGGATGAGGTTTGGGGACTAGAACCACTGGGCTGGCCCAGGGGCTCTCAGAGGGTTCAATAACCCCCAACTCCAGCATCTTGCTGACTTCAGCTCTGATGCTCTCCTTAACTTGATCAGACTGTCGATAGATTTTGCTTTTGACAGGTGAACTGTCACCAGTGTACACATCATGGGTACACCAGTTTGTCTGACCATGGGTTAAGGAAAAGAGCTTAGCATACTGCTGCAAGGCGTGCTTGCAATCAGCCTGCTGCTGGGCAGAGAGAGTGTCTGAATAGACAACTCCATCCACTGACCCATCTTTGGGGCTGTAAGAGAAGAGGTCAGGGAGAGGTTCACTCTCTGTCTCCTGATCCTCATCAGTCACCATCAGCATGGTGATGTCAGCCCTGTCATGAAAAAGCTTGAGACGGTTTACATGGATCACCCTTTTGGGGGTCCTGCGTGTGCCCAGGTCTACCAAGTAGGGGACCTCACTTTTCTTCTCTAAGATGGGGTAAGGGCCACTCCATTTGTCCTGGAAAGCCCTTGGTGACACAGGCTCCAAAACCCACACATTTTGCCCTGGTTGGAACTCCACCAGTGCAGCTTTTTGGTCATACCCGTGCTTCTGGAGCTCCTGGCTGGCCTCAAGATTTTTGGAAGCTTTTTCCATGTACTCTGCCATTCTGGACCTTAGGCCTAGTACATAGTCCACAATATCTTGTTTGGGTTAATGGAGAGGCTTCTCCCAACCCTCTTTTACAAGACAGAGTGGTCCCCTAACAGGATAGCCAAACAGAAGTTCAAAGGGGGGAACCCTACTCCCTTCTGTGGCACCTCTCTGTAGGCAAAAAGCGAGCATGGTAAGAGGAAATCCCCTCTCCTTTTGAGCGTTTCAGGGAGCCCCATAATCATGCCCTTCAATGTCTTGTTAAACCTTTCAACAAGATCATTGGTTTGTGGGTGATGGGGTGTAGTAAACTTGTACTGCACTCCACACTCTTTCCACATGTTTTAGGTATGCACACATGAAGTTTGATCCTCTGTCTGAAACCACCTCCTTAGGAAACCCTATTCTGGTGAAGGCACCAATGAGGGCATTGGCTACTGCAGGAGCTGTAGTAGTCCTAAGGGGAATTGCCTCAGGATACCTGGTGGAATTATCCACTACCACCAGTATGAATTTGTTTTCTGATGCTGTGGGAGGTTCAAGTGGACCCACTATGTCCACACCTACCCTTTCAAAGGGAACCCCAACCACTGGTAGTGTAATTAAGGGGGCCTTTGGGTGTCCACCTGTTTTGCTACTGGCTTGACAGGTGACACCGTAGCTGACAAAACTCCTTTACCTTCTGAGACATCTGGGGTCAGTAAAAGTGGCTAACTAGCCTTTCCCAAGTCTTGGTTTGGCCCAGATGTCCAGCTAGGGGGATGTCATGAGTCAAAGTGAGCAAGAACTCCCTGTACTTCTGAGGCACTACCACTCTCCTAGTGGCTCCAGGGTTGGGGTCTCTGGCCTCAGTGTACAGTAGTCCCTCCTCCCAATAGGCTCAGTGGGTACCACCGACATTTCCCTTTTCCTGTGCAGCAGCTTGCTGCCTCAGGCTCTCAAGAGTTGGACAGGTCTGCTGTCCAAGGCACAGCTCTTCCCTAGTGGGCCCCCCTGGGCCTAAAAGCTCAACCTGGTAAGGGTCAAGTTCCATGGGATCAGTTCCCTCTGGGGCGTCCAAGTCCTCTCCCTGAGGAGAGGGGTCCTGAGTTTTTGGCTGTTCAGAAGTTAGTTTCCCAGTCTTCTTACCTTTCCTCTTGGAAGGTTGGGCCATTCTTTCAGGCTCCAACACTTTTTTCACCCGGCTTTTGGCTCTGTGCTCTAGTCTTGACACACACAATCTCAGGGATGTTCAGCATTGCTGCATGGGTTTTCAATTCTACCTCAGCCCATGCTGAGGTCTCCAGGTCATTTCCAAGCAGACAGGCAGCTGGAAGCTTTGGAGAGACCACTACCTGTTTCAGGCCAGTACGCCCCCCCCTCCCACCCCCAGTCTAACGTTACCATAGCTATGGCATGGTTAGCAGTAACACAGTCAGCGTTGGTGACAGGGTACGATTTCCCAATCAAGTATTGCTCTGGGGAAACCAGTGTCTCTCACCATAGTGACACTGGCACCTGTATCCCTCAGGGCCTCTATTCTAGTCCCATTGATCCATGAGTATTGCAAATACTTCTTTAAGTTGGGAGGCCACACAGCTAAAGTGGCAAACTCAATTTCACCCGCAGTGACTAGAACTGCTTCAGTGTGAACCCTGGTTTGCTCTGGGAACACTGTTGATCCCATCTGGAGACTGACTACACCAGTAGTGGCTGGAGGAGGACTAGGGGGCTTCTTGCTAGGACAAGTAGCATCTCCAGTTAAGTGTCCCAACGTCTTACAGTTGAAACATCAGGCCTTTAGGGGATCAAATTTCTTCCCTTTGTACCTACCAGTGGTCTGGGAAGAGTTTTGGGACCCCACCCACCGAAGCAGGTTTTTGCAGCCCTTTTGAAGACTCACGCTTTTTATCTTTGGGGTTCTCACCCACTTTTCTCTGGAGAGGGTTTGTAACCCCTTTCTTTTGGTCACCCCCAGTGGCTGTTTTGGTCCCCAGTGGCTGTTTTGGTTACCCTAGTCTTGACCCAGTGGTCTACCTTCTTTCCCAATTCGGGGAGAAATTAGACCTAGGTCTACCAAATGTTGATGTAACTTTTCATTAGCGCAATTACTCAAAATGTGTTCCTTCATAAGCAAATTGTAAAGTCCATTGAAATCATGCACATTATTGCCAGTTAACTATCCATCTAGTGTCTTAACTGAGTAGTCAACAAAGTCAATCCAGGACTGATTTGGGGTTTTGTGAGCCCCCTGAACCTAATTCTATATTCCTCAGTTGCGAGTCCTAAGCCCTCAATCAGAGTATTCTTCATAAGGTCACTAGACCCAGCATCTGCCCCTGTAAGAGTCAGAAGTCTGTCCCTGCAGTTACCAGTGAACATTTCCCAAAGGAGTACCCCCCAGTGTGACAAAGACAACAGTGGTCACAAGTTGATCATTTGAGAAATGAAAGCGAGACGTTTTCTCTACGCAAAGTTCTAATATTGATGGTTTTAGGGGGTATGCCTAGATAATGCATCACCTATTGATTCCAGCCCCTTAAGTCCTAAATTGGATAACTCTCCATTTAGATAAATAAAACTCATACAAAGGGCACACCCGAAAACAGCATTTAGAATATACCCCTCTCCGTTTTAATCGATTTTTTAAGTACAGACTACTTTTGGACTTTGCCCCTTTCTTTTAATAGTCATCACAAACCTCGGCTAATAATTTATGGGAAAACATACTGCCAATATTTTCACTATTATAGCATGTTTGACAAAACTGACCACAACTGTCCTCCAAAGGTAATGAAAATAACCATTGGTTGATTTAAAAAAATATCCATACAGAATGAGTCTGAAGTGTACAATCTGTACTTGGTCGGCTGGGTTTATATTCTTAACAGCACTGTGTATCCATCATTCTAACCATTTTCCGTTTTACTTACCATAAGCTTGCTGCTGTCCAGGGTAGCCTTGCTGGTTTGGGTATTGCTGCGGGGGTGGGGCATACCCCTGCTGTTGTGGAGGTCCCTGATAGGTGTCCTGCTGCTGTGCATACTGCGCATTTCCTGTAAGACGAGTGGAGTAAAGCATTAAAAAAATATTAATTTAAATGTCTTTTTCTTGAGCCTAACAGCCAACATCAAAAGAACCCAAAAAAGAAATGGAGTCACCAAACAATTAAACACAAAATGAACCAAAGGGAAACTCAAATTAAACACGAGAAACTGCCCAAAGCTGCATCAGAAGCCAACTGCGCAAGGCTGTAGTCTAGAATTGAGTATCCCTCCCGAATCAGCACTACATACACCAGAGCATCAGTCCTAAAAAAAAAAAAGAGAGCTAAACAAATTAACAAAAAAGGAAACAAAAGACAGCTACGAAAGCACAGACCAGCTACACAAGATGAGCAAGCGGTTTCCTAAAGGCAGGCCGCATACAGCTGAACCAATGGTGTTATGTTAATGGAGATTTTTAATTGAAGAAAATAATACTTAAATGTTTAGTTATTTTACTGTTAGAGATGTTGAAGTATATGCATATGTATTGAGGTGTTTTTTTTTAAAGTTACGGTTGAATCCTATAAGAACTTCAGTAAAGAAATGTTTGAAAACCATTGTCTGGATGAATGTAAGGAGCTGTGCGGAGGCTTGTAAATGGGGTAAGGAAGGGGGCGTATGCAGGCATGTATGTATTCTGGCGCGTGAAGGTATATAGATACCTCCTTCGTAGTAGTGTGGTGAGGAATCCTCGTGAGGCCTATCGTAGCCTTGTTCAGGATACGACGGTTGCTGATAACCGTACTCACTATGACCTACATCAATTCGACAAGAAACAGGAAGAGACGTTAATGATCGGTGGAGTGAAAGTGCAACAGATTTCACCTTTTAACAGAAAGAAGAAATCAATTGGAAACACATTAAAAACGTCAAATTCAGCCCATGAAGTCTAGTTTCTCATGTCTTTCAGCAACAAATCGGTTAATCTCTCGCAATTAAAAAAAAAAAAAAATCAAATGCTGATGGTATAGTTTGCAAACATTACTTGATATGACAAAGAAAACTGCTTTATTGCTTATAAAAATTCTATCAGCAGGCCTTTCAGATGTGAATAACCTGATCTGAATTAGGACGGTACAAAGGAAGCAACTACCATATTTTGTTCAACACCTGTTCAACAGATCTCTATCAATAACGCAGGTTAACAGCAGTATAAAATGAACATGCAATGGAGACATTTTTTCTAGAACACTGAATACAAAGACACAGCATCCAATTTAAACATTTGGTGACTGTATAAAACGATATCGCTAATTATGAATGAGCTGTCGCTAAGGGCACACCAAGGGGGAGGGGGGGGGGGGGGAGAGACTTCAGGTCAAGGGAGGACGTGAGTGAATTACTTGTAAAAACCTACCTGCTATGCCAAGCAATGTTAGCTTTTCCTTGGCCTCTATTCAGGGCGATTAACAACGCCACCATTACAGTAGTGGACTATAACGCCACAGAACGCGCCTGAATTCTGCAAACAGCTAAACGCTACATGCAATTCATAATGTAGTTTCATCGGTTTTGAATGGATAGTACAGGTTGATCGTAGCCTTAAGTCATATGTTTAACTTATGCTGGATGCTAGTATCCCCGCTCAGAATGCTGCGTTTCACTTCGAATAGATTTATTGATGTTTCAGGTAGTTCAAAAAGTCACAAAAAGGCCCAATACCACAACTGATGCAAAGAAATATCCTGGCTACGTAATCCTTCCAGGGGTGCAAATTGAGAAGTCTTGCCATAACACACAGCATTCGATCAGACTTGTTCCCTACATACAATATATAGCACTCGCACCAAAAATCAAACATTCCTAAGCATCCACAAGGAGAGCACCTTGGCTTAAAGCTGTTCAGGTACACACAGTGCTAGGTATTCTGCCTTAGTGTTAAGACTGTCGCTAGAGCCAGGCGCTTGGTAAAGATCCAAATGCCACAACCGAGACCAAGTGGCAGTCTGTGTTTCTTTCCCACCATAAACTGAATCCTCTTGCAGTGTTCTCAGAGGATGGATATATAAATCCTGCAACCACCAGAGACGCAGTAAGAATTCTGAACTTCTGCAGTGAGAGGAACTGGTTTACATCATGAAGATTTAAGATGTGACATAGCCCTCATCCCTTTTTATATCTAAAGTAGGAGTAATAACTCTGGCCCTTTCTGCTGATGAAACCAGCTTGATTGGCCCCAAAAGAAGGAGCATTCCCATGTGCTGCCAAGTTGTTCAGATACCAACAACGGAAGAGGTAGCCTCAATGGTGGTGGCCACGTCAGATGTAGAACAGTCTTTCTACACCACTGAGGGGACACCGGTTTCTTTGGCGATCTAGGTCCATGCACTGTATTTAGAGAAAGCCTTCCCTCCACTAGAGGCGAGGGCTGCTCCTAAGAAGGTAATGAGGAGAGTGGCTTGTCTATGTGGGAAATCACTGGGACATGTAGGCCTCGGCTGGGGGAGAGGACTTGTTCTTCCCTGTGTTGGACTGCAAATGCGTTTGACCGACTCCTTCTAGCATTGTGCAAGTTAAGTTAGCATTTGCGGCGCCATTTTGTCTTTGGCCGCCATTTTGTTGTATGATCGAAAGTAAGCTTTTGTCTCATCCAACTGTCTGCCTCAGCGAAAAGCTGCTTCGAGTTGCTTTTGTTTATCGTATTCAAGGTTGAATCCTAATGTACTAATGAATAGCTTATTCTGCCTTCGCATGCCTTTCCTCTACCGTAGCCCTGCTCCCACACTAGAGCGCGTTGAGCTTGAACAAGATGACCTTGAAAATGTGATAACATGTACCCGTTCTGCAGGTGGTAGCTCATCCTTCTGTACCTCCTTTGTTCATCAGTGCCTGAGCTGGAAAATTCCAGTCTTCCAGTCTGGGCGCGTCTTTAGGGGTGTTGAAAATGTATATTATGTTTTACCAAGTGTGGTGAAGTCCAGTCCCCTCGGTAGCGTCTAAGGAGGCTAGTCTGACTGGACTCCGCTCGAGCGTAATATACTAATAAATAACTTGGTTTGTATTCTCTACTGTCTCATCGACTCTTCATTTCTTGGAAGGCTGAGAGGTGGTCGTGAGTGAAGAGGGTGGCCCTAATCGGGTCACTTCCTTCAGTTGGCGCCCGAACAGGGACTCCATCGGGCTGACCCATCTTCGCCCGCGGACAGGTGGGGAGGACGGGGCTGCGTCGGGTCCGATAGGCGGATCGGGGATCCCTGCACGATAGAGCCTAGTATTCGCAGCTGCCCCGCCTGTCTGATCGGGCGGTGCCTCGCCCAGCGGTCATCCCGGCTGGTGTCCTGAAAGGCGAAACCCTTGGATCTGACCGTTTGGTCCGAAGAGTCGGCAATGGAGAATAACTTTGTTCGACCTGTGTGCACCAGGTGAGTTTGTCTTGATTCTTGGTGAATATGGCTCCATTTTGAATAATCTTGGGTATGGTCAGGAGACCATTTCTTGGCTTGCTTGAACTTGGTAGGTCTGCGGACCGTTTAGATACAGGGTGTCTGCGGACACTCTGCCAGGCAACATAATGAATTTGGCTTACTCTTGAAAATGCCTGGGGCATGAGCCGGTCTCTTTGGTGCAGTCTGAGGACTGACTCTTGGTTTCCTTTGTTTGATGCGGTCTGAGGACCAACTCTTGTTATTCGTCTGGTACGAATAGTGAACGTGTCTTCCATTAAAATGCCTTGTTTGAGCAAATTGTGGTGTTTGGGGTGCCGTTGTTGTTCTGCTGTGGCTCGACTGGAGGAAAGACAACCTGCACCTCCGGAAGGCACCCCGAACTTCGATATGTACGTTAAGCACGGCATTGGCCCTATTATGTTTAGTACACTATGGCACAAATATACGAGGGACAATGCCGAGCTGCAGTGGCCACTAACAGGTACCTTTGATGAACAAAAACTGAATTTCCTGCAGGATAAATTGTTTGCAAAACGAAGTAGACAGTCGATGGCATGGCAAAAGGAAGCTAGGCAAAAGCGCTTGAAAGCAGAAAAAGAGGGCCGGAGAGGGAAGATGCAGACAGTGACCCAGAAAGCAGTGGCGTATGATAGAGAGAAAATAGAAAAAGGTATAGAATGCGCTGATAGAAAGTTTCGATTGCAATGCGATAAAACTTATGGTCGCCCAAGAGGAAGGCGATACATTCGTGGAGGAGCTGTTAGATGCTCGATCTCCACCTCCCTATGCCCCGCAGAGAATATACCCGGGTGTCCCGACGCCTCAGTCTTCCGCCCCTCCTGCTTTCACCTCTGGTTCTTCTGCTCTTGACCTGGCTGCTTCGGCTATGGCACCACCTGCTTCTTCTCTAGCTTCACATACCACGGATGCAATGACTGCAAGTCTCCCTGCTGCGCCTATCATTTCCGCTTATGCTCTCCATCCCTCACACCCTCAACGCAGCCATTAATAACTCTGGTGCCTGCCCCTTCATCTATTGTGTCTTCCTAAAATGTCTCTTCCCCGGCAGTGTTGAGTATTGGGACGCCGGTGCGTGGACCGGACGAAGGGAATTGGGCGGCAGCTCGAGAACGAATGGGGCGGGTGCTGATTCGATCTGATGTGGGGAATGAGGAGGAAAAAATGGTGGCAGATCAGGCCGCACAGTGGGCCCGGCATCCAATTTACAGCGTGGAGGATGTGTGGAGTGGGGTGAAAGATTATGAGCCATTTGTGCAACAGCATGCCCTCAAGCATATGTCGGCCACACTAATAGGGTTGTGGGAACAGTGTTTCAATAGTGTCGCACCTCAGATAATTTATGACATCCGGGACCGTGTGTATGCTGCAGACATGGCTCCTAACGACGTTTTTAGTAATGTTGCCACACTGATTGGTTACAGAGGTAGGTTACAACAGAACACACCAACAACAGTGTGCCAGTTCCCGATGAGGGAAGTACATCCTATTTTTCACCCTGAGATACCGGAGCTGGGTAATCAGTGTTAGATTTGGGGGTCTCTAGTTGGCATAGGTAGGTACCTGTGACAAATAGGGACCCTTGCGTCTAGTCAGGGTAAGGGGCTACACTCCTAAAATAACCCCTGCTCACCCCCTTGGTAGCTTGGCACGAGCAGGCAGGCTTATCTCAGAGGCAGTGTGTAAAGCATTTGTGAACACATACAGTAATACAGTGACAACACTACAGATGGACACCACACAGGTTGTAATTATAAAAATAAGTATTTTTATATAGACTTAACACAAGACCAAACGACAAAAATCCACAATACTGTACTCAAAAATAGACTTTAAAATGTTATAAAATAGCTCAGTTCTCTCAAGTTGTAGATGCGACACTTTACTCTCAATGTACCTTGAATGCGTAACGCAAAGAAAACAAAAGGGTCGCAGGGAAGGTGATGCGTCGGTTCCTTACACTCAGGGGAGTGGATGCGTCGGTTCCTTACTGCTGCGCAGGGGTGTTGATGCTCGCTTCCTTACTGTGTGGGGAGGTGATGTGTCGGTTTCTTACTGCTCTCCGGTGCGATACGACAAGATGGCACCTCGATGCGATACTCTTCTCCGGTGCGATGCGACAAAATGGCGTCTTGGTTGCGATGCGACAACGTTGGTGTGATGCGTGCACGCCCGAATGTCGTGCGGCGACTCGATGATCTTTGGAGCCGCGACAGGCCCTGCGACGCGCTTCTCCGGTGATGCGACGATGACCTCTGTGGCAGTGTCCCGCTTCTCCGGCGATGCGCCGCGCTTCGGCGATGCGATGATGACAGCGGCAGCGGCATCTCGCTTCCTCGGCGATGCGATGACAGCGGCTGCGGCACGCTTCTCATCGTTGCGTCGCGCTTCCAGCTCCCAGCGACACGCAGTCTCTCAGAAGGCCCAGCACAACAGCAGGCACTTCAATTCCCAGCAAGGGAATTCAGGGGGGAGCTGGTTGGTGAAGTCTTGTATCCCTGAGACTTCAGGCAGGAGGCAAGCTCTAGTTCAAGCCCTTGGAGATTCTTCTTCAAGTTGATAGAAAGCACACTCAGTCCTTTTCTCCTTTCTTTGGCAATGAAGCAACCACTGCAGGCCAACCCCCAAACACACAGCACAGGGGTAGTCTCCTCCTTCAGCTTCCTGGTTCTTCTCCTCAGCAAAGGTTCATCTTGATTCCCAGAAGTGATCTAAAGTTCTGGGGTCTGGGTCCCCACTTTATACACAGTTTCTCTTTGTTCTCTGAAGGCAGAGAGGCCTTTGCCTAGTCCAAACCAGTTCTGGTCAGTCCTGGAGCACTTTGTCGACAAGACTCCTTCTTTCCTTTCACAGTGTAGGCCAGGGACATCAGACACACCACAGGAGGTGGAGCCAGCATTGTGGAGGGAAGGCACAGCCCTATTCAGGTCCCAGGTGCAACTCCTCCCTCCTATCTGCATGCATATCTCTCTATTCAGCCCTGTGCTGACTCACCCTGTCTCCTGGAAGCCCCCAGCCCCTGTCACTCAAACTCCAGACAAGGAATACACAACCTAGCAGAGGCAGGCTTGGATAGTTAGGCAAGAAAATACCCACTTTCTAAAAGTGGTATTTTCAAACACAGAATGTTAAAACCAACTTCACTAAAAGATGTATTTTATCATTCTGAGTTCAGGCATACTAAACTCAAATTTCTACCTGGTTCCCTGAGTCAGTTAGGATTCTAAGATGTAATAATCTAACTGCCCATTCTGGCCTATGGGGAACAGGTAGCCTTGCAATAGTAAAAATCGAAAATGGCTGTAATTCACTATTAGGACATGCCACACACATCAGGGCATGTCCTACCTTTTACCTACAATGAACCCTGCCCTTGGGCCTACCTTAGGGGTGACTAATATGTATAAAAGGGAAGGTTTAGGGACTGGCAAGTGGGTGCACTTGCCCAGTCAACATGGCAGTACCAGACTGCACACAGGCCCTGCAATGGCAGACCTGAGACACACTTTAAAAGCTTCTCCGGTGGGTGGCACAACCAGTGCTGCAAGCCCACCAGCAGCATTTGATTTACCAGCCCTGGGCACACGCAGTGCACTGTACTAGGGTCTGACAAGTAAACCAAACAAGCCAATCATGGAGTCACTAATCCATACATCAATTTACCATAGGGAGCACTTGCACTGTGGCACTGAACAGCAGTGGCACAGTGCCCAAAAGCATTTAAAACCAGCAAAACATAAGAGGCAACAGCAAACAAATGGAAGGGAGACCCACGCCAATGGTGCCAGGTCTAACAATCAGCATGATGCCGTTATCAGACAGCGAGTAGAGGCCCACTTTCAAGAAAAATGGGTTTATACTCCATGGAAAAGGAGTGAGGTTTTAACTCCTAAGAGTCAGTTGCCAGACACTAGGAAAAATCCTACTGCATTTTACAAAGAGTTGACAGAGGCCGCCTCGTCAACACTGACCGACATTGAGATGTTTTTCGGTTTGTTGGTACCGGTGGATATTTGGAGGCAGGTGCATACACAGGACCAAGTTGTGGAGTTGGGAGGCACTTGGGACGAGATCAGGGTATGGGATAAAGAGAGGAAGCCTGGTGAGAAGCCTAAGGCTAAGATACTAGCCTTGCCGAGTCGTATTATTACTTACATGCATTCCCTCATCCCACCTTGATGAGTAGATTGGGACAAGTTAGCAGCATGTCGTCAGAAGAAAGATGAAAGTGTATCCGATTTTTTTACTAGGTTTGAAGGGGTATTTTTGGACTTCAGTGGGCAGGATTTGTCAATGGAGGGAGGTGTCCGATTGTTCGTTAACAGATTAGTTACGAACCTGCTTCCCAAGATCGCGACTCGGTTACAGGCTTCGGAGAGTACTTAGACTACATCCTCCCCTTCCGTGATATTGAGTATGGCGCAGTATTATGAGCATAAGAAAAACGAGGAGAAGGAAAAGGTGGAGAAGAAAAATAAAGAGTTGAAGAGGAAGGTGTTGATGCAGCAGGCAGCTAGGGGGAACGGTAGAGGGCGTGGCACCTGTCCGGCCCAACAGTTGCCCCGCACCAGCAGAAATAGTGCACCTGTGGGGACGAATCAGTGTGCATATTGTAAGGAGGAGGGACACTGGCGAAGTGAGTGCCCGGAGTTGTCACAGAAAGTTGCAGCCCCCAGAGGACGGGGTCGTGGTGCAGGTGGTCGTGACGTGGTCCAGGCAGATGAGTCGTCACAGGGTCGCTCTGATCAGAACTATTTCGATGACCCTCGAGGGAGACAGTACTACCACGATGATTATGATATGGACGAGGTGACAGGGATGTCTCATAGCTAGGACAGCCAGGGACAGGGTGAGGGACCAGTTCAGATGCCTGTAGATCAGCGTGGTCCTTATGTCACAGCAGATTTGCACGGCTCGGTTAAAAAGTTTTTGGTGGATACAGGTGAAATGAATAGCTCCGTTTCTCGTTCGCTGGTCCCCGGGGCAGCTCTGTCTGGCCAGAATGAGGTTTCGGTAGGCTTCTCGGGCGTACCGGTCGTGAGCCCCATTTCCAAACCCCTTGCTCTTACTATTGGCCTTTTTATTGTAGATTGGCCATTCTTACTGACAACAGATTGCGGAGAGAATTTAATGGGATTAGATTTGTTGAAAAAGTTGCATGCAACAATTTTTTGTTCTCCGGATGGTGTCTATATTACGATAGGACCAAATGTGGCTAGTACCAAACAGTGTTTTTCCAAGGATGCGCCACTCCCTGCTGAATTCAAAGATGTGCCGCCCATGTTGTGGGCTACAGGTGATACGGACGTACGATTGTTGCAGATACCTTACGGTCTCTATTAGGGTCAAAGACAATTCTGTGTTGCCTCGTATTCCTCAGTACAAAATACCGCAGGCAGGGGAGCGAGCTCTACTGCAGATTATACACGATTTGATTAAGTCAGGAGTTGTTGAGGAGACAGCAGCAAATGTGTGTAATAGTCCTATTCTTCCCATTCTTAAAAAGGCACCCTTGGATTCCTCTGATGCTCATCCTGATGTCTATCATTTTGTGATTGATTTGCGTGAGGTTAACAAAATAGTGGTCCCTCAGTTTCGACTGCTAAATTCTTTTCTGTGATTGATTTGAAAAATGCTTTCTTTAGCATTCCCATTCATTCAGATAGCAGGCACCTTTTTGGATTTACTCTGGCCGGTAGAAGTTTCCGATTCTGTTGCGCTCCTCAGGGCTATACTGAAAGTCCTAGCATATATAGCCAAGCTTTAAAAGGCCAATTGGATTCTCTCACACTTCCCCCAGGTAATGTATCACTGCAGTATGTGGACGATCTCCTGATCTCTTCTGACACTGAAGAAGGTTGCAAAGATGCAACGGTCAAATTACTACATTTGGCACAACAAGGACATAAACTGTCCCTTTCAAAGTTTCAATATTGTCGACAGGAGGTCACCTACTTAGTCTCCTTCCCTCCTTCGACAGTAGGTGACCTAACACCTGAACGCATCAGTGCTATTGTTAAAATGCCCATCCCTAAGACTCAAAGGGATGTGCGTGTCTTCATTGGCATTACTTCGTACTGTCGCCACTGGATTGCTAACTATTCTTTACTAACAAAGCCGCTGTTGCAGCTAACCACTAAAGATGTGCATGAACTCTTGCCCTGGACGCTAGAATGTCAACAAGCTTTTGAGCAATTAAAAGTTGCGCTTTGCTCTGTGCCTGTGCTTGGCACGCCGGATTACCCGAAGCTGTTCGTGTTGTATGTACACGAGACGGCTAGCTGCGCGCTCTGTCTTAACACAGGCCTTTGGAGGTAAGCAGAGGCCGTGTGCTTATTTTTCTGCGCTTCTTGATAACGTCGCGAGAGCCCTCCCGAGCTGTTTAAGAGCAGTTGCGGCCGTGGCCGTCTCTATCCGACAATTGGCGGGCTCGTCCTTGGTACTGATCTCACAGTTATGGTACCTCATGCTGTGGACACACTTTTGAACAAAATGAAGAAAGCACCTCACCAGTGCACGTCTGACCGGCTATGAACCGACCCTCTTTGCTCCACATGTTACGATTAAAAGATGTGCCACTCTGAACCCAGCCACGTTACTACCCCTCCCTTCTGAAAGTGAGGACAGAGATATACATGATTGTATTTTTAGAACGGATGAAGAGACGAAGGGACGGGTAAACCTGACTAATGTTCCCTTATCTGACCCACAAGGGGAACTATATGTCGATGGCTCTTGTTTTAAACTACCAGATGGCACCAACACTGCAGCGTACGCTATTACTACGCTGTGTACTGTAGTTGAGACATTACGTGTCCCTTATCAATCGGCCCAAGCTGCAGAACTAGTTGCTCTCCTTTGAGCTTGCGAGTTAAGTGAGGGACTGGCTGTCAATATTTATACTGACAGCCAGTATGCCTTTGGGGTTGCCCATAATTTTGGGTGGCTCTGG
The DNA here is from genome assembly GCA_963921515.1 of Calotriton arnoldi. Taxonomy (NCBI): domain Eukaryota; kingdom Metazoa; phylum Chordata; class Amphibia; order Caudata; family Salamandridae; genus Calotriton; species Calotriton arnoldi. The sequence continues at coordinate 272,678 of CAWUFW010002575.1, forward strand.
GCAGAGAGAGGATTCTTGACTTCACATGGGTTAAAAATCCAGAATGGCCCACTGATGCAGAGGCTTTTGTCAGCTCTGACACTTCCCAAAAAGTTAGCAATAGTGAAGTGCAGTGCCCATAAGGCAATTACTGATGATGTGGGGAGGGGAAATGCGTTTGCAGATCAGACAGCTAAGGAGACAGCCCGATCTAAAATTAAAAGAATGTTTGTGGCAGGTCCTGCTAGATGGGTACCTGATGGTGCGATGTTTGAAGATACATTGGAGAATGTTAAAGAGATTGAAAGCGAGGCAACAATTGAGGAGTTAGCAATATGGCAGGAGAGAACAGGACGTTTAGACGAGGAAGGGTGTTGGACTGATAAATCAGAGAAGCAGAGATGGATGTTACCAGATGCATATGTACTCCCTGTAGTTACAATGGCGCACGGACCAGCTCACATTAGTGCGAAGGGAATATGTAAGTTGTTAGATCCTGTATGGGAGAACGATAACATCCCTAAGGTAGCTGCTCATCTGGTGAAGCACTGCATGGTCTGCATGATACATAATCCTGGAAAAGGCACCCCTATAGTGCTTAATTTGAGCCGGTGCTTTCCGGTGCTGAGCACCGGCACTTAATTGGTTTCCGGTGCTCAGCACCGGCACCTAATTGTCAACACCACACTTAGGACAGTCTGCCACAAGGTGGCGCTGCTCATGTAATTTAGAGATGAGCAGTATAACAGTTGTTTAGGAAAACAATGTACATTAAAAAATTGCTAATACCTGCCTCCCCAGCCATTACTTTAGCTCTGGGGACCTGGAATAATCTGAACTGTTGCATTTACATGCGAGAGAGATGGCTGGTAGTTGTTTTGGCAGCAATGACAAGGGCGATGGGTGGTGCAAGCTGCAGTGGCCTCCTGGTCAGGGCCCTGGCACTTAATATTTTACAGATTAAGCACTGCACCCCTACACCCTCTGGTAACTTTGCACCACCTTCCTTCCCTTTCGAGATTATCTAGATGGATTTCATCGAAATGGAACGAGTCAACAATTTGAAATATGTGTTAGTGGTTGTTTGTGCGTTCAGTAAATGGATTGAAGCTTACCCCACTAAAGAGAACACAGCCATGGCGACGGCGAAGGCACTCCTAAAAGAATACTTCCCGCGCTTCGGCTTGCCCAGTTTGATTTGGAGTGACAACGGAAGTCACTTCAACTCCAAAAGTTATCCAGCTGGTGTGCGATGGTTTGACATTAAGCAGAAATTCCACGCAGCAAACCATCCCCAGTCACCAGGTTTGGTTGAGAAGTACAATGGTACTCTCAAGCTGAAGCCTGGCAAAGATCAAAGAAAGCACAGGATTGCAATGGCCAGATGCGTTACCCCTAGCCCTGTTGTCCACAAGGGCAACAGCTCACTCTAGAACAGAACTGTCTCCATACAAGGTCGTTTTCGGCTGCCCGGCAAATGCCTGGGGCATCCCACGACCCGTCGTTTTTCAGAGATAGAATACCCCTTGCTTGTGAACTACTTGTGCGAGTTGACTAAAACTTTGCGTTCTATTCACCAACAGAGTCACGAGGCTCTACCTCCAGGCCACGAAATTCGACCCGGGGATTATATCTGGGTCAGGAACTACCAGAGGAAGGGGAGCTTGGAGCCGCGCTGGAAAGGACCTCTGCAGGTCCTCCTTGCCACCCGGATGGCAGTGAAGTTGGACGATCGGAAGCATTGGATACATTCATCCCACTGCCGGAGAGTCCCGCTGCCCCTCCCCTACGACCAGTGGGTCCTGGACGGCGTGGGGGATCACGAGACAGAGAAGGTACCACGCTTCGTACCTTTTTCTGACGCTCGACTGACATGGGCGCAAACGGAGGAGAACGACGCTGTCTTGAATGAGGCGGTCCCCCCAGAAGTAAGGGCTGCCCAGGATCCTCCTCCATCTGGCCCACAGGAGCTTGAGTCTCAGTCTCTTGGCCCCTCTGAATTTAAGATCCTTTTCCGTGACGACACAGTGCTTGGAGAGGCTAGGTACAATTTACGCCCCCGACGGAGTAACAGTGCACCAAAGGAAAAGTCAGATTAGCAGGGATGGACTGCATGGATGAAGAATAGGGTGTATGTACCCCGTCTGCGGTACCAACGATAGATCAGGGATAGGAAGATTGGTGCATTGTCTGAGACACTGGACAGGATAAGTTGAGGGTGTCCTCCCAGGAGGGAAGGTGCCCTATCCTGAGCGACGTGGATTTCTTCAGACAGGGCTGCGATCGCGCAGCTCCACCGAGAAGTGCTCAATAGCACCACCATAGATGAACAATAGGAGTCAACCAGCGAGACTCTAACGGACGCTGGGTTTTGGGCCTCTCTTCTTTGTTTTATCACCGTTGGCTCCATTGTATGACCTTTCCTCTGGTAGTCCGATTTAAAAAAAAAATAATAATAATGTACCCATTTGGCCGCCTAATTATGTAAGAAGAACAGCCCTTAGCAGCCCCACGTTTTAATCAAAGTGGTCCTGGTTGGACTAGCTGGTCTACTAACAGCAAGACAGTCTTTGTGGTAATTGTTCTGATCCTCTTAATAACTGTATTTGGAATTATGTGGTTTCTTGAAGAAAAATATCCTGTGCATTCTTTGATTGGTACTACTCCTGTTCCCCCTGAGCATGTATTTGTCACCTTGGCCCCTCATAAGGAGAGGCACAGACAAATGTACGTTGACAATGTTTTCTTACAGATGCTCCATCAGGCGCACCATACCTCTGATGTTACTGATTGTTGGGTTTGCGGCTTGCTCCCTTCTGTAATGCATAAAAATGATTTATTGATGTCGCTACCCTTCTCTTATTTAGGGAGCTGTGAGGCATGGTTTCAACTGTTTACCATGGTGTATATCTATTTCCATACTGATGCAATGAATATGACTTATGCCGATTATGAGACTATGTTGAAATATATCAGTGTACACCAGGGGTTTACTCCAGGAGAACAAGGGGCCCCTGATACTTTGCATCCAAATGCCTGTATGAATATTCACGAAGTCAAAAAGAATGTAACGTGGCTCCAAAATGAAATGATGGATTTTCACAATTTTAATGTCACTGAATACTTCAGGTCCTTTCAGATGCGTAATATTACTCAGGACAAAGCAATGCCAGTGCCACTAGTTAACACGAGAGATAGTTTCTGTGTCCAAGGTTTTGGGAATGTTAAAGTGGGAAAGAGCAATTGCAATCATACTTATGATTTGAGCATGACCAATAGTCCACCTTTACTACCGCCCCATAATGTGTATTTTGTTTGTGGGTCCCAGGCTTATGTATGGCTTCCCAGGGGGTGGTCTGGTATATGTTACGTCTCGATCCTCCTACCTCCAGTATATATAGCACCGTCCAATTACCATAGGGACCATCGGTTACAGCGTAGGGGAGTCAGTCTATCCCGTATCAGAAGGGTTATTAATACTGAAGACATTGATCAAACAGACACCACATTGCAGCAGTTCACTGATGCCATGAAGGGTACTGTGCCTTTCTGGGGTCCTATGTCCAATAGCCTTAACATTTGCAGACTCACAAGGGTTGTGGAGGGAGTTATTAATACCACGGCAGGAATACTGACCAACATTACAGCTGAGCTCCAGGCTACGAGACTTGTTGCTCTTCAAAACCGGATGGTGTTAGACGTCATCCTTGCTGATCGGGGTGGGGCCTGTCGTGTCATCGGTAGTAGCTGCTGTGTGTACATACCGGACCATGCTTCGAATGTCTATGCAGCAATACAGAAGTTGCATCGACTTGTATCCGATACTCACCAAGAGAATGGCACCTAGTCCCTTTCTGGCTGGTTCTGGGGTTTGATAGCATCCTGGGGTTGGAAAATAATCCTCTTCCTAGTAGCCATTGCGGGTGTCATTTTCACTTGTTGCCTGTGTATTGTCTTCCTGCCTGCTGTACATATTGTGTTAGCAAGTTAACACCAGCACCCAAGGCCCCAGGGCATGATACTAAGACCTCAGCTATGATGATGCAAGATGTCCATGATTTAATGAATATAGATGAGGGTATTTTTGAATATTAGCAGTATGTGTATTGCCCTGCATTAATGATTTTCTTATTATGCTAGCATAGACTAAATTGTTAGCAAATGCTTAAAGGAGGGTCTGTTGGACTGCAAATGCGTTTGACCGACTCCTAGCATTGTGCAAGTTAAGTTAGCATTTGCGGCGCCATTTTGTCTTTGGCCGCCATTTTGTTGTATGATCGAAAGTAAGCTTTTGTCTCATCCAACTGTCTGCCTCAGCGAAAAGCTGCTTCGAGTTGCTTTTGTTTATCGTATTCAAGGTTGAATCCTAAAGTACTAATGAATAGCTTATTCTGCCTTCGCATGCCTTTCCTCTACCGCAGCCCTGCTCCCACACTAGAGAGTGTTGAGCTTGAACAAGATGACCTTGAAAATGTGATAACATGTACCCGTTCTGCAGGTAGTAGCTCATCCTTCTGTACCTCCTTTGTTCATCAGTGCCTGAGCTGGAAAATTCCAGTCTGGGCTGGTCTTTAGGGGTGTTGAAAATGTATATTATGTTTTACCAAGTGTGGTGAAGTCCAGTCCCCTCGGTAGCGTCTAAGGAGGCTAGTCTGACTGGACTCCGCTCGAGCGTAATATACTAATAAATAACTTGGTTTGTATTCTCTACTGTCTCATCGACTCTTCATTTCTTGGAAGGCTGAGAGGTGGTCGCGAGTGACCCGGGTGGCCCTAATCGGGTCACTTCCTTCACCTGGAAGCTCCCATCTTTGCGTGCCGGCTCCTCTGGAGAAAGGGAGACCAGGCCAGTTATTTTGCCGGCTCCTCTGGAGTAAGGGGGACCAGGCCAGATAATTTGGCGGCTCCTCTGTAAAAAGGGGGATCAGGCCAAGTCTTGATGTGCAAGCACTCCCCTGACTTGAAAGACAGGAAAGCTTTTACTGGTTGAAAGATAAGTGCTCTTTGTAATACCACTTGGATGGTTCTCAGTAATATGGCAGTGAGAGTGCTCATCTTACATTGTTGGAGAACTTCATCCATTGAGCGATCTACCAAGTTCTTCAGGTCAAAGGGAAAATCAATGCATTTTTTTTCTGGGCCTGCACTTTCAGGTAAGAAAACTCAAGTCACAACTGCTGACGCATGACCAAATCAGAGTTCATAGTCTTAGGTACAGTGTTAAAGAGGTAACTATATATCAGCAGCTTCTATCCACAGCCTCCTTTACAGGTTAATCACAAACCAGTACTCTTCTTAAGCTTAGTCTGGCTGTAATGAGGTGTACTAGCCAAACTCATGTCGGAGCCTTAGACAGTAGCTAGCCACAATGATGTTAGCTATTGTCTGCCCAATGAAGCTAATCACAGGAATGGTTATTTCTCCCTAAGTTTCCAGAGACATTGCATCATAATCCATGTGGGAGGCCATTACTTTGTCCTTCAGGTAAGCTGCTATAACCACCGCAGACTGAGCTGGGGCATTCAAGACACAAGGTCTGGATAGTTGTTGCAGGGCCTGCTCGAAAACCTGCGGTATTAAGGTTAAGACCTGCCTTAGCGTGGAAGCTAATGCAATCACAAACAAGTACTCTTCTTAAGCTTAGACTGGCTGTAATGAGGTGTACTAGCCAAACTCATGTCGGAGCCGAAGACAGTAGCTAGCCACAATGATGTTAGCAATTGTCTGCCCAATGAAGCTAATCACAGGAATGGTTATTTCTCCCTACGTTTCCAGAGACATTGCATCATAATCCATGTGGGAGGCCATTACTTTGTCCTTCAGGTAAGCTGCTATAACCACCGCAGACTGAACTGGGGCATTCAAGACACAAGGTCTGGACAGTTGTTGCAGGGCCTGCTCGAAAACCTGCGGTATTAAGGTTAAGACCTGCCTTAGCGTGGAAGCTAATGCAATCAAAAAGGCAATGATCATTGGCCAATGGACATCCTTGGCAAAAACTGCCTGGCAGCATCTGCTTAGGTGCAGGTCCTTGCAGTCACTGGCACAGTTTTTGGGACACTGTCTGGGTTAACGCAGCTTTCCATTCGATAACGGTCAATGTTTTATGTGATGTCTTTAGGGTGTACATGAACTCTGGTGCCAGTGACATCAGAACTAGGTTTGTTGGATAAGGGACAAGCGCAGATGTTGGTGCCGGAAAGAAAGTTGGCACCGGATTCAGTACAGAACCCAAGGTGGGTTCAAGGGGCACAAACAGCACAGAGGACGCATCTGCCGGTGGTAATCTGACTGGCGGCCCCAGCCGATCTTTGGGGCCTAAAGGCGAGCCAGAGGGTGCCAGAAGAGTGCAAAAAAGGACGGTATGGCCTCCTTAACGGCCTGGACCTGCTGTAGAATCACCGATAGCCCATGATATTTGGTGCGCAACAGGATAGTTGAGGACTCAGCTCTGTGAGTGGGAATTAGGAGAGGGAGCGGAAGGCACCAAGACACCCTTCCGAATCCTCCTTGGACTGAGCGGTGGGATGGGGTCTAGCCCCGCTTTGACAACTTCTGCTTTTTCATGGATTTGGACTTACCAGAAAACCGAGACGAGGACCTGTCATGAAAGCAGGCTCAAGAGCGGGAACGAGTGCAAGCCATCGACTTGGAGCAGAACGCATGCAAGGTTTATGACCTTTCTTGGTGTTCAGCTATGTGCAGCTTTGCTTCATGGTCCCAGATCTCCTTCAGGTGCATGACGGCGCAATCTTCGCTCAACTTAAAGAGTCATGCCCCGGGCTCAAACAACAAAAGCAGACATTGTAGAAGTCTGTCTCACTAATTTTGGCTTCTGACAGGGCGAAGTCTGAACCCTGTAGTCCTCGGTGAGGACACGGTTCACGTGAACATTGAAAAGAATTTCAACAATTATTTGTCAACAAACAAAAGGGAGAAAAGATTCTAATCCGCTTATAAAGTTGTGGAATGAAAGGTCCCAACCTCGGAACACAGGTGTGGTGCTTATATGTGGCTCCGCTCTGCACTTCTGGGGCAGAACGAGACCAACACGGAGCTGCATAATGCCACCTAACAGCACGCAGAAACACGGATTTGAAAACGCCAAGATCCAGTCAGGTGGCTGGGGAATATTCTAACAGTGATGAAATTGTGGTTAGAAGTATCCATCTGAAGAATATTTCTTTTATATTTACTCACTCCTGAAGTTTTAAATAAAATATGATGGATAACTTTTAATTTTCAACAGGCCCAGACCTATAGAATTTTAAGCAATTTATAAATACCATATGTTCAACTCTACTAATTCACACTTTAGGTAAAGTCCTGAAAGTACCCCAGAGAGGATGACTTTTGTTTCCATCACTTACTCTGGAGTACGATAACCAGTGCTGTAATGAATGGACGATGAGATCTATGAAGTTTATGTTAGTCAGGTTTTATTGCCCCATTCTCTTAAGGCTACACCTGTACAAACCATAAGATGGATACATCAAGTACTTTGCTCTTTTTGCACAAGCCATATAATTCTGGAAATTATAGGATATCATTTGTGCTGTCTTGTATCAAGTTGGAGTGATCAAGATTTTAATCCAATATAGGTTTTGTTACTGCTTGGTTCAACATAAATAAGAAAAAAATCTAGCAAAACCTGACTGGTTCTGCCTTTCCTGAGGAATTACTGGGCCAAGGAGCTCCCCTCCATATCAATAATTCTGTAATTTCCGAAAATTTCCTATTGCTTATCCCCATGACCAATCCATAGATCACTTTTTTTAGTTTAAATATTTCACTTCATTGACAACTTCGCCAAGGCAAACTATTAATCAAGCTTCTAAAAAGGGAAACAACTACTTTCAAGGGGATTCCAATACTCACTACAGCACATTCACACCACTATTTTGCAACTTCTGTCATCCAGAGGTAGAAAGAATGATTCACTCTCAAAGTTTTAAACTAGTGCGCAGGGCTAGGGGTTATGGGGTTTCTTCACACAGCTGGTCCAGGACTCTACTCTGCATTCTCCACGATCAACTCAGTTTACATAGTATTAGCTGCCACAAATATTCAAACCAAGGAATCTGGATAAGGGGGCGATTTTTGTAATTTTTTAAAAAAAGGACAGGATTACATAAAAGTAGATTAAATGCCATTTTTTTACTTTCTTTTTTATCAGATACAGTTCCGTTTTCATCTGTGGTTAAACAGATTACATAGAGAGTACCAAGGCCAAAAATGAGAGCTCTGAAGTCACAGTGAAGTAATCAACACACTCTCTTGGCTTTAGAGAACTATGGGTAGTACCCTAAGTAGACCCATATGAGCGAGGGTAGCCTAAAACCCAGACTTATATGCCCAAATGCAAAAAATAACTGCATATTCTCCCCGGGACTGACCAGGTGGCGTTGTTAGCCATACAAGTCAATCTCGAGCCAACTATGATCTGGGGACTGGAAAAGAGGGTCCCAGACAAGGGCGGGCCCACTAACGGGCTGAAGTTGATGAAGAAAGTGCTACAGGGCTTGCATTGAGACCATTCCACTGTCCCACTCACTGTTGATTGAATACAAGTGCGGCACTGCCTGTTCCTTAAAGTGGGGCATGTGCACTGTGGACAAATGTGGATTAATATCACTAGGTAAGATCACAGCAAGGTGGACAAGTGACGAGCATGTGCATATTTCCACATTATAAGCATAGATGTGCTCCGAGAACCATGAGACATCCACAAATGTGCACGACAATGATAGGGGGAAGCCAAAAATGAAAAAAGGTCCTCATTTAAACCAATGATAGGTAAAGGGAATTAACTGTTTTCCATGTGAGACTTCCAAAGTGTCTAAAAGAGATACTGAAACAAATAATGTCTGGTCATGGGATTGGATTACCAAAATGTTCAATAATAACTCAGAGTTGATGGGTAGAACTGAATTTAGGATGCGGAGGAGAAGCATGGAGATCCAACAAAGGAGTTGTGGGATTACCGAAAGGAAAAGGTCAAAATGAAAAATGGCTGCTGCAAATAGTAAGCGTGAAACCTGTCAACCCTCATCACAGATGAAAGGGGATGCAGGGCCCTGACAAGGAAGCAAGTAACGTGCACACCAGGAACATAAATTGCAAAAACGTCCATTGCTGAGAGAAAATACAGCCTGCAGTATGCCCGCCAGTATGATTAATTGATGATATTATTATTATTAATTTATATATCGCTGAATCACCCCTAGGGGTATCTCTGCGCTAAGGACTGAGTGCTACAAGAAAAAGGTCCTCATCTTCAGTAACGAGATTACTGGTGGATATAAAATCTTTCTGCAGGTTTCTCATCTTTTAATAGTCATTCCAGGCTACAAACCGGTCTGGAAAACTTATTCCCCAGTAATAACTCTCCAGACCTGCCAGATGGAGCTATTTGGCTCCAGGCAGGACACTCCCTCTGCACATGTCACAGAGTATATTAGGTGACAACTGGCAATCTGGAGTCAGATCCTGATATTTATTTCTGCACCATACGTAGGTGTACAGAGAGGAAATGAGAGACATGGCAACAACAAATACAGCATATAACATGTTTGCAAACCTTGGGGGTCTTATCAGGCACAGCACTTGCTCATCAAAAAGGAGGGAGGGTTGTGAGGAATCATCAGGAAGTTTATATATCCACTAGAAATGAAGTGATCCATCTCTTCCAGGGGCACCACTCCTATGGCCCCTTTTGCCAGCAAGCCAAGGGATTCTGCTTCCAACATTGAAGCATGATCCGGTGGGCACGGCCTGAAAGAAGGCAGGAGGTCTGGAAGGGAAGATACGGGGGAAAGATATAGCCCCAGTGGAGCAGAGGGATCACTCAGCGATCTGTCTCGATCAATTCCCACTGAGTAATAAAATGGGAAGCCCACCAGAAGATGGTGTGGCCAGTGATTCAGAGAGGCTTTGTAGTGGCAGAGCCCACAGAGGTTAGTGGGAACTGGGACTGCTGTTTCTTATGCTTCTAGATTTACCCCTGCCCTGAAAGGAAAGGTACATTTACTGTGACATTTAGACCAGTTGAGACAGTTGCTTTTGTCAATAGTGCGTAATCCTAGCATAACCAGGCAACATCTAGTACGGTTTATGAAACTGCCTAGCACAGGAGGCCAGGCTCAGGATGCAAGTCATAGCCCTAGAGTTCCGGGAAGAGTATGTCTTCAACCCGAGAAGCCACTCTCTACCAAAGGGGACGATGATGAACATAGACTTGACATTTCCTGTATATCCAATGGAATACATCAAAGCATATTGATGCAGCGTGGCAGCAGTAGCCACATTTGAAAATCTGTTTTTATCCATCTAGGCATCACTCATCAGGTCAGAGAAAAAATGCTTCAAATGTTCTGGCAGGCTGATAACCGTACGTTTTTCCTGCTCCTATAATGTACGAGAATATCAGCCTAAAAGAGTGATGGCAATATCTGTTTGGGGGCAGCCTAATTTTGTTTTTGCAAGTTAGGGACACCAGGTTGTTGTCTGACAAAAGCATGAAAACAGGTTTATTGGTGTATCTATTCTTCTTGATTGTCTATAATTATCCTAGTGTGTGCATCTCTGGACTGGATGGACATCTTTGTTTTGCCTATGATTTCTTTTGAGTTTTGTGGTTACTCTTTTACATTATGGCCTAATCATCAGGCATTCCAAGCACTGATTAAGAGTATGTTGCCCCAACAGCAATCTTCTAGCATTCATCTGGATTGTTCAGGCCAATCTTATGTAAAGAACGTGCAGTGTGATATAGGATTGTAGGAAGCTGGCTCTCTATATAGTGTACTAAAACGAAGTACACTGTGTAGAGAGTACAGGCAACCCTTATTGGTTTACAGGGCTTTCTTCAAAAATCCCACAACCTCTATTTTGTGGTAGTGTGGTCAAGCAGCTTAGGCTAATCAAAGGGGAGTGTTGAGCATTTGTTGTACACACACACACACACACAGTCACTAAATGGGACACACACAATAAAGAAATCAGACACCAATTTATAAAAAATAGTTTGGTAAATATTATTTTAGGCACCACGATCTTCGTGATCAGGTAAGCACTTTTTAATAGGTTTTCAGCATTTAAATAGACAATACTATATTTGCAGTAATGTTAACCTATAGGGAAAACATACACTGCATAGGACCACTTGTCAACAACTTACAGGACTGTTCTTCAGGACTTAAGGTAAGCAGGGGCCAAGATACAGGAAAGCACCAACAGGTCCACTCTGGGGCGCTTGGTTGCAGAGGTGCTTTTGAAGTCAATGGGAAACGGTATCTGTAAACAGAAGCTGCAAGCAAAGCCTCGGGGTGGGGGTTGATGGGGGTCCTGGAGTCGGACTGTGGGGCTTGTGTGCAGTGGTCTTTGGTCCGGCAGGTCACGGCGGTCAGAGGCACTCTGTTTTGGTGAGTCCGCAGAAAGAGAATGCATGCAGGGACTGGGGGACCAGTCTGAGAACTCAAAGGTGAGCTCAGGTCTTGGGATCTCTGACTGCTAGACACACCATCGGTTTACTTGGACTCTGGCTATGGGGCTCGGGTGCAGAGGTGCTTTGAGGTTTCGGGTTGCGGCAGTCAGAGGCACTAGCTTCAGGTGACTACCTGGAGATGGGGACACAACAGGAAAGCTGGGCCACTCTGGATGATGGCTTCTGCAGTGTTGACTTCCTTCGTCGGCTAGTCAGTCACTTTGGGGTCGGTGTTCGGATTGGACCACCACCACCACGCCTTGGCTGCTGCAAGGCTTCCGGTACCCCTGGTATTGGTTCTGGGGGGCTTCTGGAGGGTCTAGCGTCTTGTTACTCACTATGGAGACGGGGCTGACCTCTGGGAGCACGGAACACCTCATCCTGGGTGACTGCTGCATCAGTGTGTCCAGGGGTCAGCAGTTCGGTAAAGCCTGCGTTTTCGTGCATGCAGGGAAGTAGCTCTGCTACTCTGCGGGAGATGCTGGCTATTTTGCAAAGTGCTGGCAGCCCTCCAAGGCTTTTGAAGAATGAACAGCTGCAGGACGAGTTGTCTTTGTCGCAATTATCAGGGACAGCAGGCAGGCCAGCAGGGTTGGCACGAAGTCGGTTGCTGCTCTTCAGTTCTTGCGGCTCTTCGATGTCCTTCTTGAGTCAGTAGATTCTGCTGCTCTGGTGTCAGGGGCCCCCCTAAATACTAGGTTTAGGGGCGTTAACAGGAGTGAAGGGTAGTAGCCAATGGGCTACTTACCCTTGGGGTCACCACACCCCCTCTATGATTACTTCCTGTGAGGAGTGGGCATAGCCCTGTCCCACAGTTCCTAGTTTCACAAAAACTATATGGTGGAACCCTTCCTTCTTTGAGCACATCAGGTAGCTCACCTTAGGGGCGTGACTAGCCTGTGTGTGCGTTAACACGCCTACTGCTAGCTAATTTTGCCACCTGTCCTGATGCCAAATGAGCACCAGGGCAGGGGGTGGCATTCTCCAGGTCTGGAGGAAGCCAGGGTTACACATCAAAGGCGGTAGAGGCTTTGAAGATTCTGGCCTGGATATGTAGATCCACTAGCAATCTGCTTAGAGGAGGTGATAACTCTTTCTGCCAGAGCAGGTATTGCTCCGGAACTCCTGAGAGTGCTCTCACCCCTGGGGTTCAAACACCAGTCTGTGTTGGCAGGCTGGACAGGACAAGTCCGCCAAGACACTTTAGGACTAGTAGGTTTCAGGGGCCACCACTAAGGAGCCCTCTAGGTGCAGAACATATCTTAACTTGGCTTCCCTGTTAACTTGCAATATCTAGTAAGCTGAACTAGACATCAAAGGGGCATGTCTGCCATGCACATATGTCCTCACATAGGATACAATGCACCCTGCCTTAGGGCTGTAAGGCCTGCAGTAGGGATGACTTACATATATCATATGCAGTGACTTGGACATGGCACACAGTGGTGTGTTTCAGAAAAACAAAATAAGGGAGTGAAGAGGTAGCGTCCCGAGGGACACTGACGGTGGATACGTCCTCCTCGAATCAGTAGTCAGTAAAACATCAAGATCCACCATATGGGCAGTGATCTAAATGATGAACAAGGGGACCAACAGTGGATGGGGATAGGAAAGTTGTAAGCCTACTCCATGATAGGACATACACAAAGGTTGTTTAAATACCCCTCACACACCAAAAGGGCCCTTGATGTCATGCTTCATCATTGGGGTCTTCCCATCCCACTGTGGGATGGGGCGTGCTACGACCAGCGACTACGCGGGAGCACTAATCTAACAACTATGTGTGGTGCAAGGGTAGTGAGAAGAAGGGTCAAAAGTGAAGTTAAAAAGGAACTGGCCTCATAGACATAAGACAATTTAATAGGTCGTTGAGGCTGAACCTAATAAAAACTGTGATTTGGAATAATCATGCGTATAATGAGCTGACGTTCCTAAAAAGTCAACATGTTTGAAGCTCAAGGCTTCTTCATCAGGACTGAAACGATCCCTTCAGTACTCACTTAATATCTAAAAGTGAAAATAGTTATATACAAAAAATGAAAAATTATGCAAATATTCATGCAATATGAAGTACCTGTTTGTACTCCTATACGTTAATCTGTTTGTACTACTATGTGTTAATCTGAAAAAAGAAAGAAAAAGGAAAATTAAGGGTATTAGTTGCGCCACACACGGCGTTGTCTCACGTAGACCTGAAAGACAGCACATGTGTCAAAGTGACTGTTTATAAAAAATAATGCTATCGTGGTACATGGACCTGTGAAAGAAATGGGGAAAAGGAGGGAAAACATACAAAGACACACTACATGTAACATAAAACACACACTCTATTCGTGACTATTGTAATCAAAAAGGCGGTGTGTAGAACAATGTATACACACAATACATACAATGTATGAATGGGTGTATTGCCCCATGAGCCTCAGGTACAGATGAGCAGGAAAAAGCATTAGCACTGGGACCTGGTTAGCAGGCTTCCAGTACACTTCCAGTCGAAAACATCAGTACTGGTGAGAAAATAGTGGGGGTGACCATGAGAAAAAGGGGAACTTACCTACAATGATTGATACAAGAAGTTATGTTGTATTAGTTTAATACTTGTGTAGTGAGTTACTATTTTTCATACGTTTTTACTGGCTTAGTATCATGTGCTGTCTGGTAATTCTGTACTTGTTTCTGGAAGTGAAGGCTAACGTTCTGATGGATGTCCTGCAATTATCCACAGATTCTCCTGAGCCCTTGCTTCCACCCTCTTTCAAAGTCCTTGCTTTGAAGCATTTGCTTCTGGACCCTATAATGGCTGCATGGGAAACACACTTTAAGGCCCGGCTGTACATCATATGCCTGCTCAGGATTATTGACACCTTTTGTCCTCCCCTCTGTCACTGAAGAGTCTGGTGATCAGAGATTTTCCAAGCCGAACCCGAACACCTTTCCTATGGCTCCCAGATAGTAAATCTAAGAAGCTGGAATCCTTTAGTTGCAAAGTTTACACTTCTGACTGTTTAGTTCCTGTTTGAATTCTAAAGAACAGCTTGGTGGGAGACAAATAGGCGATGTACCTACCCACACCCATGGATCCATTTCTACTGCTATGATGCATTGCTGAGAGTAATGAATGTACTATTTTCGGTTTCCTTTAGTTACAAGGTGTCAGTCTGGTGAGGCCAAGATGTTATGTACCAGCATAGGTTTTCCAATAATTATTTATAGAGTATTATCAAGATCTCCACAGGAGGGTGAGAAAAAGAGAGCCTACAAGGATCAAACTCAAACTACAAGTAGCCTACTTTGACAGGCCTGCCAACCTATCGCTTGAAGTATAACAAGAAAAAGGTGGTCTGACTCCAGGTTCCAGTAATGACAACTGAAGACTCAATGACAAGATGCATATGGGAAAAAGACCTGAAAGCAGGAGCAGCCAATCCATGGCCTTTCAAACTCACCCTTCTGAGGTAATGGTTCAAGAAGAGAAAAGATAAACTTAGGTCTCTCCATAGAGAAAAGGGCTATCTAGACGATGACCTCTATCTGCATATTAAAAACATCAGCAACTTGCACAACCACACTGGGGGACCTTTCTGTGTACGTTTTGAATTCAAATTAGTGGTCTGAATGGTTCTCATGGGCCAGCAAGGTTTGTCAATCCTTGGGTAAAAAAGAAACCCTCTTACTCAATTATGTCCTGTACCAGACATCACCAAACTGGCAGGAAGATGCAAAAGTCGAGGTGTAGAAATGTCCTATACTTAATTCCACAAGCTCTCATCATTTAAAAGCAGACGCTCTCAGTGAAACACAGGTTACCCTCAATGAGATACACAAATGCCTTTGTCCAGATTTAAAAATCGCTCAGAGATTCAAAATACCTCGCCCCCCTCCCCAACCCCTCCACACCACCACCCCCCAGAGATGCCTACTGGTTTACCATTTTGATATCCACACAATAAAACGGACACTAGGATGTGATGTTTGTGCACAGGAGAGCATGAGGTTGCACAAGGTTGATGGTCAGTGAGTGTGTCAAGTGCGGGCAGCCCATATCCATTACTTGAAGCTGGCTTAATCGACCCTTGATGTGCCACTCATGTGTAGGTTTCATTCAAACACAGCACAGGTATAGTAGTGGCTGACACACAAAAAAAGAACCATTCACACACTTAGAACGTATAAAGCATTTGGAGCGACACAGCAAACTTCCCTTGCACTTAAACACAATGCTCAGGAGCATTGCATACCCAATTTAAAAAATATAGCACAAAAAGCTGCAGTGAAACAAAAAGAAATCGAAGGCTTCCATACAACACAGAAAAAATACAACACTGGATCAATCATGCAATTTTCTATCATATGCAGTTTGCACAGACGATACCCCATCTTTTCAGACAGTTTGCTACACTCTTCAGCAGAGGAGGAGGAGGAGAAAACATCAGATGGTGATGTTGCATGCCTTTTTCACACAACTTTTAGAGGGTGGAGGCAGTATGATGACCACAGTGAAGTTGGGTGTGGATTTAAAAAAATTAAATAAAATGATGGAGCTGAATCAGTAATGCAGAAGGTGCACTAGAAGCTGCAGGCTGGAGAACAGAAGAGGAGGGAAGAGCATGGGTGAGGACGGCTCGGAAAGGGGGAGTGTGGCTATAGGCGATACAGCATCATTTGGTGGCAGGACACACATTGCAGCAGTTGGTGCATACTAATTTTTCTAAGATCTTGCACCAGGAGCAATGGAAAAGTACAAGGAACTGCAGAAGTTTCTTTTTTCAATTTACTGGCAGCTCTATAGTAGATAGAGAAAGGAAAGATCACCAGCCCTTTTGGAAAAATTTATTTCCACATGGTTAAGTCGTACTAGGAAACAAGTTATGTGAAACAGGTACAGAAGGAAAAGAGCATGCTGGGGAATCAAGGGCAGGAGAGAGAGAAGGGTGCAACAAAAGTCAAAGATGAAAAAAGAAGCACACCGCTTTTTGGCATAGATTATATACTTTAGATCCTTGGCAAGAATGAGGAGGCTAAGAGGGGAGAATAGGATATCTTTTGCTGAACATAAGTGGGGAGAGGAGTTTGCACTGGGAATGAGGGACAAGAAGTGAAAGAAAGCACTATAAACGTCTGTGACAGAATAATGTGATTCAACAGGCCCAAGAGTACAGCAGGTAGACTGGAAGGTGTGGGAACTGGGAAGGGGGTAAACCCACAAATTTCACATTTTTATTTTAATTTGGCAACAACAATCCACCAGTAGAGATTCTTGTTAGTCCCGATATGGTGAGCAGCTTGCTCACCCCGAAGGAGGTGCCTTTCGATAATGATCTTCCCTGCTTGTCTACCCTGTGCCAATTGGTGTGTTTGCAAGTAGAGTTGACTTTAAAGGTGGAGGCCTTGGTGGATTCAGGACTACTAAATAGTTAGTTGTGGTTTTGAGGTTTCATACACCGAATATGGAGGTTGTTTGTCAAAAATGCCTTGCACAAGAGGTTAATCATTAGGTTTTCTTCTTTAGATTGTAGCAAGTATACATAGTTCAGTTTGGACTTTACATATAGCTATGAGAGGCATGTGCTGCTGGTCAGAAAAACCGCCATACAAGATTAAATCTTCCTTTTCTGACCACTGAGGGTATTGTGAAGATAGGTAAGAAAATGGTATAACACATCAGTGCCTGACTAGGAGGTGATCGCACCCGGTCTAAATGCACAGCAGCAGGTTCCCCACTTGTGAGGATGGTGGGTGAAAGAGGAAGTCCAGAGGCTGCAGTCATTACTTTTTTTTTTGCCAGGAGATGTGATCGGAAGGTGAAAGGGGGGGGGGAGGGGGGAAAGAAAGCCACGAGCCAGGTTTTGAAAGTATACTACATAAACTTGCTGAAAACTCAGTGTGACTTGTATACTGTGTCTTGTCATCCATCAGCAGAACCGGATAAGTGCCTCCAAACACTGGGCCCTTTAATAATGCCAAATAAAATAAGCAGTATACCTTTAAACCTCAGAAATGTAGGTCTTTTCAAAGGACATATTCGGTTTCCTCTGCCTCATTTGTCGCACTCTTAGTCAGGATTACCAATGGCCATGGATGCTATTTTCTAGAGCAGACTCTGAGCATTTGAACTTTTCTTGGATTCCTGGAAAACTTCTCACCATGTGCTACTGCACACAAAAATACAGACGCACTTGCCTGCCGGCGAGAGTCGAAGCTGGTGGAGAAGTGCCGAATCCCTTCCAAGTCAGTAGATGTACTAGGGAGGGATGTCAACTGTCCCCACTGCTTGTTGCTACGGCCAATGGAATGGATCTGGATTGACATTACTTAAGGGGTTTGAGTCGGCACGAAACACAGCAGGTAGAATATCTCTATATGTGGATAATGTATTCCTATTTTTACAGAACCCGGAGCAGTCTGCATATTAAGAAAATTCACAGGCCTTATGATTAACCAGTTGCCAACGGCCGACGCGAGCACTACCTCTGTAGTGCTGCGAACGTTCGTTGGCCGCCGCGGCCCCGCCCACTCCGCTAAACCGCCGCACCGCAGCGGAATTGTCGCCGCGGTTAAGCGGTTAATCTGAATAAATCAGCTGTACTCCCTTTGTAGGCATGAATCAACAGAATCTTTGCTGGGCCCAGTTCTTTCCAGGGAAAGATTTAAATACTAGGGTGTCCACATAACAGAAGATAAGACAGTGGCATTGCAGGAAAATGTCCAACCACAGACTGACCGGATCGCCTCTCCGACTGTCACTAATAGAATGGGCAGCCATAATAAAAATGCCAGCCCTGTCAAGACGCCTATACCATCTCCAAAACCTCCCATGCGAGATTCTGCAGGTCTGCTTCATACGACTCAATTCCATCTTGAGGAGTTTATTTTTTTATTTTTTTAACTTTATTTATTCAATTTTAAACAACTGAGCAGGTGTACACAGTCTTCAACATATCTCCATCCAGCTGTTTCCATACGGTGGCAGAGTCAAGTGACAAATCAATTAACCATGCATGTTTATCTACGACAAAATGTGAGAGTAAGAACATGCTATACAGTGAACGTAGATGAAACGAACATCATACATAATTACAGTATAACACAAATCTTAACTTTACATTTCGCTGTTACTATCAGAGGTATCCTGCTGACCACTTCCATTTCCCATTGGGTTAATAAGCTCCCTGCATAATTCTCTCCAGAGTGCAATGTCCTTGGCTAGTTTTTCATCCTTTCTACAGGCTTTCATGTGCCATTCTTCTGCAAGAGACCATTCACCTACATCTCTTATCCAGCTCTCTAATGTCGGGGCTCGTGTGCTCATACAGCATATAGCTACCCTCAGTTTGGCCAGAACCAAGGTTAATTGCAGCAATTTATAAGCCATTTTTCGTTTCTTGGGCTTCTGGATTAGCCCCAAGAGGCAATGCTCTGGCTTAGCCTCCACTTGGATGCCCACCCCCTAGCGTACCTTCGCTACCACACTAACCCAATATTGTTGCATCTCTGAACATTCCCATGCTAAGTGCAGAAACCCTGCTTGGGTCCTGTTGCATCTAGGGCATTCATGAGGACGAGTAGGATCTATACGATGTAGCCTCACAGGGGTTATGAACACCTGCTGCAGGAAGTTATAATGCAACAGTTTTAGGCGCGTATTGCAGGATACTTTACGTGTTACTATACATGCGCTCACCTAGCTTTTCTCTAGCAACGGAGACTATAGATCCTCGTTCCAAGCTTCCCAAGCCTTAAGGGCTAGAGACCCCAAATCTGCCCTCATAGCTTTATATAGCAGTGATACCAACTTGTGCCCACTACCGCATGCAGCAAACAAATGACAATGCAAACAGTGAGCAAGGGACCAATATGGCTGGGTCCAAACTGGGGTGGCATAGTGGGCAAAAGAACGATGGATTTAACCCAGATCTTTTGACTGGGGGAGAATGTTTGCATTGTCAGCATTCCGTCCATCATTTGTTTGCTGTAACACTTTTCGCCCTAAGTGGGATGGGTATGCCCAGACGTGGGTCCCTTGCTCACTGTGCCACTGGATTCAAGCTAGCCTGGCTGAAGAAGGGTGACATACCCTGAAACCGGTCCCAGGATGCTTGTTTCCAGTCCAGGGAGGACCTGGCCTGGCAGTTCGGTCTGGACTGTTCCCATGGGGCACAGGGTCAAGACTGATTTGCATATGGCTGGGTCCAAACTGGGGTGGCGTAGTGGGCAAAAGAACGATGGATTTAACCCAGATCTTTTGACTGGGGGAGAATGTTTGCATTGTCAGCATTCCGTCCATCATTTGTTTGCTGTAACACTACTGCATGCAAGCAACACGTCCAGAGTCTCAGTCGTTTTGAGGCATGGTTGGATACGTAGGCCATGTAACCCTTACCAGTTCCACCAGGCCCGCATATTGTATGTACTGCTCTGCCCCAGGTCGAACCCATCACGCGCCTGTTCAAATGTGATGGTGTCGTTTATGTACAAATCTGCCAGGACCACACATCCGCCCTACCTCCAAGCCTGGAAGGACATATTCTTAACCACTTTACGCACTGGGGCCAAATGCCAGATGTTAAATTCCCGGTGAAATGGTGCATGCCTGAGTACCCGTTCCACAAACTTTTGCCATATGAATGCCGTTTGTTTAACGACGTATGGTAGATCTACGCGTGCACCTGCCCCCTCCATCAATATAATAGGTAGGTTCTCTGGCTGTACTTAGGTCCAACCTGGGAGCCTCCGGCCCCACCTCCTCGCAGCGCTTTGAGAGGACCTGCAGTGCTACTCTGCTACGTTTCCCCGCCCAGAAAAGGGATATCAAGATGGATTTCAGTTGTCTGAATACTGACATGGGGATATTGCACAGCGAGTTTTGCAGGGCGTAAAGGCATCAAGGCAGTGCCACCATTCTTGCCACGGCTATTCGGCCCATTAAGGACAGCGGCAGCATGTTCCAGAATGCTACTGAACGCTTCAGGGACTCAAGTACCTTGGTCATGTTCAAACGGAGCATTTGTGTTTTCCCGTGTGCTACCTGTATTCCCAGATACAGGAAGTGGCCCGTCTCCCATCTCAACCCTAAACTGGACAATTCCTCTATGTTATGTTCCCTCAGCCCTGCTAGCGGGAACACCAAAGACTTTTGCCTGTTAAGGCGCATTCCTGAATATATTGCAAAGTGATCTAAAAGCTGCAGGAGTTTGGGAATCGCCTTACGGGGAATGCAACATAAAACAGTGCATCATCCGCATATAGCGAGACGAGGTGGGAACCATTCTCTATTCGTATTCCCCAACGGTCGAGATCTCGTATGGCCCATACCGCCATGGGCTCTATGGCTAGGGCAAAAAGCATCGGGGATAGGAGGCATCCCTGCCGTGTGCCGCACCCCAGTAACCACTGCGTGAATCTAGCCAGACCCTGACACTTGGTTCCGTGTACAGTATTCTAACCCACTTACAAAAGTGTGGTCCGAACCCGATACCCTCAGTACCTCCAGCAGGTATCCCCAGTCCACCGCATCAAATGCTTTTTCGAGTTCGATGGATACCAGTGCCATCTCCTCGGTGGTTGCCTATGTCGCGTGCATTATGTACGCCATGCGCCGAATGTTCATAGACGTGCTATGGCCCGGGATAAATCCGCACTGATCTTCGTGAGCCAGATAACCCATGTGTGGGCTCAGTCACTTGGCCAGAACCTTGCATAATATTTTCAAGTCAGTGTTTATCATCGAAAGCGTATGGTACGCCGCAGAGTCCTGACTATTTCCACCCGGTTTAGGGAGCATACAAATTTCTCCCTCGCGCATTGTTGGTGGCAGTATCCCATTCTCGAAGGATTGAATGTTTGCAGTAGTGGTTGGACTAGCTTTGCCGTGTTAGCCTGATAATATTCAATCGGGAGGCCATCTCCCCCCGGGGCCTTGGTTTTGGGTATGTCTGCTATTGCCTCCACTATCTCTTCTTCAGTTATCTGCGCTTTCAGCTCTAACCGGGCTTCCTCGGGAAGCCTCCTCAATTGGAGACTCTCCAGGAATGGAGTATAGGATTCAGCCCTAACTGACGGATGAACCGTATACACCTTCGGCAGGTGCTGCTTAAATTGTTCCAGTATACCAATTCTCCCGACTGGTTACGTATACATGTGATCAATGGGGGTGCCTGCTCCCTTCCCAGTATCCATGCTAGCAAACAGCCAGACTTGTCTCCCTCTGCATGTAACCTTTGACGATAGCTGGTGAGTGTGTTTTTGTCTTATCTATCCCATGTGTCTGCAACCTGCTCTCGCAGTGTACGTTCCCACTCCTGGGTGTCTCCCTGACCTCTTGAGGGGTTTCTTACGAAATCAGGGATCCCCGAGGATAGCCCTAGCCAAATGCTTCAAGTCTCATCATGACAAAGATTGGCGTGGCAGACTTTACGTCAGATTATAGGGCATTACACTTAATCATAATTATTAATCATAATTAATGAGTGTTTGCATGATTCACAATCGGATATTGTGTTTGTAACTGAAAAGTGGGCTATGAAAGGTATACTCCTTGCCATCACCTGTTGGGCTTGGATGTTTGTAAGTTGTTTTTCTTCAAAGAAGTCTTTCGAGTCACAAGGTACAGAGACTCCTCCCTTAATGGCAATGCAGATGGGCATCAACTCCATTTTAGACTGTTTTTCGCAAAGCGGGTGAGAGTAGATTTGAAAGGTGAGGGAAGACTATATGATGCACGTGTATCCCACAAAGTGGATAATAACTGAAAAGGAGAAAATATCTGTTATTAGAGCCACTATATGAATCAGGGGAGAAGGGTGAGTGCATGTGAATCTACAGTACTACACGCTACAGATGCTTTCAGGGTAAGAAACATTTTCCATTTGTACACATGCTCTGCATAGGCTGTAAAGCAGTACCCTCCTATAAGCAGGGGCTAACAAGTAGATGATGCAGATGTCTGAAATAAGGTCCTGAGGACCATCTGGCCAACCGCAGCCTGTTGTCTGGCTAGAACATCCACAAAATAGTGTTTATTAAACGTGTTGGGTTGACCATGTACACACCTTATGTATGTCGGCTAGGTGAATGGTTCCTAAGAAGGCCATCGTTGCAGCCTTCCTGCAGGTAGAGTGAGCCCTAAAGGTAAAGGGGATGGCTCACTTGGCCTTTCCACAGCAAATCTGGATACACTTAACTATTTGTCTAGCAATTCCTGATCTAGATATAGGCTGCCCCTTGTGAAGCTTTACAAAGGCGTCAAACAGTTGGTCTGCCTTGCGAAAAAGTTTATTTAAGTATATGTAGTACATGAGAGCGTGCTTTAAGTCTAGGGTCTGTAGCGCTCTCTCTGCTACGGAGTGTGTTTGGGGAAAGAAGACTGGGAGAGCTACAGTCTAGTTGAGGTGAAAAGGGGATACCACCTTTTTTTAAAGATATCTTTTATGGTTTACCGCTGAGCAAAACAGCAACGCAAGTGAAAAAAATACATAACTCACAGCCATCCCCAAACATATGACATGAAGTAATAGGTTATCGTAGCTCAAACCCCACAGAATGAAGAAATCATGTACATTAAGTCTCAATACCCTCCTCTCATGGAACTGCATGCGCCACAGCACCCGTAATAGGAGGAACCCTCACCTCATCCCCAGAAGACACGTCCTGCGACCCCCCCCCCCTCGACCGTCCAACAAATTTAGTCAATAGTGCCCATCAAACCTACAGATCTTCTACCACTTTATCATCACGTCTACATTTCCGGAGGCGTAGTTCATCCGCCAATGCCCACTTACACCCCTCTCCCAACCGTCCAGACTAGCCCGCACTGCGCCCCATCCAGCTTATTGCGATTCTCCTCTTTGCCAGCAACAATAGCAATTGCAAAAACTTTAATTCCATCTTTCTGCCTTTACACTTTTTAATAGCTCCTAAAAGGTAGACAACTGGATCCCGCTCCATCTCAACACCAACAACCGTAGCCACCCGAATCACTACAGATTCCCAAAAGGAGCTGACCAAGGGGCAGCACCAGGCAAGGTGCAACAACGACGCCAGCTGTGCCCGACACCGGTGACAACTTCTAGGCCAACTGGGGTCAATCCTGTGGAGCAGCACCAGAGTGATATATGTACGGTGTAAGAAATGAAAATGGACCAACTTAAATCTTGCATTGCAGAACACAGTCCTGACCATAGAACGTGACCTAGTCCATTGTGAATCTTCCAGGGGCATTCCCAGCTCCTCCTCCCAAGTGGCCCTGGCCAGAAACGGGGTTCTAGGTCTATCAGCAACCATGGCTCTATATAGGTGCAAGACTAAGTGGCGGGCTACGCCCAGCTCCAACAACCCTCAGAAAAGGAGCAAAGTGGACTGTGCAGCAGGGAATGTAGGCCATATTTCCCAGGCTATGGCAGCAATACTGGCGTGTTAGGAATTTCCCGTTCCCTTTTCCTAAGGCTCCCTGAGTCGCTTCAAACGTATCAAAGTCCTCATTGGGATACAAGTCCCAGACGGTCTCGCATCCACCCCCAAGCCATGCAGAAACATCAACCAACTCCGCAAGAGTAAGAAAAGCTGGCAAGTCCCCAGAAGGTAAATTCTTGTGCAAAGGGGGCTTTACCCGGCCCCACCCGGACGGCTCTCTCCCAAAGAGACGCCATATGCTTAATGAGGTACAAGACCTACACCTCATTATGTCCCCACGAAAGCAACAACTGTGGGAGAGTTGTACCAATGTCTCATCTGCCAGTAGTGCCTTCTCCCAGTTCTCCCCATCGGCCAGTCAATGAGCAGCAGGTTGTAGCTGGGAATCCAGATAATGCATTTCCAGATTAGGGGCCGCCAAGCCACCCTCCAAAGTAGGCAAAAAAATAAGTTTACGCGCTTCCCTGCTTCTACCACCTGCCAATACAAGCGTCGTAAGAAGAGTGTTATCTCTGAATACCGCCCGGGCGGGATAGGGGAATGGGGGTGGGAGGTGGGGGGTGGTGGTATACAGACACCTTGGCAAAAACACCATCTTAGCCACAGCTGCTTGACCCATGAGGAACAGCGTAAGGTCATTACAAAATCAGACAGAGGCACTCAGACCCTCTGTGTCTATCAATATTGCAGTGTCGTCGCTGTAGGGCAGTGCGGGCCACCATGATCCCTAAATAAAGGAACTGATCGGTTTCCCAACGCAGGGGTCGGAGTGGCAGTGTCTCCATCCGCCAGCGCTCCCAGTGGAAACCGCAGCGATTTGCCCTGATTAATCCTAAGACCCGTAAGCTCCCAGAACATGTCTAAAGATTGTAGGAGCAGAGGTAGGGACTCCAGCAGGGAAGTAAGATAAAAGAGTGTCTGCATAGAGAGATACCAAATAATTCACATCGCCCACTCGGATACCCACTTTTCTGCCAAATTTGAATCGCTAGCAGCTCCAGAGCTATGGCGAAAAGTAGAGGCGACAGAGGGCAACCCGTTGCGCACCTTTACCCACCACCCACGCACAGGTGACCAACCCTCACCCTAGCTATCAGTGCAGTGTACAATAGTCGCACCTATGACCTTTACTGTGCGCCAATACCCATTACTTCCAACACACAGATCAGATAATGCCAGTCCACTGTATCAAAAGCCTTAGCAATATTGATAGAAACCACCGCGAATTCCTCTCCCCTACCCTCTACTTCATGCATTACATGCATCAGCTGTCTCAGGTTCAAATTAGTGTTACGCCCAGGAATAAAACTACACAAATCAACATGAACCAAGTGTGAGATCACTGGCCACAGCCTAAGAGCAAGTACCTTACAGAGAATCTTCGCGCCTGTGTTAATCATTGTAAGCAGTCGACAGGCAGAGGGGTCAGGGGCCACCGCTCCTGGCTTCAACACCATAGAAATACAGCCCTTGCGCATGGGTAGAGGCAAAACGCCATGTTCATGGGCCTCTTGCTACACCTCGAGCAGCCGTTACGTGAGGTCCGGGGTCAAGGCTTGATAAAAACTCAGCAGGGAAGCCATCACTCCCCAAGGTCTTCCCCCTGGAAGGCACGCAAGAGTCGTTCTAACCTCCTCTAAAGTAAGATCTGCATCCAATTCATGGGCCGTCACAGCCCCCAACCGTGAAACTGGTAAACTTGCTAAAAAGTCAACAATACGCTCTGGATCCGACCACCGTGGCAGGCATACACCTGTTCTAGGTGATATCTAAGGGTATGCAGGGCTCTAAAAATCAAAAAATTGTTACTAGACCTGCAGGTCTATTAACTTTAATAACATCTACACGACCGAACTGTAATGCATTTAACCTCCGTCACTGAAAGCTGAGCAAATGTGGCCAGTTAACAAGATTTAAAGGCATTTTCATTACTCATTCACTTTGTGAGCAATAAAGATGCCTTTAAATCTTGCGGTCTTGTCACATTTTCTCTGCTTTCAGACACAGAGGTAAAAAGTCAGTTTGTCTTCCTACTCGCCAGAAAGGGTGAGTAGGACCTAAAAATAGCTTGTCCTAATTAAATCTGGCTCGCAAATGCGAGCGGATTTTTCGAGCCCTGGTATTCACTATATCGCTTTGCATATACTCATCCTGCCCCTGTGGGGACCGAAGAAGCAAGATAGGGGCACGTGGTGTCTCCCGATGGAGCACCCAGGACAGAAGCAGCCCAGAGATGATCCCCCTCCCTTTATAGCAACTGGCGGTAAGACTTCAGGGAGTAACTCTCCAGCCAGTCTCTGACCGAAGCCACCTGGTGCTGAATCTCCATCTCATCCTGGCGACCCTACACGTCATCTGGGGGGAACTCCTGTAGCTCCGCTAGAGCTCCCTCTTTCTGAAAAAGCTATGCCTGTAATGCCCGGCGCACCCCGGAGGAAAAGCCTACACAACATCCCCACAAGACAGCCTTCATTGCCTCCCATTCCATTGCCCGGCTCAAGGGGAAAGCACTACGCTGTCCTTGTGAGCAAAGGATAAAGGGTTCTCGCAGTTAGAGGACTTGCAGCTCACTAATGCAGCATAAAGACGTTATGGCATCTAGGAAGGCTACCTTCCAGGAGAGGTATTGGAGCGGGCAAAAATGTAAGGGCTCAAAAGGGGGGACCCAGGAGCCTGGTCTGGACAACATTAAGTTGCCACACTGGTTCTGGCGGAACTTTTGGAGGAATGACTCTTTTGAGGCCTCCCATGAATACCTTGATTTCAGGTATGCAGAAGAGGGAAGAATGATCCCTGTTTTGCATGTATGTGGCTACAACCACTCAATGAAGCTGGATTGAGGAGTAGGCTATGCTTAAATTCTGGAAAGTGGAGCAGGTAGTCAATAATATCTTGGCTTGCAGAGTTTAGAGGGACTAGCTTCATACTGAGGCAGTAGTGGACAAATCTCTGTGGGAGTCCCACAGGTGCCAGATTGCAAGACTGAGTTACTTGGGATCTGGGTGCCTGACATGCTCCTGATTCATGGTGAGAAGGTCTGGGGAGCTTCTTGTGGAGGCTGATCGACATCTCTAGTAGGGCAAAATACCAGGGCTGACAGGCCCAAGTGCATGCCACTAGGATGAGGGTTTGTGATGTTTGCTGCATCTTCCGCACAACCAGTGGACAAAGCGAGAGGTGTAAAAGCGTATGCAAAGATCCCTGACCAGTTGATCCTTAGTGCATTGCCCAAGGACCGTGGGTGTGGGTATCTGGAGGTGAAGTTTAGGCATTTTGTCTTCCCAGGGGTGGGGAACAGGTTTTTGTCAGGAGTGCCCCAGCGCAGGAAATACTGGTGCAGGAACCGTGGGTGGAGTTCCCAATCATGTTGATGCGTCCTGCTTAGCAGGTCCACCAGGTCATTGTTGACCCCAGGAGGTAGTCCACCATCAAGCGAATGCAGTGGTGTACTGCCCAATGCCAGATTGCCTCAGGCAGAAGAAAAAGGGAAAATGAGCAGTTACACCCCCTCCCCGGTTCTGTAAATAGTGCAGTCATGTTGTCTGGCACTAACAGGACTATTTTGCCTTGAATGAGCAGCAGGAAAGCTTTGGGGGGGAGCCAGATCGCACGAAGCTCTTGTTATTTGATGTGGTGGCTCTGCTGCTGGGGAGACCACACACCCCACACTGTGTTCTGATCGAGATAGTACCCCATCCGGCTTGAGAGGTGTGCGAGTTAAAGGTGACTTGAGGACTGGGAACTATGAAAGGCCTGCCCCAACAAGCTGTTGCTGTTCCACTACTGCAAAGAGGGATGAACACTGGCCTTTACCAACACTAGATCTTCAATCTGACCCTATGCTTGCGACCATTGCGCTGACAGGCACTACTTCAGTGGACGCATGTGTAGCTGGGCTTGGGGTATGATAGCGATGCAGGAGCCCATCAAAGCCAACAGAAGCTTTACAGTCTTGACTGTGAGGTCACGCTGTGGCTGAAAAAGAGGCAGAAGCTGACCGAAGGCTGTGATCCTTAGAGTGCTTGGTTAGGCTATGCTGGTCACAGAGTTCAGCACTGCTCATAGAAAAGGTTGGCTCTGGAGGAGTTTCAGATGGGACTCAGCAAGCTTTATGGTGAAGATTAGACTGTGGAGAAGTGAGATGGTCACCTCTGTGTGCTGTAAACACTGTTGCCTGCTTGCAATCTTTATCAGCCAATCATCGAGATGGAGAAAACCGTGGAAGCCACCACTCCCTAGGTGAGCGGCGACCACTGCCAGGCACTTGATGAAGACCCATGCAGCAGTGGAGGCGCCAAAGGGAGTTTCTTTTAACTGAACATGCAGGGAATTTATTACAAAACACTGGTAGCGTTGGTAGGATGGATGGGGAAATGGAAGTAGGTGCCCTTGAGATCTCATGTAGTAACCTGCTGAAGTTGAGGTATAACAACTTGCAGCGACACCAAGTAAAAATATTCAGTTTTCTTTTGAGGGGACTGAGGTCCAAAATCGATCTGAGGGAGTCATCTTTTTTAGGAATAATGAAATACAGCCCTTTGCCCAGTAGGTCCAGGAGCACTGGCTCAATGGCACCCTTTTGATGGAGTGCCTAGACCTCTTCCTCTAAGAAACGGAGATGTTCCCTTCGGATAACACGCCTGCAGGGAGGAATGTTGGGTGGGGGTGTGAGAAGTTCCAGCGTGCTGAGCTATTGTTAACAACCTCTAATCTGATGTGATTTCCTGCCAGCAGGGGAGGAAATCTTAAAGTCTTACCTCCAACAGGGGTTGTGTGATCAGATGGAAAGCAAGGGGATTCACTGTTCACTGTTTGGAGGTGGAGGCCCATTTCCCCCCTTCTCGTTATTGTTGCCCCTGTAGGCAGCCCTTGAGTAACCCTGTGGTGACTGCTGGTGGTAGGCCTGTTGCTGACTCTGATACAATGAAGGAGATTCTGAGGAGGTGGTCTTGCTACCTGCCCTGTATTGCTGCCTATGAAAGGACCACTTAGGGATGGAAGTTTGAATGGCACCCATGGCCTTGGCAGTGTCTGTGTCCTTCTTAAATTGTTCCAGCATCTGGTCAACCTGCAGACCAAGGAGGTGTTGGCCATCAAAGGAGCAGGTTGAGCAGATGCTGTAGTACCTTCAGTTTAAAACTAGAGCCACAGAGCCAGGCATGGGGTCTTACTAAGATGCCGGAGTTAATCCCTCGGCTTTCAGTGTCGGTGGCATCTAGAGCACAGTGGATAGTGGTGTTGGAGATGGTCTGTTCTTGCATCACCAATTACTCTCCCCTTCGTCTATACTCCTCAAGGTGGTGCTTAAGGAGGTCCTGGATCTCATCCCAATATACTCTGTCGTATCAGGAGAGCATGCCAAAGGAGCTAGTGATCCTCCAGTAGGTGGCTGCCTGCACCACTACTCTTTTACCCACTGCATCTATTTTCTTGCTCTGCTTGTCTGTAGGGAAAACATTTGTGGCCAGGGGGTTAGTGCACTTACATGCAGTGTGGACCACAATGGAGTCCGGACTTAACGCAGCAATGTATGCAGAGTGGATCATTGGGAGGGCGCTTGTATTTTTTGCCCATCTGGGGTGTCACTACATTTGCCTTAACAGGCTCTACACAGTGTCTGTGGTGAATTTGAGCATATCCCTAAGCATAGGGAGGAACTGCACTGCGCACTTGGTCTTTGACAACATCTCGACCAGGACGTTATTGCCCACCTGGAGAATGTGCATCTCCAACATGTGATATGTGGACGTCGTCGTATCACTTTATAATATGCCGTTGTAACATCTGCAGGGGATGGCCTAGGTGGGTACAGACCTGGATCTGCATCACCCAGAAGATTGACATTGTAGTCATCCCACAGGTCATCAGTCAGCACCAGGTCATAAGGTGTATCATAGGGGTAGTGGGCGAGGTTCCCTGCAAGAGGAATGGGATGATACCTCTGGTGAATAAGGAAGAGGAGAGGTATGCGGTGGAGTAGGCGGAGGAGGAGTTGCAGCAGAAAGAGAGCTAGTGTCCCTGTCCTTGCGTCTCTTGTGCTTGGGAGCTGAAGGAGACTCCAAAACTATTTCCTCCTCAGACGAGCTTCCTCTTTCATGGCAAGGTGGCTTGAGAGGCAGCATGGTGGTGCTCTTGCTTGTCAGGTGGCAGAACTGGAAGGCCGTTCTTTCCATTAATGTGCAAGCATTCTTGCCAGCAAAGTCTTCGAGGCAAGGGGCGCTGTGCCACAAGAGAGGGCCCGAGGCCCTGTTGGTGAGGCACCAAAAGGAGGTAGTTTATGCTGCTCAAAGACGGAGAAAAAGTTGAAGACTTATTGCTGAGTCGAATTTCTTCCATTTCTACCAGAGTCGAAACGACACCCACTGGGCCCAAAGAAGCTTTGCAAGTCGCTGCGGAGCTCTGAAGGTACACGTCCAAACCTAATGGCGGGTAAAACCAATCTAACATGGAGTTGATGTCCATGCGCATTGCCAGCTAAGGGAGGAGTCAATATACCTTTTGACTAGAAAGACTTCTTCAAATAAAAATAACTTGCAAATGTCCGAGCCTAACATTAGATGGCAGGAGTATGCAGAAAGGCCTTATGCAGAAGGCTGCTGCAAGTCTGAAATTCTTTAATTCTCCAAAGGATAATAGAGATGGATTTTTCCGCAGCACTTGTACTAAGTATTATTAACTGTTGCCAGCTGGTTATTTTGTTTGCTAGATATGATTCGAAGGTGTATGCTTTGGTGGTGCAGTGAGTTTACTATTTTGTTGCAGAAATTCGAAGTGTGAGAACTGGTTGCTTGCCTGATTTCAGGGTTTTGGAATTCCAACTGAAAAAGTACTTACCTTAGTAATGATCTTTCTAGTGAATGCTCTAAATAACCTCAGATTCCTCACCTTGTGAATAATACCCAGGTGTCAGGCTGGATCTGTACACTTTCAGAACAGTTCTCTTGCATGCTGTTAGGTGACATCATGGGGCTCTGTGCCAAAGTCGTTCCACTCCAGTAGTAAGGAGCAAAGCTGCATATAGGTGCCGCCCCTGCGTACTGACGTCAGTTACTTTCTACGTTTTCAGCCCCCTCAGACGCAGAGCCCATCGGCAAATTGGTATGATCAGTGTGACGATCTCCAGATTGGGACCTATTAGTTGGAAAAGCATAGAGGTCACAGAATGGAGAGGTGGGAGCATCGGTGAGGAATCTGTGGATAGATGTTATATTTTATAATGAACTTGTAGAGTGCACGTTCACCCAATGGTTTCTTGCTGCTTCGTACAGCGAGGAGTCCAAACCTAACCTAATGTACACGGAGAGAAAAAGAACTAGTAGGCCTGCTTAAAAAACCATGTTGTTAACTCCTCCCTAAATTTCAAGTAATTCATCTGATCCCGTAAAGGTGGAGGCAGGGAATTCAATACTGCAGGGGCTTGTACAGAGAACTTGATGCCATCCATCTGTTGCATCTTGAATTTGGGAATAATAAGATTAGAGGAAGATGATCATAAGTTCCTAGTTGGTAAATATTTTATGGTCTTAACTCTTAAGAATTGAGGAACTTCCTCCCAGAACACTTTGAAAATAATACAGCAGGCTTTAAAGGTAATCCTTTGTGCTAATAGGAGCCAGTAAAGATCTGTCAGTTAAGAAGTAATATGGCAATTTCTATGTGCAGTGAAAATAAGTCTGGCTGCCTGATTTTGAACAATATCCAATCTGCGTACCTAATTTTTGGGGAGACCAAGATATAAAGAGTTGGCACAGTCAAGCCGAGAAGTAATTAATGCCATGACCACCAGGAGTAAGACTTAATGCACAAGTTACTAACTTGTGTAACGATATATCTGTAAGAGACAGTAGTTAGTGATAGATTCCTTACCTTAGAATATCCCCAGGCGTCAGGCTGGATCCGGAAAGTTTTGCGTAGCAGTACCCTTGCGCGTCGGTAGGCGGCGTCGTGCGGCTCCGCGTCCGTCGTCGGCGTCGTGATCGCCGGGATGACGTCGCGGGCAGTACTTAGGCGCCGCCCTGCGCGCTGACGTCAGTTCTGTACACGACTTTCCGCGCCAGGAACGCAGAGCCATGCAAGAAGCTGACACAGGTGTCTGAAAAATACTAGGGCCCTGAAAGGGATGTCCTTAACCCTAGAAATCAGTTCGCAGAACGGGAGGATGGGTGGGGCGGTAAGGAATCTATCACTAACTACTGTCTCTTACAGATATATCGTTACACAAGTTAGTAACTTGTGCATCTGAAAGAGACACGTTAGTGATAGATTCCTTACCTTAGAATAGATACCCCAGCAATACCAACCCCGGTGGTGGGTCTGCGAACAAAGATCAGACAAGGAAGTCCTGGAGGACAGAACGGCCAAAGAAGCCGTCCCTCCGGACCTGACTGTCAAGGCAGTAATGCTTAGTAAACGTGTGCAGCGAGGCCCACGTAGCTGCCTGACAGATAACCGGCAGCGGAACACCGCGGCCCAAGGCCGTGGTAGCAGCCGTTGCCCTGGTGGAATGGGCACGCAGCCCAACAGGAGGCTCCTTCTTAGCCAAAGAATAGCAGGTCTTGATGCACAAGGTAACCCAGCGGGAGATGGTCCTCTTGTGCACCGCCCGACCTTTTTGGCGCCCACGTAGCCAACAAAGAGCTGGTCATCCACCCGGAAGTGTTTCGTGCGGTCGATATAGAAGGAGAGCGCACGTTTTAGGTCCAGACGGTGGAGCCTCTCTTCCTCTCTGGAAGGATGCGGAGGCGGAAAGAAGGTGGGCAAAGTGATGGTCTGCCCAATGTGGAAAGCAGTAACCACCTTTGGCAAGAAGGACGGACGCGTCCGAAGAACAACCTTGTCTGGATGAACAGACAGAAAGGGAGGTTTGCAAGAAAGAGCCTGGAGCTCACTCACCCGCCGAGCGGAGGTGATGGCCACCAGAAAGGCTGCCTTTAGAGTCAGAAGACGAAGAGGACAGTTATGCAGAGGCTCAAAGGGAGCGCACATTAAAAAGGTAAGAACCAAGTTCAAGTCCCACTGAGGCATTACAAACGGAACAGGAGGGAAGAGGTGAGTAATGCCTTTTAAGAACCTGTTAACAACAGGGGACTTGAAAAGGGAGGGCTGATCAGGGAGCCTGAGGAAGGCCGAGATAGCACAAAGATAACCCTTGATGGTACCCAGGGCAGAACCCTGTTGGGCCAGAGAGAGAAGGAACAGAAGGACCTCAGAAAGAGGGGCAGAAAGGGGATCCACAGCCTTTGCTGTGCACCATGCCACAAATTTGTTCCACCTGCAGGCGTATACCACCTTAGTGGAGGGACGCCTGGCTGCCAGAATCACATCACAAACTTCGGGAGGCAAGTCGAAAGGAATCAACTGCCGCCGCTCAATCTCCACGCAAGCAGGTGTAGACTGGACAGGTTCGGGTGGAGGACCGTCCCCTGCTGCTGCGACAGAAGATCCTCCCGAAGAGGCAGACGGATCGGGGATCTATGCTCATATTGAGTAGCTCGGGATACCAAACTCTTCGAGCCCAGTCCGGAGCCACAAGAATGACTTGGGCCCGGTCGTGCCGAATCTTCTTCAACACTCTGGGTAGAAGTGGTATAGGCGGAAAGGCGTACAACAGACCGCAACTCCACTCGCGACGAAAAGCGTCGCCGAGCGAGTGCCGCCTTGGAAATTCCAACGCGCAGAACTGATGACATTGCGCGTTCTCTTCGGTGGCGAATAGATCTAACCAAGGCTCTCCCCACTGTAGAAAGAGTCCTTGCGCCACTTCCGAGTGAAGACGCCATTCGTGATCCATCATGCACCTGCGGCTGAGTTCGTCCGCCCTGGCGTTCAGAGAACCTGCCAGGTGTTGAACCATCAGGAACATGCCCTGATGTTCCAGCCATGTCCAGAGGCGCAGAGCCTCCTGACAAAGGGTCCAAGACCCCACCCCGCCCTGTTTGTTGCAGTACCACATGGCGGTGGTGTTGTCTGTGAACACCTGCACTACCTTCCCTTTGACAGAGGGAAGGAATGCCTTGAGTGCAAGCCGGATCGCCCGGAGCTCCAGAAGGTTGATATGGAGCCGGGACTCCGCCGGAGACCAGAGGCCTCTGATCTCCGCCTCTCCCATGTGACCGCCCCATCCCAGAAGGGACGCGTCCGTCACAACTGTATGCTCTGGCTGGGGAAGGGAGAGGATCTGCCCATGACCCATTGCCGGTTCGAGAGCCACCACTGCAACTGTTTTGCAGTCCCCTCCGAGATCTGGACGTGATCGGACAGGTTGCCCTGGTGCTGCGCCCACTGGAACTTCAGGTCCCACTGCAGAGCCCGCATATGCCATCTGGCATGATTGACCAGCAGGATGCAGGAGGCCATGAGGCCCAGCAGCCTCAGGGTCATCCTTACCGAAACCCAGGATAAAGGCCGAAAGATCGGAATCATAGCCTGAATATCCCGGACTCGCCGTTCGGGAGGATAGGCCCGAAACCGCGTCGTGTCCAGAACTGCTCCGATGAAAAGGAGCTGTGGAGAAGGAATCAGATGCGACTTCGGCACATTGATGGAGAACCCCAGCGAGTGCAGGAGTTCGGCCGTAGTCTGGAGGTGGGAGACGACTGCCTGGGACGAGCCCGCCTTCAGCAGCCAGTCGTCGAGGTAGGGGAAGACTGAAACCCCTGCCCGGCGCAGATGAGCTGCGACCACCGCCATCACTTTCGTGAACACCCGAGGGGCACTGGTAAGGCCAAAGGGGAGCACGGTGAACTGAAAATGCTCGGGGCCTACCGTGAACCGAAGGTAACGCCGGTGGGCCGGCAGGACGGGAATGTGGAAATACGCGTCCTGCAAGTCCAACGCTACCAACCAGTCTCCAGGGTCGAGGGCAGTCAAGACCTGAGCTAGGGTGAGCATCTTGAACTTCTCCTTCCGGAGGAAGCGATTGACGTTCCGGAGGTCCAAGATAGGACGCATGTCCTCCTTGTCCTTTTGGGCACCAGAAAGTAGTGGGAGTAGCAACCACGCCCTACTTCTGGGGTCGGAACATGCTCGATGGCCCTCTTGGTCAAGAGGGCCGTGACTTCCTTCTGTAGAAGCACCAAGTGATCCCCTGACATGCGGTGGAATTGAGGTGGCATGGCTGGGGGGTGGTCTCGAAGGGAGGGAGTAGCCCCTTCGGACAATGTCCAAGACCCACCTGTCCGAGGTGATGGTGCGCCAGTGGGGAAGGTGATGGCGGACCCTGCCCCCTACTGGCGTGCCGTGCACCTGAAAGGAGGGACTAGGAGGGCTTGGAGGCCGCGGACGGGTTGGAGGTGGTGGCCTGACCCGCACGCTGGTTGCCCGATCCGCCACGGCGGAATCCACGTCCTCGGCCACGCGAAGACGCCTGCTGCGCGGGCCGGTGGCTGGGCTGCTGACGTGAAGGGCGCCCCTACCGTGGCCACGATAGGGGCGAAAAGCAGAAGGCAGCGGAGGGCGTGTAGCAGAAAGGCCCAGGGACTTGGCAGTAGCCCGTGAGTCCTTAAAGCGCTCCAACGCATGGTCTGCTTTGGACCCAAAAAGACCGACTCCATCAAAGGGCATGTCCATGAGAGTATTCTGGACATCCCCTGAAAAACCAGTGGTTCTTAGCCAGGCGTGGCGTCGGAGCGCCACCGTCGTTGCAATCGACCTGCCCAGCGAGTCGGCGGTGTCAAGGCCACAACGGATAGTGTATTTGGCCGCATCCCTTCCTTCCGCAATGGCGCGGGAAAGCAGTGCCTGGACCTCCTCAGGGCACTGGGGCAAAACATCCGCCACCGAATCCCACAGAGAGTGGGTATATCGGCCCAAAAGACAAGCGGTGTTAACGGACCGCAAGCCAGCACTGGAGGAAGAAAAACCTTTCTTCCCAAACTGATCCAGGCGTTTGGATTCCCTATCCGGAGGAGCGGTAGGGAAGGCGGTTTGGGAAGCGGAGGCTTGGACAACCAAGCTCTCAGGAGTGGGGTGGACAGAAAGAAACAGGGGTCGCCCGGAGCGGGCGATGGCGTCGTGACACGTTCCAATCCACAGGAGCCCCTGTGTTGGGCTTGGACCAGGCGCCCAAAAGAACGTCCGTGAGGGCGTCGTTAAACGGCAGCACAGTCTCCGCAGAGGAGGCTGCCGGCTGAAGCACCTCTGTCAAGATGTTAGGCTTGACCGTCAAAGTAGGGAGCTGGAGACGTAAGGCCCCAGCAGCCCTACGCAACACCGTACCAAAATTGGCCCCCTCCTCCGTAGCCACGGGAGGAGACAGCATGCCAGTGTCAGGAGAAGTATCCAGACCACTGGCCTCCCTAGACTCTCTGTCCAGTCCTCATCATACTGACAGTTGCGTGTCAGAGGGTCATCAGACCCCTCCCAGTCCTCCTGGTCCTCCTCTGGTTCAAAATAAGGAGGAGGAGGGACATTTGGGACCCAAGGTCCCATCGGCGCCGGAGCCGGCGTCGAGCGACGTCGCTCCGGGTCCAAGTCCGGAGCCGGAAGGAACTGGGAGACGACGCCGCCCGGAGCCCAGGGCGGCGCCGAGAACGGCACCGGGAGACATCGGCGCCGGCGGAGGTGTCGTGAGGTCGACCGGCGTCGATGGGGGTTGTGGAGCCGGGATCGAGGCCGGGGCCGGAGCCGGAGCCGGGATCGAGGCTGGAGGCTCGGGCGACGCCGGGCCGGAGCCGCCGGCGACGCCGGATCAACCCCATCAGGGCCCGCGGGCCCGAAGGCGCACCGGAGGGGCCTGAAGGCCCGAAGAGGCGGGCCATGGCCGACAGGAACTCCTGTACCTTGGCCGGATCCGCCCCGAACCCGGGAAGGGCGGGTATGACGGGGCGACTCCACAGGCAAGTCCGGGGCCGCGGGGCGGGGACGGTGCCGGGAGGGGCCTCAGCCGAGTCGCGAGACCGGCGAGGCGAAGTCCGAGAGCGACGATGCTTCTTGGACTTCTTGTGTCGAGACTTACCGGACGAAGAAGACTTCGACGCCGGCGACCGGTGTGCACTCCGCGAGCGACCCCTGGACCTCTCACGCGACCGGGGCTTCCGCGGAGCCGAATGCCGGGCCTCGAGGAGCTTTCGAGACCGCTCTCGCAAAGCCTTCGGGTTGAGGGCCTGGCATTCGGGACAAGACTCGGTGTCGTGGCCTCGGCCGAGGCAGAAGAGACACTCCCAATGCGGGTCGGTGACGGACATCATCCGCGCACAGGCGCCGCATCGCTTGAAGCCGGGCATCCCTACGACACCTGAAGGCTGGGAAAAAAAAAAAAAAAAAAACAGTGAAAAATCACCAAAAAGTATGGTCAAAAATTGACCAGGCACTGCTCTTCCCGGATCTGCGCTTACTGGCGCGGAAAAAGAAGAACTGACGTCAGCGCGCAGGGGCGGCGCCTAAGTACTGCCCGCGACGTCATCCCGGCGATCACGACGCCGACGACGGACGCGGAGCCGCACGACGCCGCCTACCGACGCGCAAGGGTACTGCTACGCAAAACTTTCCGGATCCAGCCTGACGCCTGGGGATATTCTAAGGTAAGGAATCTATCACTAACGTGTCTCTTTCAGATAAGTAAAGTACCTAGTGATCCTTTTATTACTTTTCTCAAGGTCAAAACACTGGTTGAGATCACTGACCTTATGTGAGGTTTCAAGGTTAGCTCATTATCAATAATTATACCTAAGCTTTTAGCCGATGTTTTTGGAACAGGAGGTTCTGCCATTTCAAAGGGCCATGCAGAAGGAGTTCAAGTGTTGATTTTGTTATTTAAAACACCGATTTCAGTTTTATTGGCGTTAAGCTTAAGGAAATTGCTGCTCATTCAATCGCAGATAAACCAAGGGAGTCATCTAATCTAAAGAGTAACCAAGAATCATCTGCATAGTTATATATTTTACAGTCTATTTCATTCAAAACTTTAATGAGGTGCTTAACGCACAAGTTACTAACTTGTGTAACGATATATCTGTAAGAGACAGTAGTTAGTGACAGATTCCTTACCTTAGAATATCCCCAGGCGTCAGGCTGGATCCGGAAAGTTTTTGCGTAGCAGTCCCTTGCGCGTCGGTAGGCGGCGTCGTGCGGCTTCGCGTCCATCGTCGGCGTCGTGATCGCCGGGATGACGTCGCGGGCAGTACTTAGACGCCGCCCCTGCGCGCTGACGCCAGTTCTGTAAACGACTTTCCGCGCCAGGAACGCAGAGCCATGCAAGAAGCTGACATAGGTGTCTGAAAAATACTAGGGCCCTGAAAGGGATGTCCTTAACCCTAGAAATCAGTTCGCAGAACGGGGAGGATGGGTGGGCGGTAGGAATCTGTCACTAACTACTGTCTCTTACAGATATATCGTTACACAAGTTAGTAACTTGTGCATCTGAAAGAGACACGTTAGTGACAGATTCCTTACCTTAGAATAGATACCCCAGCAATACCAACCCCGGTGGTGGGTCTGCGAACAAAGATCAGACAAGGAAGTCCCGCAGGACAGAATGGCCAAAAAAGCTGTCCCTCCGGACCTGGCTGTCAAGGCAGTAATGCTTGGTAAACGTGTGCAGCGAGGCCCACGTAGCTGCCTGACATATATCCTGCAGCGGAACACCGCGGCCTAAAGCCGTGGTAGCAGCCGTTGCCCTGGTGGAATGGGCACGCAGCCCAACAGGAGGCTCCTTCTTAGCCAAAGAATAGCAGGCTTTGATACACAAGGTGACCCAGCGGGAGATGGTTCTCTTGTGCACCGCCCGACCTTATTTGGCGCCCACGTAGCCAACAAAGAGCTGGTCATCCACCCGGAAGTGTTGTGTGCGGTTGATATAAAAGGAAAGCGCACGTTTTGGGTCCAGACGGTGGAGCCTCTCTTCCTCTCTGGAAGGATGCGGAGGTGGAAAGAAGGTGGGCAAAGTGATGGTCTGCCCAATGTGGAAGGCAGTAACCACCTTTGGCAAGAAGGACGGACGCGTCCTAAGAACAACCTTGTCTGGATGGACAGACAGAAAGGGAGGTTTGCATGATAGAGCCTGGAGCTCACTCACCCGCCGAGCGGAGGTGATGGCCACCAGAAAGGCTGTCTTCAAAGTAAGAAGACGAAGAGGACAGTTATGTAGAGGCTCAAAGGGAGCGCACATTAAAAAGGTAAGAACCAAGTTTAAGTCCCACTGAGGCATGACAAACGGAACAGGAGGGAAGAGGTGTGTAATGCCTTTTAGAAACCTGTTAACAACAGGGGACTTAAAAAGAGAGGGCTGATCAGGGAGCCTGAGGAAGGCCGAGATTGCACAAAGATAGCCCTTGATGGTACCCAGTGCAGAACCCTGTTGGGCCAGAGAAAGAAGGAACAGAAGAACCTCAGAAAGAGGGGCAGAGAGGGGATTCACAGCCTTTGCTGTGCACCATGCCACAAACTTGTTCCACCTGCAGGCGTATACCACCTTAGTGGAGGGACGCCTGGCTCCAGAATCACATCACAAACTTCGGGAGGCAAGTCGAAAGGAATCAACTGCAGCCGCTCAATCTCCACGGAAGCAGGTGGAGACTGGACAGGTTCGGGTGGAGGACCGTCCCCTGCTGCTGCGACAGAAGATCCTCCCGAAGAGGCAGACGGATCGGGGGATCGACGCTCATACTGAGTAGCTCGGGATACCAAACTCTTCGAGCCCAGTCCGGAGCCACAAGGATGACTTGGGCCCGGTCGCGCCGAATCTTCTTCAACACTCTGGGTAGAAGTGGTATAGGCGGAAAAGCGTACAACAGACCGCAACACCACTCGCGACGAAAAGCGTCGCCGAGCGAGTGCCGCCTTGGAAATTTCAACGCGCAGAACTGATGACATTGCGCGTTCTCTTCGGTGGCGAATAGATCTAACCAAGGCTCTCCCCACTGTAGAAAGAGTCCTTGCGCCACTTCCGAGTGAAGACGCCATTCGTGATCCATCATGCACCTGCGGCTGAGTTCGTCCGCCCTGGCGTTCAGGGAACCTGCCAGGTGTTGAACCATCAGGAATATGCCCTGATGTTCCAGCCATGTCCAGAGGCGCAGAGCCTCCTGACATAGGGTCCACGACCCCACCCCGCCTTGTTTGTTGCAGTACCACATGGCGGTGGTGTTGTCTGTGAACACCTGCACTACCTTCCCTTTGACAGAGGGAAGGAATGCCTTGAGTGCAAGTCGGATCGCCCGGAGCTCCAGAAGGTTGATATGGAGCCGGGACTCCGCCGGAGACCAGAGGCCTCTGATCTCCGCCTCTCCCATGTGACCGCCCCATCCCAGAAGGGACGCGTCCGTCACGACTGTGTGCTCTGGCTGGGGAAGGGAGAGGGATCTGCCCATGACCCATTGCCTGTTCGAGAGCCACCACTGCAACTGTTTTGCAGTCCCCTCCGAGATCTGGACGTGATCGGACAGGTTGCCCTGGTGCTGCGCCCATTGGAACTTCAGGTCCCACTGCAGAGCCCGCATATGCCATCTGGCATGACCGACCAGCAGGATGCAGGAGGCCATGAGGCCCAGCAGCCTCAGGGTCATCCATACCGAAACCCAGGATAAAGGCTGAAAGATCGGAATCATAGCCTGAATATCCCGGACTCGCCGTTCGGGAGGATAGGCCCGAAACTGCGTCGTGTCCAGAACTGCTCCGATGAAAAGGAGCTGTGGAGAACGAATCAGATGCGACTTCGGCACATTGATGGAGAACCCCAGCGAGTGCAGGAGTTCGGCCGTAGTCTGGAGGTGGGAGACAACTGCCTGGGACGAGCCCGCCTTCAGCAGCCAGTCGTCGAGGTAGGGGAAGACTGGAACCCCTGCCCGGCGCAGATGAGCTGCGACCACCGCCATCACTTTCGTGAACACCCGAGGGGCACTTGTAAGGCCAAAGGGGAGCACAGTGAACTGAAAATGCTCGAGACCTACGGTGAACCGCAGGTAACGCCGATGGGCCGGCAGGACGGGGATGTGGAAATAAGCGTCCTGTAAGTCCAACGCTACCAACCAGTCTCCAGGGTCGAGGGCAGTCAAGACCTGAGCTAAGGTGAGCATCTTGAACTTCTCCTTCCGGAGGAAGCGATTGACGTTCCGGAGGTCCTAGATAGGACGCATGTCCTCCTTGTCCTTTTTGGGCACCAGGAAGTAGTGGGAGTAGCAACCACGTCCTACTTCTGGGGTCGGAACATGCTCGATGGCCCTCTTGGCCAAGAGGGCCCTGACTTCCTTCTGCAGAAGCACCAAGTGATCCCCTGACATGCGGTGGAATTGAGGTGGCATGGCTGGGGGGGTGGTCTCGAAGGGGAGGGAGTAGCCCCTTCGGACAATGTCCAAGACCCACCTGTCCGAGGTGATGGCACGCCAGTGGTGAAGGTGATGGCGGACCCTGCTCCCTACTGGCGTGCTGTGCACCTGAAAAGAAGGACTAGGAGGGCTTGGAGGCTGCGGATGGGGCGGGGTTGGTGGCCTGACCCGCACGCTGGTTGCCCGATCCGCCACGGCGGAAGCCACGTCCTCGGCCACGCGAAGACGCTTGCTGCGCGGGCCGGTGGCTGGGCAGCGGACGTGACTGGGCGCCCCTTCCGTGGCCACGAAAGGGGCGAAAAGCAGAGGTTAGCGGAGGGCGTACAGCAGAAAGGCCCAGGGACTTGGCAGTAGCCCGTGAGTCCTTAAAGCGCTCCAGCGCATGGTCTGCTTTGGAACCAAAAAGACCGACTCCATCAAAGGGCATGTCCATGAGTGTATTCTGGACATCACCCGAGAAACCAGTTGTCCTCAGCCAGGCGTGGCGCCGCAGCGCCGCCGTCGTTGCAAGCGATCTGCCCAGCGAGTCGGCGGTATCAAGGCCACAACGGATGGTGTACTTTGCCGCATCCCTTCCTTCCGCAATGGCGCGGGAAAGCAGTGTCTGGACCTCCTCAGGACACTGGGGCAAA
Source organism: Calotriton arnoldi (assembly GCA_963921515.1). Taxonomy (NCBI): domain Eukaryota; kingdom Metazoa; phylum Chordata; class Amphibia; order Caudata; family Salamandridae; genus Calotriton; species Calotriton arnoldi. The sequence continues at coordinate 314,443 of CAWUFW010002575.1, forward strand.
ACGAGCGCCACCGAATCCCACAGAGAGTAGGAATATCGGCCCAAAAGGCAAGCGGTGTTGACTGACCGCAAGCCAGCACTGGAGGAAGAAAAAGCCTTCTTCCCAAATTGGTCCAGGCGTTTGGATTCCCTATCCGGAGGGGCGGTAGGGAAGGCGGTTTGGGAGGCAGAGGCTTGGACAACCAAGCTCTCGGGGGTGGGATGTTGAGAGAGAAACAAGGGGTCGCCCGGAGCAGGGCGATGGCGTCGGGCCACGTTCCTATCCACAGGAGCCCCTGTGGCGGGCTTGGACCAGGTGCCCAAAAGAACGTCAGACAGTGCGTCATTGAACGGCAGCAATGGCTCCGAGGAGGTAACTGCCGGCTGAAGCACTTCCGTCAGGAGGTTAGTCCTGACAGCCACTGTAGGCAATTGGAGGTGTAAGGCTCCAGCTGCTCTACGCAACACCGTTGCGAAATTTGCTCCCTCCTCCGTAGCCACGGAAGGAGGGAGACAGCATGCCAGTGTCAGGAGAAGTGTCCAGACCACTGGCATCCCCAAGTTCCTCTGCCCAGTCCTCATCATACTCACACTGCTGTGTGAGAGGGTCTTCCGACCCCTCCCAGCCCTCCTGGTCCTCCTCCGATAGAAAATAAGGAGGAGGGGGGACGTCAGGGACCCAAGGTCTCAGTGGCGCCGGAGCCGGCGTCGGGCGACGCCGGTCCGACGCCGCGTCCGGATCCGGAGAGAACGGGGGAACGACGCCAACCGGAGCCCCAGGCGGCGTCAGGAACGGCACCGGGGACATCGGCGTCGGCGTAGTTAGGTCAACCGGCGTCGATGGAGGTTGCGGTACCACCGGAGCCGGGTTTGAGGCCGGGGCCGAAGCCGGGGCCGGGAGCGAGGCTGGTGATACAGGTGGCGCCGGGACCGGAGTCGGCGCCGGGGCAACCGGATCAAGGCCCGCGGGGCCCGAAGGCACTCCGGAGGGGCCTTGAGGCCCCAAGAGGCGGGCCATGGCCGACAGGAATTCCTGTATCTCGGCCGGAGTCGCCCCCGAACCCGGGAAGGACGGGTAATGCGGGGGCGGAGCCACAGGCACATCCGGAGCCGCGGGGACGGTACCGACAGGGGCCTCAGCTGAGTCGCGAGACCGGCGAGGCGAAGTCTTAGAGCGATGGTGCTTCTTAGACTTTTTGTGCTTCGACTTACCCGAAGAGTGCGAAGACTTGGACTCCGACAACGGGCGAGGACTCCGCGACCGGCCCCTCGACCTCTCCCGTGACCGGGGCTTGGTGCGGCGCGGAGCCGACTGCCGGACCTCGAGCAGCTTTCGAGACCGCTCTCGCAAAGCCTTCGGGTGTAAGGCCCGGCAGTCGGAACACGACTTCGTGTCGTGGTCGCGGCCGAGACAGTAGAGACACTCTAAGTGCGGGTCTGTGATCGACATCATTCGACCACAGGCGTCGCATGGCTTGAAGCCGGGCATCCCTACCTACACCTCGGAGCCTAGATGACTCAAAGAAAAGACAGTGAAAAAATCACCCAAAAAGTAGGCAAAAAATGACTAGGGCACTGCTCTTCCCGGATCTGCGCTTACTGGCGCGGAAAAAGAAGAACTGGCGTCAGCGCGCAGGGGCGGCGTCTAAGTACTGCCCGCGACGTCATCCCGGCGATCACGACGCCGATGACGGACGCGGAGCCGCACGACGCTGCCTACCGACGCGCAAGGGTACTGCTACGCAAAAACTTTCCGGATCCAGCCTGACGCCTGGGGATATTCTAAGGTAAGGAATCTGTCACTAACGTGTGTCTTTCAGATATAAATGTTAAATAAATGCAGAGATAAAGAGGAGCCCTGCGGGACCCCGCAGTCCTGCTGAATTGGTGTGGCCTTAAAAGAATCCAAGGTAACCAACAGTGTTCGGTTCTGCAAGAATGATTTCATCCAATCAAGGGCTGAGCCTTGGAGGCCAACAGCCTTCACGTGGTCCTCCCAAAATTTATGGTTGACCGTGTAGCAGGCGACTGATAAATCCAGTATGACTAGTGCAGGGGTCAAGCCATCATCACTACCCTTATGCATGCCATCTACTACAGAAACAATTACTGATTCAGTACCGTAGGGAGGACGAAACCCCACCTGACATTCAACAATTGAGAGTTCTCCAGATGTGAGCATGGAATCTGTGCCCCATGTGCTTCTAATAATTTGGCATGAAAAGGTAGCAAAGAAATAGGGCAGCAGTTTTTTTTTTTTTTTAAAGTAGCGGATCAGCACCTTGTTTTTTTAGTTCCTTGGTACAATTGATATAGAAACTAAATGCTCTTTTACGGTTCAAACGACAGTCACTTTTCCTCCTTGAACGGATGAGGCGAAGCAAAGAATGCTGCAAGGGCGACAGCCTGGCCGATATGAAAAGGATTAAGTACTTTAGTTAGAAGCTCATGTCCTCAAAACCAACTTATCAGGAAAGATGGTTGTATAAGGTGGTTTTACAAAAAGAGCCTGAAGTATGCTCACAAGTCTAGCTGATGTTATGGTGATAAGAAAGACTGTCTTTAAGGTCAAAAGTCTCAAGGAACAACTGTGCAAAGACTCAAAAGGGATGCACATTAAGAATGTGAGTTTCAAGTCCCACTGGGGCATCACAAAGGGTTTTGGTTGAAACAAATGTTGCAAACCTTTATTTTAAAAAAAAACAACAACAAAAAACTTCATTACAATTAGCGATTCAAATAATGAAGGCTGATCCAGCAACAGCAAGAAGGCCAAAAGAGCCAATAAGCAGCATGTAACAGTGCCTAAGGCAAGTCCTTGCTGGCCTACGGACAGAACAAACAGTAAAACTCTGAAATTTTTTGCCATCAAAAAGGTCAATTTGTCAGGTGCTACACCAATGCACAAACTCGCTTCAACGACTAGCACACACTGATTTAGTGAGGGCCCCCCTCGCCACCAGGATGACCAACGACCTTGGGTACAGGACAAAGGAGGTCCCATGTCGCCACTCTGTCTCCAAGCATGGAGATTCAAGGTGTGCAGGCCCAGGTGCAACATCCTGCCCCACTGCTACGAAAGATGTTCCTCCTGAAACGGCAGCTTGATCATCGGAGGGCAGATGCTCATGCCAAGGAGCTTCAGGAACCACTCTCTCCTGGGGCAACCAGGTGCCATAGGATGGCCTGGTAGTTCCTGATTTTCAGAACTCAGGGCAGGAGAGGCAGTGGCAGGAAGGCATACAGGAGTACTGAATTCAAGAAGGAAGGCATCTCTGAGAGACAGCAGCTTTGGAAACTCCAGCGCAAAGAGTTGCTGACGTTGTACAATCTTGGTAGTGGTGAAAAGATCAAGCAAGGGTTCTCCCCATTGGTGGAAGACTACCTGTGCCACCGCCTCCTCCGAAATTAGGATACAATCCAACAGATTTCCTGGATGTGCCCATTGGAACTTTAGGTCCCACTGTAGTGTCTGCATAAGCCATCTGGCATGTAACACCAGCAGGATGCAGGAAGTCAACAATCCCTGCAATCTCAAAGTCATTCGCACTAAGATCCAGGACAGAGTCTGTAATGTTGGGATCAAAGATCAAATGTCCCGGACTCTCTGTTACGGGAGACCAGCATAAGACTGTATCGTATCCAGAATGGGTCTGAAAACAAGGAGCATCTACAAAGGAGTTGGGTGACACTTTGGTTCCTTGATAGCTAACCCCAACGATGTCAAGAGGTTCGTCATCATCTGGAGATGGTTGACAACTGCCTGGGAAGAGCTCCCTTCAAGAGCCAGTTGTCTAGGTAGGGGGAAGACCAGTACCCCTCACCTCCATAGATGCTTTGCAACCACCGCCATCACTTTTGGGAACACCCGAAGGGTATTGGCGAGGCCAAAAGGGAGCATTGTGAAACTGAAAATGCTGCTGGCCAACTGTGAACTGCACTTGCGCCTGCAAGATGGAAGATGTGAAAATAAACATCCTTCGGGTCCAACGCCACCTACCATCCAGTTCCAGAGAAGACAGGACCAGGGTTAACAAAAGCATCTTGAATTTTCACTACTACAGGGAAAAGAATTGTGGGAGGGGGAATCTAAAATAGGACGAAGGCTGTCCTTTTCTGACACAAGAAAGTAGGAGTAGCACCTAAATCCTACTTTTGAGGCCAGGACCTTTGGCTAAAAGGGTCTGTACTTCCTGCCATAAGACTAACAGATGGCGCTCTATCAGCCTCCCTGGAAGGGAGGTGGTCGAAGGTGTGGAGGATTAGAAAGGAAAGGGAGTGCAAAGCCCCGACAGACACTGTAGGACCCACTAGTCTGCTGCGATGACCTGCCATCCTTGGAGGAAACATCGGATCCTGCCTCTTAGAGTGGGTGTGTGCCAGTAAAGACACACTAAAGGAGTTTTGCAGTGGCAGCCTCTGGAGGGATGGGGGACTAAGCAGCAGATTGATCCTGCTGCCCTGGTCGTCTCTGAGAACTTCAGCCTCTGCACGAAAGGGCTAAAAAGCCTGTTGTGCTGGAGAAGGTGTTTGGCATTGACAGATGGAAAAATCTCTACTGTAGCCATGGAGAGGCCAAAATTACTGGTGGAATTGCCTTGTGGGGGCAAAAGGTCTCATGGAAGCTGCAGTAGCTCTACTTTCCTCAAAACACTCTGACGCAGAGTCTGTTTTATCACCAAAAAGGTGAGACCCATCAAAAAGCATGTCCATTAAAGATGGCTGGACGTCCCTGGAGAAGGTTGTGAGCCTCATCTAGGCATGGTGCCAGAGAACCACACTGGTACCCAAAGCACATCCCAAACAGCCTTGTCTAGCCCTGAGCACATGACAAAATTCACCTCATTGAGGATGTCTGGAATAGCCTGCATAAGAGACGTCTGAAGGTCATCTGGAATAGCTGGTAGGATTTGAGCCATCATATCCCAGAGGGCATGGGACAGCTGCCACTGACCTATCTTAGGGCAAGGTTCACAGAGGAGAAAATTCTCATGTTGAAAGTCTATTCATTTGGACTCACGGTTAGTTGAAGTGGTAGGGAAGGTATTGAGGTTGACCCTGCTGGTGGACGCCTGTACCACCAGACTCTCCGGAGTGGGATGTTGTATAGGAAGGCAGGATTGCCAATTGCAAAGCGATGGTGACGGGCAACCCGTCTATTAACGTCCTGAACAAGGCTTAGCCCAGATGCACAAAGGGTGTCTGTAACTGCCTCATTAAATGGAAATAGTGACTCAGCTGGAGCCTGCGCGGGCTGTAAAGCTTTCTTAAAAGGTTAGTTTTCACTTCCATGGTTGATATTTGCAAGTCTAACACCGCAGGTGCCGTTCACACCACTACTGTGAAGGAGGTGCTTTGTCTGTAGCAGGGCCCAGTGGCGACACCAGGCCAGTATCAGGAAGTACAAGCTCACTGGCCTCCTGAAGTTCTTCATACCTGTTCTCTTCCTAATGAAGAAGGAACATAATTGTCCCTATCGTCAGTTATTGTTTTTGAATCCGTGTCAAAACGATTATTTAAATCTGGGCCCTAACATGTGGTAAGGGATGCGAATCAGAGGGGTAGTTAAGCTGTGGTGCACCAGTTGGTGCAGGGTGTGACTTCAGTCGCTGTAGATTCAATTCAGAGTCCAGAGATCCAGTATTGACAGCGTAGATACAAGCAGGACCGGGGCATGGAATGGAGCCGAAGCGGGCACTGGAGTCTGCGCTGCGCTCTATGCAGGTCCAAGGGACACAAGCTGCAGAGGGTGAACCCGTTGGCAGAAGTCAAACCAGAGGCCCTGCAGTTCCTTGGGGCCCAAAGGTGCGCCAGACAGAGCAGGGTAAAGCGCCTGAATGCTTCTACTTGCTGTGACAACACCAAAAGAACGGAAAACCCAGAATGTGTCAAGACCAGACCTGAATTAGCTCCAATGCAGATGGGGAGCGAGACTAAGAGGCATGTTGACACCCTCACACTCTGTCAGAAGTTTCAGAGTAGCTGGAAGGGTCTGTTTCCCGTGTGGAATTTGTGTGTTTTTTAATTCAACATACCTGAAAACTGGACCACGACCTGCCAGGGGGACTGGCTCTTTCTTTTGACTTTGGCCAGTCACAGCGACGTAGAGTTTGGCTTTGCCTTCTCATATAGCCTTCATGTTCATCTGGGCACAGCCGCCAAAGGTCTTGGAGTGATGGCCCAATCCCAGGCACCACAAAGACTTTTTGAGGGTCCGTTACAGACCTCTGTGACAGTCCCGGCATGGCATGAACCCTGTGGTTTTAGGAGGTGACATTTACCTTGCACACTGGATACATTTTGATCAAAAGTCTGATCAAAGACTAGGAAGAAGCTCTGAGTCCATGTCTGGAAGTGCAGAAAGAAAGCAAATAGTCTCAGTGAGAATGGGTGGCCTTTGTATGGTATGTGGGTCCGCTCTTCACTTCTGGAGCAACGACTGCACAGAGCCACACAATGCCACCTAGTGGCATGCAGGAGAACTGCTCAGAACGTTTCTTGATCCGGCTTGATGCCTCAGTATTATTCACAACAGGAGGAATATGTGGTTAGAATTATCCAGTATTGTGTACTTCAAGCACACTCTGCCACGGCAAATGCCCAGCCAAGAAACTCAATGAACAGTGGATTTTCCTTTCCATTTTTAAAGCGTGGTTTGCACATTCTATTGTGCCTGTGTTGATGCAATTTGCCATGAAGGGTCTTCAATTTTGCAAGGTGCGTTGATGTGTTAAGACATGTCTTTTTATAGTTTTTAGATAGTCATCCATCCAAGGGATATTCTTCTTCATTTTGTCTGTTTTGATGTTTTTAAAAGGATTATTCTGTCAAAGGCTTTGGCCATCCAATAATAGTAGGTATTTTTTATAAAGCAGATAGATGAATTTTTAAAGATACCCATATTAAGGTTATTCTGGAATCTGTAGATTGCTGCTGAATGGGATGTTATAGCGGAGTGGGCAAGAGAAGGAGATTAGGTGATGACTGGTCCAGCTGAGTGGAGACTTTCCGCAAATTGTTATGTCTAGGTTGCTGAATATGGGGTCAAATATAATGTCTGCTACATGGGCCGGCCTGTTGACAATCTAGGTTAGGTTGTATGTGGCCAAGTCTGATAAGATGGCATTTGGTTGAAGCATTTGAGGTTTGTCAAACCAGACGTTCAAGTCACCAAGGATGCATAGACTGAAGTGAGGTTTGAACTGACCCTGATATTACATACAAGAGTCAGTAAAACCTCCATTATTGTGTGGATGTATGTGTAGCAAGGGGTGACTGCAGCTGAAGGTAGCACTGGAGATTGTCCATTTTGAATTGCTACTGTTTCCCTGTAAGTAACTGCCAATTAGCCCAGTTTCTTTGCCTGTCTGTTTAGAACAAAGCATCAATAGCCTGGTGGGAGTTCTTCAATAAGTACTAGGCTATATCCTCCCCTACCCATGTTCCTGTGATGAATGGTAGATCTGGTTTTGAGTCAGCCAATAGGTCAAAGATATGATGGTTGTTTCTGCTCATTGTCAGCATAGAATTTAGCTGGTGTGGGGTGTGTTCATAGGCCGAGCGGGTTGGAGGCAGATTATTTCTTGTGTTTCCCTATGTGTTCATGATCAATGTGTTGTGACTGGCTGGCAGATATCCTGCTTGTGAGTTACAAAGTAACGAAACCGAGTGGTTGAATGAGTTCTTTACGCACCGGTTTGTCCTTGCATCGAGGCTCTCTGGGCTATCGCTGTCCTGCTCAACGAGACTCGCTAATGATTTAGTTGGATCATTGTGAGAGAGGGAGGTACTGACGCAAACTTTGGATTGTGCTGTACTGTAAGAGATGTGCATCTTTCAACAGTGTTAGTGTTTGGTTTTTTTTTTGCATTTGTTAAAGGTGGGTGGTTTGGGGTTCAGGGGTGGACCAATAAGTTCTAACTTTATATTTCTAAATTGGCTATTGAGGATAGGCAAGAGTGTATGACATTATAACAATGTGTGGTTTGCTGTTCGATGGATGTGTTTGATAGTGAGATTGTGAGTGAATGTATCTCGATAGTGGGAGAATGGGAGATGACTTGGGTGAGAGAATTCTGCAGTTTAGTAAAGGTTATGTTGGAAATTGCATCTGTAAAAGCTGAAAGATTTAGGAGGCATGGGCCAGCTTGTAGGAAAAGTGTGCTGTGATTATGGACATGAGAGGTAGGTGAGATGGTAAGAGGAGTTGACAGGTTAGGAGAAGCAATGGTGTCCAGAGGTAGATGTGGTGTAGATAGTTCCAGTTAAGATGCATAACAAACCTCTTGGCTTTTAGGAAAAGCCTAAAGACCTGGCTCTTTGCCCAATGAACTTCTTTCTTTGGCCACAGGAGATATAACTAGCGCCAGGACACCTTCGGGTAGCAGCTGCGCTGTATAAATATCATTAACATATGCAAATACAACAGACATTGGTAGAAGGCAGAGTATGGTAGTACTGGGGGTAATGGGTGTCAGTAAGAGCAGTGGGTAAGAGAGGGGAAATGTGAAAACAGAGGGTGGAAAGGTTTGGGAATGGTTACAGACTGGATGAAAGGATGTAGTGTTTGAGGAGTTGAAGAAATTGATGGGGGAAATATGCAGATAGATACTTGGGAAGGGCGATGGGACATGGAGTGACGAAATAATGGGGAGGAAGGTGAAGGTATTTTCTATGAGAAGCAACAGGGGTCTGTTGTGAGTATCGCTGCATGCTTGTTTTCGATAAAAAAATAATAATAAGTGAGTAGAATGTTACCTGAACTAGATGGCAAGAGGACGAATTTCTGGCCCTTTTTTCCTTTGCAGCCCCTAATAGGCCCAAACACATAGCACATTTAACCTGCTGGCGTTTAACTGGGTGTCTGAGCTAAACTTTCTATGGGCTAGTGTTAAACAAAAGAGTAAGCCCAAATTGTCAGGTTACTTAGGTCTAATGAGATCAATAGCACATAAGATGTATAATGTTTACAAAATGTTTGGAAAGTCTGGACGTTTGCATAGCTGTTCCCTGAACATGGAAATGTACTGCATGTTGGTGAAACTGTTTCAGACATTTTTTTTCCAAGAAACATTATTTTCTAAAATTGGGGAGCACTGCTTTGTTTCAGATCTAAAAACACTGCTTGCTGCCTTTAGTGTATTTGCGTTGATTCACCAAAATGTCAGGGGTAGTGGAAGTGACATCACGTTTTTTTTTTAACCCCAATACATCGCAGGAAGCTGCGTCACATGACCTTTGACCCTTTTCGATCTGTATCATAGCTCTCGTACTAGCATCCCCCTCTCGGTGGTCATCCCCACTGTCTGGCTCTTGTCTGTCTCTTTGTCACCTTTCTATGTGCATCACCTATTGCTCTCACCTATCACCTCTCTATTACACCTGTCTATATCTCTTTCACACTCGCCACCTCTCTCTGATGTCTCTTTAATCTCTCTCTCTCAATTTCACACACTCACCTCTGCCTGTCTTTGTCTCTATCTCCATCTCTCACCGTCTCTCTGTGGTGTCCTCTTCCTTTCATTATGTTGCCCTCATAGTATTTCCTCTCTACTCCCACTTTCACGCTCTCTCCCCTGTATTTCTTGCTCGCTTTATATGCTGAGTGGCTGCAGTTGGCACCCCGGGGCACTTGAATTGGGTTCCCTACAATATATAGCCGAGGGGCTAAGAAAAGGGGGGCTAAGTAAACAAGGCACACTACAGCCTTGTTCAACTTTTGTTTCTGAACCTGCCCTTACCACCTCTGAGGTCAGGGGTCGCAGGAGGGTAGCCAGGCGTCGCAGTTGCGACCTCCAGTGACCCCTAAATGACGCCCAAGCTCTAGTGGCCTTTATATGGCAGCACAACCACTGGTGTGTTGAATTTTTCACTTCCACCGACCGCTTTAAATGCAGAAAGCATCCCAATTTTTTTTTTAAATCACGCCTGATCTCTACATCAGATTTCCATCATTTGTGTGCCATTTTAATAATTAACTTTTTTTTCTTCTTTAATTAAAAGGGATGTGAAGTTTAGCATGTTAATGCTTTAAATGCAATTTTGTTTTGTTGGTGCCGTTCACGTGCCACACAATTTTCTCTGAGAAAGGCTTTGCTACTTGTGCCAAGTTACCCAGAGTAAGCTCAGGATTGGTTTCATTTTATGTGCTAGGTTGTTTTGCGCAGGGGTTCAGTCATAGTTGCAAACAACCATTATCTAAAAAGAAAATGCTACTTACCACAGTATGCATCTGTTCTTGGCATGTAGAGCTGTAGAATCTCATGCTATGCATAGATCGCCATCTAGTGATGGGTCCGGATGTTTGCACTTTGTTTTTGTTCGAAGAAGCCTTTCCAGCCACGAGGTAGGTGACTCCTCCTTTTGGTGATAGTGCGCATGGGCATCGACTCCATCCTTAGATTGTTTTGCCGTAAAGGGTGATGATGGAGTTAGTAAGAGTAGTAAAGAGAGATGTCCATGTATATTGTACCTAAGTAAGATAGTACTGCAACAGGTATAGGTACCCGAGGAGGCGAGCGGGCGCATGAGATTCTACAGCTCTACATGCCAAGAACAGATGCATACTGTGGTAAGTAGCATTTTCTGTTCGAGGCATGCGAGCTGTAGATCCCATGCTATGCATAGACTATATAGAAGTTATGTCCCAAAGCGGTGGCTAACCTGTAGCTGTTGCAGCTGTCTCAAATAGTGTACGCAGAACTGCCTGGCCCACACTAGCTTGTTGTCTAGCTAACACATCTATGCAATAGTGTTTTGTAAAGGTGTGTGGTGTAGACCATGTTGAAGCTTTGCAGATGTCATCTATGGGTATATTTCCTAAAAATGCCATAGAGGCCCCTAGTTTGCGAGTGGAATGCACTCTAGGGGGAATTGCTAATGTGCGTTTAGCTTTAATGTAGCATATTTGAATGCACTTAACTATCCACCTTGCAATACCTGATTTTGATATTGGATTGCCTTTATGTGGTGGAGCAAAAGCAACAAAAAGTTGCTTTGTTTTCCTGAAAGGTTTTGTTCTTGCAATGTAGCATAGTAATGCTCTTTTGACATCTAATGTGTGAAGAGCACGTTCTGCCACTGAATCTGGTTGAGGGAAGAACACAGGCAACTCAACAGATTGGTTGATATGAAAGGCAGAAATGACTTTAGGTAAAAATTTGGGGTTAGTCCTAAGAACCACTTTGTTTTGGTGTATTTGTAAAAATGGCTCTTCTATGGTTAGTGCCTGAAGTTCACCCACTCTTCTCAGAGATGTGATGGCTATGAGGAAGGCTACCTTCCAAGTGAGAAATTGTAGTTCACATTTGTGCAATGGCTCAAAAGGTGGACCCATGAGTCTTGTAAGAACTATGTTGAGGTTCCACATTGGAGCAGGTGGAAGTCTGGGGGGAATGACTCTTAAGTCCTTCCATAAATGCTTTAATAGCAGGCACTTTAAAAAGAGACTAATGCTGTCTGTTTTGTAGATATGCAGCTATTGCAGCAAGATGTAAGCGTATGGATGTGTGCGCTAAATTGGAACTCTGTAGATGTAATAGATAGCAAATGATGTTTTGTATTGAAGCATCTAACGGATTGATTTGATTGTTGTTACAGTAAATGACAAACCGCTTCCACTTTGCTGCATAGCATGCCCTTGTGGTAGGGCGTCTAGCCTCTTTGATAATGTTCATGCAGTCTGGCGGAAGATTAAGATAGCCAAACTCTAGGATTTCAGGTGCCAGATCGCAAGGTTGAGATGACTGGGATCTGGATGTCTTATCTCTCCATGGTTCTGAGTGAGAAGCTTAAGAGTAAGGTGTAATTTTTGGGGAGGAACTACTGATAGCTCCAATAGGGTTGTGAACCAGGGTTGACGGGCCCATGTGGGAGCAACTAGGATTAGTGTCAGGGACTGCTGTCTGAGCTTCCGAACCACTAATGGAATGAGTGTGAGAGGCGGAAAAGCGTAAGCAAATATCCCTGACCAATTGATCCATAGTGCATTGCCTTTGGACAATGGGTGTGGATACCTGGATGCGAAGTTTGGGCATTTTGCGTTTAGGTGGGTGGCGAACAGATCTATGTCTGGGAAGCCCCACATTTGGAAGAATTGGAGGAGAACTTGAGGGTGGAGTTCCCATTTGTGGATCTGCTGTCGTTGACGACTGAGCAGATCTGCAATCTGGTTGTTTACTCCTGGAAGGTGTTCTGCAAGGAGATATATTTTTGGAGGTATGGCCCATCTCCAGATGCTCTGGGCTAGCTGTGAGAGCTGGAGAGAGTGTGTCCCCCCCTGTTTTTGTACGCAATACATTGCTGTCAAGTTGTCTGTACAAATCAGGACAGCTTTCCCTACTAGATGAAGTTGAAAGGCTTTCAATGCTAGAAAAATTGCTAGCAGTTCTCAATGGTTTATGTGGAGTTGTTTTTGTTGCAGAGTCCACATGCCCTTAATGGTATGTTTTTGAAGATGAGCTCCCCAACTAGTGAGCGATGCGTCTGCTGTTAGCACGATCTGTGGAATCGGGTCGACGAATGGCCGCCCCTTCGAAAGGTTTTGTATGTTCCACCACTGCAGAGAGCGATGGGTGCGGCCATCCACCAACACTAGATCTGATAACTGACCTTGAGCCTGGTTCCACTGACGTGCTAAGCATTCCTGTAGGGGACGCATTTGGAGTCTTGCATAAGGAATTATTAAAATGCAAGATGCCATCATTCCTATCAGTTGCATGAACACTCGAGCTGGTAATGAGTGTTGAGGCTGAAACTGCAATATTAGAGTTTACATGTAGCGGATCCTGACTGGGTTGGGACACGCTAGAGCTTGGAGTGTTTATTGTAGCTCCTAGATACACTTGTGTGTTGGATGGTTGGAGATGAGACTTGGTGAGGTTTACAGTGAAGCAGTTGGACTGTTTTTCGAGTGCGGCGTAGGCAGCTCTGTTGCGAGCTGGCTTTTATTAGCCAGTCGTCTAGGTAGGGGAAGACGTGAATGTGCTGTCTTCATAGATGAGCCGCGACTACTGCCAGACACTTGGTGAAAACTCTGGGTGCTGTAGTTACTCCGAATGGGAGAACTTTGAATTGATAATGTTGTCCGTCCACTACAAACCCGAGGTATTTCCGGTGAGCAGGGTGAATGGGAATATGGAAATAGGCGTCCTTTAAGTCCAGAGTGGACAGAAAGTCGCCTTGCTGAAGGAGTGGGAGCACCTGTTGGAGTGTGACCATGTGAAAGTGGTCAGACTGAATGTACAGATTTAGTTCTCTGAGGTCTAGTATAGGCCTGAGAGAGACGTCCTTTTTGGGAATTAAAAAATACAGGGAATATACCCCGGTCCCTTAGTATTGTAATGGGACTGGTTCTATAGCGTGTTTTTCCAGAGAGAGAGAACCTCTTGTTTTAGGAGGGTGAGATGCTCTGGTGACATTGCATGTGATCTTGGAAGAATATGTGGGGGAGTGTCTGTAAGCTCCAGGCAGTAACCATACTGGATAATTTGTAGTACCCACTTGTCTGAGGTGATTGAATTCCAGACAGGCAGGAATTGGGAGAGACATCCCCCGACAGGAGTGGAATGATCGGGGGGTAACGGAAGGAAGTCACTGTTTGTTTGCGGGGGAAGTGCGGGTGGAGTTACCTCTGCTTCTCCCCTTACCATTGTTTCTTCTAAAACCTCCTCTGAAATAACCTCTTGAAGATGGGTATTGGTTGTTGCCCTTGTAAGAGGAGGAGGGATTTTCGGTGGACACAGTTTTTGAACCACCCCTGTAAAAGGAGCGGCAAAAGGAACCCCTAGTGGCAGGTAACTGTAAAGCCCCCATGGACTTTGCGACCTCAGTCTCTTTCTTCATCTTTTCCAGCGAGGTATCAACAGCTGGGCCAAAGAGATGCTCCTAGTCGAATGGTTGGTTAAGGATGGAGGTTTGCACCTCCGGCTTGAAGCCTGATATTCTCAGCCAAGCATGCCTGCGTAAGAGTACACTGGTGTTGACTGCACGAGCTGCTGTGTCCGCTGCGTCTAGGGCACACCTAATGGATGTATTGGTGATAAGTTTACCTTCCTGAATAAGGTCATTAGCCTTCGATTTGTATTCATCAGGTAAATGTTGTATGAGTTTCTCGAACTCATCCTAATGAGCCCCATCATAACGAGCCAACAGAGCTTGAGCGTTGGCAATGCGCCAGTGATTTGCTGCCTGTGAAGCCACTCTTTTGTCTGAGGCATCAATAAGCTTAGACTCCTTATCAGGAGGAAGAGCTTTACCTGTGGTCTGTGAGTTAGCTCTCTTGCGAGCATTGGAGACTACAAGAGAGTCTAAGGGCAGCTGGCCTCTAATGTAAACAGGGCCGGTAGGAGCGGCCCTAACAGGGTCTTTAAATACCTTATCCGTGTGTTTTAACATGCCTTTGAGCATTGGTAAGGTATGAGTAGCTCTTTGGGAAGAAGTAAGTGTTTCAAAGAGGAAATCCTCTTCTAAAGGCTCTCTATGGAGCTCCACCCCATTATATTGAGCAGCCCTGTTACCAATGTTGTCGTCAGGTGGGGAGGGTCTGGAGGGATACAAATCAGAGTCATTGCATGTGATTGGGTCTGTATGATAATCCCCCCAAGGGTCAGTGTCCTGTAGCCTATCCTGATCCTCATCCCCATCCCCTTCATCCTGTGGGTCAGGTGAAAGTGGTGGTGAATTTGATGGTGAGATGAGCAAGTTGGGATCAATGGGAGAAGGAGGTGGCATATAAGCGGGAGAAAGGTTAGTACCCACACTCTTCCTTTTGAGAGGAATGTGGTAGTCCTCTGATAGGTCAATCTTCCGTTTTTTTCGAAGAGTGGCATGAATATCCTTTTTCAGGGTCGATCACCAGTTTTTTCTACTTCAGATCCGAAGGCGGGACATCGGGCAGAGGCTCTTTAGAGGGAGTGTCTTTTTCTTTACGGTTCCGGTGTCGAAGGTTTCGGCTCCGAGCCTTTCGGTGTTGAAGGTGGAATCTTCGGTATCGGTGGTATTGTGACCAACACATGCTTGGACTTGTGTTTCGGCGCTGAAGGTGTTGGTTCCGCGCCAGAGTGAGGCCGGCTCAAGCCCGAGCTGGAAGGCTTCTCTTTGTGTTTCGGAGCCGGGCCCGACAGCGGGGCGTCGGAAACTTTTTGTCGGTGCCGACCTTGGCCTGAGGGCAGAGCAGTGACCGGAGCCTTTGTTTTATGTAGAGGGGGCAAAGGGGTATCTTTACTCACGGTACGCTGACCCGGAGTAATCTGCTCCTCTTCTTCCATGTCGGAGTAGGCCTCGGACACGGAGATATGTTCTTCTTCTTCGGCTCCTTGAGGTTGATGTTCAGTGTCGGAATCTTCGCCGAAGATGTTCGGTGCGGAGCCGCTCTGGTGTTGCATCTCGTGGCGTTGAGCCCGACGGTCACGAAGTGTCTTTTTCGATCGAACGATCGACACGCGTCGCAGTCATTCTCGTCGCGTCCCGGGGACAAGCAGAGGTTGCACACTTCGTGCAAGTCGGTGCGTGGAAACTTAGCACGACACCCGGGACAGAACTTGAAGGGAGTCCGTTCCATCGACTGCTAGCGCGGTCGGCGCGGGTAGGCCCGAAGGCTTGCCACGAGTTTCCCCGATCGAAGGTTTTCCGAGTTGAGACGATGCGCGTCGAATGGGGAACCGCGATCGATAACAATACCGTCGAGGGTAGTGGATTGCGCGTCGAAGGGGTCCGAGAACGGTACCGAACCGGAGCGCAGCAATACACATCCAAACCCGATGGCGGAAAAAAACAATCTAAGGATAGAGTCGATGCCCATGCGCACTATCACCAAAAGGAGGAGTCACCTACCTTGTGACTGGAAAGACTTCTTCGAACAAAAACAAAGTGCAAACATCCGGACCCAACACTAGATGGCGATCTATGCATTGCATGTGATCTACAGCTCACATGCCTCGAACATCTTTTTACAAACACATTCACTGGCTCCCGAACAGAGAAACTAGTAGAGCCCAACATACTTCACGGACTACAGTAGTAGTGTTACAGCACAAATGATAAAATACAATATATCAAGACAACTGACTTGAATGGTTGAATGGGATATGACTCAGAGTCAAAGGAACATCACTGTCTTATCATAAAATCTCGCACAGAGTAAAGTTAAGTTTACACTATTTTAAAGGTGGGGCAAGGAACGCCTGCAACTGCATAACGTTGCCCAATCTGTACTAGGATTTATATATATAATGTGTGTGTGTGTTCTAGGAAATGGAGCATTTAATTTATATCAGTGCATATTTTAACAAATATCTTTAACAAATATTAAACGTTAATACATTGAACACTAAATAGTAGTACTAGGACAAGGTTAACGAGCAATAAGCAAAACATTTTCTAGGGCCGGCAATGACTGATACAATGACTGATACAATCGCTGTCAGAAAAAAAGTTTGCAAGAACATCTTTGTTTTGTTCTATCTTATGAAAAACAGGAGTTACTGCAATTCAGAATACTAACTGTTCCAACGAGTGTCTCTTTCGTGAAAAAAAGAACAGTGACAGAATAGGTTCTACATATCAGAGGAATTGGAATAACGAGCAAAAGCAAAAACATCCTGAAATCGAAAAGGGAGAGTTCTCGTTAAAGACATGTCATGAAATAATCAACATATGGTGTGCTTTTACCTTCAGTGATTAAAAGGCACAGGAGACGATGCTGGAAATGAAATCAATATGTAAAAAGAAATTCAAGAGTGTTTTTGCATATCTCTTTATGTAATGTGTGGTGGTGTTGCACCAAATAGTATTATGGCGACAGTGAAATAACAAGACATTGCAATCCAATTAGTAAAACTTTGACGGTTATTTACTTGTGTTCTTCAGTGATCTCTTTACAAGTACAAACTGTGCAACATCTGTTACTGAAATCACTCGTCACTTTTCTCACCCCCACGAGAAATGACAAAATAGCGATCTATATCAAAGGTTGGGCAGATATAGAACATGGGTAAGGTAGTATATTGTAAGACATTACCATCAGGGTAATACGGTTGGTTCATGCCTTCTGGGGGACCTTGTCCACCATGACTGTATTGGTCCCCATAATATTCTTCCTGGCCCGAGTACTGCTGTGGTGGGCCTGAAAAACCACAACCAGTGAAGATGTAAACATAACGTGCTCTAAGACTTCGCTACTAATTCTCTTATGCCATCAAGAAAAAAATTCTCTTCAACGTCTTACATGCTTTCCTTCCACATGCTGTTGCGTTTCAGACAATTTTTGCCGGGTGGTAGTGGTATTTTATTTACATGGTAGTTCTGATCAGTTAGACTCTTTAACATTCATGGAATGCACCCCAAATCCAAGCCCCGGATTCAGTACTAAAGCAAAAAAAAAAAAAAAGCAAAAGCAGAAATATGTCCCTTAACAAGCATACTGTCAATTTTTTCACATGCTCCTTTCTGGTAACGTTATTCTGAAAAAGCTATGTGCACACTTAACATTTGGCTAGTTTCCAATCATTGGCATCTGGTGAGAACCTTTGAAAAATCTGAAATGGCTAGTACTTTTTGCATATATACAGTTTACCTGTAAATCGTCTTCATTTTGGAATGTCCAGAGAAATCTTTCTGCTTTACAAGCCACAAGAAGTGCAATGTTACATAGCTGCCCTATTGAGACCAAAGGGCTGAGATCAAACTTTATAGGTAAGCCCCGGCTATTATTGTGCAGTGCATCTGAAATGATCAAATGGTCTCCTCAGAATGGAGAGTGAGCGAAACGAACAAGTTACTTACCTTCGGAAACAATATATCTGTGAGAGACATATATTAGTTATGGATTCCTCACCTTAGAATTACCCCCAGGCGTCAGACTGGATCCGGAGAATTTTTCTTCAGCAGTACCCCTGCGCGTCGGTAGGTGGCGTCTGTCGACTCCGCGTTCGTCTTTGGCATCGTGATGGCCAGAATGTCGTCGCGGTAGCTACTTAGATGCAGCCCCTGCGCGCGGACGTCAGTTCTTTACACTACATTCCACGCCAGAAGCGCAGAGCCATGCAAGACACTGACCACTGGTGCACAAAACTAGGGCCCTGAAAGGGAGTCCCTTACCCCAGAAGTCAGTTCGCAAAACGGGGAGGATGGGTGGGGCGGTGAGGAATCTATAACTAATATATGTCTCTTACAGATATATCGTTACCGAAGGTAAGTAACTTGTTCATCTGAAAGAGACTATTAGTTATGGATTCCTCACCTTAGAATAGATACCTCAGCAATCCCAACCCAGGAGGTGGGTCTGCAAACTAAGTTCACACCAGAAAGTCCTAGAGAACTGAACGGTCAAAGAAGCCGTCTCTCCGGACTTGGCTGTCCAGGCAGTAATGTTTGGTGAACGTGTGCAATGAAGCCCACTTGGCAGCCTGGCAGATGTCATGAAGAGGGACACCACGTCCCAAAGCAGTAGTGGCTGCCGTCGCCCTGGTGGAATGGGCGGACAGCCCCACTGGAGGTTCCTTCTTTGCTAAATAGCAGATTTTGATGAAAAGAACGGCCCATCGAGAGATGGTCCGTTTTTGCACGGCCCGGCCTTTTTTGGCGCCCACATAGCCAACAAAGAGTTGGTCATCCACCCGGAATTGTCTTGTGCGATATAGATAGAATGAAAGCGCACGTTTTGGATCCAGACGGTGGAGCCTCTCCTCCTCTTTAGAAGGATGCGGGTGCGGAAAGAAGGTGGGCAAAGTGATGGTCTGTCCTATGTGGAAAGAAGTAACCATTTTGGGAAGAAAAGAAGGCCTAGTGCAAAGGACAACCTTGTCCGGATGAACAGCCAGGAAAGGAGGTTTGGAAGAAAGGGCCTGAACCTCACTCACCCTGTGAGCAGAGGTGATGGCAACCAAAAAGGCAGTTTTGAGTGTCAAAAGTCTGAGAGGACAGTTATGTAGCGGCTCGAAAGGAGCGCACATAAGGTAGGTCAGAAGCAGATTCAAGTCCCACTGGGGCATTACGAAAGGAATAGGAGGAAACAAGTGAGTAATGCCCTTAAGGAAGCGATTTACAATAGGGGACTTGAAATGAGAAGGTTGATCTGGAAGGCGAAGAAAGGCCGAAATGGCCGAAAGATAGCCCTTGAGTGTGCCCAGAGCAGAGCCCTGCTGGGCCAAGGAAAGAATGAAGAGGAGAACCTCTGAAAGGGGGGCAGAAAGGGGAACCACAGCCTTTGCTGCACACCAAGCCACAAATTTGTTCCACCTACAGGCGTATTCTGTTTTGGTGGAGGAACGCCTGGCTGCCAAGATAACTTTACAGACTTCGGGAGGAAGGTCGAAAGCTGTCAACTGTCACCGCTCAATCTCCACGCAAGGAGGTGGATGCTGGACAGGTTCGGGTGGAGGACCGTCCCCTGCTGCTGCGACAGAAGATCCTCCCGAAGGGGCAGTCTGATCGGAGGATCGATGGCCATGTGCAAAAGCTCGGGATACTAGACTCTTTGTGCCCAGTTCGGCGCCACAAGAATGACTTGGGCCCGATCGCGCTCGACCTTCTTCAGCACTCTGGGCAGAAGTGGTATAGGCGGAAAGGCGTATAAAAGACCGCAACTCCACTCGCGACGAAAAGCGTCGCCTAGCGAGTGCCGCCTTGGAAATTCCAACGTGCAGAACTGCTGACACTGCGCGTTCTCTTCGGTGGCGAATAGATCTAACCAAGGCTCTCCCCACTGCTAAAAGAGACCTTGCACCACCTCCGAGTGAAGACGCCATTTGTGATCCATCATGCACCGGCGGCTGAGTTCGTCCGCCCTGGCGTTCAGCGAACCTGCCAGGTATTGAACCACCAGGGACATGCCCCGATGTTCCAGCCATGTCCAAAGACAAAGATCCTCTTGACATAGGGGCCACGACCCCACCCCGCCCTGTTTGTTGTAGTACCACATGGCGGTGGTGTTGTCCGTGAACACCTGCACTACTTTTCCTTTGACAGAAGGAAGGAATGCCTTCAGTGCAAGACGAATCGCCCGGAGCTCCAGAAGGTTGATATGGAGCCTGGACTCCGCCGGAGACCAGAGGCCTCTGATCTCCACCTCCCCCTTGTGGCCGCCCCACCCCAGAAGTGAGGCATCTGTCACCACTGTGAACTCTGGTTGGGGAAGGGAGAGGGATCTACCGTTGACCTAATCCTGGTTCGTTAGCCACCACTGCAATTGGTGTGCAGTGCCCTCCGAGATCTGGACGCAATCGGAAAGATTTCCCTGATGCTGTGCCCACTGGAACTTCAGGTCCCACTGCAGAGCCCGCATATGCCACCTGGCATGGTCCACCAGCAGGATGCAGGAGGCCATGAGGCCCAGTAGCCTCAGGGTCAGTCTGACCGAAACCCAGGATAGAGGCTGAAAGATCGGAATCATAGCCCGAATATCCCAGACTCGCTGCTCGAGAATAAGCCAGAAACTGCGCTGTGTCCAGAACCGCTCCGATGAAGAGGAGCTTCTGAGAGGAAATCAGGTGTGACTTCGGCACATTGATGGTGAACCCCAGCGAATGCAGGAGGTCGGCCGTAGCCCGGAGGTGGGAAAAGACAGTCTGGGGCGAGCCCGCCTTCAACAGCCAGTGGTCGAGATAGGGGAAGACTGGAACCCCTGATCTGCGCAGATGAGCTGCGACCACCGCCATCACTTTCGTGAACACCCGAGGGGCGCTGGTAAGGCCAAAGGGGAGCACAGTAAACTGAAAGTGCTCATGGCCTACCGTGAACCGTAGGTAACGCCTGTGGTCCAGGAGTACGGGGATGTGAAAATAAGCGTCCTGCAAGTACAACGCTACCATCCAGTCTCCAGGGTCGAGGGCAGACAGGACCTGAACCAATGTCAACATTTTTAACTTCTCCTTCCGGAGGAAGCGGTTGACGTTCCTGAGATCCAAGATAGGACGCAGGCCCTTGTCCTTTTTGGGCACCAGAAAGTAGTGGGAACAACAACCACGACCGACTTCTGGGGCAGGAACGCGCTCGATGGCTCCCTTGGCCAAGAGAGCCGTCACTTCCTGGCGGAGAAGGGCCAAGTGATCCTCCGACATGCGATGGAATTGAGGTGGAGGGGTAGTCTGGAAGGGGAGGGAGTAGCCCCTTCGGACTATCTGCAAAACCCACCTGTCCGACGTGATGTTGAGCCAGTGGGGGGAGGTGATGGCGGATCCTGCCGCCCACTGGCGAATGGTGGGCCTGAAAGGTCGGAGTAGGAGGCTGCTGCAGAGGGGGTGCTGGTGGACTGGCCCGCCCGCTGGCCCCCAGACCCACGACGGTGGGTCCCACGAACCCGGCCGCGCAGAGGCTGGACAGCTTGCGCAGGCCTGTGGCTCTGGACTGAACGTGGTGGGGCACCCCTTCCGTAGCCACGAAAGGGACAAAAAGCAGACTGCGCGGGCGTGAGGTAGAAGCGAGGCGCAAGGACCTGGCCGTAGCCCTTGAGTCCTTAAAGCACTCAAGCACGTTTTCTGCGTTGTCGCCAAACAAGCGACGGCCATCAAAGGGCATGTCCAAAAGTGTAGCTTGAACATCCCCCGAAAAGCCAGTGGACCTCAGCCAGGCATAGTGTCTCAGGGCTACTGACATTGAAATCGTCCTGCTCAGTGAGCTGCGGTGTCCACATCACAACTTGGCTGTGTCTCTCCCTTTAGCAACTGCACGAGAGAGCCCGGGCCTCCTCCGGGCACTGTGGCAGCACCTGCGCGACCGTGTCCCACACAGAATGGGAGTAACGACCCAAGAGACATGCAGTGTTCACCGACCGCAGTCCTGAGCTGGAGGAAGAAAACATTTTCTTCCCAAGATGGTCCAGCTTCTTGGATTCCCTATCAGGTGGAGCGGTAGGGAATGCGCCCTTGGAAGTCGAGGCTTGGACCACCAAGCTCTCGGGGGTAGGGTGTTGGGGGAGGAAAATGGGGTCGCTAGGGGCTGGGCGGTGGCGTCGGGCAATCATCCTATCCACAGGGGCCCCTGTGTTGGGCTTGGACCAAGTGCCCAAAAGGATGTCCTAAAGGGCCTCATTGAACGGCAGCAGGGGCTCCGAAGAGGCCGCCGCCGGTTGAAGCACCTCGGTCAGGAGGTTAGTCCTGACCGCCACCGTAGTAAGCTCAAGGTTTAAGGCCTCAGCCGCCCTACGCAACACCACTGTGTATGATGCACCCTCCTCCGTAGCCACGGTAGGGGGAGATAGCATGCCAAGGTCTGGAGACGTGTCCACACCACTGGCCTCACCCAACTTCTCTCTCCAGTCCAGTTCTTCTAACTGGTCTGCCAGAGGGTCCACAGACCCCTCCCAGTCCTCCTCACCCTCCTCTGGTAGCCACTCAGGGCGATAGGGAACACCAGGGGAGAACAGGGGTACAAAAGTACCGGTCGGCGCCAGTACCGACGTCGGTCGGCGCCGGTCCAGCTCCGTGTCCACGTCGAGTGGGAGGCTGGGGTCTATGTCGGTTGGGGACACAACCGGCGTCGGAGGGGTCCGAGGTGTCGCCAATGGATTCGGCACCGGAGGAGGTGTCGTAAGGTCGACCAGCGCCAATCCGGATCCAGGCCTGGATCCCTGGGGGCCCTGCAGCGCCGGAGCCGAAGCTGCCGGCATCGAAGGCCTAGAACCCCCAGCCGAGTCCGCGGGGCCCGAAGGCGGGCTGGCGGAGTCGGGCTGCCCAAAGATGGAGTGGAGGGCTTTGTAAAAGCTACGAAGTTGAGCAGGGGTCGCTCCAGCTCCCGGGAAGGGAAGGCCGGAGTCGACCCAACAGGCTCCACGGGCGGAGCCGGACAACTACCTTCCGCATGCCGCATCGGCCGACTGACGGGGAGAACGAGAAGAGCGATGGTGCTTCTTCACCTTCTTTTTGTGCTTCGACTTACCCGAAGACTTTGACTAGGAGTGGTGGTGATGGCTCCGCGACCGGTCCCGCGACCTCCCTCTCGACCGGGACCTCGAGTGGCGCGGAGCAGACTGCCGGGCCTCCAAAAGCTTTCGGGACTGCTCCCGCAAAGACTTCGGGGCCATGGCCCGGCAGTCAGGGCACGACTTCGGGTCGTGGTCGCGCTCTAGGCACCAGAGGCACACAAGATGAGGGGCCGTCATCGACATCAGCTTGAGGCAGGAGCCCCAAGGATTGAAGCCGGTCCGCCGAGATGACATACCTGTGCAGCAGGAGTCGGAGGACTCGAAAAGATGTCAACAAAAAGTTGAAAAAAGAGAGTCAAAAAGTGACTCTAGGTTCCGCTCTCTCTGGATCTGCACTGGCTGGTGCGGAAAAAGAAAGAACTGACGTGAGCGCGCAGGGGCTAAGTAGATACTGCAACGTCATTCCGGCGATCACGACACCAACGACGAACACAGAGTCGACCGACGCCACCTACCCACGTGCAGGGGTACTGCTGAAGAAAAATTCTCCGGATCCAGTCTGACGCCTTGGGGCAATTCTAAGGTGAGGAATCCATAACTAATAGTCTCTTTCAGATAGATAGTTAAGAGGGCCATAACCTATGTAAGAGTTACAAATAAAAGTCCAAATTAGAGGAGGCAAACTCAAAAAACAGACTGGGGAGGTTTAAAAAAAAAAAAAAAAAAAAAAAGAGGGGGACCTAGGCCAGAGTTGAAGGAGAGAGCGAGCAAGACCAGACCTTAGGGTGGAAAGGAGTGAAGAGAGCCCAAATATAAGGGTAGTGGACAGAGAGCCTAGGTGAGAGGGAGAGAGAACCTACACATGAGGGAAGCTTGGACACATGAGGGTAGAAAGGAAGGAGAGAAAAAAGAGGAGAGACTGAGGGAGTGAGAGAACCCAGGTGTGAGAAAGCAACCACAGCCATGAAGGATGAGGAGAGAAAGAGAGAGCCCAGAACTGGGGGGCGAGGGGGACAGCAGCCAAACATAAGGGTTGAGGAGAGATTGCGGTTAGACACAAGGGACTGTTATCATAAAAAAGAACAAGAGCCTAGGTGTGAAGGAAAAGAAAGTCCAGGTGTTAAAGTATGAAGAAAACCCAGAAGTGTGTGGGGGGATGGGGGCAGATGGTAAAATCTCAAATGTGAGGGGGAGAAAGACTCCAGACATAGTGGTGGAAAATATGAAGGTGCAGAAGCTACAATGGAGGAGAAGAGTCCAGACTTGAGGAGGATGGACGGGAAGAGTCCAGACTTGAGGAGAGCCCAGGTGTGATGGGGTTTGAAAGGGGGGGGCTAATTGGGGCCCTGATATATTTTTCATTCTCCTTTGTGTGACTGTATAATATTACAATTAAAGACAATTGTTACCTAATGGTTACTTTGAACTGTTGATAGGAAAAAGATTTGAATTCCAAATTATTTGACAAATAATTGACTTTTTAATTTTTAAGGATTATGAGCCATTATTTTTGTAGTAACCTTTTTATTTAAACAAAGTAATTGTTACATACATCAGTAATTGCTACCAAAGAATGCGATCTTTCCATTGTCCTACTCTTGAAGCTACAGAAACCCAAGATCCATTCCCCAAAGGTTGGAACATTGGATTTACTAAATAGGTATTCACTACAATAATAAAAGATAGTTTGCCACTTACATAGTATTAGAGAAGGAAACCTCAAACCTGTAAACATTTAGAGGTAATGAGAAACCAGGGTTGAGGGCCCAAATCGACCAAGAGTTTTAAAAAACTGAGTAACATGCCGACCTAGTTTCAATTAATGACATATGAAGGCCAAACAAATTATAATGAAGACCTCTAGGAAGAGGGCAAAGTACTCAAGACGTTAAATAGACTGCAGTAGGAGAGTTTTTGACTATCAAATCTCAAACCTGGAACCTGATATTCTGGAAAGAAAGGTTGCCAATTGAATTGTTCATAATAACGGAAGATTCTCGATCAAAGTAACGATAGCGGTTTGTCAGCCGATATTGAAGAGAATGCAGTGGCTAAAAGACTGGAAGAGATCCATATTTCTACCTATCCCAAAGAAAGGGGATGCAAAAGATTGCTCAAACTATTGCACAATAGCCTAAATATCACATTCTAATAAGATCATGCTGAGGATCATACAAGCAAAACTACAACCATACAAGGAGCGCAAATTACCAGATGTGGAAGCTGGAATCAGAAAAGGAAGAGGAATGAGTGACCAGATCTCCAACATGCGATGGATAATTGAAAAAGCCAGATAATTTCAGAAACGTCTTTTTGTACTTTATAGACTAAACCAAGGCCTTCAACTGTGTCTCTCATGGAAAATTGTAGAATGTACTAAAAGACATGAGTGTGCCAACCCACCTGCTCAGCCTCATGAGGAATCTGTACACACCTAAGCGACAGTGAGGAATGATTATGGAGAAACAGTGGTTCAATGTAAAAGGTGTTTGATAAGGTTGTATCCTATCACCATATTTGTCCGATCTTTAAGATGAGCATACTGTGCGAACTCGATGTTCAGACAGGAATCAAAATTGTTGAAAGAAAAATCGCTAACCTGTGGTATGCTGACGACACAACCCTGATTGCGCAAAGTGCAGAAGATCTCAAAGCAATGATGTACGAGTTACTTACCTTCGGTAACGATGTATCTGGTAGAGACGTTGTCTAGCCGCAGATTCCTTAACTTAGAATATCCCCAGGCGTCAGACTGAATCCGGAAAACTTTTTGCAGCAGCACCTCTGCGCGCCGGGGGACGGCGCCACACGACGCCACCCTGACGTCGTCCACTTACGTGACGTCATCGAGGTCATAGAAGTCCCTCCCGGCGCGCTGACGTCAGTTTTCTTTGGAGAAACCTTTCCGCGGCACAACGCGGAGCCACCAATAAACAAGCATTTGCAATGCAATAGGTCTCGCATTTGTTGGAGTTGGAGCTATTGACATTGTAAATGGCAATGTTTTTTAAGTATGTTTTTTAAGTAGAGTGATAATTTAAAGAAAAAAGTGCACACTATACCATACTATAAGCTTCTATAGCAACTGTACTGTAAAGCTAAGGCTATGTTAACGCAAAGGGTTGTAAATGGATGAATAAAAATATGAAAAAAGGATCTTAAAATGCAAGATGGAATGTATAGATGGTGAGCATGCAGCACCCCCACCTCCAGCGCCTTGGGGGCCAGCGTAGGCGCAGCACCACCACCTCCAGCGCCTTGGGGGCCAGGGTAGGCGCAGCACCACCACCCCCAGCGCCTTGGGGGCCAGGGTAGGCTCAGCACCCACACCCCCTTGAGTGCCAGGGTAGGCGCAGCACCACCACCTCCAGCGCCTTGGGGGCCAGGTAGGCGCAGCACCCCCACTGACAGCGCCTTGGGTGCCAGGGTAGGCGCAGCACCCCCGCCTGCAGCACCTTGGGGGCCAGGGTAGGTGCAGCACCCTGGGGAGAGGATGTGGTCCGTCGGCTAGACTGCCTACTTTGGTGCTGGAAACCAGGGTTCGAGCCTCGGGGTCGCGTCCACATCCTGTGCAAATCACTTAATCTCCCCGTGCCTGAATGTGTAATGTAAATACGGTGCTCATGTAAAGCGCACCAATATCTTCGGGTCGAGTTCGCGCTATATAAATATGCCCAAAAAAAAAAAAAAAGTTGCAGCACGTTGGGTGCCAGGGTAGGTGCAGCACCCCCGCCTCCTGCGCCTTGGGTGCCAGGGTAGGCGCTGCAGAGCAGTGATGGACTGATTGGGGCGTGCTGGGGGAGGGCCGGTGTCCCTGGGGAGGGAGAGGCTGTGGTGGGGAGCAGTGACGGGGAGGCTGGTTGAGGTTGTGGGGTGACTGGGGATGGGCTAGGGGAGGGCCGCTGTCCCTGGGGAGGAAGAGGCTGCAGGAGGAGGGAGTGCCGGAGGAGGCTGGCTGAGGATGTGGGAGGAGAGCGCATTCCTCGCCTAGACCGGGGAAGAGCCGGGGTCCTGCCGAGGCAGACAGACTCACAACGCAGCAGGCTGGCACACACACACCATACCTTGCACACACGCTTACTCGTGCTTACACACACACTGACACACACACAGGCTGACACTCTCCCACACACAACATGCTGACACACGCACACCATAACTTGCGCACACACTGACTCGTGCTTACACGCACGCTGACACACACAACTTACGGACACACACACAACTTGCACACAGGTGACACTCACTCCCACCACTTAATCAGAAGCTGATACTCATGCACACCCCCATACTTACACAAGCTAAATTATGCTTGCACATACACACACACCGACGCGCTCATGCATGCACCCACAACTTCACACACACTGACTCATGCTTACACATACGCTGACACACCCACATTTTGCCCACACACGGACTCATGGAGGGCACTTGAACTACTTACTGCTTTACGTGCTAACACTTTGAAATAATGAAAGCAGCGATCAATAAAACAGCAGCACTGTCCATAGGTGGAAGCACAAGGAGAGCTCTATAGCCAATTATAAATCAGCGCCAGCATTGCTGAACAATTAAACATGAAATAAAATACAATTGTATGTGTTAAGTAAGAGCAGCAGCCAGGACGAGTTTGTGCTCTGCTCACAAGAGGCGCCTGGTTCTCTGTGAAGGCAGCAAGTGTGATAATAAGTACACGAGGTAAATAAATAGGTTAGCACAGGCGGGCTTGCATAGGGAAGCTCTTGTACACCCATCCACTCTTCAACCCGTCCTACCACTCATCCATTCACCCTTTCACTACTCATCCATCTACAATTCTTTCCTTTCACCCATTTATCCTTACATCCATCCTGTCACTCATTAAACCATGCACCTATCCATCCAACCTTTCACTCACCCATCAACTATTTTACTCACACATCCATCTATTTACCCTTTCACTCATCCAGCCATCATTTCACTCACTCATCCATACCCCTTTCACTCACCCATACATACCCCTTTCACTCATCTGTCCATCCATTCACCCTTTCACTCACCCATCTGTCTACCCATCATCCAGCCATACATCCATCTACACTCCCTTTCACTCTTCCATTCTTCCATTCATAATTTCACACATCCAGCCTTTCACACATCCAACCATTCACCCTTTCACTCTTCCATCCACTCTTCTTCCCTTTCACTCACACCATCCATTCTTACACCTCCTCACATTAATTATGAGCTTTTGTCTGCCGAGGCCTATCGAGGACGCCATCCACGCTGTAGCTGATAAAGAGCGGGCGTTGACGCTCCTGAACTGAGGGCCAAGGAGGGAGAACCGCACAGATGGGGAGGCAACATGCAGGAGGAAGGATAGAAGCACGCACCCAGGGCAAGGAGTACACAAAGGAGACTGCTGGAATTACGAAAATACATGTACTCTAGATGAGTGCTTAAAAAAAAATTTGCAAGCCCCTCTAAAAAGTCAACGTTCAATAATCGCCTAAGTGAATAGAACTCCCAAACCGAAGATTTTCAAGTTTTCGTTTCATATAAAAAATACATATACTGCTAGCCATCGGACACTCACTCGGTTTTCCAGTCAGAAGTGTTCCAGCCTCTTCTGTGGCACACAGGGCCACTCTGCCGTCTCTCAGCGCCACCGCCACATGGCGCAAGCTGCAGCTCACCTGACGAATACCACTGAACTCCAGGGGACACCGGCTCGGCTGGCATTTCCCATCCGAATAGAACCACAGACATGAGGGCAGATTGGGAAGAGCGCCCCACTCCCCGAAGGTCTCTTCTTACCCACGCCGAGGACCACAATACCAAGTGCGCCGAACGCCTGCCGATTTATATACACTGTTGCGTGACAGTTCAGTTTCGTTTCCGAAGACGGCAATGACGACAAATGCCTCGAGGCAAACCCCGTCTCCGCATACCTAGGAGCAGCAGCAGAAAGGAAACCGAAACCAGAGCCCCGAGATTGAAAATGAAAACTGGAGCCAGAGGATCGTAAAAAAGCCCACAGAGGAGCGGGGGAAAGGGAGCGCAGCAGCGAGGCGAACGCGCGCTGCTGCGCGTGCTAGCCACCGATGGGAATGGGCGGAGCAAAGGCGGGACATGCGCCCGCCTTTGCCCAATTGCGTGCATTACTTTAAAAAAAAAAACACGCGAAAGCCAATGGCAGCCAGCGAAAGCAAAACCACACGCACGAGCGTGTGGTCTGCTTTCAAAAGCCCATACAAGAGGTCTCGGGCTGCGCGAGCTGTGCTGCGCACTGCAACGCTAGGCCCGAGACCTAGAAAACTGTGAAAGTATGGGAACAGTGTGTGAGGGATGAAAATCTATGAATAAAGAAGGAAGATGGTGCAAGACGCCATCGTAAAAGACAGAATTAGATACTGCGTACATATAAATGAAAAAACTGTGAGAAAGGACCCCGCAAGCAATGCGAAGACCCTTCCTAAGTGCAACAAGGGAAGAACATCTCAACAGAGAGAAATAGTCTGTTATTACCATGTAGAACAGCAGATAGAACTAAACTGTTATTACCATGTAGAACTGTGTTGTCTAGCAAGAACAGAGCACAGAGAGAACAACAGTCCACCGCAGGAAGGTATGAAAAATGAAAAGACTGGCACTACCCCTATAGTAATGGAGGTCTGAAACAGAGGTTAACAGATCCCCAAAGAAGACGACTGTAGAGGAGACCAGAACCCTGAGCCAATACAGAAGGCGGGAGTGAAGGAAGGCAGCAGGAGAAGAAATGAAAATGAAAAGGAAACTCCTGGTGAAGGTTAATCAAAAAGGCATAATTTTAGATGTAAGAAACCCCTGAGAGGGAGTCAATTGTATATGGCAACTCTCAAAGGAACGCAACAATGTGAGCACCCGTGAGCGAAAAACCAATGGCAACAGAGAGGCCAGCGGAGAGCCCCACTTGGCAAGATTTTCGCAGAACGGGGAGGCTGGGTGGGCGTTAAGGAATCTGCGGCTAGACAACGTCTCTACCAGATACATCGTTACCGAAGGTAAGTAACTCGTACATCTGATAGAGACATCTAGCCGCAGATTCCTTAACTTAGAATAGATACCACAGCCATACCCCAAAAGGGGAGGTGGGTCTGCGGCAAAACAACAGAAATCGCCAAGCACCTGAGCCGGCAACAGAGTGACGGACAATGAGGAATGCTATGGCGGAGCAGCCAAACAGCAACCCAATTAGTTTTGAAGAACAAAAGATAACGGGATGCAAGACATTGTAAAAATGCCAGAATGGGGCTACACCATACTTGTATAAGCCTGAGAGACAGAAAGGCACCAGCTATATACCAGAACAACCCTTTCAGCGTAATGGCGCAGTATGTGAACACCGACCAAAGGTTGAGAAGAAACATAAAGAGATGCAACCAGAGCCTACCAGGCTAGCCCACGGAGGGAAGGCCGGAGAGGCTACAGCCAAGAACCAAAGGTGAAGAGGTAGAAATCAGCAATATATTTAGAATTGCAGGCGGAGACAAGAAATACGCCAAGTGCACACCCAGTTCCAAAAAGGAGAACAGGGGCGAACAGTGACAATGATAAGCACGCTGATGCAGGCCAGCACAGAAACACGCCCAGAGCAAACAGCCACAGAGACCATAAGGTGGCGTAGCTAACATAAGCATAAGGCTGCTCGACAAGGCAGCTGGAAGACCAAGGTGAAAATGAACACCCGAAATACAGAATTGCAGGGTGTAGACGTAGGACATACAGAATTGCAGGGTGTAGACGTAGGACTACTGAAATTAGATGTGCTGTTCTGCATGCCCAGCTAATATCATATAGGGCGAACTTAAAGAAGGAGGCACCCCCGAAGGAAGGTGCAGTAGAGGCACCAAAGTACGAAGGCGTAGAAACGCAGAATGTTAGACCACCCTCTCCGACGGAAAGGAAAGTAATCCTTGTCCAGAAGAGAGATTGTTCAGTAACTTAACACGTAGAAGGGAGCAGTGTAAATCCGGGGAAGCACCCCAGAAAGCAGAACACAAAAGAGGTCTTATCGGCAACGCGCATGCATTACTAAAAGGCGCCCTGAAACATGGAGACTTGGGACCAGACGTTGTAGCCTCGAAAAGAGTTGAAGAGTTAGGAATAAGGGTACCCATGGAACTTGTATATATAGATACATAAATACATATATATATAGCAAAGACGGGGAAACTAGCTACGACTATGCAACATGGTTGTAGAGGAACACACCTGTTGCAGTAATGGCAGACGGAAGCTGCCTATAAAGCGTGAAGAACACCCCGAAAACCTCCCAAGGAGGAAATGGAAACAATAGCCAGAGGACCTATGAGGTATAGAAGATGGTGCCAAGACATAACATTGAACGCCCTACAACGGCAGAGAAGAGCACCTTAGGACGCATAGAGGCCAAAGGATGCTTTAGGCCCAGTTGACCTAACAGAGCTATATAATAGCAAACAAGTACCCCACATGGAGTATGCACACCCCAACAACGGGGAACACCTATCAGGACAAGCCACAGTCCGAGGAACAATCTGTGGAACATTGCACAGTAGGTTAACTGCCAGTACATAACGCATCCAAAGGATGCTAAATGAAAGAGTAATCATCCTCGACCAGCGAAAGGAAGACCTGAGGCTTACTACCAGCCGAAAACATAGAACGCATCAAAAGGATGCTAAATGAAAAGGTACCACACCAGGACAAACGCCTGAGGAACACAGGTCTAAGAGGGGGGGGCGAAAGCCCGCAAGGAGACGCTGAACAGCCGAGTCAGCGTGTGCATCAAACAATAAAACCCCATCAAAGGGCAAATCAACAAGTCTCTCCCGGATATTTTCTGGAAAGACGCTATCTCGTAACCAAGCATGGCGCCTCAAGGCGACAGAGCCAGCCATAGCCCGGCCTAAGGAATCTACAGTATCTGAGGCGGAGCGTATTGTAAACTCAGCAAGGTCACGGCCATCCCGGAGAAGAGGAAGGAGGTCAACAGGAGCGCCTTCAGTGCTGGTGGAGAGCAAAGACTCCGCAGAGTCCCACAGGGCAGAAGTAGCCCGAGCCAGGACACATACTGTATTAAGTGACCGCAGTGCAGCATTAGTCGAAGCAAAGATGTTCCGACCCCATGACTCAAGCCATCTGGACTCCCGGGAGGGAGGAAGCATTAGCCGGGGCAAGGAAGGGAAGGCAGTTTGCAAAACAAACCCCTGCGCGTCTGGTTACACGAATAAGCAGACCGGATCATGTGGAGCAGGACGGTGGCGGTGCAAGACCGAACGAGCCACCGGGTCACCAGAAGCTGGTCGAACCCAGTCACCCAAAAGGGCATCATAAAGAGAGGCTTCAAAGGGCAGAAGCGGCTCCACATTCCCTGACCCACGGTGAAGGACATCAAGTAAGGGGTCCACAGACAGGGGCGCCGAAGGGGGTTGCATGTTAAGAACCCGAGTGCCAAGGAGACCACTCTTAGAAAAGACGCACCAGCCTCAGTAGCCCTCCGAGGAGGGGACAGTAGCTCATCATTAGGCGAGGGCTGCAAGCTAACCCTCCCAAGACAGTGGGAGTGCGACCAATGCTCAAGGGAGGGGAGCCCCATTGAGGAATGGGGGCCCTGACGAGGCTCCTGAATAGGCGAGGAGCCTGCCGGACCCACATATTCTAAGGGAGGCACAGGCAAGAATACGACCGGCGTCGGCGGGCGTGAGGTGGACGCCAAACCCCCTTTCAAAGCTTCCGGAGAAGAGTCATCAACAACCCGGCGTGGACGCGGCGCCAAAACAACTTTAGTTTGCGCCGATGGAGCCTTGTCCGGCGCCGACTCGACTCCATCCGCGTCGAGTCGGCTCCGTCCGGCGCCGAATCCACGACGAGCTCCCCTTCTGAAGAAGGAGCTGGATCCGGGGAGGCAAGCCTCCGGCGCCGCACCGGCGCCGACTCAGCCTCAACCACAATAGGCCCCGACTCCGGAGAAAGAAGCGGAGGCAGAGCCGGGGAGGCGAGTCTACGGCGCCGTTCCGGCGCCGAGCCCGGCGTCTGCCTGTCCGGAAGGCCGAGGGGTGCACAAAGCGAGGCTTTGAGCACCAGCAACCACCTGCGACGCCACAGGGAGCCCCACGGAACTACGTGGCGCTACAGGGGTGCAATGGGTCGTAAAGGGTGACCCAGCCGGGCCGCACCCTGACGATACCTTATCTCCAACGTCCCCGGAGGGCAAGGGCTCATTTGACCCCGGGGGCGAACCCACCGGCGAGTCCGTTGGGGACCCCACAGGTAGCGGAGGCCCCGAGGACGCCCCAGGGACGGGAGAGGACCCAAGGGAGGCCTGCAAAGCCGTGGCATAGGCCTCCATTTGGACCCGAGTCGCCCCCGCACCCGGATAGGGTGGATAGAGGGGGTGCGACTGTTGGGGGCGCACGTCCGGAACATTCCGGGAACCAGTGCCCCTGGCAACAGAGGAAGGTGAGGTGGAGGACCTCGGCGACACACGCCGCGACTTACCAAGAAGTGGTGAACGACGGCCCGGGGCCCCAGAGGGCGATCGACGGCGGAACCGCATTGAAGCCCGGGAGACGAGACGACTCCGACTGGGACAGCCGTGCCGAAAGAAGCTTCATCCGGCGCTCCCGCAGGGACTTCGGTTTGAGGTGTTGGCAGGCGTCGCAGTCCGTGGAGTCGTGGTGCTTGCCTAGAAACCACATACAGATAAGATGCGGGTCCGTAGCGGACATTTGCCGCAAACAGGAAGTACAGGATTTAAAGCCCGAGGGCATCGCATACTGTTCCAGACGCAAAGCGTCGAAAAAGGGCCTGAAAACAGGCCAGAGGAACCGCTCACTCCGGATCCGCGTTGTACGCGGAAAAGAAGGAAACTGACGTCAGCACGCCGGGAGGGACTTATAGGACTTCGCTGACGTCACGTACGTGGCGACGTCAGGGCGGGGTCGTGTGGCGCCGTCCCCCGGCGCGCAGAGGTGCTGCTGCAAAACGTTTTCCGGATCCAGTCTGACGCCTGGGGATATTCTAAGTTAAGGAATCTGCGGCTAGATGTCTCTATCAGATTGTCAATATCAAAGAAAATAACAATATAGCTAAACTAAAGCTAACTGTAATACAAGACTAAAATCATATCAACAGGAATCTTACAAAGTCTCAGAATTGACAATGAAAAACTATAAATCAAAGACATCATTTTCTTACGACTGCAGCTAAGTTGAGATGGCGACTGCAACTCTTCAAGTCAGAAGACAGCTACTACTGCGATTAAAAGCAATGACGAGCCTGGACAAAGTGATAAAGAGTAAAGACATCTTGTTGACAACAAAGATATGAAAAGTCAAAGCAATTGTCTTTCCTGTAACAATGTATGGATGTGAAAGCTGGACGACTGATAAAAATGATCGCTGAAGAAATGACTCCTTTGAACTCTGGTGCTGGCAAAGGCTTTTGCATATCTCCTAGAAGAACGTATCAATACTTGACCAGATCAAGCCAGACCTTTCTTTATAAAAATCATTTATGATAAAAATTAAGCTCAAATATTTTGGATAGATAATGAGAAGAGAAGACTCCCTGGAAAAAACATTATGTTAGGAATGATGGAAGGAAAACAGAAAAGAGGAAGACCAAGATTACGATGGTTAGATGCAGTCAATAATGATACAAATAAGAATCTCAAAGACCTAAAAAATTGTGTTATCAACCAAAACAAATGGAGGAATCTTATACATCGAATCACCAACAGTCAGACATAGTTGAATGGATATTGTAACAACAAAAGAGGGCTTATAAATACATTTTTTTTAAAGTTTTTTTTTTTTTTTTTTTTTTTTAAATCGATGCTGAAACGTCTTACAGGTTTGGAATACAAAAAACAGAGTAAAGCAACACAAAATTTTACAAGTTATTTTGGAAAATAGCGACATTTTTTCCAACATGTATAAAATTGCAGTATCTCGGTTGAAGGTGGGACATCTCACTTTCATAAAATTAACATGGAAGTTGAAGTCTAGAAATTATCAAATTGCACAGTATACTATAGAAAATTACTTTTCTTTATAAAGCAATAGTGAAGTCAACCAAAACAACTGAGCGAAAGAGCCTAGCCCTCACCTGGTGAAGATAAATCTCTTTAGATCACATCTAGCATGATGGCGTCCAATCAAAACCTATGACTTTAATGCTATCTCAGACTCTTAAGGCAGTGTGCCCTCTTCCGTATTTACCATTACTTCAGATAAACAATTAGATCTGATTACCTTTAATTTGAATTCAGACACGATTGAGCAGTGTATTAATCTGGATCTTTTAATTGGTAAATATACACGCGTTAAAAATGGGAGTCTTTTTTTATGCTTTGCTGACCTCAGTAGTGCTTTTGATTTGGTTGATCACGCTCTCCTTTGGCCAGTTTTACTCAATTTAGGCGCCCCGAAACCTATCATATATTTACTTGCTAGGTTATATGAAAATCTATCAACAAGAGTTCGGTATGATCAGCGGGGTGAATGCACACCCAATTTTAAGGTTAAACGTGGCATTCGCCAGGGCTGCGTTTTAGCCCCTTTACTTTTTACCTTATTTATTAACGAGGCCGATGCCATTCTTAAACTGGTGCCGGCAGATGCCCCCAAGCCGCTAGACAGAATATACCCGTTCTATTATACGCAGATGATGCTGTACTTTTATCTAGAACTCAGGTCGGTCTACAGCGTCTATTGGACGGGTTTACAGATTTTATTAAGGCAAGGAAACTGTTAATTAATAAGGCAAAAACATATATTATGGTCTGTGGGGCAAAACCAAGGAAACCAAAAGCCTTTTTTATAGACGGTGCGAAAGTTGAAACTGTTAATAATTTTTGCTACCTGGGCATAACATTTAATGGTAACGGCCATTGGACACCCGAACTATCCAATGTCAGAGCCAAAATGACAAAAAGTGTGCATGGGGTATTTCGGTTTGCAACAAAATTGGGCGATCGTAGAATTAAAGACATGACAGCTATCTATAAAGCCAGGTGTACTCCTATTGCACTATATGGTGCTGGGGTATGGGGATACAATTGTAGCCAGGAGTTACAAATAGAGGAAAATTCCTTTTTAAAGAAACTATTATGTCTTCCCTTATCTGCTTCTACAGAATTAACCCACTATGAAGTTGGCCTTAGATATCTGTCAGACCTGATTGCCCCAAGACCCTTATTGCCATGGAAATCAATTTGGACCAAAGAGGAGACTAAATTTACTCAATTAATAATACAGGATTGTCTGAAGTTGGATAACTACTCAGCAATACCGTGGTTAAAATATATTGTTGATTTTTATAGAGATCATTTTATGTTCACGATTCGGGAAAATCCTGCTGAAGTGGTAGCCCTGACAAAATCTGTGATTAAGAACACATTTCTGGCCTATAAAAGTGAGTGTAGGATGAGAGTGGTTGGGTTGCAACCTACATATTTGCTTTATCAATCAATTATAGACACAGAGAGCTTCCAAGGTTATCTATCAACTGTTACCAGACAATCACATCGCTATGTATTAACGAGGATGAGACTGGGTATAGTCCACCACTTGGTAGCATTCCCTAAAATAAAAATGCATTCTACCTCAGTATGTCCTTGTGACGAGCATTCAAAACAGAGCACTATGCACTTTTTACTATTATGCGGTCTATATTTGAATTACAGAGTTATCTATCTTAAACCCTTGTTTAAGAAACATAATGTAAAAACTACCAAGGCAGCTATGGAACTATTGTTTACACTTAGAGACCCCGAGATGTTTTTTTGCTGCCACGTTTATTTTAAAATCGATACAGGAGAGGAAAAGTATAATTTATATCTAACTGATTTTAATGATTTTATGTGGTATTAATGATGATTGTATTTGTATATGATGAATTTATTTACTGTTAATGTATTAATGCTGCTTTTCTGGTTGTCTTTCAAACCGAATAAAGCTTGTTGAACTGAATTCAGACAAACATTTACTAATTTAAAAAAACACAAAATCAAATGGACTTAAAAACACTAAATAATGGAATTCGAAGTTTAGGTAAGGGGACATGTCATAAACCTCCCAAGAGACTTCCAGAAAGATTACAGACTTGTATTAAAGATAAAATGCTCCTCATTAAAAGGTGCAGCATGCACTTCCTTGAGATGGCAAAGGAAGTGCCTCTGCACTGTTTGTGCAAATATCTGTCAAAGTACAGGAGTCTACACATACAGATCAGCAGTGAAGGGGTAATTTATCAGCTGCAATACACGGTGAAAAATGTTCAAC
The DNA here is from genome assembly GCA_963921515.1 of Calotriton arnoldi. Taxonomy (NCBI): domain Eukaryota; kingdom Metazoa; phylum Chordata; class Amphibia; order Caudata; family Salamandridae; genus Calotriton; species Calotriton arnoldi. The sequence continues at coordinate 351,570 of CAWUFW010002575.1, forward strand.
TACAACTCTCATACATCAATTTAAAATTAATCCAGCCAACAAAACATATCTATAGGGAATAAGGTATAGTTTCTTACCCGTCCCTGTAGTTTTGCAGCTTGAAGACTTTCTGGATTCACTATGATGTGCATTATTCCGCCATCTAGTGGTTGGGTCCGGAATTGTTGTATTTCTTCTCTTTTTTTTTTTTTTCGTGGCCCAGGTGGGCGTCGACATACCACCATTTGGTGCTCTTCGTGACGTTGACGCGCTTCCTCCGGAAGCTCCCACCTTTGGTCGCCATCTTCTGGTTCTTTTTTTTTTTGCTTCTTGTCCTTTACTAGTTTTCCTCCTGTTTTAATAGCCTTCCTACTGTCTCATCTTTCTGGTGGAGGAGGGTGGGATCGCTAGTGAATCTAGAAAGTCTTCAAGCTTCAAAACTACACCGACAGGTAAGAAACTATACGTTTTGCAGCGTGAATCTTTCTGGATTCACTATGCTATGCATAGACTTTGTAGCGGTTTGCTAGGTTTGTGGTGGCTGGGTGGAAGAGGAGAGTTGGTAACTGAATATGTGTTGTAAGACCTTCTGTCCCACTTGTGCTTCCTTGTTCATCTGAATATCTACGCAGGAGTGCTTAGTGAACGTGTGCACTGAGGACCATGTTGCTGCTTGGCAAATGTCTTGAATCGGTGTATTTGCTAGAAACGCAATTGTTGCTCCTTTTTTCCTTGTTGAGTGAGCATGCGTTGCTCCTTGTAATTCTTGCCCTGCTTGTTTGTGGCAGAATTGTATGGTTTGTGCAATCCATCGTGCAATGGTATTTTTGGTAACTGGTCGTCCCAAAAAACTGCTGGCAAAAGACACAAAGAATTGCTTTGTCTTCCTGCATTCTTTTGTCCTTTCCATATAGTGCATTACTGCCCTCCTGGCGTCCAGTGTGTGTAACACCTTTTCTGTGCTTGTGGTTGGTTTTTGGAAAAAACTTGGTATTTGTATTGTCTGGTTTATGTGGAACCTTGACACCACCTTTGGCATGAAATGTGACTCCGTTCTCATTACGATCCTGTCATTGTGTATTTGTAGGTAGGGCTCTTGTAGTGTTAGCGCTTGTAATTCGCTTACTCTTCGTAGCGATGTGATGGCTACTAAGAAGGCTGTCTTTAGCGTGAGCATATGCAGTGTTGTTTTATGAATAGGCTCAAATGGTGCCTTAATCAATTGAGTTAGCACTACGTTGAGGTTCTATGCTGGAGGTGGCATTCTGTTTGGCGGTGCGATTCTCTTTGCCCCTTCTAGAAATCTTTTTACTAATTGGGAAGTGAAGAAACTCTTCCCTGTTTCTCCTCTTGTGTAAGCCACTATTGCCGCTAGGTGCACCCTTAGCGATGTGTAGCTTAGTTTATTTTGTAGTAGATGTGTTATTTATTTTAGTACTGTTGATTCCTTGGTAATTCTTCTTTGTAGTTTCTCCCTAATGCACCATTCGGAGAATCTTTTCCACTTTGCTACGTAGCACTTCCTTGTGGTAGGCCTCCTTGCCTCTCTTAGCACCGCCATTGTGCTTGCTGGTAGTTTGAGGTGTGCAAACTCTAGGTCTTCAGGAGCCATGCTGAGTCTCTCTGGCTCTGGGTGTAGCACCCTTCCGTTTTGCATCGTTAACAGGTCCTTTCTTGTGGGGAACCTGTGTGCAGGTGCTTGTGTCATCTCCATAATCTGTGAGAACCAGGTTTGTCTGGCCCACTGAGGTGCTATCAGTATTAGCGTCATGTTGCTGACTCTGCATTTGTTTAGTACCCTCTGTAGCAGTGGTATCGGTGGAAAAGCGTAGGCAAATGTCCCTGACCAGCTTATCCATAGCGCATTCCCTAGGGACCGTTTGCACAGTTGCCTGGATGCGAAGTCTTGGCATTTTGGCGTGTTGCAAATAGGTCTATTTGCGGAGTTCCCCATTTGTGGAATATCTTCTGGAGTTCTTGATGATTGATTTCCCATTCGTGGGATGCTGACGTCTGTCTGCTGAGTTTGTCTGCTTCCACATTGTCCTTTCCTGGTAGATGTATTGCTAGCAAGTCTATCTGTCTTGGAATTGCCCATCTCCATATTTCCTGTGCTAGCACTGATAGTGTCACTGATTGTGTTCCTCCTTGTTTGTTGATGTAGAACATGGTGGTTGTATTGTCTGTTTGGATTAGTACCCTGTGTCTGTACAGTTGTTTCTGAAAGGCTTTTAAGGCTAGGAACACTGTCTTCAGCTCTAGGTAGTTGATGTGTTTTATCGCATCTTGTTGTGACCACAATCCCCTTACCTTGAGGGTGTTTGTGTGCGCTCCCTACCCCATCTGGGAGGCATCTGTTGTGATGGTCACTGTTGGAGTTGGTTGTGTGAATGGTTTCCCTTGTGTTATGTTCTTCTTGTTCCACCACGCTATTTCGTGCTGTACTGTTTGCGTGACAACCACTAGATCTTCCCAACTCCCTGTTGCCTGTGACCATTGTTGTTGGATCCATTCTTGGAATGGTCTCATGTGGAGGTGGATATTTGAGACCAAATGTATGCATGACGCCATCATTCCCATCAGTTTGCCCACTGTCCTCACTGTCAGAGCTTGCCCCTTGTGGTAAAGACGTGTCTCCTTCAATATTGCCAAAGTTCTCTTTGTGCTCGGAAACACTTTGCCCTGTATGGTGTTGATCTCCGCCCCTAAGAATATCTTCACTTGTTCTGGTTCTATTGAGGACTTTCCCCAATGGATTGAAAACCCTAGTTGGACTAGTGTTTGTATGACCTCTTTCATATGCCGCTTGCATTGGTTGTATGAGCTTGCTTTTACCAGCCAGTCGTCGAGGTAAGGGTATACATGTATCCCTTGCCTCCTTAAGTGTGCTGCTACCGCTGCCAGGCATTTTGTGAAAACCCTTGGTGCGGACTTGAGTCCGAATGCAAGCAACGTGAACTGGTAGTGAGTCTTGTTGATCATAAACCTTAGTAAATGTTTGTTTGCTGTTGATGGGGATGTGCAAGTAAGCGTCCTTTAAGTCGATGGTTGCCATGTAATCCCCTTCCTGTAACTGGGGTATTACTTCTTGGAGAGATGTCATTTTTAATTTTTGAGTCTTTATGAACTTGTTTAAGAAACTTAGATCCAGAATTGGTCGTAATGTTTCGTCCACCTTTGGTATGAGGAAGTAGGTGGAGTAGACACCCTTGTTCCGTCCGCTGTATGGCACTATTTCTATGGCCCTTTTCTTTAGAAGTTCCTGTGCTTCTTGCAGTAAGTGAGAATGCTCCCTTGCTGAGTGTACTCTGCTTTTTGGTCTTTTGTTTGGAGGTGGTTTTTCTAGCTCTATACAGTAACCGTATTGTATGAGGTTTAGTATCCATTTGTCTGATGTGATCTTCCTCCACTCCTGGAAGAAGTGTTTTATCCTGCCTCCTACTGCTGGAGGAACTGTTGTTGGTCTTGAGTTAGTTCTTGTTTTTGTGTTATCCTTAGCTGCACCCATAGCGATGTTGACTGGGTGTGCGTTGGTCCTACAGCGGAGTCACTTGGATGTGGGTTGTTGACCCCCTCTCTGTCCGTTTCCTCTGCCTCGTGCGCGCCCTCGAAAGGATTGTCCTCGGGGCTGGTACTGCCAGTTTTGCTGAAGTTGCCCCTGCTGTTGGACCTGGTTATCCCCTTGGTAACCTTGTTGGAAGGTTTGGTGTGGTGCCACAGGTTGGTGGTTCCCCCTACCCGCTGGTCTTCTTGAAGGCGTTCCTCTTCTCATTCCTCTGAACTGTAGTGCCCCCATGGACCTAGCTGTCTCATTGTCCTTCTTGAGCTGATTCAGTTTCTTGTCAACTGGAGCACCGAAAAGCTGTTCCCCGTTGAAGGGTGTGTTGAGGATGTTGTTTTGTACTTCAGTCTTGAAGCCTGAAATCCTTAGCCAGGCATGCCTTCTCTCTGTTTCTCCCAGCATCATCTGCCTGCTTAATGTCTCCGCTGCATCCAGGGCAGACTTCAGACATGTATTTGCCATGTTCTTTCCTTCCTCTACCAGGTGGCTCACCCTTCTCTGGTATTGCTCTGGTAGGTGTTATAGGAGTTCGCCCACTTCTTCCCAGTGCTGGTATGCGTGTCTGTTGATGAGCCCATTGGAATTGGCAATGCGCCATTGGATCGCCGCACTCCTTTCCATCTTCCTCCCTATTAGGTCCATTCTCCTGCTCTCTTTGTCTGGAGGTGGTCCTGTATTTGTGGGTATATTTGCCCTCTTCCTAGCCGTGGATGTGATGATTGAATCCGCTGGTACGGATCCCTTAATATACATAGGGTCCTTAGAAGAGTGTTTGCACTTCTTCTCTGTCCTTGGGGTTACTGCTTTACACATAGCAGGTTCCTTGAAGGCTTCCTTCCCCTGGTCCAGCACACTTGGGAGCATGGGTAGGAACTGGCTTCTTGTCTGTGATGGCAACAATGTCTCCAACAGGAAGCAAGATTGGGGTTTCTCCTCCTCTAACTGCACTCCATATGGGTCAGCAGCCCTCTTGATGACCTGGTTATAGATTCCTATGTCGTCCAGCGGCGAAGGCCTCGAAGGATAGGATTCTACTCCCTCTTCCGGGGATTTGGCGTCGAGATCTTGCTCGATTTTTCTGTTGTTTTCCGTGGATTCTTCTCCAAAGTTGTGGAGCTCCTTCACTGACGATCCAGACCCAACGGCGGAAAAAAAGAATCTGAACATGGCGACCAAAGGTGGGAGCTTCCGGAGGAAGCGCGTCGACGTCACGAAGAGCACCAAATGGTGGTATGTCGACGCCCACCTGGGCCACAAAAAAAAAAAAAAGAGACGAAATACAACAATTCCGGACCCAACCACTAGATGGCGGAATAACGCACAGCATAGTGAATCCAGAAACATTCACGCTGCAAAACTATATTTTTAATTAATTCCTTTAACCCAATTACACCAAATACAATTTGACAAAAACACAACATTTGCAGTGTGTTTTAAAAAGTAAAAAGATGAGAGAATACTCCCATACAAAGGCAGTTCAAGAGGGAAAGCGAACAATGATACTTTGGAAGACGGACTCAAGATCTATTCAAGACCTCAAACTATTAATGCAGTCGACAGACGTGAGAAGGATGTTTATGTAATCAGTAAGAAGACTTATGATGGAAAATTAGGACTGCAAGTAAATTTTCAGTTCTCCATTGTGGGATTCTTTTTGATACACAACAGAGTAGCAAGCTTAACTCAAACTATAGAGGAAAAGGGACCGAGAATATAGTGAGAACAATTACAGATTAAGCTGGGAAGTTTAGTCCACCATGTTATCAGTTCAAGAGTTTATACAGTAGGGGGGTGAGGCCAACCGCAGGAGAAGATGGCCACTTTCTAGAGAAGCTCTTACAATCCACCAGCCTCATCCCCATACATCCGTCCTGCCATCCAACCTCCAGTGAAGCTAAGGCCAAGATTTGAAAGCTGCTACACATGAGGTTACCGAAGAACCAATTGCATGGTCTCAGTGAGCTCCCGAGCCGAAGATAGAGGTGCAGCCTGCGCTGCTGACTGAAGCCCGGTCTTGTGTGCGGGATGGAGGGTCGCTGTGGATCGAGCGAGGAAGGGCAGTGAGACGATCCAACGGCTCACTCCGACACTGAAGGTATGAGCAGCGGAATATGGCGGGCCACCACCGACCAGCTCACCGCAACACTGACTGGGATGCAACTTGCCTGTGGCGGGCCGCTGAGCAACCTGGGCCCTGTGTGACTGCCGACGCTGCATACACTTGCCCACTGCTACCCGATTGCTGATCGGAGAGTGGTGATGCCAGCTTGGTGGGGGCAGCCCTTTTTCCATCCACCCCTCCCCAAACTAGCATCATCCCCGGGGGCTGACGGAGGTCATTGGGCGCCTTCCATTAAGGTCAACAAGGGCTCCGGGGAGATACAAGAGGTGGATGCCTGCTCTAACAATGCATATTGCGGACTGGCATTGCTGTCCTAGTGGGCACGGCTGGCTATGCTCTTGGGCTTGATGCTGCTGGCGCCTTGAGCTCCCATCCGTTGGCGGCCGCCTGAGAACACAACTTCTTTCAAAGTCTACTCCTGGAGTTATGGGCCTTGACTGCCTATCTTAGCTGTTTGTGTGCTATTGCAGTACCTTAGACCGTACTGTTGCCTCCAGCCCCCACTGACTCCAGGCTGTGGGCCTAGTGCCGCAACCTGAATAAAGCAGCTATTGAACTCCCTGGATGACCTCCCTTGCTGGAGGCGTGACTTAGTCATCGCTTTCGATGCTGCAGCTGTCCGGATCTGAGGGGGAGGGGGGGAGAAATCAAAGAAGCACCGGGGACAGACATTCGCCATCTGCATGGGACACGGGAAACGGACAGTGGTGCTAGCTGTATACACCAAGCCAAACAGGAGGTAGGGCACATTGTTCCATGGCTGAGATTGAAAATTCTGCGGAGGGCAGAGAGAGCAGAAGCGGGAAAACTGAGAGGCCTCAGAGTAGAATTTCACCAGTCCCTTGACAGGCGGCGGAGAGCACAGAGACGGCTCTCCCCCTGGTTCCCACTTTTACTGTGCCTTACGCTTGCTCAACATCCCCCTAAACCCAAAGACAATGACTGGTGGTAAAGGGACCCACAATACGCACCAAACCAAACTGGATAAATATGCACTACCTAAAGATCCTGCTGACAGGGCAGGGGCTCCAAAAATGCAGCCAGCTGCGGAATGGTCGCCCACAGAGGAAAAGCCTCTTATGCTCCATGACATTATGGAGGCAATTCAGGTGGTCTGTACCTCTGTGGAGTACAAAATTAACTCAGTATCAACAGAGGTCACACTAGTCAGAGCGGACCTCCGTAACATGGGAGCCAGATTGACTAAAGTAGAGGACTCCATCATCACTCTCAAAACTGAAAATGTGATGCTGAAACCCCAGGTCAAGGAGCTGCGAGCCACCACAAGAACCTTGGAGGACCAAGTGGAGGATTTCGAGGGACCCTCCAGGCACAACAACGTTCGTATTGTTGGGTTCCTGAGCGTTCAGAGGGACCACTGATGGACCTAGTCGTAGAAGACCTTATAATTAAAAAGTTGCAAACTAGAGGCCTCTCAAACTATTTCTCAGTGGAACGTGCCCACCGGAGCCCTGGCATCCCACCTAAACCAGGGGCACCTCCTCGCCCCATAATAGCTCGGATTTTCAATTATCGGACCGTTATGTCATCTTGCAACCTGCTAATAGTACTTCACCACTTACAAAAATGTAGCCATCAGTTTCTTTCCGGACTTTACATTAAATGTTCAAAGACTGCGGCGCAACTTTCTGAAAGTTAAAAAGGCCTTGAGAGAGCAAGAGATAAAATACTCTAATTTTCAGGCAAAGCTTGGAATAATGGTAGAATGCAAGACCTGGTATTTCGCAAGGCCCGAAGAGGAGTGGAATTGGCTGGACAACTGTTGGCGGCTCTTAACCATGACCCCGAGGGGGACAAAGGCGGCGCGATACTGACCCACCCGAGTCACAAGATGATACTGAAGCTTTGCAGCGACGACCTGTCACCTCACCAGAACAGACATCATGGATCGAGGCGACAAGTTTGGTTGCAGAGGGCCCAAGAACGACAATTCCTTGAGGAAACTAGGTTCTTTAGCACCATGAGACGAAGCAGTTCTATATGTGCTGCTGATGCTCCACACCTCCAACATTAAGCTGTGCACGTTTATGGGGATGGAGCTGTGAGATACAGCTTTGGTAAAATTTCTCCTTTCTACGGGGGAGGCGGGTGGATGATCACCTGGTGTTGGTTATAGCTACCCACTGTTAACACAATGTTATGGGGCGACGGGCACTCCGCAGAGTTGGGGGGCGGGCAGTTCGATGTTCATCATGCAGGGAGGGGAGTTCGAACGGGGGGTTTAATTATTGTTTATGTTCAGGTTTTGACATGGCAGTATTTTTGTTATTCACTGCAGACGACGCATGATGTGCTCCCCAGGGAGGGAGACCTCCCCCTATATCATCGCCCGGTTAGAACTAGTAGTTAGACACACTACTTCAAGTGTATATATGGCGAACTCGGTGATGGAGCCTGCCATTAGAATGCTTTCCTGGAATGTGAATGGCCTAGGGGATAAATTTAAGTGCAGAGTGGTTCTACAATACATTAAGAAACAATTCCAAGAAGTAGTCCTACTCCAGGGGACTCACCTTAAAAGGAACACATATCAAGCCTTGAACAGATGGGGATACAAAATGATTGCCTATGCGGGATACAATACTTGTTCCAGATGGGTGGGTATCGTGATGCGCAAAACATTAGCACTTACCGTCCAACACACTTGGTTAGACACTCAGGGCCCTTATGTGGCGATAGCTGGAATGTAGGAGGGTAAGTCGAATAACATAGTATCTGTATCCGTTCCTCCACGGCTACACGATGATACACTCTCAGATTTAAGTGCACTACTTCTCTGCCTTCGAGATGGTATATTGCTGATGGCAGGTGACTTTAAAATTGCACTTGATGATGGGACTGATCGCTTACCCCCGATGTTGAAGGGGACTCCCCGCTGCCCACTAGCTGATTTTTAGTCGGCTCTTGGACTTATGGATATATGGGGCTTCCATAATCCAACTGCGCAACAATATACGTTTCACTCTGGGGCACATGCCAGCCTCTCTCATATTGATAATGTTCTTACACTGGCACACTTTACTCCCCACTTCAGTGAGGTCCACAATTTATCTAGAGGAATCTCAGAACACACTCCGGTGTGGACGGTGTATGGTCTTCCAGATCGGCAGATTCGCTGCGGTAGAACACTCAATCCTTGGAACCTCAAGATACTCCACATAAGAGGGGCTCCGTGAGACCACGTAAAACTATTTTTACTGAAAATTATGGTTCGGTGGACTCTGCGCTGACTCTCTGGGAAGCATACAAAACTGTAATCAAGGGACAGGGTCTCATTAATTACATGCTACATAAAAAGGTTAGTAAATGGAGATGCTGGGGTGTAAAATCGAAGAGTTAGAAAAAAATAGTGTCCCAAGCGGAATAGAGAATTCAACACACACAACCTAAAACAAAGAATATAGGGATATAGCGTTCAATGCGGCCAGACCAGTCACTCTGCACCCGAACACAGTCTTTATGAAGTCTGGGACAGAGCCAGGAAGCTCCTGGTGTGGCTTAATAAATGGGTGAGAGTGAATCACCCGGTACCAGAGATGGAGACAACTAACTATAGGTGAGCGAGTAAAGGGGAGACAAGAAGTGGCAAAGGCTTTTTCCACTTATTACGCCCAACTGTAGTCTCTGCCCGCTACGGCCATGGCGGGAGATTCCCGCGAGTTGCTGGACGATCTGCAGACAATAAGGTATTACTGGAGAAAGACCTCACGGAGGAGGAAATAGTTTGGGCAATACAGGAGTGGAACTCGGGAAAGCAGCAGGCCCCAATGAGATCCCCATTGAACTCTATAAGCTCACAGATGCAAAGATCCCTCCATACATACTTAGAATATTCAGGGAAAGCTGCCATTTGGGATCTCTTCCCAAGGACCAGCGGTTGGACAGTATAGTGGTCACACATAAGGATGGTAAACCACCTGACATTTGTTCCTCCTATAAGACAATCTCCTTATTAAATGCTGAAGTGAAAATACTGGCTAAAATTCTAGCTACTCGCCATGTGCAGACAATTAAGACCCTCATCCACTCTGATCAATCTGGCTTTATGCCAGGAAGAAACACCGCGTGTAACCTTCAATGTCTCCATGGGGTATTAGGACAGGCTGCATCCATGCAAGAGGACAACCTGGAGCTTTCCCGTGATGCTAGGATGGCTTTTGACACAGTTGAATGGCCGTATCCGTTTGAGGTGCTGCATAAGATGGGCTTCAGCCCGCCCTATCTGAGTTGGATTAAGCTCCTCTATATAGAGCCCTTGGCCCAGGTTACGGTTAATGGAGGTGGGTCCCCTACGTTTCGACTTTAATGTGCCACCCCTTGGGGTTGTCCACTTTCGCCCCTAATATTTTCTCTCATTCTGGAGCCGCTGGCTGCCTGGATCCGGCAGGATCCTTTGGATAGGGACATCGATGGACAGCTGACTGGGAAGATAGGATCTCATTCTACGCAGGCAACATATTACTTTATGTCTCCGACCCAACACTTACTCTCGATAAGATCATGCAAATACCCAATTCGGCACCTACTCAGGGCACACCATCAACTGGAAGAAGTCCTACATATATAAACTCCATGGTGATGTGCCACGCCTGCGCTGCTTTGGAACAGGGCCTTGCCACGTATTGCCATCCGAAAGCTGACAAGATCTTGGTATGATGGTGGTATAGCCTTCCCAGACATCCAAAAAATACTATTGGGCTGCGTAGCGCATGGCGGTTCACTACTGGATGCATCTTCCAACAGCTGAGCCTGCATATCGAATGGATAGATTTGTAATGCGGCCGGGGTTTAACAAAGGTCCATATATGAGGAAAAGCACCCCACAGCTTTCGTGGGCCCAACTGCAGTGACACTCAAAGTCTGGTACATGACTCTCCAGGCGACTGGCTAGAAAGATAAAGATTACTCAGGCTACCCCTCTCAGGGACACAGCAAGCATAGGTACTCTAGGTACATAGCCAGGCTTTAGCAAGTGGGATCTCATTGGCCTGTCAAGGGTGGGAGACCTTTGGGTACAGGGCGGTGTTGTCCCTTTTAAGGACCTACAAAGTGAATACCAATTAGCACCTACAGAAGCTTACAGTTACCTACAAATACAACATGTACTACAGACTGCACAGCCAATAGGTGAGATACTCCCGGAAGCTTCTCCGCTTAAGATCGACTACTTGAAACCTATATGCCCGCAAAGCAATCTCATTCACTTATCAAAAAATGCTTAATTTATCAGACACACTGGTTCACTCGAGTGCACAGTGGGAGCGGGACTTAGAAAGTCTTGACGATGAATGGCAAGAGGCTCTGGCCTCTCCCAGGGAAGTGGCCTTAAGGTCCAGACTCTGGCTAGTGCAGCTCAAAATTCTGCACAAGGAATGTTTCTCGAGCACCATTTTGGTAAAAATGGGCAGAGCCGCTGATGAGCGATGTTGTAGACACTGTGGCCAGATAAGCACATTCTTTCACACCATATGGAGTTGCCCCATGCTGCAACAGTATTGGGCAGCTGTGATTAATTATATGAATAATGTTTGTGGAGGTTGTATGGAGCTTGACGCCAAATGGTGCATCCTCAATATCTGGGACACATTGGACTTGAACCGCATGGATCGAATTTGGGTCACCCTGGGGCTGATAGTAGCTAAGCGCAACATTGCATGCCTGTGGGGGGTGGAGTCACTGCCACAACTGAGAGACTGGAAAAATGTAATGGATTGGTCATGATGGCTGAAAAGGAGGTGTATGAAGGGATGGGATGTTCCCAAAAATGGGCAAAGATATGGGGAAAATGGAGCGACTACAGAGGCAACCCATGCATGGCCTATACTGAGATTGGCTTTGATTTATTGTTTGTTGACCAACCTGATTTATTGGGAATTGCTGGACGGGCGGGGGATGACAGGAGGTATATAGGAGGTTGCAGGAGGATGGATCATTGTTTCTAGCTATTTCTATCAATGTATGGCAGTGTATTGCACTCTTGTTGCTGTGTTTTGATGTTTATGCCAATAAACTAATTTTAATTTAAAATTAAAAAAATATATATTATACAGTAAAGCTCAGCTACAGTAGGGATTGATTTCCAAAGGCAGGTTCAAAAATATTTATAATCAATATATCCTTCAGAAGAGCAGTTGTGGCTGTTTTGCCTATGCAACAAACCAGGTGCTCATTTTACCAAACATTGTTATCCTTTTGATAGCAGGAGATAATACAGGATACTACCCATCAATTAACACAAAGGGAGACCATCATGAAGAGCTCCAGAGTTAATGACATGTTGACTGCCCTTGAGCAGGCCCTTAGTTTTATCATGGGGTTGGATTGCCTGCACACTGGAGACACTAGAGATCTCCCCCGTAAGCTCCTTAATCTTTCAAATAATTTTTTTTTAAAACCACACAAATCCAGCTATGTTTTAGCCCTCTATCAATAGAGTTTTGAGAAGAGGAGTTGAAAAGCAGACTAACTTATCAGAAGGATAATGGTCACTAGCAGGAAACTGATTCCCTGCACAGGCACACTCTCAGTTGGCCCATTCGGCAATATGGCATTGTGTTGCCTGAAAAGAGAAGAAAGAGCATGCCTTTAGTCCTGTAGATTTAGGCGCATCGGGTGTGGGTCTACTCCCACACAGAGGAGAAGAAAAATTGTGGTAATTAAATAATTAAATAGGCGCGGCCGCTAAAGTTTATGTGGACAGCGCCGTATATTAAATTAAATAAGCGCGGCCGCTATAAAGCGGACCGCGCTGTAATTTGAATAAAAATATATTACTATTAAAAAAAAAAGCGGGCGGGTGCTTCGATGTCGTGGGTGGAATAGGGGAAGAGCATTAAAGAAAATAGTGCTCACCAACTTATAAAGCAGACCGTGTAACAACCGAAGTAAAAGGGTCAGTCCTCGTGGGAGGTTACAAATGAAGACAAGGCGGTACTAAGGAGGGACTACCAAGTCTATGTACGAATCAGAAGCCAGCATTTACGAAGGGCAATGACATAAGCCAATGACAAATATGGGCGGAGAATGGGCGGGGCTTTAAGAGCATACTCCAATACAGCATGCCACGTAAGAGCGAGCAGCGCATGCGCGTTGCCCCAAGGCTCGACCTACAACAGTACTTACCAAGGTGGTGGGTCTGTGGAATGGCTCAAACTAAAGTCCTGCAGGACCGAGCAGGCAAATTGCCCATCTCAACAGAACGAGCTGTCAAGGTAATAGTACTTCGTGAACGTGTGCACCAATGCCCTCTTATCTGCCTGACATATCCACGACAGGCATTCCGGTGCCAACACGATGCTAGCAGCCTTGGGCCCTGGTAAAGCGAGCCACAGACCTTTTGGAGGCTACATCTTGGCAGAGGACTATTCATTAAGAGAGGATTTATTTCTGTACTGCCTTTCTCTTCTTTGCTCCAGAGAACCCAACAAATAGCTAATTGCTCACCCGATGTTCCTTGGTACGATCAATTTAAAAGCGGAAAGCTCTCTTGGAGCCCAAACAAGGACGTCTGTCTTCATCTTTCAAGGGATGAGGCGGAGCAAAGAAGGTTGGCTAAAGAGGGATGGCTTGTTCGACGTGAAAATACATCATCACTTTCATCAGGAATGGAGCCTGATGTTCGCACCAGTTTGTAAAGGAAAAATTGGTATATGGAGACTGAACCGAGAGGGCCTGAAGTTCACTCATGCAGGTTACTGCCACCAGGAAGACCGTTTTTAAGGTGAGCAGGTGGAATGAAAAACTGTGCATGGTACAAATGGGGTACATATCAGAAAGAAGAGAACTAAATTAAGCCCCACTGTGGTATTACAGAGGGTGTTGATGGAAACACATGCTGCAAACCTTTTGGAAAACGTAACACAACTGGTGATTTCCACAAGGACGGTTAGTCCAGCAAACGCATAATGGCATAAGGAGCCAAAAGGTAACCTTAACTGTGACCACAGTAGGGCCCTCCTGGGCCAAAAACAAAGCACACAACAACACATCTGACAGTTTAGTCAGTAACAGGTTTAACTGCCAAATACCACACAGCAAATTTGACCCAGCACCCTGCATAGACCGATTTTGTGGAAGAGCCCTTGACCGCCAGGATGACATCAACAGCCATGGGGGGAGATCAAAAGAACTTAACTGCCACATCCCAATCTCCACATATGGAGGTGCAGATTGTGCAGGCTTGGGTGCAAGACCCTGCCTTGTGGCTGCAACAGGAGATCCTCCTGAAGTGGAAGCCCGATCAGAGGGAAGATTCTAAGACCTTGACTTTCCAGATCGAACACTCTCCTGGCCCAATTTGGTGTCACTAGAATGACTTGAGGCCCCAGTCGTTACTGATCCTCAGAACTAGAGGCAGTGGCGGAAAGGCAAATAGGAGTCCACTATGCGGAATGAGTCTGAGTGAGCTTTCTGGGGAACTCCAGCATCCAAATGTTCTGACAATTTACGTTCTCTGCGTTGGCGAAATGATCCAGCCAGGGTTCTCCCGATTGTTTAAAGATGCCATGAGCCACCTCTGGGTGCAACTGCCATTCGTGATCTGTTAGGCGCAAGAAGCTGGCATCACCAATTGAGGTTATCGGTCCTGGCATTTAAAAATCCCGCCAGGTGGTGCACCACCAGGGAAATCCCCGGTTCATTCAGCCAGCTCCAGAGGTGCAGAATCTCCTAGCACAGGACCCTGGATCCTACCTCACCCTGCTTGTTGCTGTACCACAAGCAGGACAGTGGTGTTCTCAACGAGAACCTTCACCTGACTGCCTTTGATGGTTGTCAGGAAAGCCTTCAACATCAACCGAATTGCCCGCAACTCAAACAAGTTGATGAGGAAGCAGGCCTCACCAGAGACCAGAGTCCTCTGATCTCCCAGAAGGCCTTTGCAACCCAGTAGGGACGCATTCATCACCACCGTCCGCTCGAGGGGGTCTGCCTCTGGTCCAATTGCAGATAAGCATCCACTAATGCAGATCTTTTGCAGTCTCAACCGACATCTGGATGCAATCAGACAGGTTTCCTTCATGCTGGACACAGACTTCAGGTTCCCATGCAGCGCTCACATGGGCCATCTGGCATGATCTGGGAGCAGAATGCAGGAAGGAAATAAGCCCAAGCCTCAAAGTCCCCCTCGCAGACCAATCGCTGAGAATGAAACATAGGGAACTTAGCCCAAATACCCTGGAGTCATTGTCCCAAAGGAAAAGCTTGAAAGTGCACCCTATCCAGGATGGCTCTGATGAAAGGGATCCTCTGCGAAGAAGTCAAGTGTGACTTTATCTGGTTGATCCAAAACGCCAGTGATGTCAAGAGAGTCGCCGTCATCTGGAGGTGGTCCATGACTGACTGTGGCGAGACCGCTTTCAATAGCCACTCGTTGAGGTAGGGAAAGACTGGTACCTCCCCAGACCTTTCAGAGGAGCAGCAACCACCATCATCACCTTCATGAACAACTGAAGAGCACTGGTGAGGCTGAAAAGGAGCACAGCAAACTGAAAGTGCTTGTGATCCACTCTGAACTGCAGGTAGCACCTGTATCCCTGCAGGACGGGGATGTGAAAATAAGCGTCCCAAAGGTCCAACGCCAACATCACATTTCTGGGATCCAGGACAGAAAAAACATGGGCCGAAGCAAATCTGTCTTGGCGTAGAAGACATTGAGAGGCGGATGGTCTACAATAGGATGTAGACCTCAGCCCAATGAAGTAATAGGAATAAGCTCATGTTCCCACTTCTGGTGCTGGAACTAACAAAAGAGCCAGCACTTTTAGGCATAAGACAAACAGGTGGTCCTCCGACAATCGTTCCACTGTAGGTGGCAGGTGTGTTGGGTCTAGAAGGAATGGGAGGGCGTAGCCCTATTGCGACAATCTGCAGGACCCATTTATCAATGTGATGTTTTGCCACCCCTGTAGGAAGCAGTTGATCCTCCCTCCCCGCGGATGGCTGTGTGCCACTAAGGGTGCACTGAAGAGGTTTTGCAGTTGTTGTCAGAAGGACAGAAGATTAGGAGGTATGCATTCCCTCATGGATGGGCCGTTGTCTCCCAGAGACACAGCCTGACCTCAAAAGGGCTTGGAATTCTCATGTGCAGGAGGTGAGGGTTGCTCTGTCGATACACCATGTCCCTGGCATATACCCTAAAAGGGTAAAATAGTTGTGGGGAATGCCAGACTTGAGCCGAGAGGCCCAGAGAACATACTGTGACTCCGCTTTCTTTAAAATGTTCTAGCGCAGAGTCCACCTTTTCACCAAAATGACAGGAGCAGTCGAAACACATGTCCGTTAAAGACACCTGGACATGTTGTATTAAACATACAACAGACTACTAATTTGCACATTACGGTGACTGGAAGGTGCTAAAGGCTAAGATTAGGAGAGACTTTTTTCTTTTTTTTTTTTACAGCTGCAATAAAGAAAGCTGCATTATCTGACAAGTTAAAACTGGAACGGTAAACAGTAGAAAAGGGAACACCAAGCAAACGCAAAGGTTCTCCAACATAAACTCTTAGATAATCTGAGTGTCCAACTTACATACATGTACAAAACCTGTTGTATACAAAACATGATCATTGAACCAAAAGGAATAAATCAGTCCACCTTTTAGCGCACAAAATATGCAGTATACAATCTTGAAACCAGATTAAAGGGACACAGGAGTGCAGAAGAGGGAGGGAAAGTAGAGGTTTTCACAAATATCTCTCTAATTTGTTTACAAAAGAAGAGCTGTTTCCACTTTAAGACACTTTGTTTTGTTTTTGTGTAAGTGGAGTTTTGTATGCTTAATCCATACTTCAAACCACATTCCTTCAGGCTGCATTTGCAGGGTCCCTTCTACTGTTCCATGGTCCCTTCTTTAAGCATTCTAGTTTAGGAGGCCGGATCTTTTCTGTCACTGCCACATAACTTTTGCATGGGCTCCCTCTGGCCCTCATGTTTCTGTACTTTCATGTTTTGGATCTCATTACCCATGTAGGTTCCAAAGAGAGTAGAGCTGGAGTGGAACGATTCAAGAACCTGCTACTGTAATTGAGGAATCAAGGATGTGAGGTGTAATCAGGAAGAGACTCTTCAAGTGTGAGCAGAGTTCTCTGTGTTATCTCTGTGCTGTTCCATGAGTTGAAGCCTCTTAAATGATTTCTTTAAACCCCAAACTTTACTCGCTTGCTAGGTTTTCCATAACCTGCTCCATAGAGGTCCACAGGTTGAAATTATAGCGATCTAGCGTAGAGGAATTGGCATCTCATAATGATGGCTAAGTTTTGATACTGTTTTGAATAACAAATTCACTTCTTCACTCTTGTTTTCAGGCAGGCAGGTGAAGACATCAGAACACTATTTTTAGCACAAGAAACACTTACCAAACCCAGAATGGTATTTCTTTCCGGAATTTTGAGTCCAAATGGGATACCTGATATTACTTTCACTTTCATTCATTACAAGACCTATCAAAAAAGGTATCGGAACTGAGTCCATAGTGAGATCCAGGAGGACAAGGGAGCAGGTGGGTCAGTCCCACTTGGGGATTGCTTTGTCTGCAGGATCTTACATTTAAAGGACTGGATTGCAGAGTCAATGTTTTCAATTAAAATGCAGCCCTGTCCGTAATCTCAAGGGAACAGATTATTGTCATTCACTGGCAAAATATTAATGAAGCAATGGAGTCCAGAGATTGAGGATGAAAAAAAACCCCACTCTAATAAGAATTGGTGTCTAGAGACATTTGGCTTGTTCTAGAAGCTGGAACCGGAGCAATTTCTCTGGGTCTTTTTAATGGCAACGCTCTCTGAAACGGTCTTGCTAGGTCAGCATTACCAAAGCCCGTCTTTTCAAAGGAGAACGATCCTAGACCCTTCCTGTGATAGACATTCTTCTCTGACAGTCCATTCTGGGGTGATAACAGTCTACCCTGGACCATCTGTGATGGGGCCCTTGAAAAAGTATTATGGCTTCACTTGCCTTATTTGGGTCCCTCCTTCCTAGGTCTTCTGAGAATAGGGGGGGCGTTTGGTACAAAAGTGATCAGAGTAACAGTTCTATCAGGAGATAGTTGCACTGCTGAGGAGTCTGAGCTGTGGTGCCTGCTGGGTGTGGTACTGAGAATATCCTATTCTTGTACCAGAATGTGCATATACTCCCTGGGTGCAATATTCTCCAGTTCAGGAGGGGGTGAACAGTGCAGATTACCAGATAGTCAACATTATTGGAGAGATGGTTCTAAGAGAGGAAACAGAAACCCTGAAAGATGACGTGATTCTCAATGTTGAATGATGTGACTAAGAACAGCTACAGCAATGAGTATACTGCAGTTAAAGCAAGTCATGCAGTGAGGTGGGAGGAGCGAGACCTGGTCCCTTCATGTGCAAAGGAATAAGATGGATGTGCACTTTCTCCACCAATTAATGTGAACCCACCAGGTCTCTTTTTGGGAATTTTGCCAATGCCCCCTTTTTGGGCTCAGAGGTGGACTCTCGCCTTGTTATTAATCCTCCTGTAAGACAATTCTCATAACACAACTCGATGTCCAAAGGTGTTTCCCGAAGGCAGACCAATCATGCCGTTTTCATTGTGGTTTGACATTTCACATCAATGGAAGGATATCTCTTGAAAACAGCAGGAAGGATGACTGGAGAAAAAAACAGCTAAAACATCTGGACTGAAACCGGTAAAAGGGAGACCACCTTCAAATAATGGCAATATTAGCTTCCCTCAATAATGGGATTATCAAAAACAAACAACTTCGTTAAACAAAAAAAACATTTAGTTAAAAACAACCTTAAAAAAAACAAAGATGGTGTAGGATCTTTGCTCATTACGCTAAAGAAACAAACCTCCTGTGAATAATTTGACAGTGCATCTTCTCCAAAACTTTAACTTAGTTTTCACTCATGTACAGCCTATCAAGAGGAGGGCTTTATTTTTAAAACACATTTCTTTGATGGTGCTTTCAAATGTACTCTTTATGAGCTCTGATTTGGTTAAATTCGATTGAATATTTTTCAACAGAACAAACTGTTGCCTCCTATCCACATTTTTTTGGGCTAATTCATTTTAAAACTGAACTTGTATATATTTAAAAATGTGTTACAGGACCAACACACATTTTACTATTTATGAACTCAGACACTCCCATCATCGAACGATTTGTAGAAACTGGAGTGTCAACTGGGGCAGTGCGCTATGGATGAGTTCTCACAAAGTTAAGTAATGTAATGAATATATAGTAAATGTAGGTTTCTATGGGAAAACCTAGGCTTACCTCTGGCAGTTGTGGCTTAAGCAACAGGCTTCTCAGAAAAAATTGCATGTGAGGTATTTTAGCGGAACTAAAACATTAAGAAATTAAGTCCTCAAATCAATTCAGCAAAAAAAGACAAGAGATAAAAAAATTAAATTATATCAAAATCACAATAATTGGTAAAGGGGATTAGACTTTAAGAACCATTAAAAATGATGTAAAAAAAAACAAAAAAAACACCCACTTAAAACGGGAACAAAATCCAATTAAGTTATTGAGATGTGGTGGGGCAAGACTTAAGCAGTCTCTGCAGCCAACCGGTAAAGGGGTGAGTTCAGGTAGAAGATTAGGTATAGTCTAGGACTTGGTAGGATGAAAGATTTCTATGCCACTGTTTTAACAAAAATTCAGTATCTCTTCCTTGATTCTTCAATTTGTTCCCAAATATTTATTAACTATTTGCGGGGCCACCAGTCTACGGATTTCAATGGAAATCAGGATTCCCAATCACTCTTTTGAAACCTAGCCAAAAGTCTAGTTGCTGCTGCTTTTCTCAAAAGCAACGAACGAACACTACTGGAACCCTCTACCTTCCTGTCCATAGAAGACTTTGGTCACAGGAGTGCCTCTCCTGGAACAGTTCTGTGTCTCCCTTTTGTCCTTGTAAGGACCAGCAGGTAGCTTGCCTAGCCCTTAAGTATAGACTTCAATCGTTCACAATATAAGAGACTGCAGGCCTGGTTGTCAGCCCTCTCTACAGCAGACTAGAACAGTCTCCAACAGCAGTCTACGTCTGTTCTTCTTCGGTCCATATTACACTATATACTCCAGGTGATGGGAGCCCCAAGTTGTAAGGGTAACAAAGCTGTGGTTCACAGGGCTCCATAAATCTATCCTTTACAAGATCCTATCCTGTCTTTCAATGTTTTTACAACTCTTGCTCTGCGTCAAGGCAACACTTTACTGTAAGCACATTTTTCCTACGTTTTTCAAGATGAAAGCAGGTTAACAGATGTTTGGGCTCCACAAGCCAATTGGCTTCCATAATAAAATGAGGCTCCAACCTTATCAGAAGTAGAAAAGATACCTAAACTTGTGGTGGTTAAGAGGAACCAGTGAATGCAGGGGAAAGTCTGCTTCAAAAGTCAATATACACTAAGTTCTGTCTTGGCATATCAATTGAAATTCCAAAAGGCCATGTCAGTCTTTCTGTGGCTCAGCTGCCTCAACTTCCCTCCTTCCTTCCACAACTTGATCAGTACCAGGTAGTGTTCCTTGGTATTGTGATGAACTATAAATATATTCCTCATGAGATGGCGAGAAAGGGCGCAGTTTTAATTACCCGTTCTTCAAACTCTTCTATACAGGGCTCCTGGTTGGGGGAATCCTAATTAAAGGCACCGTAGGAGGTGGGTGGCTATCAGAACTGGTCTAAAACATCCAGCTCGGAGGCAAAAATAGACTAATCTTTCCAGAAATCAACTTTGACATTCGAACTAAGCATCCAAGTTCACTAATTACACTTTCCTTCATTAGCAAAGTTACAAAATTTTAGTTTTAAACATAAAGCAGGCTTAACCAATAGCAGTTACTTTATCCTGTGTAGAAAATAACACTTTTGGTTGTGTTTACTGCAGAAAGATTTAAGTTAACATACTTTGAATATTTCTCTTCTGAACATTATGCAAGTGGGCCTTGCAGGTTTTAAGGCACTCTTTACTGTAGCCTTATCCAGTGTTCGAGGTGGGCCAGAACTGTTTTACTCGACTTTGCTTAAGGCCATACTGCAGTCCACGTTGAACCACATTATTCTTTTAAACCACTTGTGCAGTCGGTGCACATTTTTACTGTGGCATTTACCTTAAAATGAAATATACCAATTGTTGTTTGCCAATTTGTCGTCAAATACAGGAGTACAGCACATACTGCGGGAGGCTTTTAGCAGCCTTCCACTAGCCAAAGGTCCCAATTGGCAGCTCAAACCAAATGGGGACACTATGCAAAAGATGACTTTCCTGCACTATTCTTGTAAAAACCAGCATTAAAATAAATCACTACCCAAAATGCACCAATTTAGATGCCAAAGTTGGCCTCGGTTAGAAGCAAAAAAGAGAGAAGAAAAAAAAAAAAAAAAAAAAAGTGAAGAACTGCACCAGAGTTATTGCACAAAGTCTTCTGAGCCGACATAAGTGAATACCTGCCATTATATGACAAGATGGTACTTATACAAAATGCTACTGACATTCAAATGATGGTACAATATCTGGAGCATAATCTAAGCAATTGTACAGGGCATATATCAAAGTAAGATTTAACCATCAAAACGGAGACCACTTTCTTTTTTTAAACAAAAATGGCATGAGGAATAGGTTAGTTCTATGTGTAGTATAAAACATAGGGAAAATGTTAGTTCTCGTTATTGTATATGTAATATATATATGGAGAAAACAAAAGGACGATTCTTGATGGGGCCCCAAACTTCTTTCCACAAGACTATCTTGAGATATAAAGTCAGAGAAACCAGAAAGGCATGACCTTATCTTAATTTATTAAATAGACTGCAGCCCTAGCTGTCAATACTTGCAAGAGCAGGCTCTTGAAATGCAGAGACCATAGCCAATACAGCAGAGGTACATTTAAGGATAGCTTTTATTAATCTTGCAACTGTAATAAACTTTATGCATTATTTTATGTATGGTTTTTATTCGCAAATTATTTTATTGTAATAATCAATAAGGTTGAACAAATAAACTTGAGCCGAAATAAGTACTGAGAAGTGCAAGAGATTACTAAACTTTCAGGATAACCATGCTCTTAATTTCAAGAACCGAAACTATGAGTAGGAAATTTATTACAAGAAACCTGGATTAAGGATCAGCATCACTGGAGTGACCATCAGTGTTTCACTCTAACAGCAGCTTCCTCGACACTGGGTGGCAATCTTCTGGTCTACCTATGCGACTTTTAGTATCTCTTCGCTGTTCTAGGACATATCTGCATGATGATGACCCACATATTTTAGAGTTGTGGCTCATCACTCCAAATGGCCAAAGGGTACTTTTATGTAACTATTGTAATTGTATTGGGAAAAAAAGACATTGGCAATGGTTTTGGCAGAATCAGCGAACAGTTTAACAAAAGACTTTCTGCTTTTTAAATCTGTCCCACTGTTTGAGTCAACCATAGATGAAATCACCCCAACGATGGCACGCAAACTTTTTTTTACAGTTCCGCTATAAGACTCTGCCCACCAGACAATTTTGTTTTAAGTGGCGCTCTAGTGCTTCTTCTTCTGATGTTTTGTGCCCAGCATGTAAAGCCTGTCCCGAATCAATTGTCCATTTACTTTTCTTCTGCCCCCATTATTTAACGGTGAGGAAAAAATGGATTTTTCCATTGTGTAGACTTGTTGATCCGGGACATTATCTTGAGGTAATGAGAACATTGTGCATTGATACCCGTAGATCAATGGTCTTCGGCATTTCAAGATTCTGGTACGCACTGTGGATCAAGCGTGGGAAGCTACCTGCATGAAGCACTTTATCACTTCAAGAACCGCTGCACTTTCCTCTTTATATATCTATTTAATGAAATTGTTTTTAATATATTTATTTTTAAATGTTTACATTCCTGCTTTTATACTTGTGCTGTGTACTTTTTAGGATCCTGGTGATCGTAATAAAGTTTTTTGATGATGATGATGGTAACTATTGTAATAATCATGTTGGGTGCGAACTTTGCCCTCAGATAAAAGTTTATTAGATTAACTGATCTTGATTTCAATGCCATAATTGGCCACTCGTTAAATCCTTTGCTGGCAACTTGTGATCCAAGCATCTTTGAGAGCTTCCCGGAAGCATCTGTTAATGATTCTAGCATTAATATCCAGAGCAGAATTGTAATCACTTTATGGAGTTTAGCTGCTTTGGTCATTCTTTGCCTCATAGCCAGGCCCCTCCTACTTACGTGGCCAACGGCAAACCATTGATTACTGACCGTACATTAATGCCTTTAAGTTTTTGGGGTTCCATTTTTTCCCTTAAGTCAACCCACGCCAAGAGTGTGACCATAATCCCATGGTCTTGGCTCTGGATACTTTGAAAGGGAAGGTTTCTAACACCCTAAGCAATGTCCCTAGGCAAGGGTATGTGATAAATGGTGGCATGAGAATTTGCCGTTGCAAAGCTCCCTTGTGCCAGCTCCCCCTGCGACAGTTCTTCTGTCCAGCTTGCCTGCAGTCCGCTACCCTCTGCAGACCGTCTACCTGCTGCCCTCTGTGCCTCCTCTGCTCGTTTCTTCCTCTGTTTTTCCTTTTCTGCTCGTTTTTCTGGCTTCAGTGTTGCCTTTTTCTGTTGGTTTCTCTACAATGTTTTGCCATTTTCTGCTCGTTTTTCTGTCCTCTGTTTTGCCCTTGTCTGCTAGTTTTTCAGCCCTTTGCTTTGCCTTTTCTGCCCTCTTCTGTTCCATTTTGCCTTTTCTGCTCATTTTTCTGTCCTCTGCTTTGCCTTTTCCACAAGTTTTACTGACCTCTGTTTTGCCTTTTCTGCTCACTCATTTTTCTGCCCGCTGTCCTGCCTTTTTCTGCTGGTTTCTTTTCTCTTCCAGCCGTTTCTTCAAGTCCTGGCTTTTCGACTGAGACCTCACACCTCAATACCCAGACACCCTCAGGGGTGACAGTGCTGAACGCTACAAATGCTGTCTGATTGAAAGTAGAGCTTGAAGGCTTACTACACTTGAAGGTACATAATGCCCTACAAATCGTCCTAGATTGTTTAGATCTGAAGGTCTGTGACAAGGTGGTTTTGTCTTCCTTTGTGGTCATTAACTGCATTTCTGATTCTCCAATTTCCTGACTTCTTAATCCACAACCATCTCAACCTATATGGTGCACTAAGAAGTGCACCAATATGTGCAATATTTAGCACAGAGACTCCTATTTTTTTTTTGCCTCTTTCCACCAGACAAATTAGTCACCCTCGCAAGTACAGCAGAGAAAAAAAATCAATTTGGCAACCCCGGCATATATGCAACCATGCCTGCCTAAAAACTTGTCCATGACTTTCCTGGAGATCCTTCAACCTTTCTCTCAGTCCCCACAAACGTGAAATACAGAGGCCAGAGTAAAGGGATGGCAGATGGGATATCTGGAGAAAAGGACACTGAAATACTAGGAACTCAAGAGTATGGTTTTAGATATATATATTCGTATGCCAAAGGCCTATTTCCCCCAAAGCAACTGAGTTTTCCAAGAATCCTTCTCCAGCCCCCTCCAACATGAGAAGGCACTTATCGCAAAGCAACAGCTCCATGCTGCTGAAACCACAGATTTTTCGTAAGAAAAAAGCATGCGACCGAGCTTTCTCTGGCATCGCACCAAAAATCTGGAATTCTCTGCCGAAGGAAATCCGTCTGATTCACTTAACCGCCTCCTTCAAATCAAAAGGGAAATCATTCCCGATGTCTAAATGGTTAGACTAAAAGCAGTCTCCACACTAGTTATCGACTGAACTTACTTGTTGAACTCTTATTTTGTTGATCAGGACCTCCCCGTCTGGTCGCTTAAAGAGATAGCGCTTCTAGATTTGATACTCTTCTACGTTTATATTTTATGTCATACATGCACTTTATTACTGTCTTTCACCGATGTATCCTCTCCCCCCACCCCACCCACCTCCGTAAAGCGCTCCGATACCCTCACGGGTCTTGTTTGCGCTATATAAAACTTTATAAATAAATAAATGAGGCTGGAGGTCTAGCCAGAGACATTTCAGAGCAACAGCCACATGGTGCATTAGACAATAAACATATATCAAATAGAGATAAAGGTTCAGTCTAGGTGGCTGCACTGCAGATTCCATTGTGAGTCAATTGCCACTAAAAGCTACCCGCACTGCCCTGCCCCTGACTGAATGTGTATGAATGCATCATAGAAGGATGAAACGGTGTACGAAATGCAATTTTTGTGAAACTGAGCTGTCTGCAGTATCATAGCTATTCCACCACCACATGGAACTTTTTGGTTGAGACAGAAAATTGAGTAATTAGGGGGATAAAGATAAACATGATAATATTGCAAAGATTCACTGAACCAGGTCTTAGAATCAAAATGCTCAGAGAGATAGTTAAGAGTGTGATATCTCCATTTGATGAGCCACAGCAGATCTGCAGTTGTGAAGGAAGGATAAGGTAGGTATTATCAATTTAGTTGTAGTAGTGGGTAAAGGCAATGTGTTTACATAAATGAGCTTTTCACAGATGACTTCCCTCTTGGGAAGGCAGGGATGGTGGCATATGGGAACTGACAACTGGTATAGGGAAGCAACCGGGATCCTTGCGGGGGCCTGACATGCCTCAGTAAAGGTTGAAGGGGGCTTGGTGGAGAGAAGCATGTGAGGGAGATGGATATGAATTGTATTCAGAGTTAGTAAGAACCTACTTTTGTCAATTATGTGAATAACATGCCCAGCAAGAGTATTTAGAAACATTTTAACAATGCGATCAAACGTGCTTCCACTTAAGACATTACTAAATGGTTGAAGATATTCAACTGATTCAGCCTCATCAAAGTCCTGCCCACTCCAGTGGAAGTCAAGACCATGGAGCAAAAGAGTCCTCCCCCCACCCAACCACTGGGCAAAATGCAACTCTTGTTCAGTCCCTTTCCAGTTCAATCCTACTACACAGGCTAACTTATGTCTTCCTGTTACACATAGGGTTTATCATCATTTATTACATGCACCATAGCCAGAGACACAAATGTGTAGCTTACCAGTGACCTATCTTCCTATGAGCAAATTTATTTAGTAAGTATTTCTGCCTATCTGAATCTTTGGGGCTGCTTCCCTTCCTGTCTGGAGGGGACATGGCTAGACAGATTGTGCTGGACTGTTCCTTTTGGAGCAGGAACCAACATGATTTGCATAGGTAAGGTCTCTCTCTAGAATGGTATAACAGTCTAAAGAAATGATGGCACTTTGATGTGGCCATTACTGTCTGCTGAGATAATTCAATCACTTCACCTAGAACTGTTTTGTTTTTCTTTCTGAATGTTTTACAAACCAATCTCTGCTGTTTTAATAAAGTCATGATTCAACGCATTACACTATTGCATAAACATCTAAAATATTTTTTTCCACTTGTTTCACCGACTATATTTCTCAGGTTTACGCTTTCCTTCTTTCAAAACTCTTTCCAGACTTGCCTTCCATACATGCCTTACTAAACCTGGATATCTGCCTCAAGTTAGAAGACTAGGATTAGGTTTCAGACTTCTTAGAAAATATATTACTTTCACTGGATAAGGGAGATTTGAAGAAGAAGAATATCATCTCAGAATACCAAGTTGGCGCTCCATCAACAAAAAGAATGGAAGTAGGGTACTATACTAGCGCAGGCCTTTTATGAACTTATTAGAAACCCAGTGTTTAAGAGATCATAGAGTACCAACTGTGTCTAGCAAGTAATCTTTAGGGGAGGAAGAAGGATGAGGGACCATTTCAAACTAAGAATTTGTATATTGATTTTACTGTATTTAATAAGCTAGAACAAGAACGATCACTACAACCAAAAGGTAATTTTAATTCAAACCCTTGTCTTCTAGAACCAATGCCCCGGCCTGCAGCGGGGATACCTACCTGCAGTGAATGACTGATTGAAAAAGGAGCCACTACTGCACTATAACATCAAATACTGTTTCCAGTAACAACTGGTCTGACTATCACAACTTTAGCAAGAGGCAAAGGAATGCCATGTAATGCTGGGGAAATATGTCCACTAGAATGGAAAGTGGCTTCCTACATACCGTGCAGCTGCCATTAAAATACTCCAGTCGCAAGGTCAATCTGTATTATGAGAGACTAAGGAAAAGGCTTTTGCCTTGAGAAAATAATTATTAATAAATGAGTTCTAAATGAATAAGACTAACTTAAAATAACTGGCTACATACCCACGGTTGCCACCACTATCAAAGTGTTACTAACCAAATACAGGGATCAAGAATAACTTTGGTATTTAAGAACGCAATGAGATTATACTGGCTTTCTATACACAAACTGATTTGATTTCTCCGAGTGTTTAGCTAAAATTGGGAAGCACGATATGAGCGTTTGGTAAAGTTCTTAAAATGTTTTCACTTGAGTAGAGCTTCAAGTAATGAAAATCTCTGCTGCTCTTTAACTATTTTATGCTACGCAAGGTGAGCAAACGGTAAACACCAAAAAATATTTCCCAAATAAAAACACACAGCTCCAAAAGTTCAACTTCAAACGAACCCTGAATCCGGGGTGGGAGGTGGAATGGAGTCAACAGAAATGCACAACAGCGATGGAAGTTTAATAATAGTCTAATCAACTTGATGGCATAAAATAAACAACTAAAACATTTTTTTAAGTATTTATCACATTTTAAAATGAAGTTGCATTATGCTAATTATACAAAGTCAGGGACAACGAAAAGGCATTACAATACATTTTTTTAACTTCACAATATTTAGAGATTTTCTTTATTTGATTATTAACATTGAATTTTGCCCAATGACTGACACCTCTTTAGACAGTTTATAACATTTACATTATCAACTCTAAGTATGAATCTAAGTCTCTAGCACTTGCCAATACCCACAAAGCACATCACAACATGCAAATGAAACTGATATCAAACACTTGTCCCAGAGCTGCTGATGGATTACATGTGGATCTTGGTAATCAAAAAGAGATTAGTGTGTAAGGATATCCCTGTTATTAGTCTGGTAAAGGGTGATATGGGTACATTACTCTTATCTATTTCTCTGGCAGTCCAGAAATGGGAACGTCTACCCCATAGAACAAAATAATGTTTCACACAAAGAGGCCAATTGCGCGCCTCAACCAGCATGGGCATTCACCTTGAAACTCACACTGGGAGTATTCAGGAAATAACAAATGACATCCACATTCCTGTTGGTCAACTTTCTCTTGAAAGTTTAGATTTGGTTTTAAAATCTGTTCACAGGATGCAGATACTAGAATTTAAAAAATCCAAGTATTTTCAATCTAAAAAGATTAACTTTACTTCCTACGGACATTGCCTGGATTGCTGCGTCTTTTTCTGAATAGGATATGCCGCTGATAACGGGCTACTAGTCCATATTGTAACTTGTGTTCATTAGGAGTGAAAACTTTTATTTGGTAGTTAATAAAGCCCATACCAAAATTAGAAGAATTGAAAAAATGGAGTCTTTATAGATATTAAATAAAATACCTATCAATGGAGTAAAAGTGAATATAAAACATATATCTAAACTGTGCAAATGTGATGCATCAGGGGAGGTGGTCTCTAAATGCCTCTGCCATCAGAAGATATATTAAGTACCTCAAACAGGACAGAACTTCCGATCATATCATAACATAACCCACCTCATAACACTAAAAATCACCCTTACCGGTCCTTACCTCTACCTGCACCTAAACTTCTTTTGCTTTCAGTAACATAAAAAGTATGCTATTTAAATATTTTTACCTGTATGGTAAAGGTACAAATACTTACCTGTGTGGTGAAGACTACATGCTATAGGCAGCATGGTTAATGGGTGTTTCCCGCAAGAGACATGTGGTGGTGAACAGTTCGAGATCTGTAGCCTGTCCTGAAAGACTGTTTTTTCTTTCACACAGGACTATATTCCTTCCCTGTATTACAAGCAGGGCCCCAAAAGAAGGACTTAGTAAAATCTCTCACTTTAGAAGAAAGACTGTCAAGGAGAATAGGAAGTTAAAGGCAGGATGTAACCTTTGTCATTTAATGTCAAATAAAAGGCTATCTGACATCATCCCTAATACTGTCCAAGTTGTCTGCCTGAAGCCTGACACTTACCGTCTTGGGTAGCAATATTCCTGGTGGATACAGCATCTTCCCTCTGATCCCAACCTTATGTTAGGAATCTATGAATGCTCCACGCCACACTGTTGGAGGGTTGGGCACCCCAGCCCAAGCAGTAGCTATTCATAAGTATGGTAGCCTACAACTACAAGGGACTGAGTGGACAACCCACCAATAAACTGGAGAGGCACACCCACAAATCTAGGTACAGGAAAACAGAGTTCATTATCTTTACCGGACTGCATTTTGAGCCAGAAACATTTGAATCATATCCCTCATATCTACAATCCTCTGAAGACGAGGAAAAGCCTTCATGCAGGTCGTGCCAAACACCACACCTCTGAAGGCCATCTTGTTTGTGTTGGCAAGATGAAACTTCTAGGATTTTGTCTAAAGCCCAAATTTCGTTTCATAGTGCACTAAAGATGTTCAGTGACCAGTGCAGAAGACCCTCCCTTTCACCATCCAGTTATTCAAGTCTGGAAATACACTCAACCTCCTGAGTTAACCTGCCACAACAACTAGCACCTTGGTGAAAATGTAATTCATGCACATCGGATAAAATGGTAGAAACATGAACTGATAATGCTGAGACCCCTCAGTAAACAGTAGATAACATTTTTGAGAATGGAAAATTAGCAGACGAATGCAAGTGTCCTGGAGGCTCAGGGACACCAATCAATCTCCCACACTGGGGGCCAAGAGAAAGCAACTCAGGGACAGCATTTTGAACTTGTCCTGCCGAATGAAGAGGTTCAAGAGGCAGAGATCTGGGATGGGCTTCAATTCTCAATCCTTCTTAGGGACAAAGAAGTAAAGTGAGTAAAAGTCTGGGTCAATTTCTCCAAGGGTACCACTTATATGGCGCCTTTGCTTAGCAGGATAAGAGATTTAATCTCCAAGATTGAAGCATGTGACGGAAAGCATGTCCTTGCTGTAGAAGGGCAGTAGGAAAGGAAGGGCGCGTAGCATGACTGTTTTCAAAGTACTCACAGGTGGAGTCAGCCATCTCCCTTAAGAGCGGCTTGTGATCTAAGGAGATGTCTGCTGGAGTTGCTTGGACATCCAATAAGAAGCAAGTGGAGTACATCCAACCATGAGAGCAAGGCAACTGTTGTGGCCAAGGATCGAGCCACTGTGTTTACAGATTCCAGGCCACACTTTGATCGGTTTAGAAACTTCTGGCCATTACTGACCAGTGCTGAGAACATGTGACCAACTAGGCTGACTATCGTCATTTTCGCCAGCTTCCACAAAGTGTGGATGTAACCCAACCTGCGGGAGCTGACAAAGGCATGTTGTGCTGGACTTGCATAAGGGCAGGCAGACTAATGCAAAGGCTTGTCTGCCCATTGAGTCAAGATTTTTATGAACCATTGTCTGGGGAGCCATCGAAAAGCGTTAGGGTTCTGTCCGGCTGATGAGGATTGAATCACCAAACTTTTCAGTGAAGGATGCGATGACTAAAACACCCTTATAAATGGTAGCAAAGTTTCTGACACTGCAGATGATTGTTGTTACATTTCAATAAACACGTTGCCGTTTGCTTCAGTCATGGAGGAAGGCAATTAAAGTGCTTCCGCTGCTTTTCGTACCACTGAAGTGAATAAACAAACTTCTATCATGGGGAGGCCTAAAAGGTAAAAGCATTGGAGTCATCTCCCTTCTATAGTCTGTGTTCGCATAGATAAAGCATGGGGGTCCGATTCAAAGAGTTCCTGTATCCAGTCAAATCTTTGACCCCCAAGGCGGTGCTTTGCCAAAGGACCACCATTAAAACAGACAGAGCCGTAGAGCAGAGGCGGGCACCTTACTAGGCATGGGAGTTCTCAGCAGCGGCACCAAGGTCGAGGACCATGGAGGCTCACAGTCCGGCAGCTCCGGAGCTACCGGTCTCACCAAACCTGCAGGCATTGACTACCCCTTGGAGAGCGGCTCACAGGGTGGCAGGGCTGTCCTGAAAGTATGCAGCATGGCCTGTCAAAAGGCTTTGACGTGAGAAGAATGGGCAAATGGAGTAAGGCACTCTGGATTCATTTTTTTCCAGCATTAGAATTGAATCAGGTAATGTTGTGTTTTTAAATATTTTAGCCAATGTCACTGTAATACTTTCACTGTTTGTCTTCAGGAGAGGCAGCATAACATTTGAGGTTACAAAGCCTTCCACTTATTCCAGAGTAGAACAGTCAGCACAGGCCTACTCTGGAGCACCACTGAAGCTGCAAAGGCATATGCAAACTCTGCGGCTTCCTCAAAAATGAAATTGGAAATAAATAATCGTATGAGAAGAGCATTATGCAGCTGAAGGAGAAATACAGCACTCTCACCAGTAGGATTTGTGTCCAAAACAGAGTTGGCCTGGGACCTGAGAGGGAAGTTTGACTCACATGTTTAACTCGCTCAAGTTGCCTAGGAAAGGTGCAAAGGAGGAGTTAGACGAGCACTAGATATAGGTAGATTTTTCAATTGGGAGATATTACTTATTCTTGATGCTCCCTCCAAATAAAAACCTGATTAGCTCTGGAATGTCCCCAAAATGTGCACTCAGGAACGTTTAATTTCACAGAAGCAGGGATGGGATGAATGAAGAAAAGACAGTATCAACAGACAATTAAAGTAACTATCTGCGAAACAAGCTATTTGTTGGATAAGTAATGGAGAGAAGGAGCTCTGAAAACATCTCTTAAGATAGGTCACAGTTGTAGCTTCTTTAAGACTGGCTAGAAAAAGAAATTGAGGTAATGGTGCTGTCAATCAGTTGACAACTGGTTTGAAGCACAGAAAACTCAAAACTGTTATTTACAAAATGGAGTTCGAGATAAATTGATAGTTGGTGGTGCTGCTGCTGCTAATTTGCTTCGACCCACACAGAGTGTACTAGCTTCTTTTAAAAATCAATGGGCTTCAAGTGAGTTAAGCAGATCATACATTTTGACATTCCGTTCATTACAGATCTTGCCAATGAGGCAACAGACCATCTACATTGAATCTAGGAATGGCAAACTTTTAAGTAATGACAAGACTTACACTAAATAAAGATGAGCCTAGTTCTTGGTTTGCATGCACAAAATTCCCACCAAATAACGTGATTTTTGAGATGCAGTGAAGACTCAAACAACAAAATGTCCAACATTAGGAAGTCACAGTTTCAATTACAAGGACAAGTGTTTGAAATGCGAAGGATATGGAAATGATGATACAGAATGAAAAGAAATGCCTTAAATCCCATGCCACAGAAAAACTGTAAAGATTAAAATAAATAAGTGCACAAGCTTACCCTGCTGGGGTGGTCTGTATGGTGGTATTTGCCTCTGACCCATCATATGGTTTGCTTGGTTTACCTGCCCCATCATCCCCATTGGAGCTTGCTGTCCTTGGTAATGCTGCCCTCCTCCCTGCGGCATACTGTATTGCTGTGCGGAAGGCGGTTGGTGCATCATAGGACCTATAAGACAATATCCAACAGCAGTTACAGGTCTACTCCGTAAGCAATGCTAAAAGCAAAAGTTACAAGGACAACCTTTAGATTAACACAAAACTACAGCTGAGCAAGAACATTGTAAACTCAACTTCCGTGTTCTGTAAAGTGAAATAAAATATTTGGCATTCAACAGACAATCATGCAAATGTGACCAACTACAACATAGCTAGTTAAAAAGTCTTGTTCAGGTGAAGATTAATGATCACAGCTATCAATATCGTAGCTCCAGAAACTTGAATAGCATTCTCGGGAGGCAGATGAATGCGGAGAACATTGGGGAAAAATAGTGAAAAAGAGATATGCCTGATGAGTGATTATGGCAATGCAAGATGGCATTTAGGGGTTCAGACTTGAGTCGATGCATCAAACAGCATCTAAGCCAGCCAAGAATGGTTATGCAAAGGATGGTTCGTGTGACAAGTTATTTGAGAAAGTTTTGTACTTAGCTGAAAAAAATGTGTCAAATGTAAAAGGGTCGCTGCCTCAATCTTTTCAACAACCTGTACGGAGGAATCATAGAGAGCACATTATGGTCAACTTTACTGATTGACTCTTGGACCACAAATCTCTCAGGAGTCATTTGCAGCAGAGGAAAATGTGGCCTATGGTGCCTGACAGCTTACCTGTTCACTGATGGGCAAGAGCAAGGCTTCACCCAAGTGCCCATTAGAGTGTCAGTCAGGGCTTCATTAAACGGAACTAAGTGCCCAGATGAGGCGGGCCTGCATGTAAAACTTCCGTAAAGACATTTGTCTTGGCTTCCACTGAAGGTATCTGTAGGTCCAGAACCTCAGCTGCATGTCTGATCACTACAGCAAAGGATGTTCTTTGCTCTGTATGGGATCCAAAGTTGACACCAATCTTGTCCCCCAGGGAGATTTCATGTAAATATCATCATAGTGTAGAGGTAAATAATCTACACCATCATCATAGTCTGAATCAAAAAGATGACGAAACGTCTGAGAAAGGCTTTGTGGGAGAGAAAGAGTTTTGTCAGAATCAGAGCATATTGGAACTGAGTGCTCTGGAGCAGAGTCAATGCACAACCTCGGTTGGGGTCAAAGGGGATTCTGCTCAATGTCAGACACCTGTGTCGGCAGGGACTTGACCTCTGGCGACATCAAGACATGCCTCAGTGGAGAAGGGATCAGCGCAGAACTTGAAGCTGGAGTGGAAGACAGCATCGGAGTCAGTGCAGAAACAGAGGTTCTTTGGGCACAGAGGACGGATCCACCCAGTAGCAATCTGACTGGAGGCCCATGTGGCTCCTTGGCGCCAGGAGCAGGAAGAGTGGCAAAAATATGCAGCATAGTCTCCTAGAAGGCCCTCACCTGCTGCAGCTTCACCAATGGCCCAGGAAAGTCGAAGCGCAAAGGGACCAGTTGTGGGACCGGTTCCATGATCCGGGATAGGGAGCCAGATCAGTTGGCAGCTTGATGCCCTCCCAACTTCTTTGGACAGACAGTGGTGGGATGGGGTCAAGTTCCACTTCGACTTCTTGCTTCTTCTTGGATTTGAACTTACTGGACAATTTCGACAGCGAAGAGTAGCTGCTGTGGGAGTAACCTTGTGAGCAGGAATGAGGCTGCACCCTCGACTTGAAACAGACAGGGCGCAAGGTCTGTGAGTTATTTCGGTGTTTGGCGATGTACACCTTCTCTTCATGGTCCCAGATCACAGTCAGTTGCATGAGAGCACATTCTTAACACGACTTAAAGTCATAGCCCGATCTCAAACACCAGAGGCAGACCTCGTGTGCGTCAATCACCAAAATCTGCTTCCAACAGACACGGCACAGTTTGAACCCTGTAGACTTCGGCGGGGACATCCTTCCCTAGAATGCTGGAAAGAATTTTGGAAGGAATAGGTCAACTGACGAAAAGGGGCCGAGATCCGGATCCACATACAAAGTCGTGGAAAGAAAGGAAGTGACGGGCGCTTTTATACAGCTCTGCCTAGTCATTTCCAGAGTGGAACGAGGTCAGCACGGAACCGCACAGCTCCACCTGGTGCCATGCAGGGCACTGCTATGAAAACTCGAGGATCCAGGCTGGCGCCGCGGGAATATTCAAATGGTGAGGAATCTGCGGTGAGAAGTATTCATCAGAAAACCAAGTTACTCCCTTTACGTACTTAACGCTCCAAGGTTGGTTAACTAGAATTAGGGGACACAGAAGTTTGGGACACAGAAGTTAGAAACTCGGATACAGCAATAGAGGAAAAAACTCTCAAAGTCCAGGCATGGTTATGCCTTCAATAGAGGATAAGACTTTAATTGCTAGACTTAATGAAGCATTGTACTGATAGCCAACAATATAGTCCTCAGGTCAACTAAGAAAAGTTGGGGACTCTTCAGTTTTGCTACAAGGTGCACAAATTAGAAAAAAAAGGGGGGGGCAAACACACACAGGCCAACCAACATACAAATGTTCCCACCCCGAAACACGGTTATGTTACAGGGATTTGTAAAGCGCGACTAATCACCCGAAGAGTGTGCAGGCGCTGGAGCAGGTGTGAAGGCTCTTAGTTGAAGAGTCAGGTCTTCAGCATCTCCTGGAACGCATAAAGCGTTTCGATTATTAATGTTATTAGATTTGCTAAGTTACAAACATCTTAAAAAGTGAGGTTTCACTGAAAACGCAACTATCTTTCATTTAAAATATTAAGGAGAGGTAAGATTTGCCAAGTATGTACTGTAGAGGGAATGATGCATGCAGAAATGCTAAGCATGTCTAATCTCTCGACTAAGGGTTTTGTTTTATTTACATGCTGGCACCATCAAGTGACAAAAATGCGTACTGCAACTTGAAACTACACTTCAGTCGAATAAACAAACGTGTAATTTCCTCTGTAGCTTAAATTTCACACCCCTTCTATAATTGCAAGCAGATTTCTCGAATAAATTGCCAATTCAGATCATACGTCACCGAGATTGGCTGCATAATATTCTCCCCGCCCCCCACCCCACCGCATCCATCCATCTTGGTTTAACCAGACCGGACATCCTGAAAAAACGTTTTTACTGCGGGTGATCGAGGGGCCTGGAAATGGGTAGTTCACTTCACTACCTAAACAGCTTGGGTGGGGAAAGGTAAGGGGCACGGCAAAGGAGATGGGTGGAGCTTAGTGCCCGTTGTTACCCGAGAAGCCCGCCCCTTTATTTATTTATGCATTTTTATATAGCGCGAACTTTACCCAGAGGTGTCAGAGCGCTTTAAAATATCAAAACTAAAACGAAGGCCTCTGAGCTGCCTCTACAACTCTGAAAAGGATTCGGAACCCAACATGGACCAGCCGAGTCCTGAGCCTCCAACAAACGAGCTGCAGTGCACACCCACTCTATGCATGGTTGTCCAGCCCACCTTGTGCTCACTGTTGGATATCGGCGGATTCAGACCTCAGAGGAGCACCGAGAGAGTTGGCGGGTCTGCTACACGCTCGAGTCTTGGTGCTCCCAGAACTCTGCCTCGATGCTCATTCTGACAAAAACACTGAGCATCAACTTTTTTTTTGTTTGTAAAACACATTATTCATATACTTACGCTTCCATACGTATGCAAAGCACTAGTGAACTAGTGGAAACCAGCTGGATACTAGCCCGGCCAGGTACTCGAGCAGTAATCGTGAGGCCTAAATGCAAATTGCTCACATCATGGGTAATCGGGAATACACTCTGTAAGAACTGCGTCAAAGTAAAATTAAGACCGGCTGGACGTTACCGCCTTGTCACCAGACTCAGCACATCAAGGGAACACAAAAACACACTCCGCATGACGCTCAGAATTATGAAGTATTTATCGTCTCAGCTAAAAGTCACACAAGACACCCGATTCATAATCTAAAAAAGTTAACGATGTATATTGTGGCAGGCCGTGCGGACCAAGCTTATGCTGGTACAGGGAGTAAAATCCACACCTAATGCCAGCATGCCTTTACAAATCGCAACAGCGTGCAGAGTAAACAAATGCAAACATGTTTAACTCCGAGAGACAGTTGTTTTTCAGCAGAATAATATGAAGTGACTGCTTGTTCCCATGTTACAAACACCATGACCAAGACCCTGAGTTACAATGACCATGCCGGTTATCCTTCGGGGAACCATTTTGCAGTGGAAGTAACAACAAGCAGGGCCCCAGAACTCAACTGTGAATACCAGGAGCGCCGAATCAGGTGAAGTCATATCAAGACAGGGTTCAAAACCAAAAGGTTTCATGGCTGCCAGGTTTTAGGATAGCAAGGAATCCTCGCTGGCACCAAAGTGAACCACCTCTTGCTTCAGTTGCCAGCAGGGCTCTTTGAGAACTAGTGCGAAGGCCTTTTTATGTTGGGCTAAGTTCAAAAGGTCTCCACAGCCGACCGTTTTAATATTGCACTGCTTGGAATCTTTCCTACCCATGTTGTGATGAGGTTTCCCATTTGCTTGCATTTAGTGGGTTCCATTTCACATAAGGTTTACCAGTTCTCTGCTGTTGGAGGGCTCGGGCACACAGTGATTTAAATGCACCTCTACCGGAGCCTACGGCAGAGTTTCTTTCCATGCTCTGTAAATGCCAGCATAGTTCGATAAAAGCGCTTCCTTGGGGAACTAACCGTCTACGCAGTTAGGAAGGAAAGCCTCATGGTTCACACCAATTTAACAAAAACATTTGAAACCCGTAGAGTGTGTGTGGATCCTTGAAGCTCTCGCTCGCCCATAAACGATTACAAAGAGGATATCATCCAATGTGACATGCTGGTAGGGATTCATGAACCTCAACATTTTACTTCTGTTTGGTAAGTCAAGAAGACCTTGCAAATGTAGAGGAGGGAAAAGATATTATAATTTTGGTCCTCTTCACTTCTCATCTACCCATTTACTGCCCCCCCCTACTCTTCTTTTGTCATTAATGATGCTGACGTCCCTCATGTTTAGAAGCATTAAGTTCTGGCATGGCTAGATTTCCTGGAGCTAGGGTTTCTCTTGTTCCATGTAGCTTACATTTTCCCCAGAGCAAACTCTTTCCATGGGTAAGTTTGAGTGTTTGGTAGGCCTGATATTTATTTCTATCAAGTGGGCATAGCTCAAATATATTTGCACCTGTTCTTAACATTGTCCTCATTTGACAGGTTTGCTCAACCAGCTCTGGTGATGAAGACTGAAGAGTTAAAAGGCCAATTGTAAGGACTGTATCAGGGTAGAAGTTGATTCTACCTGATTGACATGCAATCCCAACCAATTCAAATTAGGCACTATGTGCTCTAAATGCTGACAATCCTGTTGCAACGTTCAGCCAGTCGTCTAGATACAGACAGATCTTCTGCCTCTTGAGACATGCGGAGACTTCGGTCACACACCGAAAAGGTTCTTGGTTCAGATTTGAGGTCAAACGTGAGAACCTTGCGCTGGTAATGCCCATTCCAGAGCACAAATTTCTGGAATTTTCAACATCTCTTCACAATTGGGACACAGAAGTAAACATCCTGAAAATCAATGGAACATAGCCACAATCTCCCTGATGAAGTTGCGGATAGATTTGATGGAGTGCTAGAATCCTGAACATCTCTTTCCATATCAATTTGTATGCTAGCTTAAGGCCAACGGGTCTGAACTCATTGCTGGGGCCTTTCTTCTTCACCAGATAGAAGCAGAAAAGTTTCCTGCCCTTTTTTGGGGGAAGAGGCACTCCCTCCTGCAGTTTTTGGATGTTCGGTTCATGTCCTGATGGTGTTGGAATTGCTTTTTTGAAGGTATTGCCGAAGGAGAGGACCAGGACCTGAGACAATCATTTTGCACATCATTTAGAACTCATTTGTCCTTTGTGATATTTTTCCACTCTACAAGAAAGTCTGATAAGCTTTCCTTTACAGGAGTGAGTAAATAGAAGAGGGGCAAGTGAGGAATCAGTGCCTGCCACTTGCAGGAGGCTTGTCTGCAGGTGCTGAGAGTTGGTGACCTCCCTTTCCTCTAGATGATGTCTACTGTTGATAGTATGGCTGTCTCTGATGTTGATGCTGCCCTTGAGGCCACTGAGGGACTTGAACCCTTGTAGGAAGCTGACTATTTATAGGATATATCAAAATGAGGTATATCGTGTAAAGAGTCCAGGAGTTCCCTAATGAGTGGACATGGGCTTGCTATGGCAATCCCAAAGTGCTCTGTTAGGGGGTAGTGTGGTCGAGCAGCCTTAGGCTTAACACAGAGGAGTGCATGACATCGGAAAAAACACACAATGGTCAATAAATGAGAGACAACTCAAGAAGGAGATCCACACCAATTTATAAAAATACCAAGAATATTTATTTATGTTTAGGCATCAGAAGAAAATTGTTCAGGTGAGTATGATTTTGAAGAGAAATACTTTTCAGTTCAAAAAGTTGACAGTGCAATTTCTGAGTTCTGCAATGTTAACTTATGGAAGAAAAATCATATGCGGTTTGCTAGTTCTTGTCAGCGACTTACGGGCCCCTTCTCCAGGAGTTAAGGTGAGTGGCGGGCAAGGTCCAAGGCAGCACCAGCAGAACACTACCAGCAGCACTAGGGCGGCCAGGTACAGAAGTGCAAAATAGCATTGTGTGCCCAATGCTATCCTATGGAGAACGGTCACGGTAGAAAGGGGCTGCAGGAGTACTCGCGGAGTCAGCACAGGACATAGAGATACAGGAGTGAAGAATACTTGTTAACAAACGGATACAGCGGTGCATTTACACATGTCTTGGGATAGAATAGTTGGAATGAGAGACCATCTGAAGCCAAGCAAGAGGTGCTAACGGTTTTAGATTCATGATATGACTTTGGGGATTATAAACACTTGATTACGGATACTTGAGAGGAATTTTCGCATCCGGTTTGGAACGATCACCGGTTTGATAGCCTTTCCTGTCACAGATATAAGAGCCCTGAAGATAACTGCGACGAAACACGTGTTGGCTAAGCACAGAAGATTGGTGAAAAATAACAATAAAGAAGTGGATATACATGACATGCTTACATTTTTTTCAATTGATTGTCATAAGCGTGTGCTGGGGAATGCAATAATCTTTCTTCAGGTCATCAGGATCTGCTCTTCTGGTGCCAGGGGCTCACTTAAATACTCAATTTAGGTGTGTTAGGGGAGTGTAGGGTAGCAGCCAATGGGCTGACCCATGGGTCACTACGCCCCCTATATGACCACTTCCTGTCCTAGAATTCCTACGTATGCCATCACAAAGATGGCTACTTCTGAAAAATAATGTCCACATCAGTTTAGCCCACCTTAGGGGTAGTACTAGCCTGGGTGTGGCACGCCTACCTGACTAGCCAATTTTCCTGCCTGTCCAGGTGCCAAGGGGCTCTGGACAAAGGGAGTCAGCTTTCTCTCCTGTGAGGAAAGCCAGATTCACATTTCAAAGGCGGCAGCTCTTTGAAGCTTGCCGGCCAAGGAAGGCTAATCAGCAGTTCATCCTGTGGGAGGGGGTGCGACACCCTCTTCCCGGACAGACTTTTATTCTGGGTCTCCAGAGAGCAAAAGGCTCTCACCCCAGGAGGTCAGATCAGTGTATCGGGTGGCAGGCTGGCAGAAACCAGTCAGCAAGCACACCAGAGGCTGGCAGGTTTTTAGGGGGAACGCATGTAATGGTAAATCCATCACTGGAATCAGTGTGGGTTTATCAATACGAGATGTTTGATACCAAACATCCCTATTTTCAGTGAAGCCATCATGTAGCTGGGGAACTCATTTTCACCAGTGTCCAGCACATGTTTTAAAAAGGCTTTCCTGGTCACTTGAATTGGCAGCAATAGGACTGACCAGCACAGGGGCATGTCTGCTCATGCAGGTATGCCTTCACATGTAATATTCAGCACCCTGCCTTAGGGCTGTCAGGCCTGCTGTAGGGGTGGCTTACAAATATTACATGCAGTGATAGGGGACATGGCACACAGGGATGTGTGACATTTTGTGTTTTCACTTTTGTCTGCACCAAGACACGCAGCCTGCAATGGCAGCCTGGTACGCGCTTGGTGGGGGGTCCCTTAGGATGGCACAATTTGTACTGCTGCCCTTAGTGACCCTCTTTAGTATCTCAGGGCCTACGTACCAGGGGTACCATTCACTAGGGTGCTAAAGGTTTTACCAATTGGGGAAACAATGAAACATCTTTAGGGAAAGAACACTTGTACTGGGGATCTGGTTAGCAGGAACCCAGTACGCTTCAGTCAAAGTTGCATCAAATACCAGGCAAAAAGTGTGTATGTGGGGGAGGGGTGTAGTGCAACAAGAACCCAGCTCCATTCAAATCTCTATTGGCAATAACGATTATAGGGCCTGCAGGATTTTTTTCTGGGTTCTTATTCTCATCATCGTGTGTGCAGAACAAGGTGAAGCCCAAGAAGGGAAAGTAGAAGACTCTTAGGGGCGCCTCTGGTTCGAGACCTGTAAGCCTTAGGCAAGAGAACCACCTTAGTGCTGGGCTGTGGCAATAGCCAGATGCAGCAAGATCTGAGATGTCAGACTCCCTTGCGTCTATAGTCTATGCTTGTTCAACGGTGAGCAACTAGACACTGTACCTTGCCTCAATTTCATGAGCCTGAAGTCGACCGAGAAAGGTGTTTTTCACGATGAGGTCTCCTCTTGATCTCCCACTGGAGGATTTCTCAGAGCTGGAAATAGGAGCCCTTGTAGAGGGTTCTCCTTCTCGTTTCTCAGATCTTCCAGCTCATCCTGAGAGAGACTGCGGTTGTCTGTGCTGAAGTGCATGAAGGTGAATTTTCTCTCTGCCCTTCAGGGTATGCCTGGCATGGAAAAAGTCCTGCAGTCCTTCCAGTCAGGAATGGGAGACTAAAGTATACACAGATCATGAAGATCTATTTTAACCTTTTTCTTGCCACATGAAGAGCATTTCACAAAAATAGATTACTTGTTTGGTGAAGAAATAAGCCTGTTTTTTGACAGAAATGTACTCAAATAAAAAAAAAACCCTTCAGTGAAACAGTTTTAAAGAAGGTTTGGAAAGATTTCCAAAGAAAAAAAAGCCCAAAACGCCAAAAATGGCAGAGCACAATTCTCTAGGACCCTGCCGTCAGTTTAAAAAAAAAAAAAACTGGAGCAACTGTACACATAGCTGAAACTAGGGCTGGCAAATTTTAAGGGAAGAAGGGGTTGAAATTCCGCTACATATAACAAACATGCTAAGATAGTGCTAGTAAACAAATTCTGTTGTTGGGCCTCTGACCATTTTAACACTTTATTAGTGTTTTAAAGTACCAGGGATTTCCCAGCATGACAACAAGGGATGAATAAGGCACGTGAATATAGGATATCCACACCATAACAAAGGTTTCAGCACTCAGGGGAAATGTTTGATAACAAAAATGACCAATGGATGCCTGATTTAAACGGTAAAACAAAGTCAGGATGTGCTTTTGCCGCAATGAGAATATCACCAGGCAATGCTGCCGCAGACGGGACTCGCAGTCATCTCACTGAACAAATATACAAGGCATCAATCCCCCTTCGGAATTACAGGATCATTACCATCCAAACTGGTAATTTGTTTTCAGTCTGCTCATTAAAAAAAAAAAACACTTAATACATATGATAAAACACAAGATTTAAGATGCTAGTAATTTAAACTTCCAATAAGATTAAAATGAACCAGTGGCAATGCACACACTGCTTGGATAAGTACCTGTTTTTTAATTAACTGACTATAACATTTCAAAACAAAGCAGACCCGAAGATACATTTCTTTGTCATTTTATTGATCATTACTTGTTTCGAAGGTCGAGCTGCTTTACCAAAATGAATGTTAGTGTTGCATGTTGCCTGCTGTTTGATGAAACTCAAAGGGTACCACTGTTTATCAAACTACTGGTTCAAGGTAACAGCTAGCAAGTACAACGCTTGCCGTGGGAGAGAAAGGGGAAAAGGGCCCCAAACCTTGACATCTTATTTTAACGGTAATGTAGCCAAATACTAACTCTGTAGGGACAGTGGTGCTCCCACAATGCTTCAGCAAAGAATCCGGATCTAAATGTATGTTTCCTTTCAAACGTTAATGAATTAACAGACACTTATCTCCTATTTTATAACATTTGCGGTGATCAAATTGAACCTGGAAGTAGAATTGCAAATTAGCCTCCAATGAAAATGGAAAGCAGGTTCAAACCGTGACTGACTCAGTACAGGAAGAATGGAGTCGTATAGTGGGGAATAGAGTAGAGTAGGCAAAACAATCTCCTGTAATCCGAGACCCTTTATCCTAACCTTACACAGTCCCTCCATTCTCACCCTTTCTCATTGTTTCTCCTCAGATGGAATGAAAGTTTTTGGGGACACAGTTTAGACATCCATACTGAGCAATAGTAGTCGGAGACCACCACTTCTTGTCCTCAGACACCATCTATTTGTTTTAGGGCCAAGGCAGACGTTTGCCAACACTTAAGTACTACTGTGAATTAGCGGTCTTCTAATACTGTAACACAATTTCACTTCAGTGGCGTTTTCTGTAATGATGTGTCTGAGTAAATAGGTATAGTACAGGAGCATAGATTTGTCATAGCCCCTTCCTTGTTTCGAGCTGAAAGTTTTAGTGTAGGCCTCCAGCCATAGTTTCTCGTGTCTCCATGTTCTAAGGAATTAAATACACAATAGATTACAAGTGTTTTATGAATGCCCTTGAATGTAATAAATGTATGGTGTTTAACACTATCCAAATCATTAGATTGTTTCATCAATATTGTGTGGAAATATTAAAACATCAATGCCACAGGAGGACATTTGAAAACTAAGGTTTGAAAGGAACTGAAAGAAGCCAACCAGCAATGTAAAATCAATCACATGCAAGTTGAAAAGGAATATAGTTGATGTACTGTCATAAGTCGCAGGTTGTACCGTGTATAAACACATTGAAATGGGTTTAGGCATTCTTCGAAAACTAACTTCTTAAAGCTTTTCACACGCTCCACACAAAATGGAGGAAAAGGTCTTGTGCAATCTGGAAACGAGGGTTTTAATCACAGTTTCAGTACTTGAACAAATGTGTGATTCAGTGAAGATCACTTAATCAGACTGTACCTGAAACTGTACGTAAGTGGGACACAAGGTATATATGTGTACTATTAAAGAAAAAAAAAATTCTGACTATATAGCGTGCTTTCCAATACAGTTCCTATGGCACATTCCCACCCCTTTCCCTATCCCATCCTATCCCATCCCATCCCATCCCATCTCTTCCCAGTCTGTTTAATTTGGTCTCAACCAGGCCCCACAAACTGAAATGCTCAGCATACAGCATGTCATGTTTGAAATTCTATTTAAAGTGCTCTCTTGCTCCCTTGGTCCAGATGAACAACTTACTTACCTTTGATAATACTCTTTCTAGTGGATACTCTGTCTAACCGCAGAGGCCTCATCTTGTAAATATCCCTAAGTGCCAGACTGGATCTGTAAACATAAAAAGCAGG
The DNA here is from genome assembly GCA_963921515.1 of Calotriton arnoldi. Classification (NCBI taxonomy): domain Eukaryota; kingdom Metazoa; phylum Chordata; class Amphibia; order Caudata; family Salamandridae; genus Calotriton; species Calotriton arnoldi. The sequence goes on from CAWUFW010002575.1 coordinate 395,240, forward strand.
GCTCCTGTGAGACAGTGGGTCCACGTTGACTGTTCTGCTCCGGAAAGAATGAGCGGAGCAGCATATGGTGAGGAATCGGAGGTTAAAAGTATCCATCAGAACCATGCTGTTGCAAATGTCAAACACCAACCTGGTAAAGGTAAAGTACCTGGTGACAGCTGCAGGTATGCTACAAACAATGCATAGGAAGTAAAACCAAATAAAACAAGTACTACAAAGTGCTCCAGTTACCTTGGTTTGGTTGCATATTCATGCTCGGTCGTGGTCCATAGTTGGCCATGGGTTGTCCTGGACTCATAGTCATCTGATTTTGCACTGGCATGTTCTGCGATGATGGCACAGAGTGATTATAACCTCCCATAGACCCATGGCTACTTGGAGGCATGTTCATGGAATTGTTAGGCATGTTCATCTGGTTTGGTCCAGGCCCAGGCATTGGCATGTGGTTAGGCCCTAAAAACAGAGAAAGCATATATCATCAATACTGCACCACGAAGTTTCTCAGTAGCAGATTAGTTTCTAGAATGCATGATATAATACAAACCCAAATAAAGGGAGAGAAAGTGCACAATCAACCAGGTAAACTTAAAATGTCCTTAATACTGCATCAACTGTGGTCATGTGACTCAGCTTCAAGCCGACTCATATGTTCCTTAACCAATGTCATGGGTCAGAAACTAGGCGAGCAACATTGGGTGTTCACATGAAAATAAGAAATACAATTAAGCAAATCGCCTGTCATTTAATGAACATGGAGCAGCACACACTTTACTTTCTTTTTAGCATTTTCCGTGTTTCTGACACTTAATTATCTTGAACTCTGTCCAGAACTTTCAAATTTAAAACAATGGCATTAATGGGAGTTTCCAATGCGTTACGGGAGAAAGGGAACCCAAAATTGTTATACCTTTGTTTAATAAAAAGCGACTTGATGTCCTGAGATTTACAGTGGTGGTTGGTGGTAGAGGGAATGATATCATTGCTTCGTACCTCTACTAACGAAGACCATTCTCCTTTATTGTTGGTAATGATTTTTTTTTTAACCACAAGCTTTTCAGTATAGTCTTGCAATAGCCCCGGTGAACTGGGATGGGATTACCATCACATGCCAAACATTCAACAAGAATTCCCAATTCACGAGATCAAAAGCATTTTTGGCACCTAAAAACAAGCAGACCTTCCCTATCCTTGCCAAAGTGATGGGGTGCCAGTAATGAAGCTGCCATTCACAAACCCAGCACGCTCCTAATAAATCAATGCCAGTCAATTCACTAGGATTTTCATTAATATTTTGTAGTCTAATTATGAGGCTGTTGTGTCAGTAAAAGTCTCAGCTGGCTGTATTTTTATGTTTTCTGAAAGACAAGCATGTTTCCTTTGTCTTTTTTGTTTTTAAAACAGCTCTGGATATATGTCTTACTTCCAAATCTGATCACACAGTTGCAGTTACTGAGATGCCAAAATATCAAAGAAAGCTTTATAACAAATGGCAGTTAAACTTGCCTGGTCCGACTGCTTTACCATTCTGTAAACCCCTTATTGCTGTATCAAACTTGCTTTTACTTGTAAGGGATTGAAGGAAAATTGCATCCTTAGTCCTAACTTTATTAAGTGCCAGATCCTTAGAAAAATGACTGCATTGGCTCCCTGGCAGGGTTGAGAGTTGCTGTGTATAGCTCTAGTGTATAGCTCTAACATAATTGGTTAAATATTGAGCAGAGGGGATGGCAACATGGAAGGCAGTTCTGAGTCAGCAACCTGAGGGGACAGTTAAGAAGAGGCTCGAAGGGAGCACACATGAGAAAAGTAAGAACCAGATTTAAGTCCCATTGGGGCATTACGAAAGGGAAGGGAGGGAACAGATGAGTAAGGCCCTTAAAGAATCTGTTAACAATAGGAGATTTGAATAAAGAAGGCTGATCTGGCAGCTGAAGAAAAGCAGAGATAGCCGCAAGATATCCTTTAAAAGTGCCCAAAGCAGATCCCTGCCGGGCCAAAGAAAGAGTGTACAAAAGGAACTCAAAGAGGAGCAGAAAGTGGGTCAACAGCCTTTGCTGTGCACCATGCCACAAATTTGTTCCATCTATAGGCGCATACCGTTTTAGTGGAGGGATGCATAGCTGCCAAGATAACATCACAGTCTTCAGGCGGAAAGTCGAAAGTGGTCAACTGGAGCCGCTCAATCTCTACGCAAGGAGGAGGAGACTGGACAGGTTCGGGTGGAGGACCCTCCCCTGCTGCTGCGACAGAAGATCCTTCCGAAGGGGCAGCCTGATCGGAGGATTGAGGCTCATATCCAGAAGCTCGGGATACTAAACTCTCCGTGCTCAATCCAGAGCCACAAGAATGACTTGTGCCCGGTCGCTCCTGATCTTCTTGAGCACTCTGGGCGGAAGTGGTACAGGAAGCAAAGGCACACAGGAGGCCGAAGCTCCACTCGTGACGAAAAGCGTCACTGAGTGAGCGCCACCTTGGAAACACCAACAGGCAATATTGCTGACATTGCGCGTTCTCTTCGGAGGCAAACGGATCTAACCAAGGCTCTCCCCACCGCTGAAAGAGACCTTGCGCCACCTCCGGATGGAGACACCATTCGTGATCGACTAGGCACCGACGGCTTAATTCGTCTGCCCTGGCGTTCAGGGAACCTGCCAGGTATTGAACCACCAGGGTTATGTCCTGATGTTCCAGCCATGTCCAGAAGCGGAGAGCCTCTTGACAAAGGGTCCACAACCCCACTCTGCCTTGTTTGTTGCAGTACCACATGGCAGTGGTGTTGTCGGTGAACACCTGCACCACTTTCCCCTTGAGAGAGGGAAGGAATGCTTTCAGCGCCAGTCTGATCACCCGGAGCTCCAAAAGGTTGATATGGAGACAGGACTGCGCTTGAGTCGAGAGTCCTCTCATCTCCGCCTATCCCAGGTGGCCGGCCCATCCCAAAAGTGGCATCTTTCACCATCGTTAGATCTGGTTGGAGAAGGGAGAGGGATCTGCCTCTGACCCAATCTTGGTTCGTTAGCCACCACTGCAGTTGGTGCGCAGTTCCCTCTGAGATCTGGACATAGTCGGAAAGATTCCCCTGATACTGCGCCCACTGGAATTTCAGGTCCCACTGCAGAGCCTACATATGGCATCTGGCATGATCCACCAGCAGGATGCAGGAGGCCATAAGGTCCAGCAGCCTCAGTCATTCTCCCGAAATCCGGGATAGAGGCTGAAATGTCAGTATCATAGCCCGAAAATCCTGGACTCGCTGCTCCGGAGGATAGGCCCGGAACTGCACTATATCCAGAACCACCCGAAGAAAGGGAGCGTCTGAGAGGGAATCAGGTGTGACTTCGCCACGTTGATAGTGAACCCCAGCGAATGCAGGATGTCCGCCGTAGTCTGGAGGTGGGGGACGACAGCCTGGGGCAAGCCCGCCTTCAACAGCCTGTCGTCGAGATAGGGGAATACTGGAACCACTGATCTGCGCAAGTGAGCTGCGACCACCGCCATCACCTTCGTGAACACCCGAGGAGCACTGGTAAGGCTAAAAGGGAGAACGGTGAACTGAAAATGCTAGTGGCCCACCGTGAACCGCAGGTAACGTCTGTGGGCTGGCAGGATGAGGATATGAAAGTAAGCATCCTGCAAGTCTAATGCCACCATCCAGTCTCCTGGGTAGAGTGCAGACAGAACTTGGGCTAGGGTGAGCATTCTGAACTTCTCCTTTCGGAGGAAGAAGTTGAGGGCCAGGAGGTCTAGGATAGGACGCTAGCCTTTGTCCTTCTTGGGTATCAGAAAGTAGCGGGAAAAACAACCATGACCTACTTCTGGCACAGGGACACTCTCTATAGCTCTCTTGGCCAAGAGAGCCAATACTTCCTGGCGGAGAAATGTCAAATGATCCTCCGACATGCGATCGTAAGAAGGTGGCATGGAGGGAGGGAGGGGTAGTCTCGAAGGGGTGGGAGTAGCCCCTTCGGACTAATTGCAGAACCCACCTGTCCAAAGTGATAGATTGCCAGTGGAAGAGGTGATGACGGATCCTGCCTCCAACTGGCTGGTGATGGGCCTGGAACGTCGGACTAGGAAGGTTTAGAGGCGGTGGCCGGTGGGGAAAGGTGGACTGGCCCGCCCGCTGGCTCCCTGACCCGCGAGGACGCTGGTTCCCAGGTCCGCGCAGAGGCTGGACAGCTTGCGTGTACCGTTGGCTGGGCAGGACCTGGCTGGGTGCCCCTTCTATAGCCACGAAAGGGAGGAAAAGCAGATTGAGGTGGATGGGGGGGCAGCAGCGAGGCCCAAGGATCTGGCCGTAGCCCGAGAATCCTTGAAGCGCTCAAGCGCTGAGTCTGCCTTGTTGCCAAAAAGGCGAGTGCCATCAAAGGGCATGTACATCAAAGAAGACTGGACATCCCCCCGAGAAGGCATAAGTCCTCAACCAGGTGCAGCGTCTAACAGCTACCGACGTGGCAATCGTTCTGCCCAGTGAGTCGGTGGTATCAAGTCCACATCTTACGTCGAATTTGGCTGCATCTCTCCAGTCTTCAACTGCTTGAGAGAGAACAGCCCAGGCCTCCTCTGGTCATTGAGGCAGCACCTGCGCAACCGTATCCCAGCTAGTATGGAAGTATCAGCCCAAGAGGCATGCGATATTCACCGACCGCAATGCCAAGCTGGAGAAAGAGAACATCATCTTCCCAAGGTGGTCCAGCTTCTTGGATTCCCTATCTGGGGGGGCAGAAGGGAATGTGCTTTTTGATGAGTCTTGGACTACCAAGCTCTCAGGGGAGGGGTGTTGGGTCAGGAACACAGGGTTGCCCGGAGCGGGGTGGTGGCAGCGGGCAATCATCCTGTGCACAGGAGCCCCTGTGCTGGGCTTGGACCAAGTGCCCAGAAGGACGTCCGTGAGGGCTTCACTGAACGGCAAAAGGGGTTCAGAAGAAGAAGCCGCAGGCTGAAGCACATCTGTCAGGAGGTTAGTCCTGACCTCCACCGTAGGGAGCTCGACGCCAAGGACCTCGGCTGCCCTTCTCACCACCACAGCGTAGGAAGCTTCTTCCTCCATAGCCACGGTAGGGGAAGAAAGCAAGCCAGTGTTAGGGGACGTGTCCAGACCACTGGCATCACCCAGGTCCATTTGCCAGTCTGGTTCCTCAAGCTGGTCAGTTAAAGGGTCCAGCGGCCCCTCCCAGTCCCCTTTCTCACCTTCTGGCCCAAAAGGAACGCCAGGAATGAACACAGGGACGAAAGTCCCTTCCGGCGTCAGAACCGACGTCGGTCCGGCTCTGTGTCCACTTTGGGGAGGAGGATGGGGTCGGCACCGACCAGGGGCACAGTCGATGCCGGGAGCATCGTCATCAGGATCGACGCCAGGGAAGGCTGAGTGAGATCGACCAGCATTGATCCAGATCCAGGCCTGGATCCACGGGGACCCTCTGGAGCCAGGTTCGAAGCTGCCGGTGTCGAAGTCCCAGGGCCCCGGACCGACTCCGTGGGGCCTGAAGGCACGCCGGCCAAGCCGGACTGCCTAAAGATGAGGTAGAGGGCCTCATAAAATTTCTGAATTTGGGCAGGAGACGATCCGGCTCCCGGAAAGGCAAGGAGGCACGGAGCAGTCTCAGAAGTAGGCGCCGTAGACAGAGCCTTCGAGCGACGACGCTCGGGATCCAGTGTCGCGTCGGCCAACCGACGGGGAGAAGTCAAAGAATGCCTGTGCTTCTTCGACTTCTTGTGTTTTCCTGACTTACCCTAAGACCTCCCCGACGACTCAGAGTGTGGGGAGTGTGGGCTCTGCGACCGTTCGAGACCTTCCCCTCAAATGAGAGCGACGCAGAGCAGAGTGCCGGGCCTCCAGCAGTTTTCAGGACCTTTCCCGCAAAGCCTTCAGGTTCATGGCCCGGCACTCTGAGCACGACTTCGGGTCGTAGTCGCGCTCCAGACACCAAAGGCACATGAGGTGCAGGTGACAGGAGCCGCAAGGCTTGAAGCCGGTCTGACTTTGGGACATCCCTCGACGCACCAGGAGTTCAAAAACTCAAAAAAGTCATCGACAAAAGTCGAAACAAACTAGCCAAAAAACAACTATGGGGTAGCCCTCTCCGGATCTGCGCTTAGGCTGGTGCGGGAAAAGAAAGAAGTAACGTCAGCGAGCATGGGCGGCGGTAATGTAGGTCCCACGACGTCATCCCGGCACCCACGACGCCGGACGCGGACCCGACCGACGCCACCCAACGATGCACAGGTGTACTGTTGGAAGAAAAATCTCTGGATCCAGACTGACGCCTGGGGGAAATTCTACGGTAAGGAGTCTACAACGAACAGTCTCTATCAGATACCAGGTTTCTGATGTCCATTCCAAGGCTATGAAGATCAGCATCATTTGCGACTGTCCGCACTTGTTTATTACAGGCAGTATCAGTGATATTTGGGGACAAGCGTACACAAACTTACCCAACCAGTCTATTGATAGGGCATTCCCCAGAGACAAGTGGTGTGGGTGCCCGAACATGCAGTTTGGGCATTTTGTGTTTTCTGGTGTAAACCGATCTAATGCTGGTGTACCCCATTCTTAGAAAAACCTTTTCTAATACTTATTGTTTTAACTCTCTTTTTCGGAAGAGATGGTTGCTACCATGGTGCTCTCTTTTTGGATGGCTTATTTTCAAATCTCTTGGGCTACTTTTGACAGTGTATATGAACTTGTCCCTCCTTGCTTGTTGAGGTAAAACATTGTGGTTGTTTTGTCCATCTCGATTTGTACAGTCCTTCCCTTTACTTGTGTTTGGAAGGCCTTAAAAAATAGGAAAACTGTCTTTAGCTCCAACACGTTTCCGTGTGGTACTGTCTCCCTTGTTTTCCACAATCCAATAATGTTGAGGGTTGCAAGTGTGATGCATCCGTGGTGATGGTGACTGGTGGAGTTTGTTGTACAAAAAGTCTGCCCAATGTTGCTCCAGTTCCACCATGCCATTTTCTTCTGTACCCTGTGAAACAACCCCTACATCTTCCCAACTCCCCATTGCATGTGACTATTGATTCTGTAGCTATTCTTGGATTGCTCTCAAATGTAACCTGGCATGAGGGGATCAACGGAATATGGGACGTCATCATGCCCATCAGTTTCCCCTCTGTACTCACTGTAAGAGACTGTACACCTTTTGGCAAAAGGCAGCTTGCTCTGTCAATGTCAGGATTCTCTTGGTTGAGGGGAAAGTTTGTACCTCCAATGTATTAAGTCTTGGTTGTAAAAATACCTTTTCCCTCGCCGGCATTGGTGAGAGATTTGAGAATCCCAGATGGGACGTGTCTGCATGATTGTCTTTATGCTCCTTTGGCATGGAGTGAACGAGCTCGCTTTTACCAGCCAGTCGTCAGGTAAGGGTACGCATGTATTTTCCCCCTTCTTAGGTATGTCGTTACTGCAGCTAAAGATTATGGTTCTTTCTTGTAGTATAGTGTGCAGGTTTAATGACAATGCAAAGAATTTTTTTGTACTTCTTGTTTATAGACACATGTAGACAGATGTCCAAGAGTTCTATAGTTACCATATAGTTTTCCCCCAGCCAAGTGATAACCTCTTGAAGTGTTGTCATCCTGAATTTGTGTTATGATTTTAAGAAACTGCGATACAAAATTGGTCTGTGTCTTATCCAGTTTTGAAACCAGGAAATATACACAGTACATGCTATGACTGATCTTAGCCTTCTGTACCTTTTCTATTACATGTTTTTCCAAGAGATCCTCCATTTCCTCATGTAGACACTGCAGCTCTTGTTTTGTATTTTTTTTTTGGGGTTTCACGCTTGGAGGTTGTGAGAAAGTGCATCTTGACATGGTTAGCCCCCACTTTTTGCCTGGAAATTGATGTGGTTTTGATTGTAGTGCACAGGGTCCCTGCCAAGCAAGTCCCCTGTTCCAGTACTTCTTCCCTAAAACTATTCCCCAATTGGCCCTTCAGGCCCCCTGTAAGTCCCTAGTAAATGGTACCTGGGTACCTAGGGCATTGGGACTGAAGAGGGCCCCCTAGGTACCCCTCCCCTAGGCCATTCAGACTGCCACTGCAGCATGCATGGCCTCGTGCAGACAAAACGACTAAGTCGACATGGCACACTGTCTGTGTGCCAAGCCAACTGGCACTGCCTAAGGTATAGATAAGTCACCTCTCTAGCAGGCCTCACAGCCCTAAGGCAGGGTGCACTATAGCACAGGTGTGGGCATATCTGCATGAGCAGATATGCGCCTACAATATCCAAGTCCAGTCTTAAATATTGTAAGTGCCAGGGAAGTCATAGAGAGTACATGGGCTGGAAACTCGACAACTCGAGTTACCTACCTCCATGATGGCTATTCTGAACTAAGGAGTGTTTAGTACCAAACTACTCCTCTCAATAAACCCACACTGATGCCAGTGTGGTATCTATTGTAACATGTACTCAGAGGGCACCTCAGAGGTGCCCCCTGAAAACCTACCAACCCTGGTGTGGCCACAGACTTGCTGTAGGTATACTGTCGCCACCAGACATGTTTTTGGACCCCTGGGTCGATAGCCTCTGCTCTCTGGGACCAGAAACAGTGCACATCCTAAGCAGAGGTGTCACACCTCCTCTCCCAGGATGGGCACAGGGCTCGAGAGGGAAGCTTCAAAGGCCTTCCGCCTTTGTAATGCAACCCCCAGCCTCTGCTGCTAGCAACAGATGCCAGACCCCAGTTTGCACCCCCACTTTGGGTGGGAAAACCTAGGAAGAATAGGAGGTGTGCCCACCTCTGCCAACTCCACCCCTAAGGTCCAGGAGGCGAGGTGAAGCACATCTTTCAGTCCCCGCCATCTTGAAGATGGGGAGACCCCTCCAATCAAGGCTAAGACTATGCCCCCTCCCTCAGAAGCGTGATATAATTGAAGGTGTAGTCACCCCAGGGAAGGTGCCCATTGGACCGGTTACTCCCCTAAAACGCCCCTAAATTTAGTATTTAGGTGGCTCCCCCAGACCTGGAAACAAGTTCCTGCCGACATAAGGACGAAGATGATGCCGTGCAGCGAAGCCTACTGACTGGGCCCCAGCCCTACCGGCCTGTCTCCAGCTTCAAAGACCCTGCAAAAGAAGAGGACGCCTGTCCTGCAGCCAGCAACTTCCAGAACCCGAGGAAGACTGCCTGCCCTTCAACAAATAACCAGAGACTCAGAGGACAGCGATCTGTCCCCAAGAAACCTATACAAAGGACTCCGGTGCCCTCTGGATCCGCAAGTCCTGCCCACTCTGCACCAGACGCCTCCGTCCCGTGTCCAGGTGGCCCACCGATCCAGAACAGGTTCCCCAGCGATCCTGACCTCAGGTCCAGCATTGGCTGACCGCTCCTGGACTCCGCGACGACGCCTGCAGACTGAGTCCAGAGGCTCCCCGCGACCGGCTCCGGTGAGAAGAATCAGACGTCAAAAGGACACCCTTGCACCCAAAGCCACTGGGCCTTGGTGAGCTGAACCAATGGTGCCCCTACAAACCTCAACTTCGCAACTTACCTCTGCTGTCGCTGGTCTCCCACCTGCAGCCTTTGTTGCAACGCCTGCAACCGGTTTGTCAAACAGAGATTCCCCATTGAAAAGCATTGGGCGCCCAAAGATGTATTTTCACACGGCCGCCCCGTGCCCCTGGTGGTGCAGACTTTGTGCTTACCTGAACCTTGCCTTCTGCTGACCTTAACCCCTGAAGACTGGAACTGTAATTTGGATACTTTCCCGTAGAAGCGTATTGTTGTTTTCCTCCATAGGATAACACTGAACTGTTTGAAAATTGCACCAAGTGTCGACTTTTAAAAGACTAAACTATTTTTCCTGAAAAACTTACTTACCTTTTTGTGACGATCTTAGTCTCAAAATAAAACTCAAAAAGCTTAATTTTCTAAAATTGGTGTTGATCTCCTTATTGAGTCATGTGTCAGTTATTGGTAATCTCTGGACTCTGTGCAAGGTATATCCACGTAGTGGTATACCATATACAGCGCCAGCTCCCTACAGAGGTGATCTTAAGAGCTTGATGCAGTAACTGTGCTGGATGATGCTCATTATTCTTTTGTCCGAAGTAACGGTCCTCACTCCTGCAGAACACCTCCTATTCTGTCCCCCACTGGTGTTGGAATTTATTTTATAAAAAGTCATTTGCTTGAAGAGTTTGTCCCTCTTGAGAGCTGCTTCCTTCCCCTGGCTCTCCCTCAAATGGGCTGCCGAGAGTGGTGTGAATTTGCCACTGTTGTGGTTTTAGCTACTGTGTGCCAGTTTGTGGGGGGAGGAAATCGCCTCCTAACTTGTACCTTGGAGGAAACTCCAGCGCTCAGATTTGTTGAGACTGTGCATTAGATCATGGCGATTATATCTAGCCAAGGCATGCCCACACAGTTTGAAGATGCTCTGAGCCACTTTGGGATGAAGATTATCACTTGTGGACTGCCAAACAAGGCATGCTCAGTTCATCCGCATTCAAAGACCCATGCGCCTCAACCAGGAAGATGTTCTGCTGTTCCAGAGTCCTCTAGATGCACAGTGCCTCCTGACATGGGATCCAGGACCCCACTTTATCCTGCTTTTTGCAATAACACATAGCAGTAAGGAGCTGCATCCGCCTCCCTTTGACAGACAACAGGACTGCTATCAGGACAAGGAAATCGCTCAAGCTCCAGAAGATTGATATGGAACCAGTTCTCCACCAAACACCACAGGCCTCTGATCTGCACTCCTCTCAGATGGATTTTGGGTGGGAGAAGGACAGAGGCCTGCTGCAGGTCATCTCCTGCAAAATCTGGACAGAGTTGAAGAGGTCTCGCTGATGCTGACCCTACTTGAATCTTAGTTTCCACTGCAGGGTCCACATGTGCCACCTAGGATTTGAGATTAGAAGGTTCCACAAGACCAGGAGACCAAGAAACCTCAAAGACATCCGCATTGAGAAGCAGGAGCGATCCTAAAATACTAAGATCACATCCTCATGTCTCAAAGTCTCTGCAGCAGAGGAAATGCTCTGAATGCCAGAGTCTCTAGAATTGCCCCATAAGAATGGAAGTCTTTGTGTGGGACTTTGGCTTTTTGATGGGGAAAACCAAATATGTCAGAAGGCAGGCACCATTCGGAGGTGGTATAAGACTGACAGCGACAAGCCCACTTTCAGCAGCAAGTCACAGAAATACAGGATACCTGTACTCTAGGCGAGGTGCTTATATGCAGTTCCACTCCATCATTTCCGGGGCACATGGAGTCACTGTGGAGCCATACTGCACAACCTAACGATGTGTTGGAGCATTGCTGAAGAAGTCTCCAGATCCTGTCTAGAGATATTCCAAAGGTGAGGAATCTGTGGTTAGAACTATTCATTAGAAAGCACAAATTGTTGGAATAAAATTAAATACATTTTAGGAGAATGATTGCATCTTCTAAGTTTTTTTCAATTCTCTGAGGTCTTCTCTTAACTCCTTAGTGCCTGGTAGCAAATATATCATGCACAATCATATGTAAATCTAAGGAATTTTGAAAAGCTGCAAGGGGTACACATCAAGAGACCCTTTCAAGGATAACCTTCATGAAGGATGGCGAGCACAAAATCAATAAACATTGGCTTTCCGTTCCCAAAAGACTCCTAAAATAGAAACACGTCGATGAAAGGATTGGTCTAGGAATACTTGAAGGAAGGAAACCAAGTGAAACGTGGCAATAAATAAGTTACGTCAGCTTACAAAATGAACGAGGAATCTTGAATCTAAAATTGCACTTCTCAAAAGACAGGATAGACGGCACAAAGCAGAAACCGTAGGCAAAAATGATGGTGCACATAATAAGCATACTCGTAGTTATCTGTTAAGTCAGTGCATAAAATTACAAAAATATCAAGTGTATTTTACTCAACAATTATATGCATGGTCATAGTAAACCAGATGTGTTTTTTTCCGGGGCCTTTACAAATAAGCCGATTGATGTCAGTCTTTTGTAAATAAGCTGAAACAACAGACTAGACAAGATGCACATAAAAGGGCATGGGGTTTGCTTTTATCCAACTTTGTTGTCAAAAGAACAGTATTACCTTACACCTCTGTCATGATAAAACTGGGATGATTATCAAAAGCATTGTTCTGAAACGATTCACATTCGGTGAGCCACAGGCCAATACCTCCCGAAAAGCCAGCTGCACTGCATGGCTTCACACAGACTAAATTTAGTCAGTTGTGTTCATCAGAGGAATGCTGTGTGCCAGCTCCATCAAAGCCCAAGGGCAGCCTGATAAACACTGAATACAGGTCACGTAACTCTGTAGCTAACAAACTAAGAGAGTCTGCACTCTAGGGCATTCAAAGCAGTTTTGTCATCAACAATCTAGCATCCCCAAGCCCCCATGCCACTCCGGTTGCTAGGCAACCCTGGTGCAAATGTCTTGGAGGAAAAATCCTTACCAGGCATCTGGCCGTTCATCTGGTTCTGCATGTGGGGCGCAGGAGGCCCCCCACCTACCATCCCATCCGCTGCCATGTTAAGGGGGCGGGGAGCAGGAGGGGGGCCGTTCGGATTCATCCCTCCTGGGCCCATAGGCATGTTCTGAGTGGGAGGCTGAAAGGGAAAGTTTTTAAGAAAATTAGCGGAGGTTTGGAAGACGCATTATGTTTGTCGCCTCCAAGCCGGTTATCTATATTAAGAGGAGGAGTAATGAAGCATACAAAAGACGAATGAGAAATATTTACTTAGTGCCTGCATGTAAATTCCTACATTTTCATAAGCAAAAAGTTAACAAACTGAAAGCATGTAATATCTGTGACGTAATACTGTGCACCTACCATTGTCTACATTAGTGCAGAACAGTGTCCAGGGGCGTGGCTAATTGTGGTGCAGCAGGCGCAGTGGCACCGAGTTCCAGTATAATAAGGGGCCCATTGCGCCACAATTATTGGTGATTTTATTAGCCAACACGTTTATTCGAGTGGTCCACTTTGCATGCTTCCACTAGGGTCTATGGAATCCTTGGCACGCCACTGGCTCTGGCAACAATACCTCAACAACGGCTATACTAACGGAGCACTGCAATGGCTGCCAACTACCCTAAACTGCATGGGGCTACTAACGGTGGCCGCAAGTCAAACAACGAACATTGAAAAGCGCCACATCATCAGCCCTCATTAAATAAAAGTAACAAAGTATGCGGGTCTGGTTAAGAACGGCATTGAGATGCAGACACGGAAACCAAGACGTTCTCTCATGCTGTGTTCTTCCCTCAGAGCTGCTGCTTTCAGACCATGTGATGGTTCCCACAAAGGACTCGTGATTAAACACGACAGACGAGGACCTCAGCTTGTGCCAAACAGTTCAGAAGCAGAACACTGACTGGTAGAAAAGGCTGAGATTCGCGTGTGCCGAGAAAACGGCGCTTTGTTTGCTATATTGGAGTATGGAGAGGAAAACGGTTGGAACATGCGCCTCTACGACACAAAAGTCCCCAAAAAAAAGCATGCCTTTTGTTTACTCTTTCAAAGATTCCTTTTATGCCTGCATTTTAGTTATTAACAGACTTACTGAATCAAAACGTGGGTGTGCTTCCTGCGGCAGGCGTGACGCGAGAGAATACTTAACTGTCCGCGTGCGTGCGTGCGTGTGTTGGAGGGGGAGGGGGGCGTGCACTCCAAGCAAAGGCGTCGCTTCACAGACTCATCATCATGCGATTGCCTGATATCATCTAGGGCTACACAGCTGCAATAACCCAATCCACAGAGAAATGAATGAATATTGCTAGCAGACTGTCACGCTGGGGGCCAAGCGACGGTAAAGCCTCCTCACACTCCGTCTCCCTTACCACAGCGAGCTCGCGCTGAATATGCATCAGTGCGGCTTCGCAGGCCCCTGGTCGTTTCTTACACGGAAGAGTTTCACGTTAGAATGAAATTATACAAGAAAAGGCACAGGCGGGTGGACAGAAATCTCGTTTGTACTGATATATTGGCACAAGAAAATGTGTTGACAAATTAAGCCACATAAACACATAATTGAATCGCCACATAATTGTGATGTGGAACAGACACGTGTCTACAAGCTCAGAGCAGCAATGGAACTTACCGGGCTGCCTTTTTACTCGGGGAAATGTCCTTTTTATTTATCCCTACATGCTACAACCTTCGTCCTCGTCATGTCGTTACTTTGGAGGTGAAGTCCCCTCAGACATTAGAAAGAACAGGAAGTAAAACCAAACCTGCGACCGCACCACAGAAGTAGAAGGAAAAACCTACCCATGACACTTTACTGATTTTTGCTAGTGTATCATAACTGAGGCAAGGATAGAAAGTAGGGAACACTACCGGGCTTGTGTCCCCAACGATCACCCTGGGTTCCTCCTATGCCAAGCATAGAGGAAAGTGGTGGTGAGAGAAGATTATTACTCCCGTGCTCTTTGAAAAACACAGATTAAAGCTAGAGCCTTTTGCCATTGGCTGCTGTGAGTAAAGCCTCTATGTACCCGTAAGTGGCAGGAAAAGATGTATTGTATCTTTCTTTAGCATAAAAAAGTCAGGTCAGTTAATTTAGTAGAAGCTTTCCAACGCATTAAAGTCCAGAACCCTGGATGAGCAGGTCCCCCCATGCATGGTAAATTGCTGCCAGCTGGAGCAGTGCCTACAATTTATAGGAATCTGAGCATGAGCAATGTAGAGACTGACGCACATGCGAGGAAGCTCTTAAATGAAAATGTGCTTTCCTGTATGTAAACCGAGGTGTCTTGCTAACCAGTGTTACTTTGTAGCTGTAATCAAGAGGAACCACTCTTGCTGTCAAGCAGGGTTGGATTGGGGCAACAATTAGGCCTGGGCAGCCAAAAAAACAAAAGTGGCCCATGTTCGCAGATCACAACCTTTTATAATAAACTGTTTGGTTACGATCATGGAGCTAAGTGTTGACAAACGTGCGGTAATTAAAGTGTTATAAGGCTTATAGGGCGAGGACTTAAATTGGAAATATACTTTCCAAAGGAAAAAATATGCGCTGAAAGCTCAGAAAATTGGCACAAAGCTAGATTGTCTTTTAGATATTTATTTTTTACGGTACTTGAAAGGCACTCCGCTCAGACTGGTGAAAGGTGCACATGTTTTTTTTGTTTTTGTTTTACTGCTAACGTCACGTGTAATTTCCAAAAAACAGAAATGATGCTAGTGTGGAAATGCAAAAAAAAAAAAAGTTTAAAAAATAGTGTCACTCCCTCAATATATGCAAGTTTTATATTGTAGTGTAGCTCCTATTTCCCTAATAGGCTCTGCGCATTGGAATAATATATCCTATAGGTTTGACATAGGACTAAGGTCAGTATGTCCCTATCGAGTATATTAAACTTAATTACTTGTGCCAGCTAGCTCAGAGGCCACTAGAAACTCCTTGACAACAAGAAGGGAGTAGTTTCTGGCAGTCGCAAAACATGACCACTGTGTTTCCCTTTAGAATCAGAACGTGTCCCAGAGTCGTGGAAACAATAAATAACTATTTCACTCAGCTCAATCGTGCATGCTTAGTTTTCTCCAAGTTACACAGAAAGAAATAGACGGGCGTTTCAATAAAAGATTTATTGAACAGTCTTGTTTCTGGTGTAAGTATAATGTGCTGTTACGATCACAAGACAGTATGCGAGATAAATAATGTACAGGGTGAGCAGTAGAAATAAATAATACTGCGATAGCATTATCTTTTAGTATATATGCATTTACATAAATAACAGACTAAAAATGCGAGTACTCATACGATGCGTTTCTATTCTAGTTCTACCCCAATGTACCTAACCTAACCTAGGTGTAGGGAGAAGTATGAAGTAGGTGAAGTATTCCTTACTATGGTATACTAAGAGTATGTTAAACCTAGTATGCCTAGTATGCCAAGAGTCCCTCTAGGTTCTTGTCAGCTCCATACCTGAAGAATGAGAGAGGTAGGAATCTCTTTGCCAGACTCGAACTCCAACACCCCGCAAGGGAAGTCAGATCACTGGAAGCTGGACTCTCTGCGTGCAGGGATGACCGCGTCTTCTCAGTGCGTCAGGCCGGGAAACGGGCTCCTCTGAAGTCGAGGTCTCCTCTGGTTTACAGGGGCTAGGGAAGGTATATTTATACCTGGGGGCACCTAAGAATGTTAGTATTGACGTGAGTCGGACAGCGAAAGACGTCATGAATGAACCCCTAAGGAATAATGGTTCATGCATAATATATGAGTCCTTGAAGAAATCAATAGTCCTGGACTAGGGAAACTCCCGCAGCCTAAGGGTCTGTTCTTCATGAACTCGTTGTGACGTTAGGGTGGACGGATGTCAGAGACCATGCCTGTATTTGGAGTGCACGGTTTAATGCCTAAATAAGGGCTGGGATTTTATGCCTATATAAGGGCAGGGCGAATTGTGCCTATAAAGGACATGATACTGGAAAACCCGTTTATGGACACCCTAAGAGGAATACAACAATATAGCACGAAAGTGGCCCTGAGGCATTGGAGTGCTTTACATGAGCACCAGATAACATTACAGACAGTCAGGCTCATTTTTATAGCTCGTGTAGATTAGTGAATTGCCCAGAATCACAGGATGTTGAGCTGACGCTGGGACTCAAATCCGGTTTTAAGGCTGGCAAAGGAGAACATCAGAGTCTAATTTGCAGGGAAATGCATGTTAGTATGTGTAATATTTGTTTTACCGGGGTACAACACCAGCTCTATTGGCTACTTTTAAAATGTTGCAATGGTTTTTAGTAACTATGCAAATAAAATAAACTTGAACTATGTTCCATGCAAGGGAGGGAGACAAAAATAACTGAAGTGCCCCCTTGCCTCACCAACCCCCCACCACCCGCTCTAGCCCGCTCTCATTCTCAAGTCCCCTGCAAAGCAAGTGCTAATGGCTTCCCATCAGCAGCTCCTTGAGGCCACTGTCACACCTGGAGGAAGCCAGAGGGCAGTCACACCTCAAGCTGTGACAGCCGGAGCAGCCCATTGCCATTCTGCCTCTCACAGTGCGGTAGCCTGACCTTAATGTGCATCAGGTCAGGCTCATTACATGTATGCAGGGCCTTTGATGTTGTGCCCTTGCGGCGGAGACTGAGACTGTGATGGCCATCAAAAATAGTACCAACATGGGGCCTCAACCACAGGCCCATCGGCCGGCAACCGATTGCCCGCCTTGCCAATCCGAAGCTGGCTGTCAGAGTGGAGGCAGATTTCTGCTAAGGGGAAACATGCCAAGAAGAGGCATTTTGTGGCGGGAGGTTCTTGATCTCTAGATAAACAATCTAGTAGAGGGCAAGAAGACTATTTTGATACCAAAATCAGCAAAACGGTATTGGAAACGACGGCTAATATGCAATCACCAGCACATACACAAACTTTACAGAATATTTCTTGCTCTGTGTCCGAGGAAAATAATATGGATGTTCCTGTCCTAGAACACAAGTTAAAATATATAGACAAGGAACTCTTACATGAAACCTTGCCGAGAGTACAGGTGAAGATGAGGTTTTCATCAGAACTCCCTCAACCTCAACAGAACATGTATTAAAACATTTAAGAACACCTTCTCCTGTAATTACTATTCACCACAATGTTATGGATGTCATAATGCTTAAATGAAAGGATATGGATACATTTTGTGTTCCTAGATTCATGTGTTGGCTATACTTACTGGAAAGCATGGATAAAAAGATTACTGAGTCTGTAGTTTTTAGTCCAATGGCTGCTAATCTGGTGAGACAATTCCACTGGTAAAAAAATGTATCTTTAATTACCAAATCGACAAGAAGACAGACCCAGAGCCATGCTGGTACGCAAATATCAATGAAAGTTTAAATCCATGTCTCTTACACTAGCCAGTTGCTAATCTCTGAAATGAAGACTCTGTTTGAAGCAGTTCAAGATGAATTGAAAGAATAAAAGAGCCTCACTCTTTTCAATACAGTATCTTAGTATGAATTTCAAATACATACCATAGCAATCAGAAGATTATGTATTCGTATATTCAATGCTGAGATTTCCAAAATCACCGTATGACGTTTTGTTTCCTTAGTCAACATGCATGTTCGGAGGGAATTCAAGGAAAGTCAACAATGCACACATGTACTTCTTCAGCAGAAATTTAGAGGATTTACTTGAATGAAAATTTTAGGGCTGCGACTTGGTCACCTGTATATAGCTTTGTTAAAAATACTACAGAATTGAGGGTGTTGGTTTTGGTGAAAGTTCCTTTGGTCACAATGTTCTAACTTCTGTAGTAGATACGTGATTTATCAGTAATCAAAGGTTTATGATTTATTCATTAAACAGGAGCCATTTTATTTTTTGGTCTTCAGAAGGCCAGTGAAGGTTTGTTATATCTCAAAAGAAATGATTGGAACAAGGGTATAGGGTTAAAGCCGCATTTACTTACTGGTAATCTTCATTATTAATTCTTCCAGTCTTCGTCATAGTCCTTACAACCGCCCCTTCACCCTAATATTTCTGGCCTAAGATGTTTGGTATGTGCAGGAAGCTTAATGGGTAGGCTTAGCCTTACATGCCCATCGGGTGGGCAGAGTCTTAGGTTTTACTTCCTATTCTTTCTTGTCTCTGAGAGGAATTAATCTCAAAAGTAATGACTGTGGTGAGGACGAGACCGACTAAGGATAATGAGGATTACAAATAAGTAACCAGGGCATTACTCACGGTTTTTACTGGTCCATCTCACCTCAATTAGAATTCCAGATTTACACAAAGCAGCCCTAGGTTGTTTTCCCTTTATTCAGAATGATGATCTGTGGGCATAACGCACTGACGTCATCAAGATGAAAGTAAAATGAGCTAATCAGCTCATTTCACTAGCATCTGTGCTAGGGGGCATACTTCAGCCCGTCAAGCACCGAATTCAATAGTAGAGGTATAGTTGGAAATTGGAGAATCTCCCCTTTCTAGTGGTTTCTCTCCCTAGTGGATCCCTGCTTGAAGTTCGCCGCAGGAGACCAAGGGATTTTTTTTTTTTAAGGGGAAGCACCCCACCAGCAATGGGCTAGTGCTGCCTCCTCCCCCAGGCACACGTTTTCTGGACCCACGGGGTACCTTTTGTGTTGCAGGCACTAGGCCCAGTGACACAAATGGGGTGCTGTTTTTATTTGGAAGAAAAGAGGGAACACAATAGTATAACATTAGTTATTAGCAATTTGATTTCTCTCAATTTATGGATTACAAATGTAAGCCAGTGCGCAAGAAAGAACCCATTTTACAAAATGCCATTTGAATCACATGATAGTTTGGGTAGCCCCAAATTCAGTGTTGTTCAAATAACCATTATTCCCAAACTCCCCATCTTAGGGGCACATTTAAACAAGCACTTGCAGTGCAATAGGTCTCACATTTGTGAGAGTTTGAGCTATTGGCATTGTAAATGATGCCTTTTATTTATGTGTTTACAAAACCTGCAAGCGGCGTTTATGCACTTAAATGTGAGACCTATGGCATTGCAAACAAATGGCCGCATTGTCCCAGCTGCTTTGAAAGTGCGCATGGCGCGCTGAATGTAAGCAAAGCACGTCCTAGTGCCTAAAGTAGGAGAAACTCAAAGAAAATAGTGTTTACAAGACTAAATAACACGTACCGTGTAACAACCGAAGTAAAGGGGCCAGTAGCCATAGGAGGTTACAAAGTGTTCTTATAGATGCAACTGTTAGTTCTCATGGATGGCACCCGCCATTAATAACCTGTTTATGGTTAAACATGTGTCTCGTGTCACAGTTCCTTCTTAACGAGATCAGAATGCAACTGCAGCCAGTTACAGTATCATCCTCGTTGAGTGAGGACGCACTCCTGTGCATGCCGCTCATGGACAATAAAGTATTTTCTTGAAAAGAATTTAAAAAGTGCTGCCTTTTTGATGAAACCACACCTTCTTTACAGTGGTGCAACCTCACAGTACTCTGTCAAGTGGAGCGCACCCCCACAACATCCCATAAAGTGCAGTCCAACCCCACAGCATGCCGTAAAGATTGGCGCAACTTCACATCATCTGGTAAAGTGCAGAGGAGCCCCACAGCATCCAGGAAAGCATGGAGCAACCTCACAACATCCAGGAAAATGCAGAGCAGCCAAGGGGCACTCTGGAAATGTGGCACAACACCACAGCATCCGAGAAAGCAGGGCATAAGACAACAGCGTCCAGGAAAGTGTAGCACAACCCCACATCGCCCCATAATGGCGCAACTTCACAGCTTCTGGTAAAGTGCAGGGCAATCCCAAAGCTTCTGGTAAAGTGCAGAGCAATCCCATAGCATCCAGGAACGTGCAGAGCAACTTTACTTCATTCAAGAAAGCGCAGAGCAACCTCACAGCGGCAGCTTCCGGGAACACGCAGAGCAACCCCACAGCGACCGGGAACGTGCAGAGCAACCCCGCAGCGACCGGGAACGCGCAGAGCAACCCCACAGCGACCGGGAACGCACAGAGCAACCCCGCAGCGACCGGGAACACACAGAGCAAACCCGCAGCGACCGGGAACGCGCAGAGCAACCCCGCAGTGACCGGGAACGCGCAGAGCAACCCCGCAGCGACCGGGAACGCGCAGAGCAACCCCGCAGCGACCGGGAACGCGCAGAGCAACCCCGCAGCGTCCGAGAAAGCATAGCGCAAGATCAGTGTGTCTGGGAAAGCATGACACAACCCTACAGCGTCAAGTAAACACCTGCCTAGTCCTACAGTGTATGGTGAAGCGTGGCACAGTCCAAGAATGGTAAGTGAGGTGTGGCGCAACCCAACAGTGATAGTTGAACAGCGTCCGATGAAGCAAGACAATGGCACAGCAACCAGTGAAGTGAGGAACAATCTCACAGTATCCAGAGAAGCAAATTACCTAACCGAATAACCTACGGTGAAGCGAGGCACAATCCCACGTCTTCCAGTCAAGAACTGTGCAACCCCACAGCATCTAGTGAGACGAGGCGCTACTCCCCACAGCTTCCAGTGAGACAGCACCAGTGACATGCAGCATCAGACACTGCCACATGAGCTGGAGCGTACTTCTACAGCTTTCAGTGATCAGCAGCAGCATACCTCCACTCCATTCAGTTATCAGAAGCACACCCCGATTGCGTCCAATGCGAGTAAACAGTCTCCATTCTGTCTGTCAAGCTAGTGGAAGCCAATCTTGCTTCCGGTATGCCAAATCGGAGCCCTAACTATGTCAGGTGTTCCACAACATACCTTCTCCAATACTGTTGACACCCCTCCCTATCCTCCCTACATTTCATACGTGGTTGTACCCTTCACTCTTGGCACTCCGACTCCGCCCTTGGCCAATGCTCCTCGTCCAGCTTCTCCCCTTCACCCCACTCTTGGCTCCCTGCCCCAGTGACCCCTCTACTCAGTTCTCACCTTAGCCCTCCGCACTGCTTCGCTGTCGCCTCTCAGCTGTACCCATTGCCAGTTCCATAGATAGGGAGCGGATCCAAAGCCCCCAGCACCATTAGGGAGACCTCGAATAGTTGCTGAATCCTCTGTCTTAGGCACTCCAACGACTCAGCCCTTGACCCTGGACTGTGAATTCGTCCTGCACCAGGTCGCCCGCCATCTCCGGCTCGCAGCCTATAGTCAGCAGGTTCTGCCGAAGAGCACCATCGCCCCGCGGCCACAACAACTTCCAACCCTGCTCCGCCCAATGACGTCATCACACGGGACCAAGGGCATCACCCGGAAAAGATGTCTCTGGCGTCTGCTTGTTTTTTAAATTTTTTTTAAAGTAAACAATTCTTTATTCATGTTCGAAATTCGATTGACATTTAATCATATGCGCCGACTCGAAATGGTATTATTTGGGGAGCCTATCGGATAGCACGCATTAAAAATATAAAACCATACATGGCAACATTTTTGAAGACGGAAGTGGGACATTTAAAAATAAAAAAAAATGCGAGACCTAAGGCATTGGATTCAAAGCGGCCGCCATTGTCCCGACTGCTTTAAAAGTGAAAGCACGCACGGCAAGCTGAATGTAAGCAAAGCACGTCATCGTGCCTGCAGCAAGAGAAACTCAATAAAGAAAATAGTACAAGTACCGTGTAACAACTAAGTAAAGAGGCCAGTAGCCATGGGAGAATACAAATGAAGACGTGGCCATACTAAGGAGGGACTAACAAGCTCATTTAGGGCGAAGGACGTCCGTGTATACGTCCAATTGCACTGAGCAATAGGACGTATACACGGACGTCCTTCGCCGCTGCTCGGCACGGCACAGGAGCCGCCTTACTACCTGAACTGTCCCTGGATCCAAGACGGTACAGTTGTTCGACAGTACAAATACGTTTTACAATTCTTCCTCTACACTTGTATAGCGACCTACTATGCCCAAGATTTTTTCACACACTTGAAGCCCTGATGAAGTCCACACCTGTTGGACGAAACGCGTCGGATGTTTGGCTGTTGTTTTTAATGAATAAGAAGAATAAAGATCAACTTTTGTAATTTCCACAGTGGATGGACTAAATCATTTTTCTATGTTGGTGGTGCACTCCACATTTGTGCTTAATTTGTGGTTGGTCTTGGAGACTGCTTCTTGGAAACGGTGGGAGCAGTGGAGATGCACACCGTTTGAGCTGCAAGGCTCATAAGTTTGGACTCTTGTGGGGGACTCTTCTGTGGGGACGTGCGTTACAATCACACGTGTGCTTGTACTGCTTGCCGTTTCAATTTTGCGAATATAAAGATTGTAAGGTAATCAATTCCAAATGTTTGCTGTGCAAGGAGAAAAAGACCTCCCTCCTTGTCTAGGGAATTTCACAAAAGGGATTATCAGATTATTGTGAGCTGATCTGAAAAAGCGGGACGGAGGATATTTCTTGAAATGAGACTGAATCAAGATCAGGCCAGGTGCAGCAAGAGTTCTCCAACATATACAAAGGCTTTTGAAATTCAATCTGGATACCACTGGGAACCAATGCAACTTAAAAAGGTCAAACCAAAATTCTTTTAGGCTAGTCTAGCAGTCGCCTTAATGCAGCATCTGAATAATATGTAAACGGACAATGGAGTACTGTGGAAGACATAGATATAAAGAGTTGGCATATACCAAACTCGAGGTAACAACGACCTGTACCAATGTTTAATGATCTTGCATAGACGGGTGGTAGGAATTCCCTTAGTGCTCGATCCAAAGATAGGCTTTGTGGGTGTTATGGAATCAGTGGGTGACTACAGACCAGTCCGTTCTTTGATCGCAACAGCATATATGATGGCCAACAGAGACCTCGTCAGGCACTGGAGGGATGCGCAAACCCCGTTCATAGATGAGAGGGCCTGCAGCATGGACTCTTGTGCAGCGCTGGAAAAGCTGGTGTACAAGGCGAGGGGGGGTCCCCCAGAAATATGACCGAATATGGGGGTTCTGGACTGGGGATGGGGTAAATTGATTGAGACGGGGAATGCTTTCTGATTTACAATGTTCACCTACTATTGCAACAGTGATATTTGTCATGTTTATTGCGATATGTAACTCTGCACTTCTTTTGCACATTTACAAGGATTCTATCAAGGCCCTGTGGGTTGAATCTGGAGGTATTGTGGATGTGGTTGTTAAATTGAAACAAAAATCAATAAAATGGGCTATAAAAAAAATGAACTTACATAGACTTCAAATGGAGAATTTTTCGCAGTGATCCAAGCCAAAAAAAAGCAGTTTAAGTTCAATTTTCTAATCAGAGGTTAACATGTTTTTCAAAAATCAAACAAAATGCCTTAACTGATCTGAAGGTACAGAGAGGATCCCCACTGACATGGGCCACACAGTATCTGACCGCAGTGAGGCATTTTCCGCCAAGATTAGGCCTTCTATTTCATGTCAGATTAATTTCAGAACACTGACCACCTTCACCCACTATCATACTGTTGCTAAACAATGTATGAAGGTAGCCTTACCTGCTGCGCTATCTTTATCCAGCCTCAGTTAGCTACACATCAGCATAACTAAAGAACAAAAAGCTAAAAGAAAGAAACATTTTAGCCACCAGTTTGAGGTAGATAAGAGGGTAGGACTCAAAGCTCAGCCATTTGGTACTGTGCACCCCAATAAAATAAAAAAATATATCGAAGTATCACAGGACAATACTTCTGATTGGTCTGAAAATAAAGAAGTCAGCCATTCCAGAGCTCTGCCACCCACCCCTAAGTTCACAAGGCAATTGAGTAGAATGTGGTAGGAGACTGTGCCAGAGGCCACAAAGAGATCCAAGCGCATATGTGCCACAGTACCTCTGTCCCCTCATCCAGAATGCACTTGATGTCATCTAATGCTAAGGTTATCATGAATTTTGTACTAAATTTAGGTCGGAAGCCAACATGAACTAGGTCATGCAGATTGTGATTGCCAATATAAGAAAATACTTTTTTTATTTACTCATCCTTCGATTACCTTAACTCATGGGGTAGCAATTTAACGGAATATTAATTTTCCACTATACTACAATTAGCAGTGGGTTTAATTAAAAGAAGCCAAACAATTATCTGTTTCCATATTTCAGGAACCGTGGCAATTTCTATAGATCAAATGCATAAAGTTGATGAGACAAAGGCAATAGCTGTTTGCTACCAGTTTACTGTGGTTGAATGGGATTTCATAGAAAAAAGATTTCATGGCATATCATTACTGAATAACCATTTCATCTAAACTGTTTAATGGAAATTTTCAGAATGAATGGCATTAACCTTTTTGCAGAAACCAATTCATAGAATATACTTTAGGTCGAAATTGGCTTATGAATGCTTATTTTTTTTTTTAAGTGTAAATGCAATGGTTGCAGGTCTTACTTTTAGAAACAGTTTTGTCAGATATTTATTTCAGTGCTTTACTTCAGGGAAGACATTATTTAATATTTATATATTTTACATTCTCTAACAATTACTTCGGATACTTTTAATTTGCTGACCCATCAACATCCGTAAACAGCAGGCATTGCTTACCCTCACAACACCTAAACACAATTAATCCCTGCCCCCAGAACTTCACTACACCTAAACTACACTCACCTCTGTCTGAAGCATAAAAGCCCATTTTACCCCAGAAATCCACCCCTGAATCATAAAATCACTCCTTAACCCCTAACTCCACCCATTCCTGAACCATAAAAAAAAAAACGTTCTTCGCCTAAACAACACCTATCCCATACTCCTTGTGACACCCCAGCACATCCCAACTCCATCTATCTCTGAACCCTAAAAAATACTCAGTGGCCCCAACACCAGCCTTCCATGACCCATAAGAACTCCTCATCACTATAAACTAATCATCATCTCTGAACTCTAAAAACCCCTTTCTACAACTAAACTCTACCCATCCCTGAATCCTTAAAACCCATCCCCACTCTTAACTCCATCCCATCATGAACCCTAAAACTCTTTACCACCCCTGACGCTACCCATAAGCGAGCCTTAAAAACACTCACCAGCCCTAAACTCCACCCATCCCTGAAATCTAGAAACACCTCACATACCTAAACACACTCATCCGTGAACTCTAAAAACCCCTCACCACCTCTACTCTACCCATTTCTGAACCCTATAAACCCCTTACTACACCCAAACTCCAATTATTCTTGACCCCTGTAGGAAGCTGGCTCTGTATAGGATATTGCCACTAGGTGGTAATACCGTGCACAAAGTCCAGGGGTCTCCTAAAATTGTACAGGGCTGAATGTATAACCCAAAGTGCTCTATTAGTGGTAGCGTGGGTGAGCAGCCTTAGGCCTAACACATGGGAGTGTAAGACATTTATTGCACAACATTGATCAATAATGGACACACAACTCAAGCAGGAGATCCAGCCTAATTTTACAAAAGTTAATTTGTTTGTACTTTATTTTAAGACCAAGATCTTCGCAATAAGGTAAGTACGTTTTTAAATAAAAAATACTTTTCACTTTGAAAAATCAACACTTCAGAGCAGTTCAATGTTACCCAATGAGGAAAACAATAGTGTGGTTAACCAGGTAACTAAAGTACTTACAAATCCAGTCTTCAGACCCAAAAGTCAGCGAGGGCCAGGATTCAGGTGAGTACCACAACTGCACCACCAGCGGCACAGGGGCGGCCAGGTGCAGAGGTCAATATCAGAGTTCATCCCAATGCTTTCCAATGGAGACAGGGGGTGCCTGGAACCACATTGCTTGCAGGTGAGTAGATCGGTTGCAGGGGCCAAGCTTTGGGGGTTTGGTTAAGCACAGGGGGAAGGGAGCGCCACAAAGCAGCACCAAACATACACCACCAGCAGCACAGCGGCGACCAGTCGCAGGGTGCAATTTCGACCTCGGACGCAAAATGCTTTTCAATGGGGGTTCTTCTTTCGGCAAAGAGGCTGCAGGCGTGCACTGGAGGAAGACAAACGACAGCAGAGGTAAATAGAGGTGTAGGGGGTACCGTCTGTTCAGCTCACAAAGGCCAAGGGGCTTCAGGTGTAGGGGTGCCTTTCACATCTGAGTCTTCTTACCGGAGCCGGTCGCAGTCAGAAAGTGTGTGGGGGGGCCAGGGGGTTAGGAGAGAACCTCTTGATTCACACTGCAGGCGCCATCATGGAGGTCAGGAGCTGTCAGCCAACGCTCGACACGAGGTCAGGAACGCTGGAGAGACTTCACTGCACAGGTGAGCCACTCAGACTCGGGCCACGGGCGTCGGGTGCAGAGTGGGCAGGAGACGCAGATCCACCTGGATTCGGAGTCCTTGGGGCTTGTTTCTTCTTGGACAGGTCTGCTGTCTACAGGTGATTGGAGTCTTTTTTGAAGGCAGCAGTCCTCCCAGGGTTTTCAGAGGTCGCTGGCTGCAAGACAGGTCACAGGTTCGCAGAAGCTGAAGACAGACCAGTAGGGCCGGGGCCAAGGCAGTCGTGGTCTTCAGTCTTCTCTGCAGGGTTTTCTGCTTTCTTCTTAGGTAATAATAATAATAATAAATAAATTGATAAAGCGCCTGGCTACACTCACTAGTGTGTCCCCGCGCTGCGGCATCAGAAAAACTCGTCAGTAGCAGTACTGTGAAACGGCTAGAGGGGAAGGCCTAAGAACGGAAAAAGCCAAGTTTTGAGTTTTTTCCGAAAGATTGTCTCCGATGGCTCCATCCGGAGACCAAGGGGGAGGTTATTCCAATGCTTGGCCGCCAGGAAACGGAAGGATCGGCCACCCATTCTCGCTCTTTTGATGGTCGGAGTTCTGACCTTTCCCGTCCCACATGATCTCAGAAGGCGGGTCGGGGTGTAGGGGGTAAGTAGATCATGTAGATAGGTTGGCCCTTTTCTCTGTAAGATGCAGTGACTAACACACAGGGCTTTGAAGAGAATTCTCTCCCTCACCGGAAGCCAGTGAAGGGACGCCAGGGCCTGGTTAGAGGAAGCTCTCCTGGGCAGCATCAGAACGAGGCGGGCTGCCGAGTTCTGAATGCATTGAAGTCTTTTCATACATTTGCTACTTGCCCCCAAATAAAGGGCGTTACCGTAGTCCAAGTGGGAGGTTACCAGAGCATGGACCATGGTTTTTCTAGCTGTCATGGGAAGTACATCAAGGGTCTTCCGAAGTCCTCTCATTACCCCAAAACATTTCCCTGCCACCCGTCTGGTGTGGCTCTCAAAGGAGAGCTTGGTGTCAAGCCACATCCCTAGGTTCTTAACCTGTTCGCTGGGGGATGGGAGTAGGGCCCAAAGTCTGAGGCCACCATGATGAGGACCAAATCGAGGTAGTCGCAGATCTAGTTTCCAGGTCTGAGGGAGCCACCTAAATACTTAATTTAGGGGAGTAGCAGGTAGGGCCAATGGGCACCTTACCTGGAGGGACTACACCCTCTATTATGCCACCCTCCAGTAGGAGGGGGCATAGACCTAGTCCTCATTGGAGGGGGTCGCCTCATTTTCAAGATAGTGGGGACTGAAAGATTTGCTTCAACTTGCCTCCCCCCACCTTAGGGGTGGAGCTGGCAGAGGTGGGTACACCTCCAATTCTTCTACGTTTTCTCGCCCAAAGTGGGGGTGTAAACCAGGGGCTGCCATCTGCTGCTAGCAGCAGAGGCTGGGGGTCGCATTACAAAGGCGGCAAGCGTTTGAAGCTTCCCTCTTTAAGCACTGGCCTACCCTGGGGGAGGAGGTGACACACCTCTGCCGAGAATGTGCCAGAGAGCAGGGACTCTCTACCCAGGGGTCCAGAAACATGTCTGGTGGTGGCTGGATGCCCACAGCCGGTCAGAGACCACACCAGGGTTGGTAGGCTTTCAGAGGGCACCTCTGAGGTGTCCTCTGGGCACATGGTGCATTAAATCCCACACTGGCGTCAGTGGGGATTTATTGAAAGTAGTTTGGTACCAAACACTCCTGTATTCAGTGAAGCCATCATGGTGCTGAGGAACTCGAGTTGTCGAGTTTCCAGCCCATGTACTCTGTATGGCTTCACTGGCACTTACAATATTAAGGAATGGACCCCACTATTGTTGGGGCAGATCTGCTCCTGCAGGTATGCCCTCATCTGTGGTATAGTGCACCCTGCCTTAGTGGCTGTGAAGCCTGCTAGAGGGGTGATTACCTATGCCATCAGGCAGTGCTGGTTGGGTGCTGTGTCGACTTAGTTGTTTTCTCCCTCACAGGGGCATGCAAGCTGCAAGGGCAGTGGCATGGTCCCAGTGAGGGGGGTCCCATGGCACCCTCTTAAGCTCCCAGGCCCTAGGTACTCAGAGTACCATTTACTAGGGACTTACAGAGGGCAGAAGTGCCAATTAAGGATTTGGTTTTAGGGAAGGAGCATTGGCACAGGGGACCTGGTTGGCAGGGACCCTGTGCACTACATTTGAAACCACATCAAAACCAGGCAAAAAATGGGGGCTAATCATGCAAAAAGAGGCACTTTCTCACAACCCTAAGAACCCCCCCCATCACCCCAAACATTACCCATTCCTGAACCCACAAACCCCACAGTAGTCCTAAACTCCACTCAAGTTTAATGTAATTTTGGATTTTTCCTTAAAATTATATTTTCTTTAAAAATGTTCCCTTTAATTTTCGATTTTTTTGGATTTCCCTACAATTGTCTTTCCTTAAAATTGGTTTTCCATGATTTGGTTTCCTCCAATGAGGTTTTTCAGTTTTTGCTTTCTTTTAATTCACACACATCAGTTTACTGTAGCAGAGCAAAGATCCAAAGGAGATTGCAGCTGATGCTACTTAGTCTGTTCTCTGTAGAGATATTACCCAGAGAGGTAAGGGCTCTAGATCCACCAAATGAAAATGTAGCAAAGAAGGAAGATTTTGGGTGGTCAAGTCTACATGTGACAAAACAGCCTCTGATGTCTTATTGTGATAAAGAATGAAAGAAAGAATCTAGGTTATCACAAAGAGATTGGAATCTGCTTCAAGTACAACCAGATCTGAAGATGTAAAAAACCAAAAAACAATTGCTGTTGAGGTTTGAGCACGCTCGACACGGGTATAAAAATGGTAAAGTTCTTGCTATCCAAATCTTGATTTTGTAAGCGTTCGCTGCTTTCAGACAGAACATTTTAGAATAGTATGTGAAATCTATTTGCCATTGTCTCTACAACTTGCTTAGTAGCTTTTTTAAGATTGCCAATTTGGGAGTATAAAAAGCTGTGTTTGTGAATAGTTTCAAAAGATTGCAATGGGGCAAATATATCTAGAAACTGCATTATCCAAAAAGTTGTTTTTATTGATTGACATCTTTCGTGAAATTCAAATCATAGATAAGATAGGACTATGTAGTTTGGACCCTGACTTAGCCAAATAAGCTGCAGTAGAAAGTAAAGACATGCCTAAGATTAAATAACTAAATCATAAGGTCACAATGGAAACATTAGAATAATCTGGTGCACCTCTCTTCGCTAGTCAAGTTGGGGGGTATCAAGAGAACTATAGGGATTGTAAAGAAAAAACATTAATCCATGGTTTCAGAAACTCATTTCCTAAGAGGTTTGGTCTTTTCCCTTAAAGGAGGCAAGGTTGGCATCTTAAAGCAAAGATTTATCTTTGGAAGCTTTCAGTTCCAATAACTCTTCTTCGTTCAGTTCCCACTCGCAAAAGAACTGTCTGGCGACCAAGCCGGCATGCCTATGTGTTCTCTACAACAGCAAGAAGAGTATCACACAACGATGTGCTTGTCCTGAGTTCAAACCAATAAATCAACTGTAAGCATAATTGAAGAATATGCAGGTTTTGCATTTATCTTGCCAATTTAGAGCAGGTTTCTTGTGCCCTTTCAATATTAGATACAATGTTTATGTGTGTTAATGATCAGCTTCAAATTGAGGATGGCAATGTGAAAATAAATATGTTTGGGACCAAGTCAGACATCCTCCACTACAGGTGTAACACCATATTTCAGCTGTTGGAGACCAAATAGGATCGTGGGGTTTTCTCCAGGTTCTCATGTCAAGATATATACAGCTGTGAGCATCACATCCAGAGATACTCATAGGGAAAGGCACCCAAACACATAACTCCAGGTTTCGTTTTGCCTGCAAACTGCACTAGCTCTATGCTCACCAGTTCCAAACCCTTGTAAGAAACTGGGTGGAAGGCAGGGAAAGAGTAGGGAAGAACAGACAGAAAGGATGAGCCTGTTTCCTGGCCCCACCTGCAACAGATCCTGCACAAACTGAAGTTACCACTGCAGTCTTGCACTCATATTTAACCCAACAGAACAAGAAAAGATTGGTACGAACACATAAGAGATGCACAACCTTTCCCTGAACTGATGTTGAAAAACATCACTAGTGAAACAAGGCTCTTGGCTGCAGGCACAATCATTCCCAGAATATTGAGCTGGTTTTGGGCTTCACACTCAAACGCTGAGTTGATAATGTACAATGCACTCAGATAAATAGCTAAAGAGCCCTATATGTGTTGCCTCTGCAAGTAAGAAGTCATTACAATTTGATATCCTCTTCCCTGTTTGCAGACTTCCAATAGAGAAAACTAAAGGATTGCCCTTCATCAAGATAGCCTGCTTTTGGAATAAACTCTTAGCTGATGGAAGCAAACGCCACTTTTTTGTGAGGGAAATCCTCTATTTGATGGTAGGACAAAGGTTTAGCTGAGGAGAGCTCAGTGGCTTCTGCGTTGGCATTTCCAAAAAGGTGTTTCAGGGAGAAAAAACTGGATCATAGGTGCAGGGAACAAACTTTCAGGAAAACATAAAGGGATGCACAGTGATTTTATTAATTGATATTTCTACCCAGAAATACTGGGCTGTACGAGTAGAATTGTTGATGAAATTCACACTATGAGGTGGAGTGAGTTTCAGTGATTTTCCTTCTGTAATAACTGAGGGGCATATTATCAAGCGGCAGCGATAATTATCGCTGGCCGCTCTTAGCGAGGTTTACCTTATCGCCGGCTATCGCTGGCAATTATCGCCATGCTATCGTTGTATTAACAACGCATAGCGCAATGGCGATAATTTCCTAGCGTTAGCGGTAGTTTCATGGAACATCGCTGGTTTTCCAGCGATGTTCCATGGAAAACGGCGATAACCTTGCTGATACGACCCACAGGGTCGTATCAGCAGGATCCACCTCCTATGTGTAACATGGGTAAGTCGAGATTGTAGCAGACGTTAGATTTTGGCGAAAACGGCCGTTTTCGCCAAAATCTAAGGTCTGCTACAATCCTGTGGGCTGCCTTGTAAATATTGCGATGTACACATCGGCGATATTTACAACGTAGCCCATCTGGGGTACGCCCAGTAACGCCCACCTTGCATCTCATTAGAGATGCAAGGATGGGTGTTGGGGGAAAGGGCGATAGTGCAAGGTTTCACGCGATAGCGTGACCTTGCTGATTGGGCGATAGGATTATCGCCGCATTTCGTCCGAAAACGGACGCTAAAGCGGCGATAATTGCCTATCGCCTCCTTGTTAATATGCCCCTGAGTGTCTTAAAGTATTCACATGTCTGATTCCCAAGAGAGGAGACATAGGCCAGACATACAGAATAGGCTGGGTTGTTTTAGACCGTGTTCAGCTGTGTGGAGTAAAAAAAATGACTTCAAAAGCTCTCCTTACATACAGCCTGTTTACAGTGGGACTCTGAGATGCCTTCTAGCAAAAATCTAGTATTAGCTATGCCTTTCCCAATTGTGGCTTTCTATTCATGACAGAGTTAGAGCTGCAATCTCCTGCACTGACACCAATGAGCACACGTGCGGCCTTATGATACTGAAACTTCATTATCAAATTGATGCGCCTAACACTACCCTGGCTTCCAGGAAAATCTCCATAGAGAAAGATGAATTCATGACACAAGGCTCTTAAAGCGTCTGTATAATGAGATGCTACAAGTGGTTAGGCACCTTAGAAATTAGACCTTCACATTTTGTTTATGCTTCAACCTCCTTAGCAAAGCATTTTTAAGCACTTGAGGATTATGCATCAGAGATAATGGTGTGGATTATTTAATCACACCACTTTATAAAGGGGTATGCAGAAAATCTAACCTTTGCATCAGTGTAGGAATGAAGGGAAGAGACCCCAACCAATAAGAAAATTAAATGATTTGCAATCAGCCATATATCAAGGTGGTGGTGTGACCCATGTGCACCAGACTTCTAATATACTTTTGTGGTGGGAAAAGAGTCTCAAGCATTATTCTACAAAAAAGGCAGCCATGAAATTGGAGCACAGTAAAAGAGATTGACCTCGAAGAGTTTTGGGACCCAATTATCTTCTAAAATACATTTGGGAATCAAAAGTATAGTTGCAATTCATAAAGCTTTACCATAACATGCATGACAACATATAACATTTAAAAGATTTTTTATACTTTACCTTTGGCTCTCCACAACAGTAGTTACAGTTAAAACATATCCAGGATCAAATCCAACAACTACTTTTATTTTTTTTATTTAGACATTGCTACCTTATACAAAATATGCCAACATGTTAGCTCGTTTCCCTGCTTCCCACAACTTCACTAAACGTTTTCAGAATGAGGCTAATTCACATTATAAACTATTTAAGAGTGAATGAACAGTTACTTAAAAACTAGATGCTGCAAAAGGCACAGTGGAGTTGCTATTACCAACATTTTGCACATTCACAGTCTTCAATACAATCTATATTTACCAAGGAGAATGACACAAGCAGCTGAGAAAAAAAAAACATGTTCATCACTACGCAGTGCTTGCCAAACACTTGTCTGAGAAAACTGAGCTCTGGCAAATTAAGCAGCAACCTGCTTTGTCGGGTGCTCTCAAAGCTTACCTAAATTTGGAGGATTTGACCCGCCTAGCATTTTTTTTTTTTTTTTTTAAATGATCATCAAGTGATAGTAATCATTTTATGACTTAAATTGTTCAACTAGTCAAATGTATTTGAGAATAAAGTTCATATTGTACAAGTAGTTCTTGGTCATTCATAATTCAGTAGTCAGGAAAAACGTCTTGTCTAATCACAACCAACAACGCAGCACAGTTATTACTGTGTAAACTTCCCACCTGAAATAGCATCATGAAAAATACCTCTTACAAAAATTATCATGAATTACACCCACAATTTCAGGGTCTGACTGACAGTAACATTATTATGCAAGTCTGACAGCACTCGCAGATAGTTACTTGACCATGCCATCTTGCATAATATTGTGATATAGATCAATTGACTTTCTTCGTTCAGCTGATCTTTCAGAAGTGAGCATGGCAAGTGCCTTGACTGTGCCCAGTACCACTAACATTTCCGAGTTACTGGTCTGTCATGTGATGAAATAAACACCAGTCCCACTAGTAAAACTGATTCTAAATGTTCACGGAACCCCTTTAAATGAGGGCTAAAATACTTTTATCAAGATAAGTTAATGGGCATACTGGTCAACGATAAACAGAGTCTTGAACAGAGTAGTAGTCGTCTGCAGTCTTGCCCTAGAACCTAAAATAATCCTGCTGGACATTATGGGGAGATGGGAGGCCCACGGAGCACCAGGGCCCTCATCGTCATGGGTTACTGAGTGGAAAAAAGGGACATTGCACAACACTGGCAAGACTCACCATCAGCCCCTCCCCCCCGTAGGAATGGGTCAACGGGATGACTATCTGTGCAACTATAGAGAATTTGGTGTATAAAGTCAGAGAGGAAAACAGAAAATATGAAAAGATTTGGGGGCCCTGGACTCGGTTGATGGTTGAGACAAGATGACCCCAAACTTCAGGACTACGCAGAGAGTGAGGCGGCATCCCGCAGGTCGACATGGCAAGAAGACATGCATGTTCAAACTTTTGGTATTTTGCAGATGGGAAGGGAACCGGTACATGTTTGTATACTGCTATCTTATGCATCTCTTATTAAAAATACAATTTAAAAAAAGCGTTAAAAAAAGATAAGTTACTCAGGAAGAACCTTATATATATATATCAACAAACACATCAACAGTCTGAAACCCGTTGCTTCAGAGAGGTTTGTTAAAACTGGTATAGCAAATGACCTGGGATAGAAATAACTATTGTAAATGTACAGCAACTTTTTTTTTCATTGTGGGTGGATCCAGCTCACATCACAAACCAATGTTCCAGCACTGGCAAGATCTCGAGAGATTTCTAATAACAGGCGATATTTTGTGAGATTGGCAGAACAATTCGTCCATCGTTTTGTTTCTCCTGCTATTTGAGGTAGCCACACCCTAACCACCCCGCTTATGTTTGAAACGGTTCCTAGTAGTGGTGAAGATCACAGAGGAAAGAGCACGGAGAATCCTAATTTCTAACGATTTAGACATTTGTGATTGACAGACTAAAACATTTATTAAGAGGTGAGGGCAGTTTCCCTTTGATGCAACAAAGGGATCAGCAATTTGTAAGGAACAGAGTCTCCTCGCCTGAATCGACAAAGTGTAAATGTTGGCATCATCTGACTGCAAGACCTTCTTGTTCCAAATCTCCCTCCCAGCAGTACCCTCCCTAATTCTCTTCCCTTCATCTGGCCAACTAACAGTCAGTGTTGCCAATAGGTAAGCATTTTGAGGGTACTGCCCATAAGGAACTTGGAATCCTGTAAACTACAGTGGTGCCAAGCTGACCCATGTAATATGTGACTCCTTCGATTAGTCAAATCCTTTTTTTGCAGCAACCTCTGGTTTTTAGCACTTTTAGTTTTGATTTTTTCCCCCTTTACAAATGAGGACTCAGAGGGCTCTGCTTGCTACGTGCTGTTTAAGAAAAAGTCAGGAGTAGCACCGGACACTGAGACACTTAACATATATGTGACTAATGCTCCCCGGCCCTACCAACCATTGAAGGCATAACAGTAAAAGGTAGCCTTACATGTATTAAAATACTAATTGTGTTATCAGCAAGCAAGTATTGCCCACATAAAAACACAAAATTAGGGAAATGGCAACTTTAGCCATCACACTTCAAGAATTTCACCTGAAGAAAAAAAAACACAGGAGAGGTCAAAGCTATGGCCCTTACAGCCAACTCTCAAACACTCCAGTCCTGCATAATATCTTCGAGTTCAAAGGGACAACTTGACCGTTAATACAGGTTGGTCAGCAATGCAAGAACCGTTTAAGACCTTCAGTATACAAAACAACAAATCAAGACCTGAAATATAGGTATATGGTGAAATTTTCAGCATTCATCAACGCCAGGTTAGAAAGAAGCACTCTGTGTATGAATGAAGAGTGTGAGGATGCAACAGTAAGTTAAAAGGTAGGAAACACCAGTGATAGCAGGAGTTGATCATGTACAAATAACTGTGAGAAACATGTCCAAATAAATATGCCCTATAGTCCAAAGAGCTGTCTGTGCTTGACAGAAGCATGTTAAACAGCACAATTGACGACAGTAGTATACTTCATATTTCAGCAGAAATATGCCTATAGCATTATTGAAGCTGCTTTACTAACGACTGAATATGGAATGATTCCTTCCTGAAAAGAGGGACACGCCTCTTACAGTCTACGTTTTAGACAGTGTTTTCTACACAGTGGCATGGAGGCAGTGCACAGAGGCATGAAGATAGGAGTTAGTTATTATGAACAGGAGTGCTTTTTGTAAGAAAAAATGAAGTCGCTTCACCTTACATTTGTAAAAAATGAATAAATAAAAAACAAACTTTTAAATAGCAATCTATATGCAAAAAATAATAAAACTCAAATCTTGAGATGAGGTAGTAGTAACTGAATACATAATTTCCCTTGTTGGCATGAACTCTGAACTTTTATCAACATGGCCAAAACAATTTCCAAGAATTACAGTCTAGGGAGTTCCCTCAGTGTTGGAAATAACTACACCAAAACAGTGAAGTATCCTCTAAATGTTTCCCTGGGAAAAAAGGTCTCCCTAAGCTGTAGACTCAAGTCAAAGCCGAACGTCACTGGGAAGAATCATCCTGGAATTTTTTTTTTATCTAAAAAAAGGTAGCATGAAACCAAAGCTCATTATTATTATTATAAGAAAGGTGGCTATTCTTAAACAGGATATCACAATAACTAAGTCAAGTGAGCCAATTGAATTCTGAAAAACCTTCTACTTTTCCTAACCACCTGCTTGATAAACTGTTTAGAAATCCAATCTCCTATGACAGACTCCCAAAACTGGGAAATGGAAAAAGCCTCATAACTGAGTAATAGTGGTACACAAAGCAGGAAATAAGTGTGCTTAATTAGGGAAGGGTCTACCATGTTAAAGCTACGTCCTTTCGAACATGCTTGAGAAGGCATGCCTATTGAGTGGTAGAACAGTTGTCATATGGCTAAGGAGGTGAAGTCATACTTAAATAGAACAACAACCAAAGCTTTATCCTGGTTCTATAGTCACAACTACTCCCCTTTGCTTTAAGATTAGTTTTAAATATACTTACTGCAGGCAAAAGAGACTGCATATTTTGATTGGAGTCTGCTATCGTGGCTAGATAAACCAGATTAGTGTGCAACATCTGTTGATACCTGGTAAAGAAATAAAAATGAGTAAATAAAAACATTAAAAGGGGAAAAAAGGCCAGTCCGAACATTTTGTCAGCTCCGCAATGCAAACCTAAAATGCAATCATTTTTAAAGGACGGCAACCAACTTAATTTTTAAATTATCCCACCTTTCACTGTTTGAGCCGTAGGGCTATCTTTACACACCAAGCAGTTACAATCCAATTGCCAGAAACTCCATGGGTGCTTTATTTATGGGTTTTTTTAAAAATCAACAAGAGTTGCTCATTTTTGATTCACAACCATGCTTTTCAAAGGTGTGGGATTACGTAAAATAAATCTGAACACAAAATGGCAGGCTACTTACCGGTCATACTTGAAAATCGCTGCAAAAAAGTGTGCAACATATCTGATTTTGGTGTACAGTAAAGTTGCCTTTACACTTTGTCCCCGTTCCAGGCCATAGTTCAGTGAAAAAGAACTGATTGCCTCAATGATGCTCTCAGTAAAGAAATTATATAGTGAATAAAATGCTGTAGTGGGAACAGACATTGCCCGAGGCCAAAAAATAAATGCAACGCAGCTGGTCTGTAAATTCTCGACTCTTCGGAGTGTCTTGTGGAGCCAAGTTTTGTCTAAGCAGGAATATTTCCTGGGTCATGCTCATTAACTTTCCAAAATCTTTGGAATAGCTTGACAGTTGAAAGTATTGAAGATGGTTAGGAGTTGTGCAACTGCTTAGAACACAAATAGGTAAAGTCAGAAAGTAATTCTGGTTTCGTAGATGAAAGAACCCATTACAGTGGCCAGTCCTCTATTTGGCTGTAAAAACTCATATCAGTGACTGAGGACGTTTATGCATTCACACACCCCAAGCCACAGACCAAGGCTTAATATCAATGCTCTTGTCATGAGAAAATTAGACTATTCTTTCTAGGACCCATTTAGCACATCTTCAACCTTGACATCAGCTCATTGTGCAACCTGGCAGGTAGGCTATTTGCTAAAAACTAAGCAATCACCAAACCTTCCCAATGTTTCTCTATGAAACGCTCTCATGCTAACCCCCTTCTAGAATCTACTGCTCCACCAACCAAAATATATTCTCTATTCTAAAACTCCTTGGGCCCCATAGAGATTCCAGTCCTTCACCTTCCCATGGTACCATCACTGGAATTTGCACCACCGACAACCTACAATCATGGGGCGGTTCATTAGTGAGATTTCTCACAAACATCTGTACATTCACAAATATGCATGTCCCTCACAGGTGCCCTAAAGCCCTCACTCTTGTGGCTAGATGGAATGAGGTCAGCCCCTTCTCACATATAACCATAATTGTCTATTGCACCAATGAAGTGAAAAAACACAGGACATGAATTTTCCCCTTCATAGGCACAGAAGACAGGCAACTCTATTTTCCAAGAGAGGGCTATGCAAAGGCTGATCTGGTCTACACGGTCCTTTCTTCTCCCTAGGGACGAAAAGAAAAGTTATACACTGCCCCCGGGGTGCTGCATTTACCACATGACATACATTTAAAACTATTTTTTAAAGCAGCTCCAGACAAACTCAGACCTGGGGAATTACAAAAACAATGTTTTACCACTCTTCTCAAACCACAAAAATCGAGGCAGTTTGTGCCAATAAGAATCAACCAGGCCTAAGAAAAGTTCACAGTCTCATCCACATGCATATGGACAATTTTAATGGCGATTTTTTATGGTCTTTTTAAATGAAAATTTCTCTTTTTTTGCTGCTATTGAAATGGACCGACAATAGAGTACTTAAAGTTTTATGTTGTATTATCCGTGTTTGTAAGTGTACTGTTTTGTGTAATTCTTTTTTGATCTAAAGTAATCGAAATAAAGTTTTTGATCTGAACTGAGCATATGGACAATGAGGAGGAATTGGCATCAGGGGATCTGTATCGCTTTTTTTGCTCTGTGTGTCTTAAAGAAACCACATGGCTACAGAAGTAGACCTGTTCAGTTAAAGTACCAGCACCCACAGATGGGTTGTTTCCATGCAGTATTCAGAAGAAACAGATTGGTAATCGGAATAGTGTATTAACCTCACTTCAGAAAAACAAAGAGTGACTGATTAGGTTTTAACAGGACTAGGAGAGTCCTACTCATGCTGAGTAGGAACATCTCTACCAGTCTGGTAACCAGATCTTAAGGTCCCTTAAATCTAATTATTTTAGGCCATAAGTGCCTTCAGTCCTCACATTTAAAATTATTGTAAAGAAGCAGAACGAACACCTTTAAATGAAAAATACTTTTTATGGAGCAAGCCTACTTAAAACAAACATCATCCCACTTGTTTGGAATGCATATAACTTAGTTGCCTACAGAGTCTGAAAACGTAATTATCTTTAGACACAGATAAACTAACCAAACCACCTGAATATGTGTATTTTTAATTGCAATTCATCGTCATTTTCGTAATGCACTCAAGACCCCGGAAGGAAGCCGACTTCTTAGTGCGACAAAAAGGCGTAAATCATTTTGAAAAGGTGCAGAACAAAACTGCTGTAGTCAATTAAAGACACAGATAAGAAGAAATGTTTTTGGCAGCGTGCAAATAAAATCCTAGTGAATTGGAAAAAATATTAAAAGGTAATCCCAAAAAAGAACCTATTAAGTTAAAAGGGGTTTGAAGGTCAGAAAAAAACTGCACAGAATAGTGCCAACAGTATTTCTACTAAGCGCCAGAGTATCCCCTGTGTTGTCCTCCATATTCCCCTTCTACTGTTCCTTCCTTAACCACAAGAGCAAGTGAGTGTGTGTGTCTATATAGCAACATCCAAGAATTTGATGTGCAATCTGTCACAACTGCTCTCCTACCCTAAGATAGGGAAGAGCATAAGTCCAGAGCCAACTGTGTGAGGGCAGATAGAGCTTCCTTTTCATCTATGAACTTGAATCAAACCAGTGCTGGTTACCTCATGGTTGTCTTGAAGTCCAGCATTATCCTGTACTTCACCCTTTGTTTCAGCAGCCAATCCTTGTTTATATCACCAGTCCAACTTCTTGGCAGCATTAACATAGATGTTTACACACACTACAGCTAATAACCATAGAAAGAGCCTTTATGTGATACACAACAGGAAACATCAGAAAATGGTACAACCCAACACTTTTCTACATTGCTCAATACGGCATTACAAGTCGATCACTGCCTCTGAGACAAGGCTTGAACAAGCATTTGTAATGCAATACATCTCGCATTGCTGAAAGTTTGAGCTACTGGAGTTGCACATAATAAGGTTCATTTTTTTAAATATCTTTACTTTTGAAGCAATCGCGACACCCGCGCTTTATCTTAAGATATTTAAAGCTAAAGCGTGGGTGCCGCCATTGTATGAAAAGTAAATAAACTGAAAAAAAAGGCATGCAGCCGCTTCAGCAACCGTAATTAAAAAAAAGAAAAGCGCGGCCGCCAATATTAGTGGTGAGGCCTGCCGAGCTGTTTAATTTTTTTTTTTAAAGCATTGCAGGGAAGAGCGTGTCCTGCCTGCAACAACAGGCAGGAGAATGGCATTTAAGAAAATAGTGCTGAAGGCTATAATTAAAAGGTACCGAGTAGCAACACATGTAACAAGGGGTGTCCTCTTGGGAGGTTAAAAGAAGAGAAAATGCGGTACTAAGAAGGACTACCAAACCTATTGACCAATGAAAAGCCACCATTTACAAAAGGACAGTGACAAGAACCAATTAAAAAGAGAGGCGGGAAGTGGGCGGAGCTTCATGCCCATATCCTGAATACAGCATGTCTCGAAGAGACAGCGCAAGCGTTGCCTAGGCGAGAACTAAAAACGATGGAAAGTGGGGTCTGAGGTGGGGGGGGTCATCTCCCACCCACCTAGGTCAGTGCCCATGCGCATTAAACTATAGCACCACAGTCACCCCTTCATTCCTCCAGGAAGAACAAGTGAGCACTGCTCTGGGGACTCGGACAGGCCAATCTATGACAAAGGGAACACCTTAATTTAAACAGGATGCTGCAAAAGTCTTGTGTGTGTGAAAAATTAGACCACCTTAAGCTGCAAATGAGACAGCCCTCCATTGGTGAGGAAGGAAGGAAGGACTGGGCTGGAAACTGTCTTCATGTGGAAACTCCTGTGGCAAGAGGCATTAAGGCCACTTCTCATCCTTTGTATTAGAGGACAGTTATCACCATGAAAGACATAAGAACAACAAGCATTGGCATAGCCAATAGGTCTCGCCTTTGGGACCTTATAAGTGTTAGCTACTTACAGTATGTTTTTTTTTAAATTTTTCGTGTCGCATGTTACTCTTGTATAGCGTTTCATCTTAAAGAGCTAAGAATAATTGACAGTCAGTAAATAGAAAGCTCATAGACGCGTCAAGCTACGGTTGAGCGTCACACTATGGAACTCAGAGGTTTACTTTACCTGTTCAAGCCACCCCCTTAATTACATAGGCCCGACATTTTATAAACCACCTTCCCCCTGGCCACTTTTTTTTCAGCCGGTAAGTCCGTGCTTGTTAGTTCTGAGGAGTTACTGACACAAACCAAAGTGAAATGATGTACTTGGGGATTCGCATCTTCAGAGGTTCCGGTGTCCCTAGGACACCGGCCAATGCAGTCTGCAGGACTCGGAAATCTACCAGGATTTGGTTTGTGTTTTTTCTGGGAAAACGGGTTCCAAGGTGGTTGTTCAAACATAATGAGAGTACAGTGAGAGGGCAATGGGGGGAGGGGATGTGACTCGAGGAGTCAATTATACTGGCTTCATACTCATAATGCACACCGGACCCCGCTATTGAAATGAAATAATGTGTCACTTATAACGTGGGAGGTTTTGGTAGCATGAAAAAAATTAACAAAAAGGGGAACCGCAAAAGCACGTCTACAGCGAAGGCGGACTGTTTTTTACATAACAAAGGTGGAATAATTTCAGTACTGAATCCTGAACACCAAAGTTTCGATCAAATATGTAAATGAGCTAAGCAGAGTGACACACAATGTGAGCTTCAAATTAAAGCAGCCCTGCCTAATAAGTTAAAACAGGCTGATTTGTCGCGATGAAGGGGTGTTATTGCGATCGTATCTGTAAAATAACAGATCATAAATATAAACCAAGTAAAATATTAAGCCACATGTATATCACACAAACAATTACAACGCGAAACTTAGCTGGGTGCTTTGTTAATTGTGTTTGTCTTTCCCTAATTGCTCTTTAGGTGCGAGTGTATAATTTAGCAGTGTTGTGTCGGTGAATATACTCAGAAGTCTTCTGTGACATGCAGTTAGCCTGCAGCCTGTCCCTGCACACTGGGAAAACTTTTAGATGTCAATGCCATTCATTGTGCAGTCCTTCTGCTATGAAGCGGTTGTCTAGCCTAAGAGGCGTTTGGTTGTGTTTTGCACCCGGTCTACACCCTGACTGTACTCACCCTGGCTATGTAGTGAGTGTGTAGCACGAGCTGCATTCGTTATGTGAATTTGTAGCATATTTGGCAAGCTATGACTGCGCAATCCAGCTTTACCATATAATAATCGCGTAGCCAGGGTAAGAGAGGAAACATATAGGCTTGCTCTTGTACAGTGTGTGTAGTATGTGCATGCATGATGATAACACATATTACGCGCTCCTATGTAAAGCATTTTAGGTGCCATGTAGAGTGAAC
This sequence comes from Calotriton arnoldi, assembly GCA_963921515.1. NCBI lineage: Eukaryota > Metazoa > Chordata > Amphibia > Caudata > Salamandridae > Calotriton > Calotriton arnoldi. The sequence goes on from CAWUFW010002575.1 coordinate 437,753, forward strand.
CAAGCCTATATCAGGTAGTAATTGTGTAACTTTAGGGGGACCGGGTGTCCTGAATTTGTCGGACCACACCTGATTTTCTTACAGCTGTCACTGCAGATTTTGACAAATTTAGCTCATGTCTTGGTTTTTTAGAGAGGATCGACTGCAAACGGAGGGAGGTTGTTTTCTAGGCGCTCAAAGTCAGGACGAGTTTGCAGCTCTTATCAAAACACAACTGAATTAACAGCAATGAGGCTGGGTTTAAAAGTTGCTTTTAATTTTGTTCCTTAGTGCCTTGTTGTCTGTGTTTACGCACACTGCCATTTAAGTCATTTTCTGCCCCATGACTGATGTAAAAGCGTAGTCCTTCTTCTCTGTCACCTAAAATGCCCCCGGTTTTGGTTTTCAAAATCTGGTCGCCCAAAGTAACTTGAGAGGGCAGTTGCTTGTTATAAAGTAGCGACTGAGCAGCTGGGGATGCCAAACATAGTGTGTATGGACGGAGGCTCGAACACCCTGTGATTTTGGGCAAATCACTTTACCCCCCATGCCTAAAATGAATGTGGCAGTCTGTAACGCAACTGGTGCTTGTGTAAAGCACTCCGATACCTTCGGTCGAGTTTGCGCTTATGTAAAACTGCAAAAATAAATGTGTACAGAATCACAATGTGGGTGGCGCTTCATCTCGATAATTCCACTGATGCACACTGGCGGGGGTGCTGACAAAAGCATGAAAGGCAGCAACGGGCAGTAGGTGGTGTAGGTACGGCGAGGGAGCTGAAAGAAAACAAACAATCGCTAAAAGACAAGCGCGGCCACGAAAGTTAAAGCGACGCGCAGCCATGTGCCAACAGTTGTCTATTGCCACTCGTGCACGTTTGGCGTTTATCTTACGGGAGCAGCAGGCGCGATAATTGCTAACAGATGGCGCCGCTGCTCGCTCCCGCAAGGGAAACGTCAAGCGTGCAGGAGTGCCCATAGAGAGCAATGCAAAACGTGCACGCTTTTAGCCAAAATGCTGATCGATTCCAAAAGGTCCCCTCCTATGCAGTGCATGCGCGCTGCGTAGGCGAGACCTAAAACGGATTGTATCCTTATTAGAGGACTGCTATCACTACGGAACAAAGCTTGTTGTAGTCTTATTAGATTTTAAGAGTTTTCTGAAAAGGACGGTGAAACACTTGTCCTTTAACAAAATCTTTTAACTTTTAAGAGCTGAAAAATGTTTTGTTGGATGGGGAGCTCCTACATGAAACCAGAAAGCCAATTGTTCTTACCATTTGCGATAAGGCGGGCTGTCAAAATTGATTATCTGAGACTTAGATTAACAAGGCCAGTCAGACCTGAAAAAATGCGGCAGATTGCACCATTTGTATGCTGTGCAACACTAAATCAAACAAAATCTCAGTTTATCTGTCTCTGCCAGGCTCTAGGTAACAATTTGAGAGCTTGGTACCCTCAGAGAGTGCAGGTATTCCCACTGGGCCTTGATATTTTGGACATTATATGGAGGAATTTCCACTTTGCAAAATGTATCTCATCAATGTCCATAGGTACTATACAAGTACTATTGATAAGATTGGATGCCATAACAAACAATGACGATAGATGAAATACAACTATGGTGAATAACAATAGAAACTGTGGGGCTTATATAGATGGAAATGCTAAAGTACAAAATACACACAGAATAACCCGATATATTGTATTGTATTGTAATTGCATTTATATAGCGCTTACTAACCCAGACGAGGCGTCAAAGCGCTTTTTCGGCGAGTAGCACGCTACTCCAGAGCCCATAAAGGATTAGTGTTTAGTTTAGTGAAATATTAAAGTAATTTGAGTGGTGGATAGGTTAGTCAGTTATTTGGATTCAGAAGGATAGCGGAGGGATAGAAGAGGGAAAAAGGTTTGCATTTATATAGCGCTTGTTATCCCTGATGGGGCGTTGAAGCGATTTTTGGGCGAGTAGCACGCTACTTGAAAACTAGTATAGTGAAATGTGAAAGTAATTTGAGTGGTAGATATGTTAGTCAGTTATTTGGATTGGGTAGGGGAGGGATAGAAGAGGGAAAAAGGATTAATATCATGCTGGCTACCCCTGATGAGGTGTTGAAGCGCTTTTTCGGCAAGTAGCATGCTACTCTTGAACCCAGTAAGGACTAGAGGTGAATTAGTATAGTGAAATATGAAATTTGAGAAGTGGACATGTTAATCTGTTATTTCGATTGAAAAGGATAGTGGAGGGATAGAAGAGTGAAGGTTTTAGACTTTTTAGGTCTCGGCCTGCACCAGCGCTTGCGCTGGTCTGGCCGAGAGTTTTAGTAAGCGGGTTTTGGAAGTGCAAACACTGGCTTTCGGCTGGCGACCAGCTTGAGTTCACGATGGCGTGCACGCGCAGCTGGCATCTGGGTTTCCTATCTCTCCCTCATTTCCTCGTCATGGCTCATTAACTCGCTGGACTCTGATGTTTCAATCGCAGCAGCAGCTCACATTACCAACTGAGGGCCCTGGACTACAGTCACATGAAAAACAACAGCGATTAGCATTGAAATGCAAGCTTTTTTTTGTTTAGTTAGAAATATTGCTTCGGTGGGTTGATTTCACCTTATATCGCTATTTGTTTTATATTGGGAGTCACAGACTAATTACCAGTATTTTTGTCTCTCACTGTTTTTTTTTTATATTTATTCGCGCAAAGCACAAAGCTATATTTAAGGTTACTTTTTCCGCGTCACTTCTTCACTCCATTTAAACTCCACACCCCCACTCTTATTGTCTCTCTCCTTCTCTCTCTCTCCCCTCTCTAATTCTCTCTCTACTTAATTAACTCTCCCTCTCTATCTTTTTTAGCCTTTCATTCTCTCTCACCCCTTTATCTGTTTCTCTTTCAAACTCCTTCATTCACTCTCTCTCCCCTTCTTTCTCTCTCTCTATCCCGCTCCACTCTTTATTCTATGTACACCCTTTCTCTCTCTCTCTCACCACCCTCTCTAATTGGGCATTATATATTCACTCTATCTCTCACTCAGCAACACCACAGCATCACTCAGCGCAACCACAGCATCAATCAGAGCCAGCACAGCATCAATCAGAGCCAGCACAGCATCACTCAGCACCAACACAACATCTCTCAACGCCATCACAGCATCTCTCAACGCCATCACAGCATCACTCAACGCCATCACAGCATCACTCAGTGCAACCACAGCATCACTCAGTGCAACCACAGCATCACTCAGTGCAACCACAGCATCACTCAGTGCAACCACAGCATCACTCAGTGCAACCACAGCATCACTCAGTGCAACCACAGCATCACTCAGTGCAACCACAGCATCACTCAGCACAACCACAGCATTACTCAGCACAACCACAGCATCACTTAGCGCCACAACAGCATCACTCAGCGCCACCACAACATCACTCCGCGCCACCACAGCATCACTCAGCACCCCACAGCATCACTCAGCACCACCATAGCTTTACTCAGCGACACCACATCATCACTCAGGGCCAACACTGCATCACTCAGCACCACCACAGGATGACTCAGCACCACCACAGCATCGCTCAGCGCCACCACAGCATCGCTCACCGCCACCACAGCATCGCTCAGCGCCACCACAGCATCGCTCAGCGCCACCACAGCATCGCTCAGCGCCGCCTCAGCATCGCTCAGCGCCGCCACAGCATCGCTCAGTGCCGCCACAGCATCGCTCAGCGCCGCCACTGCATCGCTCAGCACCGCCACTGCATCACTCAGCACCGCCACAGCATCACTCAGCGCCGCCACAGCATCACTCAGCGCCGCCACAGCATCACTCAGCGCCAAGACAATATCACTCAGCACCACCACAGCATCACTCAGCGCCAAGACAATATCACTCAGCACCACCACAGCATCACTCAGCACCACAGCAGTATCACTCAGCAACACCTGAGTATCATTCAGCATCACCTCAGCATCGTCTCCGCAACAGTCACCACCACCACCACTACCACCTCAGCACCACCTCAGCACCACCTCAGCCTGCTCTCGGAATCTGGCATCTGTTGATTCTCCCCTAGCGTCTGGCCGCTGCTAGTGTTATAATACAGGTACTAGTTCCCAACCTTCACCCTCCGATTGTTTATGCCCCCTCAAAAAAAAAAGCTTTAACAAACAACCATTGCCAGCATTGCAAGAACAAAAGAAAACTGAGGAAATTTTTTATTGTAAATACTTTTTTAATATGGTCGTTCAGTTTTACATAATGCCTTCTTGGTCATATATAAAGTAACAAAAATGCTTCTGACACTTTTTTATTATAACTTTTCAGCATGCCGCACAGCAGCCACACTTCTCTACAGCACAGCTTGAAGACATTGGCAAAGTCAATAGCTCTGGCTAAACACTTATAAGGCCCCAAAGGCGAGACCTATTGGCTATGCCAATGCTTGTTTTTGTTTGTTTTGGAGGTCATAGCAGTAGGAGGAGGCTTGGGATGAGTAAAAAAGGGATGTGGAGGGAAAGAGTCAGAGGGAAGAGTTTAGAAAGGCTTGTTTTGGGGGATCAATATAGTAAAAGAGGTGTCAGGTGGTGCAAGGAGGGGTAGAGTAGGGGAGAGTCTAGAAAGGGCTATTTTGGGGATCATAGTAGTGGTTTGGGATGAAAGAGAGTGGATGTAGAGGATGTATTGATAGAGGTATAGGGTGAGAAATAGGGTAGTGCTTTGGAAAGAGTAGTAGAAAGAGGTTTGAGATGAGTCACAGTTGAGGTAGAAGATATATTGAGAGAGGTATAGGGTGAGAAATAGGGTAGTGCATTGGATATGCTGAATTAGAATAAAGTAATAAATATATAGATCCATAAGTACATGAAAAGTATATAGATGCATAAAGGAAGTAAGTAAATGTAGATTAAAGAGATTGATAGAGGTATAGGATGAGAAATAGGGTAGTGCATTGAATATGCTTTTTTAGGAGAAAAGTAATAAATATATAGATCCAAGTACGAGAAAGGTATGTAGATGCATAAAGGAAGTATGTATATGTAGATTAAAGATGCATTAGATAAACCCTGGTTTTCAAGTGTTCTACCTAAAAAAAATTTTTTAAAACAATTATTCTACATGTTTATACAAAGCAAAACACATATAGTTACATATCTATAGTATAAATAAATGCTTATATACAGAGGGATATGCTGTATATTTCTGTTTGCGTATGGTGCTTATGTGGGAAAGAGCCATTTCTTGAGAAGTTTTCTGAAGATACGGTGGTTGTCCGTGGATCTTATGTTGGGGGGGGGAGGGGTAAAGAGTTCCATAGTTTGGCTGCTTAAACAGAGAAGGATGTGCCACACCCATGGTTTTTTCCTTGTATCTTGAGATTTTGAGGCGAGGTGCCACTCTAGAGCGGAGGTTCCTTTGTTGAATGTGTTTGGTGATTATATTCCTGATGAAAAGTGGTCCCATTCCATGTATCGCTTTGTGGGCGATACAAAGCAGCTTGAACGTGGATCTTCAGGCAACCGGTAACCAATGCAGGGCTTTGAAGGCAGGGGAGATGTGGTCTCGTGATTTGATATGCCAGAGTAGTCTGGCAGCCGATGCTGCAGTTCACAGGAGTTCACAGGAGAAGAGACCGTAGGGGAGTGCTCATGGGGGCTAGACATTAGTATTTGATTTAGTGGTTTATTCTGATGAAAAGCGAAAGTTCGTGATGCACCATGGGATTCAGGCAAAGCCAGTCCACGCCCTGGAAACCTGTATAGTGCTGCATTGCTTTGATATGAATTCTGTGGTTTAAAAATGCAATAAAGACAACCTCTGGAAAATTGTGTCCTGAATATATATACACAAAGCACAGTTGTATGAGAGAATATGGATGCACATCGATATTTACCCAACATGCAAAAACATCTGCTTGCACACAACAATCCATACAAAGCATCTAGTTCTCTCTTGCAACATCATGTATACATTATTTGTGTACAAAATATAGAATTACTGAAAAATGCCCTCTGAGGGTATAGAGTGATGTATATTTCACTGGTTTGGAAATCTGGAATAATAAGGATAATGTGTACATATCATTAAACTAGACCAGACAGGCGGTTAGCAGATGCTGGAATATGCTTCAAATACAGCCAATGAAAGAAACATTACTAATCATCATTAACACCCTCAAATGTAATAATATTGAAATATAAGAACCCGAATCCTCAGTAGTTTGATTGTCAATATGCTCTATAAACTGTGCTCAATTAAGGTGGCGGAGCCAATATGTATGTTGGAGTAGGTCCTTTATGCAGCTTGTGAAGCACTTTGCCCTTTAAAGGATGGAATCTGGGAACTAACAACCAACTTGACAAAGGCCTCCTGGCTTTGCTTGTGCAGCACGGGTGAATATTTCCTTTGGATCAGCAATCTCCAAGCGTGCTATTTTCTTTATTGACTGGACGAAAAAACATACTATTACTATGTCACAGAAATATATTCTCTGAAGTCATTGGCTTTCAGTAAAACCAAAAAATAGGAGTTTGAGAAAGTGGATATGGAACACTTGGGATTTAAGCAGACATCATCAGGTTTTCTCTGGTGCATTTTGCAATCCTCCACTCAAATTGGAAGAAGGCTGGGGTGGGTTTTTCCATGCATGCAAGAGCGTTATAATAAGTCAAAAGAAAGCCTATCTCGCTTCCCCCCCTTTTTAGTAAATCATTTTGAAGCCCAGAGGGATGAGGTTATTACACATTACTATCCATCATCAGACCATGTTTCAGGATACCTTAGTATATGACAATGTTTGTCAGCAATAAAGTTGCAACTGTCAATAGTATGTTTCGCAACCATGGGCGGGTACTTACAAACCCTAGCCAGATATCTTGATTGGTCTCACTTATATGCCTCTGTTCTGCTAAGGATAATGATTGGACAGAGCTGTGTTGTTTTGATAGAAGGCCTTAAGGCCTGCTGTTTGTGCAACTTCGATGAGTGTGGTACAGGAAGAATAGCAGGGGTGCTACTATGTGTGTTGGAGCGAGGTTCATAAGGTACTGACCGGTTTATCTAGTGCTTTTGTCAGAGGACATAGGTGCAGTTTGGGTAGGAGGGTGATGGGTGCGAGTTTGTTTTGAGACAATGAGACTCTTTATATTTGGGTTGTTTGGGTTTATGGTTGGGACAGGGATGGAGTTCAGTGGCATTGTGTAGGTGGGATGGCATTTCAGATGAAAAGGTCTGTCTGGAATTATATGCGCTTGTATGACAGCTATCTGCATTTGACAAGTTTAGAGGGTTTGAGGTCTTGGTGGAAGTCTTGTGGTTTTTAGGTCTCGCCTGAGCCAGCGCACGCGCTGCTCTGCAAGACATTTAGAAAGCGGGTTTTCAAAGTGCTACCACAGGCATTTTGGTGGCCTCAAGCTTGCGTGCACGTAAGCGTGCAGCCGCCATCTGTCTTTCCTCCTGTCACGGGTCATGACGTGGATCGCGATGCACTTTCGCGGCGCGCGCGCGCAAGTCTTTACTTCCCGAGGCCGTTAACAAAAGGCATGCAGGATGAAAAGACGTGTTTTTCAAAGGTTTTCTGTAATATTGTAGTTTTGACCTCATTTTGTGGACTTCATCTTGAAGACATCTATTTTTTAACCTTTTATGAAAAAGGTAAGTGTACACACTTGTTAACTTAACCAGGACTTCCACAAAGGTGCGGTAAGTGATGACGGACTGTGTTGAACCAATAACATTACATGTACTGTATGAACAGTCATGACACCAACATCCTATGTTAACAAGCATTGAAAATGCAAAAGGTCTCGCCTTGCATTAAGTTAAAGCCATTTGCTTTGCTATACAATACCATTAGCAAAGCAAATGGCTTTAACTTAATCAAAGGCGAGACCTATTGCATTTTCAATGCTTGTATTTTCATATTTACATTCCAGATTTAGTCATTACAAAACACGCCATATTGTATGTGAAGTTGTGGGGGTTGTGTCATCTGCTTCAAAAGTTCAGCAAAGCCATTAGGTTTCTCGTTTTGTTAAGGGAAATGTTTGATCGTACTTTGGAGAGGTTGTGTGTCTTCCTACCGCCTCTTTTCCATGCCTCTCCTTTATCCTCCTTCCTCTCATATCGTCTCTTTCTCTCACAGTGTCTCTCTCTCCGCCTGTGTTTCTTCCGTCTCTCTGACCCTCCAGCTCCCCCACCCCTTTCTTCCTCCCGGTCAGCCTCCGCCCCCCTCCCCCCATCTTTATCTCTCCTGGCTTTCTGTTCTCATTCCTCCAACCTTGTGCCCCTGTCTCCCACACTCCACTCTATCTTTCTGCCTCTCCTGTGCTTGCCCCCCCCATTCTGTTTCCCTCTCGCCCTCCTGCCGGTCTTCCCTCTCTACCTTCCTCTAACCGACTCTCTCACCCTTTTGGTGAGCTTCCTCCCTTTCTCTGTCTTTTCTGTTTTTCCCTCACTCGCTCACCCTTATTGCCTTTGGTTCTCCAATCCTCTCCCTCTCGTCACTAATTTCTGTCCCTCCCCTCCTTTCTGTCTCACTTTTCTCTGTTTCTTTTTTCCTTTTCTCATCTCCTTTCTTCTTTCTCTTTTTCCTTTCTTTAAGAGCATTTAAGTTACTATTAGGCTGTAGCTCTGTGGGGCTTGTTTGTGTTTACTCCCGAGCCGCGTCATTCGATGTAAACCCCAGCCAAGGCACAGTTGTGCGCAGTGAAAGAATAGCCCCACGCCCCTCTCCTCCCCGATCCATTAAGCAGCCCTGCCCCTCCCTTTGTTGGCCTTGCTGTGCTTGAGCACTACCTTTGTTGGCCTCGGTTGCTTGAGCACTACTCACATCTCGATGGGCTTCATTTAGAGTTTGCAGGGAACTAGACATCCTCCCAGTTCAGGAGGGCAGTCTTAATTCGGAGTACAATGATCGGCTGAGTTTTCCGGCTATCCATGTGGGGGAGGAAATTCTTCCGGGTGCTCCTACTCCGCATTTAGATTTTCTTTCAGAAACGAAAGGATTTTCAGACCCCTCCAAACTATAGATGAGTCCTTGGGAATTGTTTTCAGTGCACGGAGAAGTTCGTTTTGTAACATTTATCTGTTATGCAAGCAGACATCTTATTATTGCATCTCCTTTCCGATGTTGTTGCTGTGTATTTAACCCGGGCCTTGTTGCTGTTGACTAATGCTCTTTTAAATGTGTTTCTACAGATGATTACTTGCCTGATTACTGTGTATTTTCATTTTGTGTACATTTAATGTATAATAATTTGAATTCACTGCGCTATAAACTACTTGGAATGCTTGTTATGTGCTGGGTTTTGCTTTTATCCGTCCTCAGTTTTTCTTATTGTTAGTCTTGATGTGTTATTGTGCTTTTCTGTACATAGAGACTATTGTTACCTTTGGATTGTGCTGGGTTCCGTGGATTCTGTGGTCATCAGTTAGTGTAGTTGGATTTTTGAAGGCCGATGCTGATGGGGCTCTTTCGCTGTTCACCGTTGGCCTACCCTGCTTCTCATCTGCTGCTGGTTCTCTTGACCTCATTACAATGCTACTAGTACTGATGTCATGTTTCTTAGCTATTCGCACATGGCAAATCCTTCTTCTTGTAGAACTAGTTTAATGCTCAGATGGTTAATTTATTGCATTAAACGTTTAGTAAAATTGACCACATTAACTTGCACACTCATCTGAGAGAGCACTGTGGGGATAAAGGCTAGGCAAAAGTGATAGACACAGCTCTTCATCACTGTAGTTTGTACTTTATGTTGCCGAGGAGTGACCACTCAGCACCTCTTTACTTTTCAGATAATAACACTGGCAGGTAGTTTTAATATGGGAATTGGAGAGCACCTACACTTTGGGTTACTTTTAGAAGTAGGTTACATTTCACTACTTCAATCAATCAAATGCACTCAGTCAATGATGTGGCTACAAATGTACATGGCGCTAGTGCACAAAAAGGTACCGTTGTGGGGCTTGTTTGTGTTTACTCCCGAGCCGCGTCATTCGACGTAAACCCCAGCCAAGGCACAGTTGTGCGCAGTGAAAGAATAGCCCCCCCCATCTCCTCCCCGATCCATTAAGCAGCCCTGCCCCTCCCTTTGTTGGCCTCGCTGTGCTTTCACTTCTGCTCTTTTCTTTTAGAGCTGCTGCCCTGGGGCAGTGACACAGATGTCCCTCGGAGACAGAGGCGTGGTTTCATCTTCAGAGCCTACTACTCTCTACTACTACTCACTCTCTACTACTCTCTACTACTTACTCTCTACTACTCTCTCTCTACTACTCACTCTACTCACTCTCTACTCTCTTCTACTCACTCTACTACTCTCTACTCATCACTCTCTACTACTCTCTACTACTCTCTACTACTCCTCACTCTTCTACTCTCTACTCACTCTCTACTACTCACTCTACACTACTCTCTCTACTACTCTCTCTACTACTCTCTCTACTACTCTCTCTACTACTCTCTCTACTCCTCTACTACTTACTCTACTACTCTCTCTACTACTCACTCTATACTACTCTCTACTACTCACTCTACTCTCTACTACTTACTCTCTACTACTCTCTCTCTACTACTCACTCTCTACTACTCACTCTCTACTACTTACTCTCTACTACTTACTCTCTACTACTTACTCTCTCTACTACTCTCTACTCACTCTACTACTCTCTACTCACTCTATACTACTCTCTACTACTCACTCTACTCTCTACTCCTCACTCTCTACTCCTCACTCTCTACTCCTCACTCTCTACTCCTCACTCTCTACTCCTCACTCTCTACTCCTCACTCTCTACTCCTCACTCTCTACTCCTCACTCTCTACTCCTCTCTCTACTACTCACTCTCTACTACTCACTCTCTACTCTCTAACTCTCTACCTCTCTACCTCTCATTCGTCCATCTTGCTTCATTCATTCTTTCCATCCTTTCTGCGTTTCCACACATCCACCTATCATTCTGCCTTTTCCATCTATCCCTCCTCTTCATCTTTCTATCCACCCTACATTCTCTCCATCCTTTTATTACTTTTATTTCTTTTCATTTCATCCATATATCTAACCAGCCATCATCTTATCTTCCTTCCATCCGTCACTCTCTTTTCTATCCATCTAGTCATCTTTTCACTAGCCATCCATCATGCGTCCTTCTCCCCAATATCAAAGTGAAAGGAGCCATAAACAACAACTTAAATGTTTCATGTTATATTGAACTGCCGAGTGACAACCACCTCTTGCTCGAGCTGTTAAAGTTGGGTGTTAGGGACATACCCATTACCTTTTTTGCTGATTGACGAGACGTATTTAGGTAAATGAAATCAGTGCTGTGTTGCCTTTCCCTCAGTCTGTACCTAAGACACTCCTCGTCACCCCTCCCCCAGAACAAGCTTCTTTCACATCGGCTGACGTTCAGAGATACACACAGGATTACACAATGCAAGCATAGGCCACACCACGTCCTCCAGTTGGAATCTTTTGAGAAGCCTTTGCATCAACAGCAACAAGAACATCTTAAACAAGCATTGGCATAGCCAATAGGTCTCGCCTTTGGGACCTTATAAGTGTTTAGCCATGCAACAGTTGATGTTGTTGCACCAAGGATATTGTGCTGCATAACTAAATACTTATAAGGTCCCAAAAGCGAGACCTATTGGCTATGCCAATGCTTGTTTAAGATGATGCTTGAATGACTGTGCACCAGCGAATTTTCACTGAATTAGATGTCGCTACAAAATGTGAATTGGTTTGTCTGCAGATATTATAAGTTGCTTTTGTTTGTAGGAGCGGTGCAGGGTCTATGTTAACCGTTTGTCGATTAGGAGGTCTATTGTATTTATATGCAACCAACCAGTTGACAAATTCTTCAAAATAGCCAAGATATTTGTCAATAGCCTGACCGTAACAATTATGTTGTTGTAGACACAGACTGGTCATTTACTGTGTATGGCCTTGGTTATTTTGTTCATCCGATAGACTTCTGACATTTCCTGTTGAAGGTGAATTTAGACAGGAATATCAGCCAGCCTGCTTGTAGGTCTAAAGAATAGGCGCTAAACTTTCCTGATTCCAAACAATGCTTATAGAAAGGTCTGGGATGAGGATCTGCACATTTTCTTTTAGCATAGAAATGTTTAATGGCTTTTCCCATTTTTGAGACGTTGGAGCTAGTATAATAATTGTAAAACTCTTTGGGCTCTCAGCATGGGTGGTGCTTACAGCGATCATTCTGAAATGATGGTCTTGAATTTTGACTATTTGAGAGCAAAAAGAGAATGTGTTTGTTTCTACGCAAGGTATTTCAGAGCCATTGAAGACAGTCAATTGTCCACAAAGCAGTCAAGTGACAGCTGAAGGTTATGCAACTCACAGGGCCCCCGTTGTCCCCACCAGTCATTCATATATACCAGCCATATACATAAAACCAACACAATCAAGGTGCCAAAGACATTGAATCTGGACAGAGGAAACTACTATTGGTTCTCGATTATAGAAGCCAGTTCCTCCTTTTGAAGTATGTCACTTTTTAGATCTGTTTTACAAGCTACTTAAATGCCTTCCTGAGTAGCAAGAGTTGCCTGCAGGGAAAAAAAAGAAGATTACTAAACCTGAAGGACTTTGATCCTTCAGATATCACTGGCAGGGACACCAAAGAGTATACTAACTCCGAATGGGGAGGAGCCAGACAAGAATCCTAGACAAGAAGCCTCCATAACTAAGGCCAAGAGAGACTGCAAGTAAAAATGAGCTAGAAACAGAGGCCACAAAACCTCCCCTCTGCCCACCCATGTCCAGCCAGGACAAGGAGACCAGAAGAGCATACCTATGTTTGACCTAAAGCATCTAAAACCTCTCTGATTTCCACAGCGGTGCCTATTTCAATAATGGCGAGGTATGTTAAAGCTTTGACAGAAAGATAACCCGTAGAGACTGCTCCTAGAGTCTACTTGGTCTCGCATCTGGATAGATGTGGTTTGTGAGTTCACCCTTTACTTGTGAGCATAGGTGGTCCAGATGATGGTCTGCACAGACAACATGAAGTTCATGTCACAAGAACAGCTATTTCATGTGCAGCCTGCCACCATTTTGCTTAACAGCAAGGATGTTGTGATGAAAAGAGTTAAATTAGTACCACAGGCCCTGCCCAAAAAAGCCCTCGATTTTCTCTGTTGACCATGGGTGTGGTGTTGGGGGCTCTCAGCCTCCGAATGACAAAGGTGCAGGCAAAAAAGAAAGGTGGTGCTCATGCTGCTAACAGCTCACAGTTACCCACGTAATTAGCCACAGCCAGATGGCTTCCTGGCATTATCAAACCAGAGATATCCCCCCTCCCCAATCTCTTTCACTAGACAGCCCTTGGGTCAACAAAAGCTTATGCACGTGTGGAGATGAGCTGAGAGAAAAGGAAGTCTGGAATGGCAAACCAATTGTGGCAGGGCCTCAAATTTGTTCACAGAATCAACCACCAGTAGCTCCAGTGTGGCACAAGTTGCAAAGCCATTATGATAGTGATGACTGTGTGGAGGGGGATTGGAAAGTTAGTAAAATGGAGTTCAATATCCTGCAAAAGGATGTCAGATGTGAAAGACTTGGACAGAAGTACATGTGAGAATCTATACTCTGAATTTTGTAACTTGTGCAAAGTTTAGGCAGAATGGGCTCCTGACTGGCTATGGACAGTCGCATGATATAATTAATTATAATAACCCTGTTGTACATAAGTTGTAACACATGGTTAAAAAGACGAGACCTATTGGCATTGCCAATGCTTCTTTTCTTAGCATTATAAGTAATTCTGTACCACCTTGTAAACATGATAGATTACTGACATAACTAGGTCCATTCTAAAGTCTGTTGCATATAGTATTATTAAATGAATCTACAAACTGCAGATTCTGACTTAACTTACTGAGAACATTCAGAGGTCTTTCCTTTGTTCTGATAATCCATTATACATTGTATAAGATGGTTATTTTCATCCAGCATCTACAAAAGAAAAAAAGCTGCATGTTATAAACATTTAATGAACAACAATATGAACACCAAAAACGATGAATATGCCCCAACTTTCAATCACAACACCAACACTCACTATCTGGAATTAACTCAGTCTTTCTTCCTGCAGAGTTTCTTCCTGTTAAGGACCATGGCCTTGGACGGTTAAGATTAGTCATTACCTCAAGGACTTTTCTTGCAAACTAGGTCCTAGTTTTAGGTGAAGGGAACAGAAGCCTAAAAGTGCTGCCGCATTGGGAAGCTAAATGAAATGAAGCGTTGAAGCTAAATGAAAAATACCAAAATATCTGTTTGTATGGTTCCAAACTATACATGAAGGTATGAAATAGATTATATAGTAAAGCTATCTGAAAGTAAAAACAATTCCATAAAAAATTAAAGAGAATGATAACTCGCCTTAGGTAGAAACCTGAAAAACGCATTTTAAAATGACACAACATTTAAAGAAAAACACAGTACATAGACAAACTTGTTAATGTAGATCTTAAATATGCTTTAAACAGCTTGCTACCAAATGGTTTGAATAAAAAGTGCAATGACGTGATCAAAATGCTTGAAAGGCCGACCTAGGCTTAACCTGGTCTTTTAGAAGAAAGACTGCTTGAACTCTACACTGTTTCAGTTAACATAGAAAGGACTACTGTCTTTTTTTGTAAAATAATGTAGACGCTTCTGCATGTAACTCTGAACTTAACCTCTTTGTTTCGCTTACATTCCTTACTGATATCGTGTACAAAATGTTTTCTTTAGGCATATTTTGTTTTGATTAAAAGCTGGTAAATGTTATCGCTCACACAGAAAACCATTCATAATTTGACCTAAGCTTTGTTTTACTAGCTGAGGAAAGCAGAAAAACACACGTAGTACAAAATGCATTGCTCTCGCCATAACCTTTTCTTTTAACATTTTGTGTTTCAAATGAATGAATTTCCTACTTATTTTTTTTTCTGCGGCTGATTTAATGCTTTCACAACAAATTATTGTTTAGTTGAAATACATTTTGCTTCATTAGGTTAGGAAATGTAGTGAAATCACTGAAAACGAAGACTCAAACTCAATGTGCCATGTGAAGTTACAAATGTGGAGATAAAGCCCGCATGGACGACTGAAGACGTGTCAGAACTAGGACACGTATCTTGCAAAAATAATTTATACTGTCTTATAAAGTGTGTGTTCCTAGTAGAGTAGAGGAGACAGGAGTACCCTAGTGTCACTCTCAGACTCATACTTTATGCTTTCTTTACCTCTTACTCATTTGCATTTGCCAATGCATATTTACCCTATGCTGATTTAAGATTCTACTGAATCTTTTGAACGTCCCTTTATGGGAAGTTCTGCAATTATTGATTATTGATTTTGAGCTTCATGCTTTATTCTCACGCTTGCTTCTCCCTTTTGAACTCTTCATGGCTTCTGACTGACAGCATTTTGGCCCCATTCTTTGAATAGGTATTGTTTTCTTTATGGAACGCGCTGAACGCATTATTTGAATATGATCTGCTCTAACCACATTTTTTATTATCAATTCCATAATCTAATTGATATTTGACTAATGAATCTAAATTTACTAAACTTTTAATTTGAAAATAAAACCCTTCAAAACTATTTACAACTCTCATTATTGACAATAATTTGGAATGTATTTAAGATGCGTTTGTGATGATGAAATTGCTCTTTTGATCAAAATACGGAGCAAAGATCCATCACCTGAGAGGAGAAATTGGCGCAGAACAGGTCCTAATCCTGCGATGGTAATTGAAAGATTGCACCATATTTATTAAAATTTGACCCAACTCCGCGCTAACAGCTTTAAACGATAACTGTTTATTATTGAGCAGTACTTTCACCAAAGTTGCCTCCTGAAGCTAAACTAAAGCCGGTGTTTATAGTTTATTAAATTAACCCCTTCCATGCTCATGACGAGCTGGACTCGTCGTGGCACACAGTGGTCGTAGTGCTCATGACGAGTCCAGCTCGTCATGGGACTCAGCACAGGAAATCCCTCTGGTGCGGGCACCAGAGGGATTCCCTTTCTCCCTTAGCCTCGGGAGCTGGGGAAGAGCTTCCCCAGCTCCCGAGGCCCCCTGGTTTCCCTGAAATGACGATCGGCGCGCACATCGCGCTGATGTCATTTCAGTGAAACTGAAATGAGCCAAGAGGCTCATTTCAGTTTCAGCTTCTACGTGCTCAGGGGGCTATCTCAGCCCCCTGAGCACGTAGAAACTCAGGAGAGGTATCGTTGGAAAGGGGAGAATCTCCCTTTCCAATGGTACCTCTCCTAGTGGATCCCTGCTTGGGGATCGCCCCAGGAGGGCGATCCCCAAGCAGGGATCCACCCACTAGGCACCAGGGAGGGGGGAGCGGCCCCTTGGGCACGGGCCTTTGCTCCCCCCATAAAAAGTTTGGCATAATTAGTCTTTCTGCCCCCCCGGGGGGTAGATGGGTGCAGTAGCCCCCAATCTGCCCCCTCGGGGGGGTAGAAAGCCCACTAGACACCAGGGATTTTTTATCGGATATTTATGAGGGGTGGGGGCTGCCCAAAACGGGCATGCCACTGCCCCCACCCCACCCCCTCGGCAACAAAATTAGTCTTTCTGCCCCCCCTGGGGGGCAGATGGGGCAGTAGCCCCCAATCTGCCCCCCCAGGAGGGCAGAAAGCCCACTAGATACCAGGGATTTTTTTTAAAATTATAGTTAGGGGTGGGGGCTGCCCAATATGGGCATGCCAATGCCCCCGCCCCCCCCCCGCCGCAAAGGTACAGTCTTTCTGCCCCTCCTGGGAGGCAGATGGGGGCAGTAGCCCCCAATCTGCCCCCCCGGGGGAACAGAAAGCCTGCTAGATACCAGGGATTTTTTTTTTTATTATAATTTGGGGTAGGGGCTGCCCAATATGGGCATGCCAATGCCCCCACCCCCCGACGCAACGGAACAGTCTTTCTGCCCCTCCTGGGGGGCAGATGGGGGCAGAAGCCCCCAATTCTGCCCCCCCTGGGGGGCAGAAAGCCCACTAGACACCAGGGTTTTTTTTCCCCCTCGATAAATTTAGGGGTGGGGTTGCCCAAGATGGGCATGCCAATGCCCCCACCCCTCTCCCCACGAAATTCCAGTCTTTTCTGCCTCCCCGGGGGCAAATGGTGGCAGTGGCCACCAATCTGCCTCCCGGGGTTCAGAAACACCCTAGATGCCAGGGATTATTTGTTTTATAGGCCCGGGTGGGGGCTGCCCAGAATGGGCATGCAAATGCCCCCACCCTACCCCCCAAAGAAAAGAAAAACTTTCTGCCCCCCCAGGAGGCAGATGGGGGCAATAGCCCCTGATCTGCCCCCCCCCCCGGGGAGGGGGCAGAAAGCCCAGTAAGCGCCAGGGATTTTTTTTTTTTATATAGGTAGGGGTGGAGGCTGCCCAGAATGGGCATGTCAATGCCCCCACCCCAAAAAAAATGCTACAGTCTTTCTGCCCACCCCTGGGAGGCAGATGGGGCAATAGCACCTTATCTGCACCCCCCGGGGGGGCAGAAAGCCCACCAGCCACCAGGGATTTTTTTTTTTTTTCTTTACAAAGTTCGGGGTGGGGGCTGCCAAGAATGGACATGCCAATGCCCCCACCCACCCCAAAAAAGATGCCACTGTCTTTCTGCCCCTCCCAGGAGGCAGATGGGGGCAGTAGCCCCTGATCTGCCCCCGGGGGGGCAGAAAGCCCACTATGTGCAGCGATTATGCTGGCTTTTTTATACGCAGGGGTGGGGGCTGACCAGAATGGGCATCTCAATGCCCCCGACCCCCCAAAAGAATAGCCACAGTCTTTCTGCCCCCCTCAGGGGCATATCGGGGCAATAGCCCCTGATTTCCCCCCTCCCCAGGGCGGCAGAAAGCCCACTAGGCACCGACTTTTTTTCGGAATGTGCCTACCTGTTGAATTTGGTTCCTAGCTCTGCCGGCACCTAGGGAAACCTAGCAAACCTATAGATTTTTTTAAACTAGACACCCAGGGGAATCCAGGATGGGCTGACTTGACTGGCTCTCACCAGGTTCTGTTACCCAGAATCCCTTGCAAACCTAAAAATTTGTCCCAAAAAACACATTTTCCTCACATTTCTGTGGTGGAAAGTTCTGGAATCTGCGTGGATCCACAAAATTCCACCCACCCCGCGTTCCCCAAAGTCTTCCGAGAAAAATGGTACCTCACTTGTGTGGGTAGGGCTAGTGGCCGCGACAGGAAACGGCCCAAAACGCAGCATGTACACACCACATTTTCACAGTGAAAACGGACCCTTTTTTTGCAAAGTGCCTAGCTGTAGATTTTGAACCCTAACTCTGCCGGCACCTAGGGAAACCTAGCAAACCTATACATTTTTAAAAACTAGATACCCAGGGGAATCCAGGATGGGGTGACTTGACTGGCTCTCACCAGGTTCTGTTACCCAGAATCCCATGCAAACTGAAACATTTGTAAAAAAAACACATTTTCCTCACATTTCTGTGGTGGAAAGTTCTGGAATCTGCGTGGATCCACAAATTTCCACCCATCCCGCGTTCCCCAAAGTCTTCCGAGAAAATGGCACCTCACATGTGTGGGTAGGCCTAGTGCCCGCGACAGAAAACGGCCCAAACGCAACGTGGACACACCACATTTTCACACTGAAAACGGACCCTTTTTTGCAAAGTGCCTAGCTGTAGATTTTGAACCCTAACACTGCCAGCACCTAGGGAAACCTAGCAAACCTATACATTTTTGAAAACTAGACACCCAGGGGAATCCAGGATGGGGTGACTTGACTGGCTCTCACCAGGATCTGTTACCCAGAATCCCTTGCAAACCTAAAAAGATGTCCAAAAAAACACATTTTCCTCACATTTCTGTGGTGGAAAGTTCTGGAATCTGCGTGGATGTACAAAATTCCACCCACCCCGCGTCCCCCAAAGTCTTCCGTGAAAAATGGTACCTCACTTGTGTGGATGGGTCAAGTACCCGCGACAGGCAAGGGCCCAAAACCTATTGAGGCGACATCAAAATTTCCTATCACAAACCAACCTGGTTTTGCAAGGGGGGGGGGTCCCATGAGTTTTTGGCCCCGGGCTCGGCGGCCATCTAGGGAAACCTACCCAACCCACACATTTCTGAAAACTTGACACCCGGAGGAGTCCAGCGAGGTATGGCTTGCGTGGGTCCTGCAAACTTTTCTTACCCAAAATCCCCTGCAAACCTCAAATTTAGCTGAAAAAAATCACGTTTTTCTCAAATTTCTGTGTGGGAAAGTTCTGGAATCTACGTGGATCCACAAATTTCCTACCACCCAGCTTTCCCCCAGGTCTCCCGATAAAAATGATACCTCACTTGCGTGGGTGCGTGAAGTACCCGCGACAGGCAAGGGCCCAAAACGTATTGAGGAGACATCAAAATTACCTATCACAAAACAACCTGGTTTTGCAAGGGGGGGTCACCTGGGTTTTTGGCCCCGGGCTCAGCGGCCATCTTGGGAACCTACCAAACCCACACATTTCTGAAAACTTGACACCCGGAGGAGTCCAGCGAGGTATGGCTTGCGTGGGTCCTCCAAACGTTTTCCTACCCAGAATGCCCTGCAAACCTCAAATTTAGCTGAAAAAAATCACTTTTTACTCAAATTTTTGTGTGGGAAAGTTCTGGAATCTGCGTGGATCCACAAATTTCCTACCACTCTGCGTTCCCCCAGGGCTCCCGATAAAAATGGTACCTCACTTGTGTGGGTAGGCATAGTGGCTGAAACAGGAAATGGCCCAAATCGTATTGTGGAGACTTCAAAATTACCTATAACAAAACTACCTGGTTTGGGGGGGGGGGGGGGAGACCTGGTTTATTGGCCCCGGGCTCGCCACCATCTAGGGAAACCTACCAATGCTAACACATTTCTGAAAACTAGACACCCTGGGGAGTCCAATGAGGTATGGCTTGCGTGGATCCCCCAACGTTTCCCTACCCAGAATCCCCTGCAACCCTCAAATTTAGCTGAAAAAAACATATTTTCCACATATTTTTGCGTGGAATCACCGTGCTGGCACAAATGTCCTACCACCCAGCGTTGCCCTTGTTCCCCCCCCGAGTAAAATGATACCTCACTTGTGTGGGTGTCCAAAGCAGAACTGGCTAAAAACTTATTTTTAAAGAATGTAGCGCTTAGAATTCTCGGTGCTATACCCTAAATCCCTATGTTTTGGGCTCTTCCCAGTCACAGGCCTTTGGCCCACCCACACAAGTGAGGTATCATTTTACTCGGGAGAACAAGGGGAATGCTGGGTGGTAGGACATTTGTGTCGGCACGGTGATCCCACGCAAAAATGTATGGAAAAAGTGATTTTTTCAGCTAAATTTGAGGTTTGCAGGGGAATCTGGGTAGGAAAACGTTGTGGGACCCACGCAAGCCATACCTCGCTGGACTCCCCTGGGTGTCTAGTTTTCAGAAATGTGCGGGTTTGGTAGGTTTCCCTAGATGGCCACTGAGCCCAGGGGCAAAAACTCATGGGACCCCCCTTGCAAAACCAGGTTGTTTTGTGATAGGTAATTTTGATGTCGCCTCAATAGGTTTTGGGCCCTTTTCTGTCGCGGGTACTTGACCCACCCACGCGAGTGAGGTATCATTTTTATCAGGAGACCCAGGGGAACGCTGGGTGGGAGGAAATTTGTGGATCCACGTAGATTCCAGAACTTTCTCACACAAATTTGAGAAAAAAGTGATTGTTTCAGCTAAATTTGAGGTTTGCAGGGGATTCTGGGTAGGAAAACGTTAGGGGACCCACGCAAGCCATACCTCGCTGGACTCCCCCGGGTGTCTAGTTTTCAGAAATGTGTGGGTTTGGTAGGTTTCCCTAGATGGCCACCGAGCCCAGTGCCAAAAACTCATGGGACCCCCCTTGCAAATGCAAAAACAACAATTGATGGACAGAATGCAGAACAATGTCATACATTCACCCCAGTACAGAGATCTGGGCCTAAATCCATCGTTTTTTTGCTCACCATGCCATTCCAGTTTGAACCCAGCCATATGCAAATCAGTCTTGACCCTGTGCCTCATGGGAACAGTCCAGCCCGAACTGCCAAGCCAGGTCCTCCCTGGACTGGAAACAAGCATCCTAGGACCGGTTTCTATGGCTATGTCTGAACTGGGGTGGCGTGGTGAAGCAAAATAACGATGGATTAAATCCAGATCTGTGACTGGGGGTGAATGTTTGCCAATGTGCAGCATTCCGTCCATCATCTTGTGTGTTTTGCATTTCGCCCTAAGTGGGAAGGGTATGCCCAGACGTGGGTCCCGTGCTCACTACGCCACTGGAGTCAAGCTATCCTGGCTGATGAAGGCTGATAGCCTGAAACCGGTCCTAGGATGCTTGATTCCGGTCCAGGGAAGACATGGCTTGGCAGTTCGGTCTGGACTGTTCCCATGAGGCACAGGGTCAAGACTGATTTGCATATGGCTATGTCTGAACTGGGGTGGCGTGGTGAAGCAAAATAACGATGGATTAAACCCAGATCTGTGACTGGGGGTGAATGTTTGCCAATGTGCAGCATTCCGTCCATCATCTTGTGTGTTTTGCATTTCACCCCCCTTGCAAAACCAGGTTGTTTTGTGATAGGTAATTTTGATGTCGCCTCAATAGGTTTTGGGCCCTTTCCTGTCGCGGGTACTTGACCTACCCACGCGAGTGAGGTATCATTTTTATCGGGAGACATGGGGGAACACTGTGTGGTAGGAAATTTGTGGATCCACGTAGATTCCAGAACTTTCCCACAAAGAAATTTGAGAAAAAAGTGATTTTTTTCCAGCTAAATTTGAGGTTTGCAGGGCATTCTGGGTAGGAAAACGTTGGGGGATCCACGCAAGCCAAACCTCGCTGGACTCCCCCGGGTGTCTAGTTTTCAGAAATGTGTGGGTTTGGTAGGTTTTCCAAGATGGCCGCTGAGCCCGGGGCCAAAAACCCAGGTGACTCCCCTTGCAAAACCAGCTTGTTTTGTGATAGATCATTTTGATGTCTCCTCAATACGTTTTGCGCCCTTGCCTGTTGCGGGTACTTGAACCACCCACACCAGGGAGGTTTTTGGCCCTGGGCTCGGCGGCCATCTTAGGAAACCTACCAAACCCACACATTTCTGAAAACTAGACACTCGGGGGAGTCCAGCGAGGTATGACTTGCGTGGGTCCCCCAACTTTTTCCTACCCAGAATCCCCTGCAAACCTGAAATTTTGCTGAAAAAATTCACTTTTTTCACACATTTTTGTGTGGGAAAGTTGTGGCATCACCGGGCTGACACAAATTTCCTACCACCCAGCGTTCCCCCAGGTCTCCTGATAAAAATGGTGCATCACTCGGGTGGGAGGTCCAAGTACGCGCGGCAGGCAAGGGCCCAAAACGTATTGAGGTAACATCAAAATTGCCTATCACAAACGACCTGGTTTTGCAATGGGGTCCCATGACTTTTGGCCCGGGCTCAGCGGCCACCTAGGGAAACCTACCAAACCCACACATTTCTGAAAAGTAGACACCGGGGGATTCCAGGGAGGTATGGCTTGCGTGGATCCCCCAACGTTTTCTTACCCAAAATCCCCTGCAAACCTGATATTTTGCTGAAAAAAAATCACTTTTTTCACACATTTTTGTGTGGTAAAGTTGTGGCATCACGGGCTGACACAAATTTCCTACCACGCAGCGTTCCCCCAGGTCTCCCGATAAAAATGGTGCCTCACTCGGGTGGGAGGCCCAAGTACCCGCGACAGGCAAGGGCCCAAAACATTTTGTGATAGGCAATTTTGATGTTGCCTCAATACGTTGTGGGCCCTTGCCTGTCGCGGGTACTTGGGCCTCCCACCCGAGTGAGGTACCATTTTTATCCAGAGACCTGGGGAAACGCTGGGTGGTAGGAAATTTGTGTCAGCCCCGTGATGCCACAACTTTACCACACAAAAATATGTGAAAAAAGGATTTTTTCAGCAAAATGTCAGGTTTGCAGGGGATTCTGGGTAAGAAAACGTTGGGGGATCCACGCAAGCCATACCTCCCTGGAATCCCCGGGTGTCTACTTTTCAGAAATGTGTGGGTTTGGTAGGTTTCCTAGGTGGCCGCCGAGCCCCGGGCCAAAACGTCATGGGACCCCCTAGCAAAACCAGGTCGTTTTGTGATAGGCCATTTTGAGGTCGCCTCAATACGTTGTGGGCCCTTGCCTGTCGCGGGTACTGGGGCCTCCCACCCGAGTGAGCCACCATTTTTATCGGGAGACCTGGGGGAACGCTGGGTGGTAGGAAATTTGTGTCAGCCCCGTGATGCCACAACTTTACCATACAAAAATGTGTGAAAAAAGGGATTTTTTCAGCAAAATGTCAGGTTTGTTGGGGATTCTGGGTAAGAAAATGTTGGGGGATCCACGCAAGCCATACCTCCCTGGAATCCCCCGGGTGTCTACTTTTCAGAAATGTGTGGGTTTGGTAGGTTTCCCTAGGTGGCCGCCGAGCCCCGGGCCAAAACCTCATGGGACCCCCCTTGCAAAACCAGGTCGTTTTGTGATAGGCCATTTTGAGGTCGCCTCAATACGTTGTGGGCCCTTGCCTGTCGCGGGTACTTGGGCCTCCCATCCGAGTGAGGCACCATATTTTTCGGAAGACCTTGGGGAACGCGGGGTGGGTGGAATTTTGTGGATCCACGCAGATTCCAGAACTTTCCACCACAGAAAAGTGAGGAAAATGTGTTTTTTTTGCCAATTTTTTAGGTTTGCAAGGGATCCTGGGTAACAGAACCTGGTGAGAGCCATCCTGGATTCCCCTGGGTGTCTACTTTTCAAAAATGTATAGGTTTGCTAAGTTTCCCTAAGTGCCGGCAGAGCTAGGGTTCAAAAACTACAGCTAGACACTTTGCAAAAAAAGGGTCATTTTTCACTGTGAAAATGTGGTGCGTCCACGTTGCGTTTTGCGCTGCTTACTGTCGCGGGCACTAGGCCTACCCACACAAGTGAGGTACCATTTGTTTCGGAGGACCTTGGGGAACGCGGGGTGGGTGGAATTTTGTGGATCCACGCAGATTCCAGAACTTTCCACCACAGAAAAGTGAGGAAAATGTGGTTTTTTTGCCAATTTTTTAGGTTTGCAAGGGATCCTGGGTAACAGAACCTGGTGAGAGCCAGTCAAGTCACCCCATCCTGGATTCCCTGGGTGTCTACTTTTCAAAAATGTATAGGTTTGCTAGGTTTCCCTAAGTGCCGGCAGAGCTAGGGTTCAAAAACTACAGCTAGGCACTTTGCAAAAAAGGGTCATTTTTCACTGTGAAAATGTGGTGCGTCCACGTTGCGTTTGCGCTGCTTCCTGTCGCGGGCACTAGGCCTACCCACACAAGTGAGGTACCATTTTTTTGGAAGACCTTGGGGAACGCGGGGTGGGTGGAATTTTGTGGATCCACGCAGATTCCAGAACTTTCCACCACAGAAAAGTGAGGAAAATGTGTTTTTTTGCCAATTTTTTAGGTTTGCAAGGGATTCTGGGTAACAGAACCTGGTGAGAGCCAGTCAAGTCACCCCATCCTGAATTACCCTGGGTGTCTAGTTTTCAAAAATGTATAGGTTTGCTAGGTTTCCCTACGTGCCGGCAGAGCTAGGGTTCAAAAACTACAGCTAGGCACTTTGCAAAAAAAGGGTAATTTTTCATTGTGAAAATGTTGTACGTCCACGTTGCATTTTGAGCCATTTCCTGTTGTGGGCACAAGGCCTACCCACACAAGTGAGGTACCATTTTTATCGGGAGTTTTAGGGTAACACAGAATTGTAGAGCAACTGTTATTACCTATTGACTTTCGATGCATTTCTGCCTTCCAAATGAAAGACAATGTGTAAAAAATAAGTCATTTTGGAAAATGACCTATAATTCTCATGCTAGTATGGGTACTCCCAATTTCGGAAATTTGCAAATATCTACTGTTTCTAAAATCTACATTTTGTTCCCATTTCAGAAATACATAGGTGTCTTTCATAACAATTTTTCCATGTATACATTTTCCCAAAATAATTGCTATATACCCGGTACATAATAAAAAACCATTGCAAGATGCTGCTCAGTTATTGGCTCTGGGTTCGTCGGGTTCTTGGTGAACCTACAAGTCCTATATATCCCCACAACCAGAAAGGTCCAGCGGATATAACGGTATATTGCTTTCAAATAGCTGTCATAATTAGAAGAAGTTACAGGTGAAAACGTTGACACAAATGGCTGTTTTTTTCAACTAATTTTCAATTTTTTCTTTATTTAACTGTTAGTTTCTATAAGGAAAACTTTAAGGATCTACACAAATGACCCCTTGCTGAATTCAGAATTTTGTCTACTTTTCAGAAAAATATGGCTTTCCAGGATCCATTATTGGTTTCATACCAATTTCTACCATTAACTGGAAGGAGGTTGAAAGCACAAAAAAATAGCAAAAATAGGCTATGTCCCAGAAAAATGCCAAAACTGTGTAAAAAAAGCTGGTTTTCCGACAAAGGTCTGCTTGTCCCTGAAAGCTGGAAAGATGGTGATTTCAGCACCACAACCCCTTTTTTGATGCCATTTGCACGGAAAAAACAAGACGCTTTCATCTGTAGCCCTTTTTTTTGCATTTTTCCCCAAAAAAACAAAATTTAGCTGTATTTTGGCTAATTTCTGGGTCCCCTCCAGGGGAATCCACAAACCCTGGGTACCTTTACAATCCCCATGATGTTAGAAAAAAAGGACGCAAATTTGGCGTGGATACCTTATGTGGTCAAAAAGTTACAGGGGCCTAAGCGCGCACTACCCCAAATAGCCAAACAAGCATTGGCATAGCCAATAGGTCTCGCCTTTGGGGCCTTATAAGTGTTTAGGTAGAGCTATTGACTTTGCCAATGTGTTTAAGCTGTGCTGTAGAGAAGTGTGGCTGCTGTGCAGCATGCTGAAAAGTTGTAATAAAAAAGTGCCAGAAGCATTTTTGTTACCTTATATATGACCAAGAAGGGTGAGTGTCTGTGTGTGAGAGTGTCTGTGTGTGAGAGTGTCTGTGTGTGAGAGTGTCTGTGTGTGTGAGTGTCTGTGTGTGAGTGTCTGTGTGTGAGTGTCTGTGTGTGAGTGTCTGTGTGTGAGTGTCTGTGTGTGAGTGTCTGTGTGTGAGTGTCTGTGTGTGAGTGTCTGTGTGTGAGTGTCTGTGTGTGAGTGTCTGTGTGTGAGTGTCTGTGTGTGAGTGTCTGTGTGTGAGAGTGTCTGTGTGTGAGAGTGTCTGTGTGTGAGAGTGTCTGTGTGTGAGAGTGTCTGTGTGTGAGAGTGTCTGTGTGTGAGAGTGTCTGTGTGAGTGTCTGTGTGTGAGAGTGTCTGTGTGAGAGTGTCTGTGTGAGAGTGTCTGTGTGAGAGTGTCTGTGTGAGAGTGTCTGTGTGAGAGTGTCTGTGTGAGAGTGTCTGTGTGAGAGTGTCTGTGTGAGAGTGTCTGTGTGAGAGTGTCTGTGTGAGAGTGTCTGTGTGAGAGTGTCTGTGAGAGAGTGTCTGTGAGAGAGTGTCTGTGAGAGAGTGTCTGTGAGAGAGTGTCTGTGAGAGAGTGTCTGTGAGAGAGTGTTTGTGAGAGTGTCTGTGTGTCTGTGAGAGTCTCTGTGAGAGTCTGTGAGAGAGTGTCTGTGATAGAGTGTGTGATAGAGTGTCTGTGATAGAGTGTCTGTGATAGAGTGTCTGTGATAGAGTGTCTGTGATAGAGTGTCTGTGAGAGAGTGTCTGTGAGAGAGTGTCTGTGAGAGAGTGTCTGTGAGAGAGGGTCTGTGAGAGAGGGTCTGCGAGTCCAGCTCTACCAGTAAAACAGAAGCGTGAGACGGTGTGACGTCAGCTGAGTTTTCTCCATCTTATAGTCCACTATTGTTTTCGTATCCATCTGTTGAAAATGTCATAATTTGGTTTATAAGGCTGGCTAGTTTTTCAATATTGCATAGCCTAATATAAACGCTGAAAGGAAAAATAAACAGTTTCGACTAAGCGTCATTTGGCAAACACAGCATCATGTGTTTCTTAAAATAAAGCAGTCTAGCCGCTTTCAGTCACTAATTTACATTTAAACAATGTCCTTAAAAAGAACACATGATTATTGGAATGTTATGTATTTTACACAGCGCTTTGTATCTTGCATCTGTCACTGTGAGCTTCACAAAACTGTAGATTGTGGGTCACTGTCATCCAATATACTCCTTTTATAGTCCTTGAAATTATTTTGTATTTTAACTGGTGATAAAACGCCGATGTTTGCTGCAAGATCTTATACCGCTCGCCAGAAACAGCGCCTTAAAAGCAGGCACTGAGTCACAGCGCTGTGAATCTTTCTGCCAACAGTTTTACTATGTGTTATTTTGTTTCTAGAGAGAGTTTGTCGCTGTTCTCCAACTACATATAATGTAGTCAGCTCCTGTCTGTATTCTGACGAGACACTCTATGAAAATTAGGAGTTCCTTAGCCATGAGGCAACTGACAGAAAACATGTCTTAATGTGCTGAGTCTCATTGTAAATTGCAAGTGCAAAGATCACCACAGTTTCTTTTAACAATCTGCCTGCAGATTAACACAACTAACAGAAGCGGAAGCAAGCACATTTAGTGGATAACGTGTGTCAATTATATTGTATTGTATTGTAATTGCATTTGTATAGCGCTTACTACCCCTGACGAGGCGTCGAAGCGCTTTTCGGCGAGTAGCACGCTACTCCGGGACCCATAGAGGATTAGTGTTGAATTAGTATAGTGAAACATGCAAGTAAATTTTAAGTGGTGGATATGTCAGTCAGTTATTTGGATTCGGAAGGATAGCAGAAGGATAGAAGAGGAAAGAAGGTTTGTATTTATATAGCGCTTCTAACCCCTGATGGGGTGTTGAAACGCTTTGTTGGCGAGTAGCACGCTACTCTGGAACCCATAAAGGATTAGTGGTGAATTAGTATAGTGGAATATGGAATTAGAGAAGTGAACATGCTAGTCTGTTATTTTGATTGAAAAGGATAGTGGAGGGATAGAAGAGTGAAGGATTTCTTTTTTTAGGTCATAGCAGTAGGAGGAGGCTTTTGGATGAGTAAAAAGGGTTTTTAGAGGGGAAGAGTCAGAGGGAAGAGTTTAGAAAGGCTTGTTTTGGGGGATCGGTACAGTAAAGGAGATGTCAGAAGATGCAAGGAGGGGTAGAGTAGGAGAGAGTCGAGAAAGGGTTATTTTGGGGAACATAGTAGTGGTATGGCGTTTGGGATAAATGAGAGAGTGGGTGTTGAGGATATAATGATAAATGTATAGGGTGAGATAGGGCAGTGAATTGGAAAGAGTAGTAGAAAGAAGTTTGAGATGAGTCAGAAAGTTGGGCTAGAAGATATATTGAGGGAAGTATAGGCTGAGAAATAGGGTAGTGCATTGGAAATGCCAAATTAGAAGAAAGTGATAAATATATAGATCCATAAGTACATTGAAAGTATATAGATGCATAAAGGGGGTAAGTATATGCAGATTAAAGATATTGATAGAGGTAGCGGATGAGAAATAGGGTAGTGCATTGGATATGCTTTTTCAGGAGAAAAGCAACAGACACACAGATCCAAGTACATGGAGGTACATAGATGCCCAACGGAAGCAAGTACATGTAGACCAAAGAAGATTTTTTTTCTCTTTTGTTTTTATAACAACATAATTATTGTACATGTTTATACAAAGCAATACACAAAGATAGGCACATATCTATAGTGAAAATCAATGCTTATGTACAGAGGGACAAATACATAGGGTGGGTATTAATGAATGGGAAAATGGGCAGCATTCCTGGCCCTGGTCCCGACCAGTTTCGAACAGGCTCTAACAGGCACTCACCCTTGTCCTCTCCACCCTTAACAGGCTCTAACAGGCACTCACCCTTGTCCTCTCCACCCTTAACAGGCTCAAACAGGCACTCACCCTTGTCCTCTCCACCCTTAGCTGAGACGCCCGGGCTGAGACGCCCTAAGCCTTGGCCGTTTATAGCCCTAGTAGTCAGGTGACCCCTTCAGCCAATGGGAACCCTAGCCCTAACAATATCCAATCAAAGCACTAGCCCTAAAATCTACAACCAATAGGAGACGAGGACCTTACAGCCAATCGTAGCCCTAGTCCAAGCACCCAATCAGTTTAAAAAACCCTTGATCTCTACGTCCAATAGAGGCCCTAGCCCTACCAGTAGTCTCAACCCTAGTCCAAGCAACCAATGGCACAGGAAGCCCTAGTCCCTACTTCCAATAGAAAGCCTAACCCTACTCTTAGTCCCACACCCAGTCCAGCAACCAATAACACCAGAAGCCCTAATCGCTACTTCCAATTAAAGGCCTAACCCTAGCCCTAGTCCCACCCTAGTCCCAACAACCAATATCACAGGAAGCCCTAGTCCCTACTTCCAATAGAAATACTAACCCTAGCCCTAGTCCCAACCCTACATTGATTGAATCACAGACCATATATATAAACAACCCGTGCGTTCAACAGTGTTAACAAATAAGTTAAAAGCGTCGTGGTCTCACATGATCTATTTATTTTTCAGTTCTACCGCACCCACGAACCTTTTTTCTTTTTATTAGAAGTTGACATTGGAGGTGACAGAAAAAGCAGCTCGTAAGATTTTCAAATGAAATAGGCACCACAGACTGAAAGTGAGTGAAGTCAATGCCTCTCCATAAAATTATAAGGGCAGGAGCAGACGAAAGAAATAAGCAACAGCTCGGGAGGGGGAAGAACAGAGGCAAGAAGCAACAGAGGGGAGGGGGAGGGTCGAGGGATAGATAAACAAGCACCAGAAAATGTCTACTGTCTGAGGCGGCATTGGCTTAGTCGGAAGTGAATTGCTCCTTGAAGAATTCACATCAGATGCTTCCGAAGTTAAGAATAACAAGCTAACGAGGAGGGAGGGGGTTGAAGGGAGGGGGTAGTGAGAGCAGACAGCAAGGTGATGGAGGAGCATGATTCACGCGCCGGAAGGCTTAATGAGCCATGACAGAAGCGCGTGCTGTGCGCGTAACCGCACACTGTATGCCACGGAAAAAGCTGTGGTCGCACTTTTAAAACCCCACAACTAAATGTCTCGCCAGACCAGCGCAAGCGCTGGATCAGGGCAAGACCTAAAAAAGGCTTAGCACAGGGGGGGAAAAGGCCTAGCAGCGAAGGGGTTAAAGACAAGAACATTTCCAGTGTCATCGTATTCAACAATTATCCCACCGGAACGTTTCATTTGTCTCTAAAAACATCCAGAGGAATAATAAGTATAACTCTTGCCGCAGTTTTGTTCTACATGGCTGAAGTTTACCTTCACCAATTTCCCTTATTTCTATTTCACAACTCACTCTTGCCTCTTTTCAGAGCCCAGAGAAGAAAGAATTATTGAAACATGTTATACAGGAATGATTGTAGTCAAAAATTGTAATTGAAATAAGATAGAAAATTATTTTTTACAAATAGTAGCCTGTGTTTTAATATTAGTAAATTGGGCAAACTTTCACATCTGAAATGATAAACTCAAAATATATTACTTTTCAGACAACATTAGTCAAAAGATTGTAAAATAAGTTTAAAATGAGAATATTTTAAATAATGAACTTTTCTTAAAAACAAAATCACATTCAAGAACCCCTTCAGTAACGTCAGTCAGGATCCATTTAAAAATGTGTCAATTTAAAATAACACTAAAACACTGTCAAAAAGTATAGCAACTCATGTATAATGCTTCTTACAATTGATCTACCTGATCTCAATTCTACAATTTCCCCGAAGGTGTGATTGGTTGAAAGTAAAATAGCTATGCAGGGCACGGAGAAAGCTATTTTTAGTAGGGAGGATTTCTAAAAAAAAAATTATGCCTTTGTTTGGCAAAGAGCTGTGTTTTTATTTCTTCTCGTTTCATACAGGAGGCTTAGAACATAAGTGAAGAGGAGGGTCATCATTTTTAGGTCTCGCCTGGGCAGCGCTTCGAGACATGCTGTATTCAGGATATGGGGATAAAGCTCCGCCCCCTTTCCACCCATCTTTTTAACTGGCTCCTGCTCCTGTCCTTAGTAAATGGTGGGTTTTCATTGGTCGATAGGCTTAGTAGTCCTCCTTTAGTACCGCCTTGTCTTCTTGTAACCTCCCATGAGGACACCCCCCGTTACATGTGTTGTTACTCCCTAGATTTTAATTACAGCCTAAAGGCACTATTTTCTTAAAAGGCTTCAGGCAGGACACACACTTGGTCCTAAGCTAGGCTGGGATTCGTTACTTCCTCAATTCCTGTATTATGGAACAAGTTACCGGAGAATCTGCGGAAGGAACAAGCCCTTCTCCCTTTTAGGAAGAAGTTAAAGACATTCCTCTTTGTGGAAGCTTGGGGCACAATTTAATCATTGACTTCCTCCTTACGTGCTAGGGCAGGGCTCTCTCTCATAGCGCTTAGAAACCAGTAGGTGATAACGCGCTCTACAAATGACAATTACAATTACTTCACTTACTAGAACATCTCACATTTATATGAGACAGTGTATAAATTTCCCTTCATCTGCTCCACACAGAGTACAACCTAATCCGAAATAAATGTAATAATTCTTTTGTCACATTTCAAAGCTACTAATTGTGTATATGGACATAGCTATTTGAATGTACTTGTGGTACTGTTTTGCATGCAATGCATTATGGGTAAGGTGGATTTACCATATCTTCGGCAGGGTGTAGTACCAAATGTGATCAAAAGAGGTCCCTTTTGGCCACATATGGTACTGAACCCTGCAACATGGCTAGGTAAAAAAATTGCCATTTATAATGCCAATAACTCCAACTTTGTAGACATGCAGTGCTGGTGCCTTGCTCACTAGGGACCTCTAGGAGCAGCGTGCGGTACTGCACCTAAACATGCAGTGCTGGTGCCTTGCTCACTAGGGACCTCTAAGAGCAGTTTGCGGTACTGTACCGAGACATGCAGTGCTGGTGCCTTGCTCACTAGGGACCTCTAGGAGCAGTTTGCGGTACTGCACCTAGACATGCAGTGCTGGTGTTTTGCTCACTAGGGACCTCTAGGACCAGCTTGCGGCACTGCACCGAGATATGCAGTGCTGGTGCCTAGCTCACTAGGGACCTCTAGGAGCAGCTTGCGGTACTGCACAGAGACATGCATTGCTGGTGCCTTCCTCACTAGGGACCTCTAGGAGCAGTTTGCAATACTGCACCTAGACATGCAGTGCTGGTGCCTTGCTCACTAGAGACCTCTAGGAGCCGCTTGCGGTACTGCACTGAGACATACAATGCTGGTTCCTGGCTCACTACGCAAGCATTTGCAATGCACTGGGTCTCGCATTACTGAAAGTATGAGCTATTGGCGTTGCCTTATTATTTGCAATGCCAATACCTCAAACTATAAGTAATGCGAGACCTATTGCATTGCAAATGCTTGTGTTTTATTTAGTTCTTTAACTCTTTTAGGTAAAGGATTTTTTTGGTTTTTTAATGGATGTAATCTGAAACATTGGCGGAAGCACAAAATAAGTACCTCACCTATATTCTTTAACATATTGTAAGACTCCGGGTATATCTGAACAGCATTCTACCAAACAAAGCGAGCCAGGTACAACACAAACAGGTTAACTGAACGTATCTGTTGTGCAGAAGTACATGGCGATTAAAAGCAGTTTGGTATGACATTCCTGGCACAATTATACCTTCCTATTTTATAGCCAATTAAACAACGACTCAATATGCACACAGCCTGCATCACTCTGCAGTAAAAGATGTGACGGGTGTATCAGTATAAGGCAGCGCACACCCCCCAGTTGTCTCAGGCAAAGTAAGCGACAGGAGCCAGAGAGAGGTTAAACATTACCCACCTCCATCTTACAGAAGCACACAGAGAAGCAGCAAGCAGAGTAGCCCTTCATGTCACAAAAACTCAATACGAGGATCTACTCCAGATATCCTCCAGCTACACTCATCCTACTTTTTAATATACCCCAAGTCTTACAATTTGTTGAAGACTTCTGGTCATTATAGTGAAGATTAGAACCAATAGTATGTTTGATTTGATTTTGTAGAGCACGAACAAATACCCCGAGGTGTCTCGGAGCTAAGTAACATGGAAACAGAAAAACCACAATTATTTTTTTGTGAAAAGCCAGGTTTTTAAATGCTTGCAAAAGCAGATTTTATTTCCAGTAGAAGCAAGTTCCTGTTCTGAGCGGTGCAAACCC
This sequence comes from Calotriton arnoldi, assembly GCA_963921515.1. NCBI lineage: Eukaryota > Metazoa > Chordata > Amphibia > Caudata > Salamandridae > Calotriton > Calotriton arnoldi. Next base: position 470,930 of record CAWUFW010002575.1, read on the forward strand.
CAGGAGGAGAGTTTGTAGGATGGCACCACCAGATTCCTAGCTGCACTGGGCCTAAGAGTCTTATCGGGGACATACCTTTTAAGTTTTACTCTTGAAAAGCAGGACCTACTCCCTGAAGCGCTTTGTAAGTGATACTAAGAGCTTTAAACATTATCCTCAAGTGAACAGGGAGCCAGTGTAGACTCACCAAGGCTAGGTAGGCAGAATTGAATCTCTGGATTTTCATCAGCATCCTGGCCGCTGAATTCTGAAGAATCTGATGTTTTTTCATGGGAGCTTTTAGCAGATTTACATAAAATCCATTGCAAAAGTCCAACCTGGACATTACAATGACCGGAACAACCGTTTTCAGCAAATTTAGAGGTAGAAACCAAGCTATTTTTCTGATCGCAGGAAGAAGAAGTAGAGATGACCTTATTTATTTTATCTTTGTAAGTAAGCTTGCCATCAATCATTATTCCCAGATTTTTCACTGGCACCAAAAGCGAACCTAATTCGTCTGGCCACCAAGAGGAATTCCAAAAAGAAATGTTATTCCCAAATTAAATTGCCTCAGGTTGAATTCCTCAAAAACTGAGGTTATCATCCCATCCATGAGCCTACCTCCCTCAAACAGTGTACAGAACATCTTGTTTGGGTCTGGCCTTTCCTAGAAAGGGAAACTGCAATTTGGGTGTCATCAGTGTATGATACTAGCGACAACCAGAAAGATTTTACAAGGGCCACTAGCTGTGTTACATAAATGTTGAAGAGGGTTTACCGATGAACCCTGGGGAACCCCACATGGTAAAGAAAATGATTTGGAAGTAAATTCACCCAGGGACGCCGTTTGGACTCTCTCAGTCAGAAAAGATCTGAATAAGGCTAGAGCGCACCATCTATACTCAGGCTTTCCAACCAGTTAATCAGACGGTCATGGTTGACCATGTCGAAGGCTGCAGACAAGCCAAGTAAGATGGGGGCAGCATTGCCCCCATTATCACCTGTAGCCCTGATCATCTCAGTGGCCACAATAAGGGCTGATTCAGTAGAAAGCCCTTTGCGTAACCCAAATTGGGAATCATCCAGCTGTTGATGGAGGGGTGGAAAAATGAACGTGATACAGATCTTTTGTTTTATTCAATTACGGATTTTGTGCAAGGGCCATCAGCCCCTTTCAGGCGGGACTTGCTCACAGAGTAATTAATTCCACTTATAATCCATATGCAAATAGATAATTCTCATAAAATTGGCAAACTGTAATCTCATCACACTCTCAGTACATCCTCTTTGTGGATAGGCAGAGAGCCAGTGGATCTTCAAGCCAGCGTCTGAGGCAGAGGTAATGATTGGAGAAAAGTGAGAGGTACCCTTGGCACACAACTGAGACAACCCAAACAGTGAGGAGAGACTATGGAGTAACCAAGGTAATATAGGATTAACAAAAGCAACGTCAGATGTGGATGCTAAAGGACCATGGTGGAATTAGTTTGAATCCTGGGTAGGGAGATTGAAAATGTTCACCCTGCCAATCCCATTCAGCACAATAGTCACCTCAATGAAAACAAAGAGGGGATAAGCTGAGTTTTGAGCTTAGTATGACCAGCTCTTTTTGCCTGGGACGCTGTAGCCTGCTTTTATGGATAGCTCCCAGCACCTCTGTTTCTCTTCCTCTACTTTACAAGTAATCCTTCCCAAAAATAGACATTACCCCATACTAAAGTAGTGTAAATTCCTACTGCTATGTTAAAATACATTGTTGCTACAGTTCATATGATATTTGGGAACTGTTAAAGAATCAGACGTTTTATTAAATGCAGACTAACACCAACGCACTACTCAGCTACTGTATGTCTGATATTACATATTCAGCTACTCTGATTGAGCATAAAGTTACTTTTGGAAAAAATAAACTACATGACCTAGAGCAACAACTCTTAACCATGTGATCCAAGACATGAGACTAGACTGATCATTGTTATCTGTGTGTGCTGAGGGCATTAAATTTCAATATGCAGGCCATGCTGCCAGGAAATATGTGCAATATTTTTAAACCATTTTGGTTACATTTTGTCCGCTTCTTGCAAACCATTCTTTGTGAGAGATATCACATAACATAGCAACATTATGGTATAAAATATAATTCAAATAGTTTGATAAGCAAGGAACAACAGGGAAACTAAGTAATGACACACAAACAAGTTGTTACTACAATTGCCTCCAGCATCTCATTTAGCTTCATCATATTTGCCATGAACTTAGATCAAGCGTTTTTTCCACCGTAAAAACTCTGTTTTAAAAAAAAAAATGAATTAGAAGAGCTTAACAATTATCAGTTGACCGTTAAGCTGCATCAATCATTTATAGACACCCAGCATCAAAGGTGCTCAAGGACTAACAAAAGTTTCCATGTAAATCAATTATTTGGGCATGAGCTGCTTTAACGCAGCTATCACTGGCAAGTTTCTGCACCATACAGTAAACAAAAACAGAAACTAGACCAGAAGCCCAACTATTCCGCAGCAAGGTTGGATATCATTCCGTAAGTTCCCCTCCATTTCTTTGCACGAATGGGCACCCTCATCAGCTCCCACAATCATGGACCTAGGCATGGGTACTCACAAACATTTGCCCAGGCCGAAAAGTTTGGTCTTTGGTGTGACTGAGAGCCACACTAATGCTAGCAGAGGAGGGGGGAGTAAAGTGGGTATCGGGGAAGGGAAGCATGTATATCTAGTGGCTGAACTCAATTGGCAATGTGAAACTAGAAAACATAGGATGAATCCCAGCTTCTCCACTTGACCTAATTGTGTGACCCAGGGCAATTGTTTAATTTCAATTTCCCTCCTTTTTCTTTATTATAACTAGGGCTCCCGGTTTATGGTATTTATTTTTTTAACATTTCCGTCTGTATTTATCCATATTTATTTTATGGCCATCTTATTGGTATTTATTCATATTTATTTTGTGTTTTCACATTAAATGGAATCGTAAAATGGTAGATTTCCACATTTATTTAACTCTTAGACGTGCACTCATACATGGATGCCTGTTGCATTTTAGCAAATTAAGCAGCCACATAACCCTATACAACAAAACACTTCACCCACAGGTACATATTAGTGTTATTCTACAAATATATGTTAATATATACCTGTATTTAAGGAAATCTGACCCTATTTTGTAACTCCCCATGCTGCCTATCTGCATAGCTTTTGCCTGGAATACATGAAAGACAGCATGGAGAGTCTTTCCTGAAAAGCACAATTTTCAGTATTTTTCAGTTTTTAAAAATAAAGACAGACAGGAAACACATTGTTTTCTGTCTGTATTTATCTGTAAAAACGGAAAACTGGGAGCCTTAATTATAACATATAAGAGGACCTCAAAATACAGGACTCCAGTATGTGTGCTGTACAAAACCATCTCCTGTGCTTGGATGTAATCACTAATGGCATTGTTGTCGGGAGGGGGGGGAGATCATGAACTTTTCTAAATTAATGTTTGAAAACCATTTTTTTATTTTTTACAGTTTTATATAGCGCGAACTTGACCCAAGGGTATCGGGTATCAGAGCGCTTTACATGAACACCAGTTGCGTTACATGAGGACACATTCATTTTTTTTTTTTGTTAAGCACGGGGAGATTACGTGATTTGCCCAGAATCACAGGATGTTCAGTGTCCTTGTCGAGACTCGAACCCAGTTCCCCAGCTTCGAGGTCGACCGCCCTAGCCGTTAGGCCAACTCCTCTCACCATCACTTTAAAATATTACTTCTGAATGCACTGCTATAATTTGATTTACTAAGGTGAAATTGTTCTACACTCAATGAAATACACTTTTTGAATTTTGAAAAGACTATCATATTTTTACATGTTTGCTGTCTTTAAGAATGAAGGCGTTTCTAAAGTTAAGGGCCTAGTTACTTCCTTTTGTTTAACTGCAATTAACCCTGAATTAAGTGCTTGCTGTATATTTAACATTTTTTTATTGTTAGTGCCGAGTCGAGTAAACAGCAGCCCATTGCTGTTGCTGCTCAGGAGGCCGCATGTACAGGTCAAGATGGCGCATGCGGCCCCCGGGCCATACTTTGAGTATCATGGTCCTAGAGCAGTGTAACTCAAAGTACGGCCCGCGGGCCGCTTGCGGCCCTCTTGATCTTTACATGCGACCCCCTTGGTGAACAGTGTTGCACTTGCTGCTCAGCCAGTGTGAATGTGGTATGGAATGTTGGTGTGGATGATGCTGTGGAATGTTGGGTGAGATGAGATTGTCAGTTGGGAGAATGGGCTGAGCAGCAGGAAGGCTGCTCCTGGTGGGGATCTGCTCTAGATCTTAACTTGCAATAAACTTATCTAAAGATACTACTTGGAGTGGACTTGTTTCGTTTACCACAAACAGCAGCACTAGTTGCTGAGCACTAATATGCAGAAAAAAATGTAAAATAAACGGACAAGCATTTATTAAACTGCAAATAAATGCTTGCCCGTTTATTTAACATTTTTTCGACGCCCTTACACAATCCCTGACCCACCCAGACCTCCTACCGCCACCCTGCTGGCATCAGTGCGGCCCTCGGTCACACTACTGACCTTACTTTGTGGCCCCTGGGCAAATGATTATGAGTACCCATGTCCTAGAGTATATCCATTATGTCTCATTTAGCAACTTTCAGAACCCAGATCACAACCATCTTTAATATTTCTTCGGGGTAGTATCCTACGATAGGCAATGCAGTATCATTGAAGTGACCACCAGCCCCACAATTCTAGTTAACATACACCATGACTGGGACTAAATGTTTGCTATTTGGACACTGCCAAGACGAATGACATTTTAGATTTTTGAAGTGAATAAACTGACCAATGCAACCCCAAATAGGATCATGAGACACTCTTTAAGGTGAGAAGTGTGGGTATTCAAAAAAGTTAGCCATTTGCTAGCATACTTTTCTTTTTAAACATTTTACAAAAGTCAATAATTACAAATGTTAAGTTTACCTTTGTGGAAATATTTGATTATGTACCGCCTCATGTCCCAATTATATCTGGCACTACAAAAAAATGTATACCATAGAATACACTCTTTGGTTTCCTACAAAGTAAAAGCGGGGAGACCTGTGTACAGACTTTAAGCTAATGGTACAAGATTTCTTGTCTGGTGCTTTCAATTAACACGTGCCTCATGGAAGCTACGTATCGGTTCATTTACGATCGGACGAACACAGCAGAACACCAACATTTGTAAACAGAAAGTCCTGGAGTGGAAAAGATGTGTGCAGGTGACACGAGGTCATCTGGCATCTCTAAACAAGGATCTTCGAATACTAGCAGTCGTGAGAAAGAGGACGGGAGTTGGTTCTTTGTCCAAAAAATGTACCGCTTTACAAGAAAATACTGACTTTCTCGAGGTCCAGCATATTAAAGTAAATAGGGCCATTAAGAAGGGAACAACGCACTGTTCCATAAGGGGGAGCACTCAAAGAATAAACCTTGAAACGTCTACAGGTGGACCTCTACTCGATTAATCAAAAAGGTGCTTCTCTGCTGTATTCAAGTGAAATGCACTACGCTGATTTCAGGTTCACAGATCCGGCCGCTCCCCCTCCATCGCACTCGCACCTTCTGAATTGCCGCCGGTGTGATCTCGCCCTTCCCACGCTGCCTCGGCGCTGCAAAAGCCACGGACATGTCGCCTGGTTCCTGATTCTCCCACCAGGCGCAATTTCGAAGCCCTGTGATCAGCACCAACTCCACTCTCGATTAAACAGCAGACTAGCACAGGCCACAGGCCGTACCAAACCTGCAGCTTGTGTGCGGTGGGTATGTTAGCTGCACTTCACGTTGTCACCACTACACACCACATGCACGACCACGAAACTAAGTATGTAAAAGCATTATGAGTATTTTGCGATGCTTTAACAGGCATGTGGCGCTTTTTACAAATTGGGAACTTTGCTTTTTCAAAGTGGTAGAGTCCAACAAGCTATCCGACATAAAAGAAGTACAAAGGCGAAACACCACGCAATACTATTACGTAAATAGAGCGGCCATCTTTAAATTTTACATCAATCATTCCCGAAAATGCAATTGTCGCAGAGAACGAAAGACTAGAACGTGTTCGATAATACTGTCTTTCTGATAGACCCAATCCAACATGGCTGTTACACTTGTGTTTCGACAACAAACTGCGGTGAATAAAATCAAAGCGGGTTATGTTTGTGACGTCGGGGGTAATAACGTGACTGCTGAAAATAGTTACCCGCCCCCCACAGGGAAGGCTACGCATTGTTGATGCTGATTAGGTGAGTGTTTAAAGAGAACGTTAACGATAGGCGGCGTGTTCCTAAAGGAATAACAGCGAGACGGTGACTCTGAACCAAACTACTTACAAACCAAAATAATTCCCTGTAATAATGCGCCGAGGCACGGTGAATTCTCACAGAAGGTTTAACGATTGTCATCAGCGCCCCATTTCTCACAGAATGAATTCTATGGCTGGAGCGGAGGCTTCGGATTATGCATTCTGTTCTATGCTTTATCATCAGCCATGTTAAAATAAACTTAACACCTTGTAGTATTGGGTTTAGTAGTTATTTCCTGTATTGTGCACTGTACGTAATGTTCGATTATATCAGGGGAACATCGTGAAGGCTTGGATTCTATTACAGGACCGGAGGCTTCGTATTATGCTTTCTCTTTCATTTATTGCCACTCACAGCAGCCAATGAAAACGTTGTTTTATGTAAATAAACTGCATTTCCCATGATGCACATGTAACATCACATCCTGTAAGTCCCAATAAGAACCACCATCACCGGAAATCCTCCTCTTTCTTTGCTGCTCACGCAGAAAGTTAAGTGCTTAAATGTGTCTCTTAAACGCCTATGTTTTTGTTTATTGGCATTACTGTTTAAAGCGCGCCGCTATGTGTAGCTTATGCGCGCGTACTGAGTTCTCTGCAGTGCCATTATCTTAGCAGCGCTAGCATCGCGCATAGACTCCACGCCCACGGGGGCTTTGAATCGGTCTCCCGCGGGAGCCGGAGTGCTGCGCTGCCTTCGGCAGCTTCAACGTCACTCGTGGGGCATTTAAACCCGCTCCGGCGGGAAAATACAAGGCTTACTTGCTTGCGGACGGCCGGATCGGCTCCTGCTGTGTTTCTTTGTACCGCGCTGCCGTCAGCAGCGATTATTTACACGCACTGTGAGCGCGAGGCTCCCCTCATCAGCTGCACCACTCTGAGCCAGGAATTAACCCTTCAATAGCTAGTTTCGACGTGCGCAGCCCAATTGGGCTACTTTTTAGTAGGATTTGGGCTGCGCACCTCGCTACTGCCCTAATTAGCTTACAATGTTCATTCTGCTTTCGTTTTTCCCCGGAGCAGCTTCTTTTACGCCTGGGTGGCTGTAATAGTGTGTTTTTGGGCCTGGAGTGTGCACAACTCCATTATATTATTGCTCTTTTGGCTCTCTTACGCCCTGTGGGCTGCAAGAACTTTATACAGCTGTTGCTGAGGAGCTAGGTACATTATATTACTCCTGTGCTGTGGGTTGGCTCCCCATTACTCCTCTTGACCTCTTTTATGCGCAGATATAGTTATAAATTCTGCCCCACGATGGAAGATTGGGTCACTTACGAAGAGGATGATAACCTGTATGAGGAGGAAGTGGCTACTCCTTCCTTAGAGGACAACATTGTGGAGGCCCTGGACGCTTCGGTTCAGGACTCGGTAAACAAGGCCCTCAAGAAGGCAGTCCCTGGGACTGTGCAGCAGGCATTGGCCACTGCATTGAAACCAATTACGAAACAATTGGAGAAATTTGCGAAGCGTCATGGCTTCACTTCACCTGCAGATCCACCAAAGAGTATCTCGGCTACAGAACCCAGAGCAAAGTCCTGGCCTCATTCTACCGCTCTCTCTACGCTACCTACTCCTGAGTCCGGTAAGTCCAAGCGTCCGGACACTGATACCGATGCCACGGACACCTCGGACGAGGCTCCTCCCAGGAAACGGTCCAAGAAATCCAAAAATATAGATCAGGACCTCTCTCAGACCGTGTCCACCCCTTTCACCTTTAACCCCACGGATATAGTCCATCCCAGGTCATCTGACTGGGCTCCTGCGGTTGCGGCATACCTGCATGATAACCTTCGCAGGAGCTTTGATAAGGAGGTACGGAATAGGCTCCATTCCGAGTGCCCGAGACCAGATCTCACCGACAGAGTGGCGGACACCCCGGATATAGATTCCAGCTTGCTAACTTTCCTGAAAAAATTCGCGAAGGACCCTAAAAAGGGTATTGATCGTGCCTGGCGTGGCTGTCAGGACAAACTTCTGGATGTCGCAGGACCCCTCGCAAAAATCTTACAGATGGCCCTGGAGGCCCAGGAAGCCAACACTGCGGTAGACCCCCATATCCTGGCAGGGTGGACCCAAAGAGCTATTTGCCTGTTAGGAAACGCGAACTGCGCCATTTCGACAGAACGACGCAAATCGCTCCTTATGCGTATGGAGTCCAATCTCACGGAGCTGGCCGCAGCAGAACCAGGTCCATTAGCAGGGGGCAATCTCTTCGGAGAACGTTTCGTTAAAGATGTGGCTAAATATGTGGGCACGTTCACGACCCTCGACAAGGCACAGTCTGGCATCAAAAGAGTGTTCAAGGCTGGCCTTTTTAACAGGGCCGGATGAGGTCGGGGACGCTCGTTTGGCCGTCAGTTCTCCCAAGGTCCTCAAAGAGGTGACTTCGGACGAGGACATGGCGACTGGGACTCCACCCATGGGGGTACCTTCTACCCCACCAGACATCGCTTCAATCGGAGGCGCTTCCACAGAGGTAATTATCGCGGAGATTTCCAAGCCTCAGACTCTACAGGTAAGAGCTCCGGACATTTCCCTATTGCCCTTAGGGGGTCGTACCCAATTTTTCTATCACAATTGGGTTCAACTCTCGCAGGATGCTTGGATATTGCAGACAATTCAGGGTTTTCATCTAGATTTCTTTCAGACCCCTTATCAGGTAAAACTGCCCAGACAGCTTTCTTTTTCCCAACTCAAGTGCGATTTTATAGATTCCAAAATCGAAGAATTGCTGCGGAAACGCGCGAAAGCGTATTGCAACGAGGGCCCTCGCAGCTTCTGCAGCAATATTTTCTTGGTACAGAAGAAAGGAGGCAGTTACAGGTTGGTACTCAATTTGAAGGATTTCAATCACTACATGACTTACAAACATTTCAAGATGGAGGGCGTCCATCTGTTGGCGGATCTCCTCCAACAAGGGGACTGGATGGTCCGGTTGGACCTGAAGGACGCCTATTTGTCCATTCCCATTTTTTCCCCCCATCGCCGGTTCCTGCAATTTCAATGGCGGAACCGATGGTTCGAATATTTGGTCCTTCCTTTCGGACTTTCCTCAGCACCATGGTGTTTCACCAAGGTGCTGAAACCAGTGATAGCATACCTCAGACAACAGGGGATTCTTCGCATGATAGTATCTGGACGACATACTCATCATGGCGCAGTCTCCAACCCTGGCGGCCCAGCATTTAAGCATGACCATTGCTACGTTACAGAACCTGGGGTTCGTGATCAACGAATCCAAATCGGTGCTTTGCCCTTCCCAGACGATAGACTTTCTAGGCTTTGTCAAAAATTCTCAAACAGCTCAGTTGAAGCTTCCCCGCTCCAAACTTTGGGATATCAAAAAGGAATTGCGTTCCCTGTTATCTCAACAAATGGTCTCACAGAGTGATTGCCAGGATAGTGGGCCTGTTGGCCTCCTCCATACAGGCAATTTTTCCGGGTCCTCTCCATTATCGAGCCCTTCAACGGTTAAAGATTCAACACCTACAGAAGGGCCTCTCGTACACGGATCTAGTACCTCTTTCCCCAGAGGTACGGGAGGAAATACAGTGATGGCTTGCCCACGTGGAAGCGTGGAACGGCAGAGCTATTTTCGGCGCCCTGCCGGAGGTCGTCATAGAGTCAGACGCCAGTCGTTGGGGTTGGGGGGCTCGTTGCGGAAATATTTCTACAGGAGGGCGTTGGTCCCTGCGCGAACTAGACCTCCACATCAACTGTCTAGAACTGCTTGCAGGGTCGTTCGCGATCCGGACACTGTCACCCAAGCAAGTCTTGTGTTGCATCCTCTTACGGATGGACAACATTTCAGCGGTTCAGTACATCAACAAACTGGGAGGCACAAGGTCCTCGATGCTAGTAGAGATAGCGAAGGACTTTTGGCATTACTGCCTGAGTCACCAAATCTCGGTCATAGCCGAGTATATTCCGGGCCAGTCGAACGTAGTGGCGGACTGGAATTCCAGACATCTCAAGGACTACAGCGATTGGCAGCTACAGTCCCAGATAGTACAATGGTTACAGGCGATCTGGGGGTATTGCGAGATCGACCTGTTTGCGTCCAGATTGAATCGTCAAATGACCAAATTCTTCAGCTGGAGGCCGGATCCGTAAGCCCTGGCGACGGATGCCTTTTCTCAGGATTGGTCCCTGAGCCTGAATTATGCTTTTCCCCCCTTTATATTAATTCCTCGGGTGTTCACGCAGATAATGCGCCAGAAGGCGGAAGTGATCCTAGTGACCCCCCTGTGGAGGTCGCAGCCTTGGTTCCCGATATTATTGGAGGCGAGCTGCGACTCTCCCAGGATGATCCCGTGTTCCTCAACGATGCTCCAGGGCCCTCATGGAGAGATGCACCCGATGGTACTATCGGGGCAGTTGTCCCTGATGGCCTGGAGACTTTCCGGAACAAGCTTCAGCTTTCATCAACCAGGCTTGGGCCCCCTCAACCAGGAAAAGATATTCTTCAGCCTGGAAAGGTTGGGTTCGTTGGTGCGTGGAACAGCACGTGGATCCCGTGGGGGCAGATTTACCCTATGTTGTAAATTTTTTGTCAAAAAAGGCTTCTGAGGGTTTGGCATATCGTTCTGTCAACAATTTCCGCTCCGCCATTTCCGCGGGTCACTCCCAGATCGAGGGTAAACCAGTAGGGATGCATCCACTAATATGTAAACTGTTGAAGGGTATTAGGGTAGCGAACCCTCCCAAGCCGAAGTATTCTTCCTTGTGGGATGTCTCTCTGGTCCTTTCCTTATTCAACAAATGGCCACAAAATAATTTATTAACAAGGAAACAACTTTCATCCAAATTAGCCATGTTGCTATGTCTTTCCGCTTGTAGACGGTCCTCCGATGTCAAAGCCCTTGACATTACAGGTAGAGTATTCACTCCTGAAGGGGTTTCTTTTAACATTACTTCCAGAACTAAAACTATGTCACGGAATGTGGAATATCATGCTTTTCCTAGTAATACGAAACTCTGTGTAGTTCAATGTCTCAAGACTTATGAAGAATGTACCAGGTCTATTCGGCCTGATGGTGTGGTACAATTATTAATTGCTTTGCAAAAACCTTACAAACCTGTTACTGCGGCTACTATAGCCCGATGGCTAAAATCTGTAATGCAAGAGGCAGGTATCGATACCCAGGTATTTGGGGCACACTCTGTTCGGGCGCCATGGCCTCTAAAACATTTATGTTGGGTTCCACTATTCAAGACATTATGCATTCGGCTGATTGGTCATCTGAGTCTACCTTTAAACAGTTTTATTATAAACCGGTGGGTGATATTTCCTCTGTGGTATTTGACCAGCGTTAAACTAGCATAATACTGAAGCCTCCGGTCCTGTAATAGAATAAAAAATTAGCTAGCATTCGCGCCAAGAATTTTCAATTCTATTAAGGACACGGAGGCGAGGATTATCCCACCCGATTGTATTACAGTATGTAATGTTTACCCACCCGTCTGTATTTATATTATGTTTAAGCAGAAGTTACGGGGTTTTTCTATCTCTCATTCTTCCAGGTTCGGAGAAGAAGATGGAGTAAGACTCATTCTGGTTGAGAAGCCAATATTTCCAGTTGGATTTGTTCTTCCACGTTGGAGGATGTTTGGACTCTTGTTATGTTTTGAACTTTATTGTTCGCACAAAGAAAGAGGAGGATTTCCGGTGATGGTGGTTCTTATTGGGACTTACAGGATGTGATGTGTTACATGTGCATCATGGGAAATGAAGTTTATTTACATAAAACAACGTTTTCATTGGCTGCTGTGAGTGGCAATAAATGAAAGAGAAAGCATAATCCTCGCCTCCGTGTCCTTAATAGAATTGAAAATTCTTGGCGCGAATGCTAGCTAATTTTTTATCCCCGAGAAGATTCCTTTCCCTGCTCTCGCTTGGATCAGATGTCTTTCGCTGCATTCTCCTTTGTTGTGGGTTTTTGGCTGGAGCTAAGAAAAATAAACTACACTTTATATATCAACCAGTGTCTTGGTGTATTCCGTTCACCCATACCAGACACCTGTCACATATTGTAGAGCCAGAGGACTACAATGCCAATAATGCTTTAAAGAAAAAAACTACAAACAACACGAAGGCCCAGCAGTTCATTAGCGAATCACCACTTTCATGTACATATAAACATTCTGACAACAAAAGAACTGCATCTTCTTTGCTGCTTGACGGCCATGTTAAGTACCCCCTTTCAAGATGTATGTGTTTTTATTGTGTTTGTACATATTTTACAGTTTTCATTTAAGAATTGAAAATATATTAGTCGTGGGTGCCGTCCTGACCTCAGTCTGTGCGCCAGATTTGTTTAACAGGTTTTACCCCTGCTGGTCAGGTCTCTATTATTACCTCTGACATCGGCGCCCGAGCCAATGCCATTTTGTCTTACCTCAGGCAATTGGTTACAAAGTCCCTTCCTGTTCCTCTTCCCTTTGCTTCCATCTTTCTGATCTCTCTTCTTGCCTGCCCACGCTGCTGTGCACCATAGGGCCTGCCTCCTTTTTGGCTTTAGTAAAGTGGACCTCGTTTTTTTTTGCATCTGCAACAGCCCGTGATCTGAAAGACCCACCTTTTCTGCCTGCCCTCTCCTCCTTCTCCCAGCTCACGGGTACGTCTTTAGGTTACAGTACTTCTTTGACCTGCCTCTATAAAATGTGTCCACTCTTTTAGGAGGGTGTAGGGCGGTTCTAGTTTTCTCCCTCAACACCCGCTTTAACCTTTTGAACTAACTCCCTACTAATAACTTCGAGACACCCTGTTTATGAACAACAGCAATTTATCTGACTTGTACCAGCATTAACTCACAGAAGGGCTCCCCTTTCATATATACAGATGTAAGAAAGTGGGTGATTAGCTGAAGAGGATGCGAGTCCTTCACAAGTAATAGGTCAGCAATTATCTTATTACTGGGAACCAGGTACCCCATTGTAGCACTTGACTCTCTCAGGGTAGTGAAGCAGAGCAGTCCAAGGCCTACCCAGGGGAGGTGGTGTGGGTTAGTAATCAAAAATGTTATAGTGTTTGTGAACAAGAATTTTCAATTCTATTTAAGGCGAAGATTATGCATTCACCTCTTTGCTTTATTCAAACAGCAGCCATGTAAACAAATACAGAATAACCATAGAGTTGTGGTAGAAAAAAACGACAACATCCAGAGTTCTAACATGATCTTCAAGTCTCAACATTAAGGTCCAATATCCAAGTAGAGCCCTTGATCTCCTATAAACAGACTGATTCACATAAGCATCTCCTCTTCTTGCTGCAAGGGATTATTCTGAAGTACAGAAATTCTGTCTTCCTTCTGATCTGAAAATGAAAACAAACAACTAAACCACTGAACTGTAATCCTAGGTGGAATTAATCCGCAGAAAAAACACCTTACCAACAATGACATTGAGGAATAGCATAAACAAGACAGACATCATCACAACTGATAGAACATCTTTGTACAGGAAGAATGAGTGGGATAATCTTCGCCTTCATGTCCTTAATAGAATTGAAAATTCTTGTTCACAAATGCTATAAAATTTTCGATTCTATGTCAGGACCAGAGGCTTCAGATCATGCAAGTTCAAGGCTTGTCAACAGTAATGCAAAATGGACTACTTACTCGTTTATGACAAGATTCTCTGAACATTGAATCAGATGACAAATCTCCCATCCGAATTATCTCCTCTAATCAAACTCCTACTGCAAAGGATTTTGAGGCCATGGCGCCTCTGACTGAATGTGCTCCAAAGATGGGACTATCCACTCCAGCAAGGAGCCATTTCACTCACTGAGCCAACGTCGGGCAGGACATAGGTGCATGAGAATGTAATAATGAAATCAACAACTGACCTTTAGGTGAAGTTCTGAAAGGGGAAGGAACTCTCTCAGGCAGCAAACCACGCAGAGCTTGAGATTTTCTGGGAGAGCTGGGTAAGATACTAATCTAGTTGCCGTAATGACAAAGGAGACTCCTTCTGGGGTATACACTCTGCCTGCCAAGTCCAAAGCTCGGACATCCGAAACCCATTTGCAAAACAGCAGACAGAGTGGCAGAGTCAATTTTGCAGAGAGTTGTTTTCTATACAATAGTGGATTGTCTGGCCAACAAAGAATGAAGTTAAGGACTAGGGACATGTCCCACAGACTGGAATACTTGGGATCGGAGGGACAGCAAACCTAATGCCTCTCAAAAGTTTAGAAACTGAAGGATGTTCGCCAACTGGCCTGTTAGCCACAAGAAGATGACCAAGTGAGATCTCCAACCTGTAAGAATGTATCGTACTGTATGAAATGCCCTTGGCTACTTCTGCAGGATCCAAATCCCGTTCCAAGCAGCAGCATGACCAAAGTCTGTAGGCTGCCTGATATCTCTTGCGAGTGGAGTCTGCCCATGATTTATCAATGAGATTGAGAGCTTGCTCCGAAAGGCCTGACACTTGCCAACATCCCCGGAAAGTCTCCAGCCTATCAGTCTCAATTGCTGAGTCACAATCAAAGGATGTTGGTACCCTAGAGGGTCCAGGAGGATATTCAGGAACCACCGAAGAAGGCAATCGCAAGACACTTTCAGTAGGTTCGGCAACCAAGATTGGGTTCTTCACAGGCGTGAAATGAGGATTAATTCTGCCAATTGCTGCCTGACCTGTAGGGCTACTGTCAAAATCATTGAGTACGTAGGTAAAGCATAGCTCAGACTCATCCATTTCGGCAAGAAGGTATCCGTTGCTTGAACCAACAGATGCAGCATCTAACTGAAGAAGGATGGTAATTGGAAGGTCAGTCGAGATGCAAAAAGTTCCATCCAACATGGCCCCCACTTTTGCATCATTTTTGAAAAAAAAAAAGTTGGATCCAGTTTCCATTCGCTGGAATCCTTGAGGAAATAAGAGTTTCAGTCAGCCACCGTGTTTTGTTGGCCTGGAAGGTGAACCGCTATGGCTGTCTCAGCCAGGAGGTGGGAGTGTGTACCCAGAGACGGTTCGGCTATTGCACCACAGACACGCTGTCCATCTTGAGTAGTATTCAGTAATGTACCCGATGGGGAGAAATGGAACAGATCGCAAAGGAACCGCCAAGAGTTCCAGACAATTGATGTGTAAAGAAAGTTCAGACTTGGACCATCTGCTGCCAGTAGGCAGACTGCCATATCGAGCACCCCAGCATAAACTGGCAACAGACTCGATCACCATGTCTGGACCAGAACCAAAAATGTCTCTCCCATTTCAAGCCCATCTTGTGATCGAGCCACCACTGTAACTCGTGACATACGTCTGTAGCCAACTGGAAGCGATCTGAGTAGGATAGGCCCTTCTGCAAGAAATATTAGGCGTTGAAGAGCACAATAACGCAGCAGGCCAGGAAAGATGGCCTGAATAGATGACGCCAGAAGTCCCACCAATCTTGTCAGCCAACGTGGTATCAGGAATTGTCTCTAAAATGTTTTGCATATCTCCTTCTGAATTGCTCTTAGTTTTTGGAGAGGAAGATCAGTCTAGGGTAAATCCCAGAAAAACCATCTGTTGGGCTGGAATTGGGTCAGACATGGTGTGGCAGGGCGCCCCGGGAGGATGGCCGTGTGCGCCCCAGGGGCACCGGAGCAAGACGACCAAGCCGTCTCCGCTGACGTCATGGGGGCAGAGCCTGATAGCAGAGAAGGACCCGGAGAACGTGACACCGAGAGAGAGTGCGGAAGAACACAACAGGAGGAGGACGCGGCGACGGCTGTGTGCGAGGAGGCGGAAGATGGCGAGGACAGGACGGAGGACGCGGGAAGCCAAGAGGACGACGGATCGAGCAGTCATCCACGGGAAGAGGCGTCCCCAGAGGAAGGCTCCCTGGACGAGGCGGCCGCGACCCTGTCAGCGGGTCACGGCTTCAGGCAAGTGCTCAGGGGAACCGGGCGCAGGCTGGCTGTACACCCAAGCGCTGTTCACAGGGCTGTGAGGGAAAGGGGGCACAAGGAGCAGAGTGTAGAGAAAAGGGGGAAGACTTCCCATTTTCGGTGTTTGCTGGCATTTTCTGTTATACGTGCATGGTTATTTTGGGCTACAGGAAGTACTGGGTTGCCGGACAGGCAGACCGGGACAGAGGTCAAAAGGGCATTACATCCTGGGGGATACCTGAAGTGAAAGCTCCCAAGGAATAAAAGTAGTCAACCCTCCCCAGCGGCGGGTGGGACCTCAGGGGCACGCCCAGAATGGAGAGCTTAGGTACGCAGGAGGCCATAATAGAGAGAAGGGACCCCGCACTGACCGCCTCTCTTTCTTTTCTTCTTTACCGAGGGGACGGCCGGTGCCTAAGAAGCCAGGAGGAGGAGAAACCGAAGAGGAAAGAGTGGAAAACAGGGTCCAGACGCGGCGCAGGGAGCAGAGACAAGCCAGAACAAGCAACCAGCCCAATAAAGGATCTGTATCAAACCCAGTTGACCCCAAATAAAAGCCCTATCAAAAACAGTATAGTTGTCCGTGGTCTTTGGGTTGGTGACAAGTGGTGTCAGAAGTGGGATTTCCCTGCCCACCGCCCAACCCGGACCGTTACCCAGACAGGATGTCACAATTGATCAGCCTGGACGACATGCTGAAACAGCTGGCAGAGGGCCAACGCCACATCCAGCTGGTAGTGGAGGGACAAACCGCGGAGGCCCAGAAGGATAGAGAACACCTACAGGAGGCGCTGCAGGCCCAGGCAGGTCTCATAGCCCAGAACCAGGTGGTACAGGACACAGCCATCCAGCGACTGACCAATACCATCGCCAGCAGCAAGGTACACCCTAATGTACCGAGCTCGGTGCTGCAGAAGTACCAGCCAGGTGAAGACCCTGACTTTTTCTTCACGAACTTTGAACGGGTGGCCAGCACGGCCCAATGGCCAGTCGAAAGATGGGGACAATACATCGCACCCCTTATGTCCGGCGAACTACAGACCGCCTATCAGGCAGCTAACCCGGCAGGCTCCACGCCCTACGGGGCGATCAAGAAAACAATACTTGAGCACCTTGGGTACGACCCGGAGCATTACCGCAGCCGATTCAGAAAAGAGAAGTGGCTGCCCCAAGATAACCCCCGGGCATTCTTTTACAGGATTCAGGACTTGGGGAATCGCGGACTCCAACCACACGCTTCTACCATGGAGGAGGTGATGGATAGGTTCTTATTGGAACAATTCATTGAGGGACTCCCAACCGCTACACGAGCCTGGGTGAAACAGCACCAGAACGTTACCGTCACCAGCGCCATCGAACTAGCCTATGTGCACCAGAGGGTGCCAGAAGTACGGGCTTTCACACCCAGTATACCAACCCCGATAGTCCATAGGTGGAGACTTTCCGCGCCGAGTCCCTCGAACCCTCCTCACCGACCACTTATTGACCCCCAGTTCTTGCCACAACCTGGTGGTAAGGAGAGCGGCCAGGGTCCCCAGTGCTTTCACTGTGCGGACTGGGGCCACATCGCACGCAACTGCCCACAGAAGGCCAACCCAGTCGAACCCATGGAGGTGGGGTACACAAGAGGCCGAGTCCTCTAGGCAGGAGAAGGGAAGGAAGCGTACCACCTGTTCCTCTCCGTGAACGGTGTCGAGATCAAGGTCCTCGTTGACTCCGGTTGTCGCCATTCAGTCATCACCCAAGAACGCATACTGGAGTACCAGTAGGAGGGGGAAAGGGTGACCATAACATGTGTACATGGGGATCAAAAAACCTACCCCGTGGCCATAGTAAACCTGGGAGACAAAAACAACGAGAATCCGATCCGAGTGGGAGGGATTCCCCGTTTAGTAGAAGAAATGATTGCTGGTACTGATTTTGTTGGATTTCCTGATCTCCTGTCCAGAGCCATCGAGGAGAGGGAAAAGCAGACATGGTTGATGGAAGCCCCCTTGTCCACTACAAAGACAGAAGGGGGTAGGTATAGGGCTAAGAAAACCCGTAAGGAAAAAAGAGAGCAGAACAAACTAGTGGTACTGAATGGACTAGCTAATACTCCTACCTCCACAGGGACAGATGGAGAGCAAAGGCCAGAACGTAGCTTCAGGGCGGCCCAGGAGGACCCCACCTTGGGAAACGCCTGGGCCCAGACGGTGGCAGAGGAGGACACACAGGTAGGCCCTTGTTTTGTTGTTTCCAGGGGTTTGTTGTACAGGAGGGTATTAAAACCCACCGAAACCTTAAGGCAGCTCCTTGTCCCCCTTTCCTATCGCGACCAGGTCCTCTGCCTAGCACACAACCGGGCGGGCGTCACTATGGGGGAGAGAAAACAGAGGAATACCTCTTGCAGCGGTTCTATTGGCCGGGTGTCTTCACGGACATCAGGAGGTATTGCGCGGCCTGTCCCCGGTGTCAGCATTCCAACCCACTGCATGTTCCTAGGGCGCCCCTGTGTCCCCTTCCGATAATTGAGGTCCCTTTTTCCAGGGTGGGGATGGACCTGATAGGACCCCTGATTACCTCAGCAAGAGGCTATCGATACATCCTAGTGTTGGTCGACTACGCGACCCGGTATCCCGAGGCCATCCCTCTTACTAGCATGACTACTAGCAGCGTGGCACAGGCCATGATAGGGTTCTTCAGTCGGGTCGGGTTCCCACGGGAGCTACTGACTGACCAGGGAACACCCTTCATGTCCAGGTTGATGGCCCAAATATGCAAACTGCTTGGCGTGCACCAGATACGTACCTCCGTATACCACCGCCAGATAGACGGTCTAGTAGAGAGGTACAATCACACAATCAAAAACATTCTGAGAAAAACGGTCTCGGACACAGGGAGAGACTGGGACAGACAGCTACCGTTAACCCTCTTTGCGATCCGAACGCATACCAAGTCTTCCACCGGTTATAGCCCCTTTGAGCTGGTGTTCGGGAGAAAGCCCAAGACCTTGGTAGACATGGCGGCAGGAAGAGGATGAAGGAAGGACCCTCCTTGACTACGCAGCTCACCTCAAGGACCTACTGTCCAACTTGTGGGAAGAGGTCCGACAAAACCTAGACACAGCCCAACAAAAGCAAAAGAGGGGATACGACCATCGCACTACCCTGAGACAGTTCCTGGTCGGGGACAAGGTACTGCTCCTTCTTCCCTCCTCTGACAACAAGCTCCTGGCACAATGGCAAGGCCCCTACGTGGTGCTCGCCCAGGTTACACCAGTCACCTATAGAATAGCGGTCCCACACACAGGGAGGGAGGGAGGGGCAAATCTATCATGTCAACCTCCTTAAGAAATGGGTAGACACTCCGGCGGGGGCTGCCAGGTCCTCCCACGAACCTGCTGATATCCGACAGCCAGTGTCGTGTGGTTTGTGGCCTCATGGTCTGCCCTGCTAAGTTGGCTAGGGCCTGGCTGCCATGATGCCTTTTTGCACACGTTACTTTGTGCCTTTGTTTTTCCAGCCTCTGCTTGTGCCCGGCTATTTTAGGACTGTCTGCCTTTTTGCCTTTCACCTTTCCTCCTGTTCCCTTTGGGTTTCGTCTGCACATCATGTACAAGGTCGAAAAACAATGTCCCTTGTTCCTGCTGATCTGGTCAGCCCCTCGCACTTAGACATAACACTGAATGCAGCTGCACTGGAGAAATTCGTGTGCTTTTAATATTGTGATTTCACTGTTAGAGACACTTGGAGAAAAACCTTTCCAGGGAGAAGAGCTGTGATTGTCTGATGATGTAATCCTTGCATCTAGATATTGAGGTATGAGGGTCCGCCTGACGATGCCCAGAGGTCTTCTATTTTTATAATAAACTAGCTAATAGCACAGGGAGGGTGGTATGGTCATTTAGCCCTATATCCACTGCTTTACGAAATGCTTTCCCAGTTTGTATTCTATGGAATTGTAACTATGCTTATTATTTTGTTCTTATGCATTATGCTGATAGTATTGGCACGTGTACTGTATCTTAGAGCACGATAGTTGAAATAAACATGTTAAACTATACAGTGTCTCTTATTACGCACGTTGTGGACAGGTATGAGTGAGTTATGAAAGGGTGTCCTTGCTCCTGCGAGTAGAGAGAGAGAGAGAGAGAGAGAGAGAGAGAGAGAGAGAGAGAGAGAGAGAGAGAGAGAGAGAGAGAGAGAGAGAGACACCATGTTCTGGGTTGTCTAATCATTGGTAGCATCGCTGCTAATGAGACGCTAAAGCTAGTCGGATTGGGATTGTGGGTACTAAGGTGCATGGTTGGTTCACCACTATACTCCGAGGTCCTATTATCCTGTGCATAGCTCTGTGTATGAGCAGAATCCCTACAACACCAGCCCTTAGCCATTCCATTCCCACAGGTCGAGGCAATCCTTGACTAGAACAAGATTCCCAAGGGTTCCCAGCTACTGCAGGAACAAGAGAGGGCCCTCATGTCAATCGTGAACGACTTCTGGGACGTCTTCCCACCGAAACCTGGGAGAACCCCCCTCGTACAACACGACATCATGACAAATGGGGCCAGTCCAATCAGGCAAAGACCATATAGGATACCAGAGGCTAGAAGCAGGGTGGTAGAAAAAGAAATAGAGGATATGTTGAGCAGCGATATCATCGAACCCTCTCACAGTCCCTGGTGCTCCCCAATAGTATTGGTACCGAAACCCAATGGCACGGTGAGGTTCTGTGTGGACTACAGGCACTTGAACGCCTTCTCCCGCTTCGATTCCTACCCCATGCCCCGAGTCGATGAGATGATAGAGAGACTAGGTACAGCCCGTTACCTGATGACCCTGGACCTAACAAAGGGGTATTGGCAGATAGCATTGGCGTCCACAGCACGAGAAAAGACAGCGTTTGCCACCCCTTCGGGCTTGTACCATTTCAAGGTCCTGCCCTATGGTCTCCACGGAGCCCCTGCCACTTTCCAACGGCTCATGGATGTGGTGTTACGACCACACCATGCCTATGCCGCCGCTTACCTAGATGATATTGTGGTATTTAGTCGTACATGGGACCAACACATCACACACCTCATAGCCGTGTTGAACAGTCTTCGTGAAGCAGGACTAACAGCAAACCCTGAGAAATGCAATGTTGGCCACAAATGCCATTTGATACCTAGGGTACCACATACAGGAAGGCCGGATACGGCCGAGGTGGATAAGGTGGATGCTATCAGGACACTAACAGCTCCCTCCACGAAGAAGGGCATCAGGGCCTTCCTCGGGTTAGTCGGGTATTACCGACGGTTTATTCCCCGTTTCTCAGAGGAAGCTGCCCCCCTCACAGATATGCTGAAAAAGACATGTCCGAACACCATTAAAGAGTGGACCCCTGCTCAGTTGCAAAGCTTCAACCACCTTAAGGAACTGTTATGTCGCAACCCAGTCCTGATCTGTCCCGATTTTGGTAAAGACTTCACCCTACAAACAGACGCATCGGACAGGGGCCTGGGTGCTGTTTTGTCCCAGGAACTCGACTCAGGAGAGCTACACCCCGTGGTCTACCTCAGTCGCAAACTACTGCCCCGGGAGGTTCGGTATTCCACGATCGAGAAGGAGTGTTTGGCAATCAAGTGGGCTGTCCAGTACTATTTGTTGGGTCGCCCTTTCCTTCTCCTAACTGACCATGCCCCTCTGGTTTGGCTGGCGCGACATAAGGATTCTAACGCCTGTGTTCTTCGCTGGTTTTTGGCATTGCAGCCTTTCTCATTTCAGGTTTCCCACCGCCCGGGTTCCCAGCAGGCCAACGTGGATTACCTTTCCCGGTCGG
This sequence comes from Calotriton arnoldi, assembly GCA_963921515.1. Lineage (NCBI taxonomy): Eukaryota > Metazoa > Chordata > Amphibia > Caudata > Salamandridae > Calotriton > Calotriton arnoldi. The sequence continues at coordinate 492,957 of CAWUFW010002575.1, forward strand.
CTGCTCTCCCATGGCCCGATCGGCCATGTCTGGTGGGGAGGCTCTGTGGCAGGGCGCCCCAGGAGGATGGCCGTGTGCGCCCCGGGGGCACCGGAGAAGAACGACCATGGCCGTTTCCGCTGACGTCATGGGGGCGGAGCCTGGTAGCAGAGAAGGACCCGGAAACGGAGTCGGAGGGCGCCGGAGAACGCGACACCGAGAGAGTGCGGAAGAACACAACCGGAGGAGGATGTGACGACGCCTGTGTGCGAGGAGGCGGAAGACGGCGAGGACGGGACGGAGGACGCGGGAAGCCATGAGGACGACAGATCGAGCAGTCATCCACGGGAAGAGGCGCCCCCAGAGGAAGGCTCCCTGGACGAGGCGGCCGCGACCCTGTCAGCAGGTCACAGCTTCAGGCAAGTGCTCTGGGGAACCGGGCGCAGGCTGGGAGGGTGGCTGTACACCCAAGCGCTGTTCACAGGGCTGTGAGGCAAAGGGGGCACAAGGAGCAGAGTGAAGAGAAAAGGGGGAAGACTTCCCCTTTTCGGTGTTTGCTGGCATTTTCTGTTATACGTGCATGGTTATTTTGGGCTACAGGAAGTACTGGGTTGCCGGACAGGCAGACCGGGACAGAGGTCAAAAGGGCATTACATCCTGGGGGATACCTGAAGTGAAGGCTCCCCAGGAATAAAAGTAGTCAACCCTCCCCAGCGGCGGGTGGGACCTCAGGGGCTCGCCCAGAAGGGAGGGAGAGCTTAGGTACGCAGGAGGCCATAACAGAGAGAAGGGACCCCGCACTGATAGCCTCTCTTTCTTTTCTTCTTTACCGAGGGAATGGCCGGTGCCTAAGAAGCCAGGAGGAGGAGGAGAAACCGAAGAGGAAAGAGTGGAAAACAGGGTCCAGACGTGGCGCAGGGAGCAGAGACAAGCCAGAACAAGCAACCAGCCCACTAGAGGATCTGTATCCAACCCACTTGACCCCAAATAAAAGCCCTATCAAAAACAGTATAGTTGTCCGTGGTCTTTGGGTTGGTGACACATGGATATATTGATGACAAATCCTGGGTCTTCTAGCAGAGACAATGTTAAGTGCAAATGTTGTCTTAGTGTGTTGGAGTTTCGTGCCTTTAGAAGGAAATCGTCTAAGTAGAAGATCAGGTGGGTGCCTTATCCTCTCAGATAGTGTAGTACGGTTTATACTTTATCAGTAAAACTGTGCGTTTATTGGACAACATACACGTCAAAACTGTGTGAGACTGATTCCACACACACACAATCAGGCTATGTTGGCCTTAGTCCTGGCTAGCTCACAGTGCACTATCTGTACCCCTAAACTAGCAAGTTAACATGTGGTATATGCAACCTCAGAACATGACTACCCTGACTCCACAAGGAAATCGTAGAAACAGATCTAAAGCCCTTTCGTTTGGTAACTCATGCATGCCCAAAGAGAAACAGGAGAAATGCTTGAATTAGCATTTCCATATTTATTGAAGCAATAAGTTTCTTGTGCAAAATATGTGCGCCACAATTATTAATAGAAGGAAACAAACCAGAGTAATCAGCATCACAAGAATGGTAAAGAAAATTACAAGTTCAACTATTGTGCTGTTGCATAGAATATATGCTTGCATATAATTGTAGTTATGCTCCTACCTAGCGCTACTTATCCTAGTGTGCCTAGGGTGGGTAAATCTGTCAGAATCCCTGTAGGTGATCTAACTCTCCAGGTACCTGTGGGTATGTTTCATCTGGGAACCCGTCTTGGTGTTGAGCTGAGCGCCATCCTTCTCAGGAGGTAAACAGGATTCAGCTAGGCTGGAATTCTGGCATGGGGCAACTACAACAGTGTCAGCAAAATGCTCCTCTAACTAAACCCCACTTCCGGGCTGAGCAGGAGGACGACCAGTTAGCCTTCTAGTGGCTAACTAGAAGCTGTTATTTAAGGGCTATATATGCTTGGACGCACCAGTAGTCGGTGCCGTTCATTGCACTTTCATTGTGTTTTAGCCCTCACTTCATTTCGATTGTTTTAATCGTGGCATTTGTTAAACCTCGCTCACCTGCTTCCCTATTCCACCACAAGCCTTTATGGCTTGATTGTTGCAGAGGGAAGCAGTTAGCTGCCCACTTCCGGGCTGAGCAGGGGGGACAACCAGTTAGCGGTCTAGTGGCTAACTAGACGCCATTATTTAAGGGCTATTTATGTGGGAACGCGAGCAGCGGACATGCCTAAGGCAAGCCCATCTGCGCCCGTCCACATCTGGACTGCTCCCGGATCCCAGGTCTTGTTATTTTGGAGCAAGCACCAGCTACTAAATATTCCAGAAACTCCTTATTGAACCTACGAGGTAGGTGGGAATCCTCCTCTTGTACAGTGTTCCCTTTTCTGGATATGTATGAGCAGCAGCAATGCCATTGTTTGTCATGTGGCTTTCTGACTAGCTATCCACAGGGTACGGGTCTCAATAGGCCAGAGGGAAACCCCTTCCTAGTCCTCACACCTGATATGGCAGAGGGATCCTCAAATTCCGCTTCAGATGGTTGAGTTTAAGGGCTTTCTCATTAATTCACGTTCACTGATAAACATAAGTTGGAGTTTGCTTATTTTTCTTACTTAATTGGACCCAGATTGGTTCTTTTTAACTGAGACCTGGGCCAATGAAGCTTCAGGTGCAGACCTAGTCGATGCCATTCCATTGAACTACGTAAGTGTACAGGGCAGTCAGGCCGGCAGTGGTGTTTAAAGCCCAATACAAATGTCTTGTGGAATCTGGGTTTGATCTAAAGACCTGTGAAGCCCTGAAATTTAAGTTTATACTATCTGTCACCAGCTCATTTGGAGGCCTATTGGTATATACACCACCGGGACCCAGATCCCCTTTTGTTAATGAGCTAAGCAACCTTATTGAACCTTTTATAATGAATAAGTATTTAACAGTCTTGGCCGACTTTAACTTCCATCTTGAAGAGAACTTACTTCCACAAAGCCTCTGTAGCACTAACCAAATCCCTTTCCAGCATGGGACTGTCCAAATTAGTTTCGGCCCCCACCCATGATGCAGGTCACATACTAGATGGTATATTTTCTAATGATTCTAGGGTGTCCTATCAATCAGTTGTTCCCTTTAGTTGGTCCAACCATGGCGCAGTTGCTTTTTCTTTTACGCCCTCCTCCACAGTTAGAAGTTGTCATCTCCCTAAGAATATGACTTGGAAGAGAAATTGGAATAGGGTTTCAGCTGAAGCCCTGTCCAAAACTCTGGATAGTACACCTATTGAGATCCAGGAGATGTAGACAAGGGCGCGGAAGCCCTTGTAGAGTGGCTGGATATGGCTGCCAATAGGGTAGCCCCCTTGGGTAAATTAAGCAAAAGAGGCTTTCCCCCTCAGCCCCCTGATATAATGATAGACTTAGAACTCTCAAGTAGGTGTGTCACCGACGAGCGAATCTGGAGAAAAAAAAACAAGAGCAAGAAAAAGTCATCTACAGGACCCAACTATGGGAATACAAATTACCCTTGATTGAGAAGGTTGCATATTGTACCCAGAGAATTGAAACAGCTACCTCTGCCAAATAACTTTCAGCGTGGTACAACAGATCACCACTCCCTGCCCACCATCAGATGGGAAACTTGAATGTTCACAAAAATTTTGAACCCAGCTAGCTAATTTCTTTCAACACAAAATTGTGGACATCTATGATGGATTTGAAGTATCTAAAATCAAAAAACCTCTTATTGCAATCCCCGGGTAGAGAGCCGGAGCTGGACCCCTACAAGACATTGGGGCATAAGGACCAAGAGTCGTATCTACTCTCGATATTCCGCCCCTTACCTCTGAGATGGTGGAACAACATCTCCTTAACACTAAATCCGGGTCAACCCTGGAATCTTGTTGGCGAGCAATCCTACATTTGGGTGCTGGCACTGTGGGTTTATAGACCTGATCTAGTTCTGGACAGTCGGTTACATCGCCTTGATTCCTACAGGTAATTGTTGCGCTCTGAAAATTAAAATCAAATCAAACAAAGGAGGGATGTCGTTTATATAATAAACTTCACCCATGTTGCCATGCCAAAGTACCAGTCGGGCCATCATTATTGATTCTATCCTGACAAAGTTGTCGCCGAGCAAACAAGAACAAACAACAAAATTTGGAGCGGTGAACTTTAGCTGTTGTACAGAATGTTCAAGGCTCTGATAATATGCCTATGAAGATGTGTAAATGTAAGCAAAGTTATTTCATGGAACATTATCCCATACAAGCACGCAAGCAAATGTGTGTCAAATGTCAACGTTCAACAGCACAGCGTTCTGGGAGATAGTGTCCGTTCAGAAGCAAGAAAAAGACAGTCACAAAACCAATCCAAAGGAAGAGGAAAAGTAACAAAATTGTAATCCACATGTATATTTACAGAAGGATAAGGTATGTCTTTTTGAGCCAAATAAAAAGTTCACTTGGTCTTCTTGTGGAGGTGGGTCTGACGAATCCAAAGAGAAGTCCTCAAAGTCGACAAAATAGTCGGAGGCTGTTGGTACAAACATGGGAGGCATGTGAAGCTGTGTAGAACTGGTAGATTACTCTAATGGCAGTACATTGTAGACACCATCATTGTCTACTTGCAGAGTTGAAATCGGTGTAGTCGAATTTGACGACTGTATCGCATTTGCACATGTAACTGGAAGTAGTGATACTTCAGTGTTAGCTGCTCCCGGCTGGGGTGAAGAAACTTCATTGTTGGTTAAAGCTTGTAACAGGACTTACTGTAAAGTAGTGAGAGGAGGCAGGTAACTACACAGGAGCCCTCGAGGCCTACCATGTAGAACTGGCCACATGATGTGCTTTTATGAGATCGATAGACATAAATCTCTTGAGTTTGCTGCCATCAAGAGGCGGTAAAAGTGCAGTCCTGGTACTTTCACAGACAGGACAGGCACAGGCCCTAATTCCTTCTTGTCGATTATTTTCTCCTGTACTAGATCCCCGATCTTTGGAATCCAACCAGGAGTTGCCTGTGCCTCCTTCACTTTACCCATGGTGGAATGTTTCTGCTGGACGTTGCTCTGACCACCCTTGAAGTCATTCAGATTCTGTAAAACATCAAAATGTTACAGGATATCAAAAGCTGTTTCCGCTGCCACTGTACTGGGACTGTCAAGGTCTGGAACCCGCATTTTAACCCCAAACAGGACTTCATAGGCAGTCTGACCACCCAAGAATCTTTTAGGCAGATTGTTTAAGGCTCTCTGTACTCCATACAGGTGGTGGACCCAATTGCGACCTGAACCTAGTACTCTAGCTGTAAAAGACTGCTTAAAGTCAAGTTTTTTCCTCTCCACTACTGTGGTTACCTTGGGATTGTAGGCGAAGGAGTAATGCACTTTCATACCTCATTTTCCCATGCTGTCTCTGTAAGACCTAGAGGAGAATGCTGATCCGAATGGAATGTGGCTACTGCACATGTGCTGTTATGACTTGCAAGTCCTTTATAATAGTTCTAGTGTCAGCTGATCACCGTGGCCATACCCATAGCAATCGAGAGCAGGAATCCACTGCTAACATGTTAGTCTGGACCATTATGGACCCTTACACTCGGATGTGTCTTACAAGTACATCATAAGCCGGAGGCTTGTTTGAGATCAAGAGAGGCGTCTGTGGTGGACGAGCTGTGGTGGAAACTTTTATCTGCTGGCAAATGTCACATTTAAGGACATAGTCTTTAGCCTATTTGTAAAGACCTGGCCACCAATAGCGTTGCTGCAACAGTGAAAGTGTAGCCGCCACCCCTGCATGTGCAGAAGCTAGACCCTCATATGCTGCTAGGATCAGTCCTAACCTGCAATCTGAATTAGGTATTACTCTATCCCCCACTCTGGGAATATGAGCAAATGGAATATTTTGCACACTTAACTGGTATGAGTATTTTAGTGGTAAATCTTTTGGTAAGAGGGTGCCATTCCGCTCAGCATTGACAGCCGTTATGATGTCTCCATCTGTTCTTGTACTTGAACGAGTAATTGCAGCGACTGCAGCAGTTTGCACTGTTGCTTTTGCGGCCTCTTCAGCCATTGAATTCCCTGCAACGAGTATACCTACAGGTTGGTGGCTCAGTGTTAGTATGACATGAGCCCATGGCAAACTCGCTTTGAATATAGCTACTAGTCCATGAAGCATCTTATGCTTGATGGTGTACCCTTTGGAGTCTCTGAATCCATTCTGGCTCCAGTAGTGTAAATTCTCATTGTAAGACTGGACACAATAAGTTAAATCACACGCTATAAGTGTGGGGAACCCAGGATCTGTATTCTCAAGTGCCAGAATTTGAGCTTTCAGTTCAGCCAGCTGTGCAGTGCAATCACCAAGTGACTGCTTATATGTTTTATTAGGCTGGAAATCTCCATCCTTCATGTTACCCTTTACCGCTGTGCAAGCAGAAGAGTATTAGTGTATTGTCCATACTGCAGGCTGGGCAGAACCATCAGTATAGATTATAAAATCATACTGATCTAGAGGCATTCTTTCATTGGGCAGAGGATATTCGTGTTGGTATTGAAGGCATGAGTGTGTTTGTAGTGTAGAAACAGAGACATAATTTACATCTGTAGCTTTGAGTGAGTTGGCCCATTTTATCCATCTTGGATGTAAAGCTTTTGTGTTGGGAACGCTGGCTTTTGTGACAGCTGCGAAAGGCTGCAATGGGAGTCACAACAATTATTATTTGTTTTCCCTGAGCCAATGATCTTGCTTTCATCACAGCTGTCAGTACCGCCATCCGGATCTTTTCTGTCAGTGTAAAACGCATTTCTGCATTTGTAGATCAATGCAATTTATATGCAATTGGTACAGTGTCTCCTTCATTGAATGTGACATGTATATCATGAGGTACCTGCAATTGTGCGGATCACCAAGTTTGTGGTGTTTACACATGTTTACAAGTGTTTTGAAGCTAACATGTCAGCTTGTACTGAACGTAAAATCTGTGTGTGTGTTCAGATGTCCAATGTGTGCTTGAAATGTCTGGACGAATTAAGTCATAAAACGGTTTTACCTGTTGGGCATAATCTAGAATGTAAGTTCTATCGAAATTTAGAAAACCCAATACTGATTGGAGTCTTTTCAAAGTGTTTGGAGGTTGTAAAAGCTCTCACTTCTCTAAGAACTGTGGTGCAAGGCTTTTGCCTTCACTTGACAGCTCATATCCCAAGAACAGGACACTGAGATAGACTATCTTTGATTTTTTAAAGTTAAATTTGTAACCCATGTGAGCAAATCCTAAAATTATGTGATCTACTCTGGTCACATGTGCTGGTAAGTCATCATCCGTTGTCATCGACATAGGACAGAGGTTGGTTATCAAAATCTTGTAACAGTTTTTTTACATGGGCTGAAAACAGCCCGGGGCTACTCTTATGGCAATCGACAGAATTGTTTTTGAAACCCTAAAGCGCTAAATGCTGTCAAATACCTGCTTTCAGGCGCTATGTTTTGGCAGAAAACCTCATTTGTAATATCTAATGTGGTTTTAAATATTTTGCGCACTATGTTGTTCATTAGTGCAGCGCTATGCACATTTTGTACAGCAAATGTGGTCTGGTTTCATTACTGAAAAGGGATTATTCATTGATGAGGTGCAACTTTCTATTATACCCTGGTATTCAAGTTGTGGAAGTAGCTCTCTAACTTGTTTTTTGGACTCATGTTTAAAGAGGTATTATCTTTGTGGTTGTGGACTGGACCTCCTAGGTAGTATATGGTAAGGAGATCCTTCATCCCAACCCACGTGGTTGCGGTATAATGCTGAAGCTTGTACTAAGGTCTACTCCTTGGTGTATGTGTGTTTTACAGATTCTGAATCGAGGTCAGATAAAAGCTGGCAAAATTGACTTTCTCCTTGTGGGCAATCCCCAACCAACACACGTGGCCAATCTTTTTCAGCCAAGAGAATATCATAGCCGAATGACAAGTTCTCCCAAAAGAGAACATTGATTGTACATTGTATATCCCCCTCCCTCTAGAGTTGCAATTTATATAATTGACATGGGACACTCAGTCTTTGGTCCGGTGTTCCCCATTGGACGTGGTCACTTGTTGCTACTCCCGCCAGATACTCCATAAGATTCTGGCGAACTATCGTGACTTCAGCTGCGCTGTCCTGCATTGTCAGAGCCTACTCCCCGTTTAGAAGCCTTGTCCTCAATATCTGTGGCATGTCTGGCTTTAATACCATCCACTTTCTTCTTTTTAAATTGAGGCTTAGACTGTGTAGGTTTGTCTTCCTTTGTAGGTCGATTCTAGGCAGTGCCTAGGCACTGTCTGCAAGACCTGCTGTAATCACTATACAGAGTGTAATCCCACCTGCTGCTTGCCATTGGTTCACCACTGCGTTGCTCTTCTTTGCTGGCTCCTCATTGGTTGGCGCTCCGGATACATCACTTCCGTTTTTTGCTCAGAAGCATTGGCCAACTACAGTTTCCTTACGCTATAGGTTTTTGTGTTCCTTTGGGGACTGTTTATTTTATTTCCTGTTCTTGTTACACTGTGGGTGCCTGTTCCTAGTCCCATGCACCTTTTATTTGATCATCACGGCGCCCGTTTCATGGGCCGCAGCGCGCATTACTTTTATGTACACAGGCGCTGTGCTTCATGTTTCAGCACGGCTTCCGCTTTTATGTTTGTTTTTTTAATTCCTACCTAACTTTACACCCCTTTATTTTTTTGCAGTTGTAGCTCGAACCCGACCAAAGGTATTGGATCACTTTACGCGAGCACTAGTTCTCCAGTTCTAAAGTGGCAGCTCGCCGCGTTAACAATTTCCAACTAGGACATTTGTATTATAATCAGCGTGACTGCGAGGTGAACTAATATGAAGCAGTGTTTCATTTCACTTTACAATTAGGCGTGCACAGCACTTTGGTGTCTGCGCTCACTAACAGAGGCACCGCTTTCCTGTTATGTTTTTGGCAGTTGTAGCGCAAACCCGACCGGAAGGTATTAGAGCGCTTTACGTAAGCACCAGTTCTCCAGTTCCAAAGTGGCAGCTCACTGTGCTAACATTTTCCAACGAGGAAATCTGACGGCATAAGGTTTGCTCCTCAGCTCACTTGCTGAAAACCATGACTTCAACAAATGTCTCTTACCCTCTCTTTCTTCTCCTTTCCTTGATTTGTTCCCCTGTGAAATGGATCCAAATAAGAAAGAAACATTTTGGCTGCAAATGGTGTCTTTTTCTGCCGTTTTTCTATTCCAAAGAGCACCCTTGGGACAGAGATGAAAAAAAAGGTTCAAAATACAGAAATAAATAAAGCAAGACAGAGTGGTTGAAAAGTGGCCAGATTGGTTTTATTCACAACCACACACATCACACCACCTTACAGGGTTTGCTAGTGAAGCGCTACTTTTGTTTTCTTCTCTTTCTTTGAACAACATTGTTTTCCCCGAGTGGGGAAGTGCACCATTCCTTAAGGTACTGCAATACCTGTTTGATATGAAAAGTGGAAAATGTTTAATGTGATCCTTATCAGCTGTTTTCCTTATTTTCGTTTATAAAATATGTACCGCGGCTCTGTGTTCAGGGATGTGGTCTTTTTAAACCATACTGCTTACGTTTTGTAAGGATATAAGCAATGGACATTGATACAAGTCCCTTCCGGCCCTGTAGTTATGTTCTTAACTCTTCAGGCAAAAACACTCAATTTCTGAATAATAAGTGTAAAAGCATTAAGGTAACAATATTTTTCCTGCTTACATTTCACATGCTTTACTTAATCTTGCATTTCTTATGAGCGTTTGCTATTTCCAGGATGTTGTTACTTTTTTTTTGTTCAGCCAGCATATTACTCGTCTCCCCTTCCTCATAACCCATTTTCTGGTTCTCCAGCGCCACAAGGTCATACGAATGGCAATAGCGCTATGCAAATATCATCACTACACTGCATACAAAAAAACAAAAGTAAAAAACAGAGTTATTTTCAACGCCATGAGCTCTAACTTTCACAAATGCGAGACCGATTGCATTGTAAATGCTTGTTTATTATGAAGTCATAAGAGCGTTGTGAGTCCTTCTTCAGTTTCACGTACTCCTCTGATCTGCGCTCTGATAGTCTTCCTCTCTCCGAGCGTTTTTCGGATGATTCCTGAAAGGAACAAGAAGGACGTGGATCAGTATCCTGATACCTATCAGGCTACTTATTTGACTCACGGTTGCGCAAATTATAGCGCTTTTCAGTGGACTCCTGTTGAGGAGATTCACTCCGTGTTTTTGTCTTTTCTTTATTTTCTTATTAGCCCACTTCTTTTTAGAAGACTCAGGTGCCTGCTGCAAGTTATCCTTTTCAGAATTACCCTTAAGCTGTGCTTTATTAGGCATGGCTCCCAAATTAGCTCTATCTATGGATGCATAGGTTTCTTAAACAATTTTAGGCAGTTAGGGCTCCTGTCCAACTGGAGAAACCTGCGGGAGTCTCTGGTATTTAGCCAACGCTGCTGCTTCCCCTTTTATATTACTTAGTCTGACTGAGGATACTGCAGCAAAATTGCCCATTAGTTTAATCACCAAATCCAGGGCAGGGGCTGCCTATACTTGTTCTGAATCTATTAAGCACCTCAGCAAAACAGCTAATGACAGTGTACCATGTGTTCTGGTATAGACTGCAGCAAAGACTGTGCCCCAAGTGGTGCAATCATCCACCAGGGGAGCCATCACCAATGGCAGGTATATTGTGAGAATTATGTGTTTTTCTTGGGGTCCCATATGAGGAAACACTGCTTCAAGTTGATTAGTTTGTATTGCAATCCAGAACAGAATCTCATCCCATCTGGTGGGAACCTTACCATTAGTGCATTAATGATTATTGGACTAATTCCAGGTGTAGCCAATTGTGGTTGTGCAGCTTGAGCTGCCATTTGTGGGATACCAGTTATGGTTTGCATAACGAATGTACTATAATGTCTATAGAATGTAACTAAATCTCCATAAAGCTCTCCAAGCTCTAGGTTTGTAATGTTTACTATATCTGGATATGGCGTGTAACCGGCTAAGATTGGCCATGTTGCTTTCTCATTACTGAGAGGACCTAGTCTGACATTTTCCAATGTATGTGGTGGGTGGGGCGCCTGTGAACCAATTCATGTGTTCCTGATAAGCGAGCAGGATTTCTAATTCCTCATATGCTCTGTACCGATTCAGTATTGCTACTTCAGTGTATGTGTGAAAATTCCCTGAGTTAGCATTTTCTGCCTGGAATGTGACCCATGAATAGAATACCTCAGTTTTGTACGCTTCGTGGTACTCTACCACGAAGGTAACATCCCTTCCTGTTAGCGTGTGCCCATGTTGTAATAACATTTGTGTTAGTGCACGTTTGCAATTAAGTGGTAGAAACACCTGTGCTGGATTAGCCATGGAAGTGTTTGAAATGTGTAGATTTCAGAGAGGGTTCCTCTGTGGGGAGATCCTTTTGAAGGTTCAAACTTGAACAACCTACATCAAGAAATAGGGGTTCCTTACTTAGCAGAGGAGGATTTATTCCCTACCTCCACAGGCTTCTCCAGTTAGTTTGTGAGTAGGGTCTTTGGGCACACAAAAGAAAAACTACTCGTGCGACACATTAAATATGTACCCGTGCTAGAACGTTGGTGGCCCCTTGTCATACGGTTCATACATTATCAGTAGAATTATGGGTTTGGAGGACAACATAAACGTCAAAACTGTGCAAGACTGATTACACGCGCACCATCAGGATATGCTGGCCTTAGTCCCGGCTAGCTCACAGTGCACCATCTGTACCCCTAACCTAGCAAGTTAACAGGTGGTATGTGCAACCTCAGATCATGACAACCCTGCCTCCACAAGGAAATCGTGGACACAGATCTAAAGCCCTTTGGTTTGGTAACTCATGCATGCCCAAAGAGAAATACAAGAAATACTCGAAATGGCATTTCAATATTTATTGAAGCAATAAGATTCTTGTGTAAAATACGTGCGCTACAATTATTAATAGAAGGAAACAAACCAGAGTAATCAGCATCACAAGAATGATAAAGAAAATGACAAGTTCAACCATTGTACTGTTGCATAGAATATATGCTTGCATATAATTGTAGTTATGCTGCTACCTAGCACTACTTATCCTAGTGTGCCTAGGTTAGGTGAATCTACCAGAATCCCTGTGGGTGAGCTAACTCCCCAGTTACCTGTAGGTATGTTTAATCTGGGAGCCAGTCTAGTTATAGAGCTGGGCACTATCCTTCTCAGGAGGTAAACAGGTTTCAGCTGGGCTGGAATTCCGGCATGGGGCGACCTAGACAGTGTCAGTGAAATGCTCCTCTAACTAAAGAAAGGAGTGATGTTATTTATATAATAAACTTCATCCATGTTGCCATGCCGAAGTCCCAGTCAGGCCATCATTATTGATTCTATCCTAACAAAGCTGTTGCAGAGAAAACAATAACAAATAATATTTTGCACAGTAAACTTTAGCTTTCGTACAGAATGTTCAAGGCTCTGATAACATGCCTACAAAGATGTGTAAATGTAAGCAAAGTTACTTAATGGAACATTATCCCATACAAACAAATATGTGTTAAATGTCAACGTTCCAAAAAAGATTTCAACTTTAAACGTGAGCATGGAAAATGGTGGTGTTGTTGTGTGGGCCTAATGTGACTACTTAATAGTACTCTACCACTGGCCTCAGAAGCTTGTTAAAGCACCAAGGAGCTGAAGACAGGCTAAAGGCCACAACGCACAATTCGTAACACTTGTCTTTCCATTGAAAGTGTAAGAAGCGCTGAAAAGGGGGAAAGTCAAGTAGGCAGCCTTTAAGCATATTCAGACCATGAAATCGCCTTCTCTTAAGAGGTCGCTCAACAAATGAATCCCCTCCATCTTGAAAAGAGGATAGAGTTGGAGTCCTTGAGGTTGATCATTAGATGAAAGCCTTCGCCTTTTTTGTCCACTATGAAAATGTTGTTTAGGAAACAGTGGGTGTGCGGGATGCAAGGAGCGATTGCTTGTTTGTGCAGCAAGACAGTGATTTCTTGGTCCATGAACAACTGTTTGAGAGAAGGAAAATGAAACTGGTTTGGGATTATCAACTGAAAGTGTTGCCTAAACGGAGTCTTTCGCTCAGCTCTACACGGTTTGATTTCACACCCACGGGCGACACAAGTGAACTTCGTCCAATTTACCAGTGCTAAATGTGAAAGAGGAGGTTATTGTAACCCCGCAGAACTCCGCCCAATATATAAATGCAGTGGTGTCAATGATCTTGGATTAATAACAGGGAGTAGTAGTGATCCAAACGCTTGTTCATTAATGATTTATACACACTCAAGATCACTAGAAACGGAATATGTATTTCAACATATTTATTTTAAAATAGCATAGCACTCCAATTGGAACCCTGCACTGTCCTTAGGACCCATGCATCTTTGCTTATCAGGTACCAGTTGTGGAGAAAAAAAGCAAATTCTGCCCACCGATTCGTATTGGGAAGAAGGGACAGTCCTTACCTTAAAAGTTGGCGTTAGAGGATGCTCCGCACATAGTTCCCCTGTAAGACTGTCTTCGGAAGCCTCTCACACGAGAGGGGGAAGAAAGGGGTTCCTCGTTGCGAGTCATTCCAAGATGCAAAGTGGCCTTTGGTTTGTCCTTGATTGGGGTCTGGGTAGGAGAAATGGCTGGTGGAGCAACCCCTGCCTCAGCTAGCCCTGATGAACTGTGCTTTGTCTAAAGATGGGAATGTGTTCACAAATCTCGTCACTTCTTTTACAAAGGGATCACCGAGGGGCAAGCCTTTGGCTGCGGACCAGCTTTATTAGTTGTCAATTTGCGCAATTTAGGATCAATTCTTAGGAGGATAGACATGCAGCATTCAGAAGAGAGGGCACAATTTGCTTTTTCCAGTAAACATATGGCTCTTTGAGCCCAGCCAGCCAGAATGCCTGGGTCCATAGGAGAGTTCTACTCTTTTGCTGCAAAGGCTAGATCCAAAATCTTTGCCAATCGGGCCAGATATATCTAGCAACGTATCTTGGCATGCCTTCCAGGACAGATCTATGCCTTTTTTGGGGTCCTTCACAAACTTCCCTAAAATGGTAGAGAGTTTAGGATCTAGGGCAGGGGTGAGAGCTACTTTGCCCGGGAGGGAAGGACAGGACGGGGAGATTCCGCTCCAAGTCCATTCCTGATCTCCTTAAGGAATGGTTTTCGCAGTCTAGTTTGGATGTACGCCGCTGTCTTGGGAGACAGAGTTCATTCAGACAAACGAAGATGAACTATGTCCTCAGGATCAAAGGTGTCATGCAACAGAGGAGAAGACATATTTGAAGGGCCTTCTCCCATGTCAAGAACATATTGGCGGCTCTTGTTCGGTACAGGCAACAAAGATCAGCCGTCTTCTTTATCAGACGTCTGAATCCCCTTCAGAGTTTTCCTGTAGTAGAATTATACTACCAGCCTCATCTTTAACATCCACTTCTGAAAGGGAGGGTAGGGAATCTAAATAGGCTTGTTAGTGATGCTCCAGAGTCTCTGTTTTAGAAGAGGACTTTAAGGCTGCTTTTTGATCTGCAAATCACCACCGGATGAACCCGCTTGTTATCAATTGTATACATTTTTAAAGAGTTTTCTAAAGTTGTTTTAAAGTTCATGATGACAATGTTTTAAAATTATAAATATTTAAAGCTGACATTATGACCTATCAGCTTTAGATATGTCACCTTTTTAAAAGATCTATCTAAGCTCTGGATGAATTTATCTGATATTAACCATATAAATATCAAATGAATTTTATCTTAAAGATGTCGCAAAAAATGTTTTAACATTAGAAATGTTTAAAGCTGATGCTATGGGCGTCATGATAAATGATTTAAAACTATGTCTGTGTATTTGTTGACCTCAGTTGAGGTCTATATCAAATTTAAAATAAAAGTTGAAAACTTGCTTTTTGATTGGCCTGAAGTTGGGTGAACCAGGGCCAGGCATGGAAAGCCCTTAACAAATGATTAAATCTGTTCAGCAAGAGGAACAAATGAGGTTCTTATGGACCTCTGGATGTAATTCTGGAGTGTCTGATCGATAGACCTCAGGTGTCAAATTTATAGGTACGTTTACTGAATTAGTTTGAGACATTGTCACAGGGAAAGGCAGAATCAATTTAAGTCCCCAATAAATCAACCTGTTATTGTAAAGGGTAGTGCACATTTTTACCAAAGAGAAAAACTCTGTAAATAAGAGAGGCAGTCCCTGGCGAGGCACAAGTCGCACTATATATCCAGGAACTAGATTGAGCTAGCTTAACACAGTGACAGGAACAACAAACAGCGCTGGCTTAGGCAATAGGAGGAAAAAAAATACATATAACCCTCAGGAACAAACCTGTGTTCTATTATTATTCAGACCAAGCAGAATGGGCACTGAAAGATTAATTATTACAGCTCTGAACCTAGAATGTCTCTAGGAGTGAGGGAAAAAACCTTGTGGGAGGGGATGTGGACCCGGCTGGACTAAAGAGAGGCAGGCCGCAGCCGCGAGAGAAAAAACTTCCAGGACCAGGCTTGAAGCCGATGAGACCAGAAGCGTGGCAATAAAAGAGGAAACCAGCCCAAGACCAAACGCTCACTCACAAAGGGAGAAGAGAGGCTCCCGCAACCGCCGCCAGAACGTTCGCAAACACAAAATGGCAGCGACATGGGAAGCGTTATGTATGCCTGACCAGTGGGGGACAAGAAGAATTAAAATGCTGCAAAGCGGCCACATACGAGCACTACAAAAAACAAGGCAATGCAAGGTAAACAGTGCTTAACTAAAGGCAACAGCATAATCAAAACATTAGTAAACACAAACCAAGAAATGTGTGAGAAAAAATATAAGGTACTTAACATGACCACCGAGCAGCAAAGAAGGGGAGGTACTTATATGAATCAACCTCTTTATATGAGATCAAGGGCTCGGATTGTATATTGGACCTTAATGTTGGGAGTTGTAGTTCATGTTGGAACTCTGGGTTTTGTCGTTTTTTTCTACCACAACTCTATGGTTATGCTGTGTTTATTTACATGGCTGCTGTTTGAATAAAACAAAGAGGAGAATTCATAATCAGATGCCTCTGGTCCTGACATAAAATCCAGATTTGCTGGAACACAACACCACTTAATAAACTATTGTCCAGTGAGTTTTTTTTCTTTTAAATCCCTGAAGGACATTTATTATACACACACCACTACTAAATATTAAACATGAGATTACAAATATATATGTACAGGTAGATGAGAATACCTTTGGTGACACAATCATATCACATTACACCCATACTGGGTCCTCAACCCTAATAATCACAATACCCGCACCTACACCAAATGCAATACCACAATATAAAGACTGTCCTTTCAAAGCCTACTGGCTTTGTAAGGGTGTCATCACATTAGTAAAAGCAGCCACATGTCATGTTTCAACATTGTACACTATTAAAATCAAGGATGACAATCCTATTCAAATGCCTTCAATATAATGATAAGTATGACTGCTGTCAATAAAGAAGTATGACTTTAAAACAATCATTCCTCTACCAGGTTAGACTGCCACTGCAGTCACAGAACCAAGCAAAAGGAGTACCTGCATTCCAGAGCCCAAGAGCAAAAGTTTCAAATTTGTTTACAGTTTGGTGCAAGGCTCTGTTGTATTGATGGAACCCTGCAAAACTGTTTTCTTATTACTTTTTAAACAAAACTATTAGCACAGCCTTTTTGGGTAATCAAGCATGCTTGATGCAAACATTTTCTCACTAATAAGACAGGGTTATGTTTACACAGAGACTTCCTGCTTGAGAAAAGCTCTGCCATAAATCCTGTTTACTATGCTTTACAATGCTTTTATCACAGGGAAAACACACAGGAGACACAGAACTTTCCCAACCTAGTCCTAAAACCTTGCTTCAGGTACAGCCCTAACATCGAGCTGACTTCCTACCCAGCCTTTCCTGTTAAGAGTCTATGTCTGAAAGTGTGGAGCCTACTGGGGTATTCCAGGGCCTATGCTGGACAGAGCCTGAGCCTCAGAGAGAATGGAAGAAGACAACAATAAAGGGAACAGTGCCATTCCCTCCTTCAACTTCCAGAGCTGAGAGCGCAACTCTGGACCGTCAGGGATTTTCAAAGATGAAATGGTAGGAGCAGCAGAATCTCAGAAGGCAAGCACAGCAACAACTATCCACCAGGTAGGCTTCTCTATGACTCTTCTCTGCCGATAACCTGTATGAACCAAACTCACTGCTGAGTGAAGAAAGCCCTATCAGAAGTCAGGAGGATAAAGCTTGGGCTGACTTTTTTCACCCATGCTATATCCTTACTTCTGATAGGGCAGGGGGCGACTTTGCTTTGTTGGCCCAGAAAAGTCCTGTATTTAAACGTGGTGCACTGCATAGGGTTGTGCTGCACACCTGTGGGACTGTGAATGTGTGAGAGGGCTGAATTGCATAGCACCCTCACATAAGCACAAACCATAGAACTCTGCAGAAGCCCCTTTACCAGTGTGGCTGATATGTGCACTTTGAATTGTCAGAAAACAGGACCTGGAAAAGTAAACTGATGAACTGACAAATCTGTCAGTTTGTCTATTTACATCTTCTACTACTCGAAAGTGGTAAGAGCAGCATCTCTTTCTGTCCTTTCTGGAGTTGGTAGGTCACTGCCCTAGAGCCCTCATCCACCAGCCACCCTTGCCCGATATACTTCCGAGAGCACACAACCCATTATAAAATCTGCAAAAGTCATATGCTTAGATTAAGGAGCCAATGGGAACAGCTGTAAATACACAAATGCTTTATGTGAAGCACAAATAGGGAATGCAATAGATATTACAGAAGTATAACATTTCTGATAGTTACTATGACCTTGCACATGGAGACATGGGCCGATAACCAGAGTCAGTGGCTTGCCATCCCAATATCCTTTGCACGTTTTATACAGTAAAATCAGAATATGTATTCCATTGCCCATATAACCAAACTTATGACTCCAAAATTTTAAGATTGGATTGATTTGTTCATCATACCAGCTAAAATACAAGGCTGGAGATCCCAGGATCACTGGATTGTTTTCATTGAGTCAAAAAGCAATCAGAATAAGAAACAAACAAATCTTATTTATGCAAAAACTTAACTTGCTCACATTTTATAATATAACATATTTCGGTAACTTGAACTACACAGATAAAATCGGTTATAAATACCTTCTCTCACCATCATACTGGTTTGATATAAATAGCTCAATAAATTAAACCTCGGCTAAAGGCAGATATCCATTAGGATTGTCTCCTTATGATAATTATTTCTAAGTACTTCTTATTCATCTTCCCACCTTTAGAGTGAAACAACGATGACTTCAGTTGATTACTGGAAGTTAATGTAAATGCGCTATTTATGTAGGTTGCTATTTCTGATGACAATATAGTGACATGCAATCTCAGAGCAATCTCACCTTGCAACATTTTACTAAATTGTAGGTTTCCACAAAAATCCGTTATTTGAGGTCAGGGACAAAGGGCTAGGAAAAATAAGAAGGACCTCATTAGGATGAGAGGTTGCAAATGGCTTCAGGGTGTTGGAATCCGTTCTCAGGATGTTGCCTGGGACTTGCTTTTTTGAATTTGAAACAACACTGCTTCTAGCATCATTTCAGTTGGCCATCTTTGGAGTGTTGAGAGAAGACAAACTGGTATTCCCTTCAATTACGTGCAGAGGGGTTGCAAAGGAAGGATATAAGCACAGGTGATGGGGTTTTGACAGTGTAGTTGAGAAATTATAAGATCGACCATGTGGCTACAGGGAAATTGCACAAATTGGACCGATTGAGTGACTTCCTGTATGCCTACTCAGTTAATAATGGTTGGTCAAACTTGGAGAAGGGAGGCATTGCCTTGCTATTTCATGAAGGCTTGTCCCCTCTTATCAGCTACCAGTTCCAGTAAGTTATGACGTTCGTGTTGGGCAAGATTTGGCTGGTGACTCATTTTGGCACTCACTCTTTTTGGATTTGGGGGGTATCTATGGCAGTCCAGGTGTATTTCCAGGAAGAAACAATCATAATAATTGGGAGATGGGAATTCGTATAATGTCAGACAGGTCACATGGTAGTTAAGTTTGCCTCATGTTCAACGTCATGCAGCTCCATTTATGTTCTTCCTTTTTCTTCTTTTCTCGCTCATTGGGATAGTAGACATGTGAGGCAACGTGTGTGGAACATTGAGCACTTTTGCATTGACAGTGAAAAGCAGACAGCTTTGCTCCTCAAGTGGAAGGATGGAATTGGAATACTGCAAATAGAAGTGCACTGGTCCCATGAGGTCCGATATGAGGTGGATGCAGCCCATATTGATGGCATTTGCTTGGTGGAGAGTCCACACTGAGGTTTTGGTGATTCCTTTGGGTGAGAATGATCTTAGTGACCTGGAAAGAGGTGCTGTTTGCTCAGGGATATGAAGGAATCCTGGACAGTCTTGGCCAGTTAAAAGGGTAGATTATGCTTATCTTGTCAGAAATCATAACCGGGTTGAGTTGGTGGGGAGCAATGTGATATACAGTGGTTGAACGGTCAGGGAGGAAGCACACCATAGTGTTGGGGAAGTTTTGCAGGGCTATGGGTTTTAAGATTGTTAGACAAGAAATAATTGGCTTAAATAGTTCAGAGAAGTACTTCTGGTTAAAAAACAAGCAGGTAGAATGGATCGGCATAATATGCTACCTGGCACGTATCTTAGGGCACTTTATGGGGGTGCGTCACGTGCACCTAGATTCACGCCTACGTCAACCACGGTAGATTTATGGCATAGGGCAACGCGGGCTCTGGGGTGGAAAGATAAAATAACAAGTTACTCCTCTGCTGGAATCTGGCCGCTTGGGTATGTTATCCAGGCAGCCAGGATTTGATAAATGGGACTTGATCGGTCTTTCAACAGTCGGCGATATGTGGGCAGCGGGCAGGGTGATTCCCTTCACCGATTTGCAAAGAGACTCTCAATTACACGAGAGGGAAACTTTCTGTTACCTTCAAGCCAGAAACGCGTTGCATAGAGTCATTACCAAGGACTCAGAGGTACCGGTTTCCTCACCTCTGGAGGACAGATTGTTGGACGATTATCTTCCGGAGAAAGCTATTTCACTAACTTACCGGAAGATCCTCAATCATACTCCGGATGCCCAGGGGAGATTGCGTGCAAAATGGGTTGAAGATATTGGGGATTTGGATGATGACGATTGGAGAGAGGCGCTGGCATCTCCTCGAGAGGTAGCGATTCGATCTCGATTCAGACTTGTACAGTTAAAATTATTGCACCGGACATATTATACCAGCTCTGTATTGGTCAAGATGGGTGTGATAGGATCCCCTACCTGCCCCCGTGGATGTGGGAGGGATGGCACCTACATACATCAATGGTGGTACTGCCCGGTCCTTCGAGAGTATTGGGATAGAGTTGTCGCGGGCATGTCTCGAGTCTGTAGCTCGACTGTAGACGGCTCCCCCCGACAGTGTCTCCTTAATATTTGGGACGCCACTGATCTTTCACGTGCCAAGCAAATGTGGGTTACGTTAGGCTGCATGGTGGCAAAGCGTAACATAGCCAGAACATGGAGGGATGGGGTACAGCTGTGTTATAAGGATTGGGAATCCGATATGGATTGGTGCATGCAGGCTGAGAGGGTGGTTTATGAAAGTAGAGGTTGCCCACAAAAATGGACCAAAATATGGGGCCCATGGAACGAGGAATGAGGTGTGTTGTGTACCCCAGTTGTCTTCCCTCCCTCCTTGGTGGAGGAGGATGACTATCTCTAAATGTTTTATATATGGAACAATGAGGTTTGTTTCTTAGCAATATTTCCCAACGCCTTTTTATATATCTGTACTATGTATTGAGCTTTTTTGGAATGTTTGATTAC
This sequence comes from Calotriton arnoldi, assembly GCA_963921515.1. Taxonomy (NCBI): domain Eukaryota; kingdom Metazoa; phylum Chordata; class Amphibia; order Caudata; family Salamandridae; genus Calotriton; species Calotriton arnoldi. Next base: position 513,875 of record CAWUFW010002575.1, read on the forward strand.
TTTAATTTATTGTTTTGTTGGTTTTGTTTTATGTTTACCATTAATAAAAAAGATTATATTAAAAAAAAAAAAAAAAAAAAAACAAGCAGGGCAATAATGCTATAGGGGAGGATACAAGTGCATTGACTGATCAGCCCCACTGAGCAGGGAACAGGCTGGCATTAATTGCTTTTTATATAACAGTTTGTCATTCTGAGAACTGCAGTCTAGATGCACTTCAATTAGATTAACCAATCTAAAAACAACAACCATTACAAGACCTAGACTGGAAAAAGGTTACCCCAAAAGAGCATGGATCATCTTGTAATGCCATCAGGGATGTAGGTCACGAACCATGGGATGTGATGGCAGGCAGGCTTGTGAACAGTGACTATGTGTGATCAAAATGGCTTCTGCGCCTCTGAATATTGGCTGAAGTTAATCTGTTAGCGTCCACTGCAACTCTTAGGAAGTACAGGTGGGGCTGCTCCCACTTGAGAAACATGCAACATCACAGGTGAAAAGGCCATATATGGTAACTTCAAGCAACATCATCATTATGCCAATTAATACTTTGGAAATACACTTTTTGAATTTTGAAGACCCCATATTGTTTTCTAACATGATCTTTGTTGCATGATTTACATACCAAATATTTTAAGGCCGCTCGTGCACGTGATCTCAGACAGAGCAGGCCCTTGGTTCAGCTCTCCTCTACAGAGCAGAAGGTGGATGTAAGAAATTGGGTTATTAGTTGAGAGGGGTGAGAGCCCCACACAAATATAAAAATAATCCTCGTCAGTGTGAACCACAAAAGTCACTAAATAAATCTGTACTGATCCCTCCAATAGGTTGGTACAAAAGCGTCAGGCTTAACTTAGAGGCAATGTGTAAAGTTTTTATGCAGCACTCAAACAGTAATAAAGGGAAAACACAACATAAGAAAAATCCCAAACCAATTTAGAAAAATAGAGTACATTTTAATAAACAAAATTACAGCTAAACAACAAAACTCCAATAAGCAGAATCGGAGTTATGGATTTTTAAAGTTTTCAATAAAAGTAGTACCATGAAGCACAAAGCTCCAATCGCGGTCGCACTGGACCATGTCAAAATGAAAAGTTCAGGCGACCGCGATGGAGCGTGGGTTGGATACAGGGACCAGGTTTGTTCTGGTGAAAAGTTTACCTTCGATATAAGTCCTGTTCCTCTCGAGGAGCCTCAGTCAGAGGTTCGCATTAGCAGTGTGGTCGTTGGCAGCGCGAAGAGCTGGACGCAGGTCGGAGCCTCGCACTGGTGAAAAACGCGGGGTGGTTGTTGTCAGCACAAAGAGAGCACTGTATGGGTGAAGTCGAGAGTCTGTAACCGGGAAGATCATGTCGGCAGTCAAATGCAGGTCCCACATTAGCCTCAGTGAAGTCCACTCGTGTTCGCGAAGAGACCGGGGACTTTTTGACACAAAGAGCCTAAAACCTCTGGATTTTCACCTGGAGTCCAGTATTTGCAGTTTGCAGGTTGGAGGAGTACATTGTGACAGGGGCGGCTCCTCCATGTGGGCATAGGAGCATCGCCTCACTGTTTTCTCGCAGTGCGAGAAGAAGAAACATAAAATGGTATTATAAATACAAATTTATGTTTCTGCTTCTCGCACTTCAAGAAAGCAGAAGGGTTTGGTTGGGGGCGGGAGGGTGGGTGGTCCTGCTCTAGGGCAGGGGAGGAGTGGCTTGCCCACTCTGAGGGCGCTGACTGTTTGGTCGGCCCCAGGGCCGACCAAACCAGTCATACGCACTCTCCCTTTTCTCCATGTAGGCTGCCTACATGGAGAAAATGGCCTCCCCATAGACGCCTGTGTGGTCGGCGTCCCAGCCAATCTTAACACTGCCATTGCAGCGTTGTGATTGGCTTAGGGGAGGGAGGCTCCTTGCGGCTGCTTCCTGTTTCAGAGAAGACGACACAGGACCGGGCCGGAGAAGGTAAGTTAAATAAAAAAAAATTTAATTAACCCCCCTCCCACCCCCACCCGCGAGTCATACCGGCCACAACTGCATTTTGACACCAGTCAAGGGTCCAGAATCTGGGGAGGCACCTCTTAAGGGTCAGGATGCACTCCAGCAGAGACCAGCAGCAGGGTCCAGGCAGGTCCAGTTGGTGTTGGTCAGCTGGGCAGTTGCAGGGAAGGCCTTCGGAAGCTTGTTGTGTCCCTGTAGCACAAACAAGAGGTCAGCCAACTAACCCTGGGAGGCACTTCTGGGGCCATGGGTTCAAGGCAAGCAGATGTGGGTGGGGTCACCTTCTTTGTCTAACACTAATTGGTCCTGGTCAGTTCTTCTCTTTTCCCTGGGTTTTGCTCCAGTCAGTCTAGGGACACAAAGGGCTGGCAGGTCCAGGTGTGGGCTGCCTTGGCCAGCAACAGGACAGGCATCTTCATAAGCCAAGAAGGGGGCAGGCTCAGCCTTCAGGCAACTCTTTGAAGAACAGAAGGTACTGTCTTCGAACATCGGCAAAGAACTAAAACAAAAGTTCAACCAATCAAAATCAAGGACATGTCCTTAATGCTGACTGCATCCTGTACGACCTCCCCTTTCTTTCCTGCTACTCCAGCAAGATGAGTACTACATTATTTTCTTACCGATAATGTTTAATGTTATAATGGTATTGTTCTGTTTATTTTCAGATTTCCTGCCGCGGGAGCGCGTCTCAGTGCTCCATTCGCGACTTGATTTTCACTGTCTCCCGGGACCGCTCGAGTGTAGTGAGGCAAGAAGCTTGTCAGAGGGTGTGCAGCGCTGCGGGCAATCGTGCCACGTCTTGATGCTCCGTGGGGGTTGCGCTTATTCAACAGCGAGATAGCTTGAGAAGCCGACCTCTCGCGGAGCCCTCTGCCTACCCGGGCCCCCTAGAAGCCCTTTGACGCACCGCTGGGGTCGGTAACAAGCCCGTACGGGCATTTTTTCTGCCAGCGACTGACGCCCGGTCTGTTGCCGGGTCTGTATCTTCAGGCAATTCATACTTTCCTAATTAACGCATCGCACGCATGACCACTGTTGGGGGCTGAGGCCCAGGCAGTCTCACTGTAATCCCGTTTTGAGACTCAGGGAGTTTAGCCCGGGGGCTCAGACCCCAAACAGGGTGCATAGTGCACATAAATCACTATCTGTGTCGTCCAGTGCCAAAAGCAAGCACTTTAAGGCTGCATGAACTGGGATCTGGTACTACTGAGCACCTGTGTTGGTAATACTGCTTGTGTTTTCCCATACCTACCATGCAGGAGTACCAAGAGGAAGAGTACATTTCGGTGCTTCCCTTGGATAACAAATTCTGCGAGGCTGTGGATGCCTCCATCCATCAGGCTGTTGTGGCAACCATGGGCCCCTTTGAGAGACGCCTGATGAAGTTGGCACATTCTTATGCCAAGCCTTTAGACCTGTCCCAATCGCAGCCAGCACCTTCCGGAGCGGTGCAGGAAAGGTGGCCCCACAAATGCAAAGGAGAACCCTTCACAGATCTTAGTGCCTTTAAGAGGCTAAAAAAGGAATTCTTGGCACGCACTGATCTCCAGGGAGACGCGGGGGACGACTTTGATGCATAGCTCATTCTGGCCTATCCCCAGACATCACAGTTAGAGGAAGTTGATGAGTCCCAAGGGAAATCTAATGAAGAGGCGGGCCTCTCCAGACCCTGGTGCCCTTTGCCTGACTCCTCCCAGGAGATCCCCTCAGCCACAGCGGATTACATCTCAGATATGCTGGACCCAGATGAACTGGTACAGCCGAGGTCCACAGACTGGTTCCCATCCCCGAAGGGAGGCAACTACGTGGCAAGCATGCTAAGGAAGTCCCTAGAGAAGGCGGCACATGCCCGCCTTAAACCTGAATGCCCGCGCCCCTCCCTTGCCGGAAAAGTGGCCCTTACACTAGAGATAGTCTCCAGGATGGCGACATTTCTCCAGACGTATATTTACGATCCCATGAAATGGATCGACTGATTACGAAAGTCCTGTCAGGACAAATTGCTAGACGTAGTTGGCCTCCTCACAAAGATCTTGGAGCTGGCGGAAGAGGCCAAAGCTTCAGGGACGGCAATCTCCCCAGAATCCCTGTCAGGCTTGGCACAAAGGGCAGGTGTTGTTTTGGGGAATGCTAATCACGCACTATCGGCTGAGCGTCGCTGATCCCTTTTAATAAAGGTGGACCCCAAATTAGGGGATCTTGCGACCACAGGGGCAGTGGTGCAAGGGGGGCTGTTCGGAGAGACCTTCATAAAGGAATTGGGCAAATTTGTCGCCACATTTACATCTTTGGCTAAGGCCCATGCCTCAATTAAGAACATTTTTCACCCTCGAATCTTTGTGGGGCCGGTTGTGGCAGAGTGCACTCGGCTGGCTGGTTCTATACTCGAGACCCTCCCAGAACCCAAGGCTTCCGCAAAGGGCAGGACCAGTCCCGCTCCAGGGAATTCTTCCTTACTAGAAGAGGATTCAGGGGACGCAACCACAGAGGCGCCTCCAGAGGACAGTTCCAGTCATCTCAATCTGGTGAGTGTACTCAATTCCTCTGGGCTGCGGGTGGGGGGATCGTTTGGCTCTATTCTTGCACAACTGGGAGGCGCTTACCTCCGAAGCATGGGTTCTGCAAACCATCCAAAGTTTCCACATAGAGTTTTACGGGTCACCCTTCCAGGTTTTCCCCTACTTCCTTTAGTTTTTTCAGATACCCAAGCAACCCTGTTAGATCAGGAGGTGGCGGACCTGCTCAGGAAGGGAGCAATTGCCCCTACTTACCTTCACCCACGGGGATTCCTCACCAACCTATTTTTGGTGGAGAAACAGGAAGGGGGTCAGAGGCCTGTGATCAATCTCCGGGAGTTCACTGGGTGGCTAGTGTATCGCCACTTCAAGATGGAGGGCATACACTTAATGCGCGATCTTTTGAGACCAGGCGACTGGATGTTTGCCTCGATCTCAAGGATGCCTACCTGAAGAACCCATTTGTTTCCCTGCCGGTCGGTCTGTCTTTGGCCCCTTGGTGCTTTACCAAGAGGAAGAAACCGGCCATAGAACACCTCCTGGTCCAGGGATTTTGCATGATCATCTACCAGGAGGACCAGTTGCTAATGGATCAGAGTCCGTCCAAACTGATGCTCCAGCTACAGAGGACTATTTATCTCCTGGAAGGGTTAAGTTTCATTATCCAAGCAGACCACCTTTCTGGATTTCGTGGTCGATTCTGTCTCGGAAAATTTCCAAAATCCAACAAGAGCTTCGGAAGACATTGTGCAGGAGCTCAACTTGTCGTTGAGACAAATCGCAAGCGTGGTAGGACTCCTATTGTCATCAATCCAGGCTATCTTTCCTGGGCCTGTTGCACTACAGGGTTCTTCAATGACTCAGAGCTTCCCACTTCCGGCGGGTTATCCAGTACTCGGAACAAGTCCATCTGACGGACGAGGTAAAGGACGAGATGTGGTGGTGGTTGACGCACTTGTAGGCCTGGATCCGGATCTGGTGATCGAGTCAACACAAGCAAATCCGGATGGGGGTTTGCTGTGGGGACTCCTTTACATGCAGAAAATGGTCTGCAGGGGAGGGGACATTGCATATCAATTGCTAAGAGCTGATGGCAGGCTCATTTGCAGTCCAGTATTGGACCAAGGACAAAGCGACCTGCTCAAAATGGACAACCGCTGTGCAGTTCGCTACATGAATCACCTGAGAAGCTCCAGATCGAAACTCCTGGCAAACCTCGCCAAGGATTTATAAGCCTTTTGCCTGTCCAACAATGTGTCAATGACTGCGCAGTACCTTCCAGGTGCATCCAACAGAATAGCGGATTGGTACTCGAGAGAATATTCCGACTCGAGTCTGTGGCAACTAGATCTGAGAGTATTCAAGAGACTGGAGGAACGTTGGGGCCTGTTCACAGTCGACCTGTTTGCGTCCAGATTGGATCACCTGGTCACGAGGTACTTCAGTTTTTTTGAGATTCTCCAATCCTTCTACCCCACGCTCCGGATCGCCTACTGGGTCCCTTGGGCAATCCTCACCCACTCATCCTGCAGCAAAGAATGCCCCTCATGGTGTGGCGGATTACAGGGAATGCTGGTGAGTCCCAGGCCTTTCACGAGCAGCTGAAACAATGCTGGCCACAGCGTGGGCAGAGGGTACTACGAGAAGATAAATCTGCGTGATCCAAGTGGGTGCGTTGGTATCTTCAGATCAATGAAGATCCCTTGGGGTGCAAGATTGTCCCCATCTTAAACTTCTTGGCTTTGCTAAGTTCTAAGAGCATGGCGTACCGCATAATCAAATTGTATTGTTCATTGATCTCAGCGGGTCATATGCCGATCCAGGGTGTGAATGCTGGAGAACATCCCCTAGTGTGTAAACCGATGAGGGGGATCCGACTAGCTCTCCCCCCAGAGCCGCGTTATTCATCGCTATGGGACGTTAACAAAGTGTTACTCCTCTTCAAATCGTGGCAATGGAATTACTTTCTGCCACGTAACGAATTGTCTGCGAAGTTGGCAGTGCCGTTATGTTTAATCTCGTGTCGCAGGGTTTTGATGTTAGAGCCTTCGATATAACAGGGCGGATCTTTACTCATCAAGGAGTAACATTTAATGTCTCACGAAGAACAAAATCCAATTCCAGAGTGATTGCCTACCCGGCTTTTAATAAGTCTCCCAAGTTGTGTGTAGTGAGATGTTTAAAGGCATACGAGGCTATGACGGAAGACGTTCGTCCTACAGGGGAACGGCAGTAATTAATCGCCCTAAAGAAACCTTTCAAAGCGGTCTCCTCCCCCACCATTGCCTGATGATCTGCTGGGTCATGCAAGAAACCGGCATTGACGTGTCGCAGTTTGGAGTTCATTCAGTGAGTGGGGCAATGGCCTCTAAAGCCTTTACTCTAGGGGCTCGTCTAGAGGACATCCTTAATGCAGCAGACTAGTCTTCGGACTCTAAGTTCAAACGGTTTTATTTTAAACCGGTAATTGATTTGGCATCGGTAGTTGACAAGCTTTGAACAGCCATAATCCTCGCCTCCGGTCCTGACATAGAATGAAAAATTTCCTAGCATTCGTAACGGAAAGTTTCAATTCTATTAAGGACACAGAGACAAGGATCATTCCTGCCCAGGTTTCTAAAGAAGTGCCCACCCAGAATGGTTCATACACAGAAGCTTAGCTGAAAATAGTACAAGCGTGGCCCATATGGTCGTACGATCTAAGTAGGTTTATTCTGTCCCTTTTTCTGTAAGTCTTGTGTTATGGTACATGAATCCCAGGAATGACTTGTTCATCAGTGTTTTCCTTGTCTACATTGAAGAATTTACTTCAGCCGGATATATCGTTCTTATTTTCCCTCAGGTTCAGAGTCAACCAAAGGGGAGTAAAGAATGATATTGGAAACTTCCGGTCGCATTCAAGAAAGAGGAGGTCGAATAGGATGCAGTCAGCATTATGGACATGTCCTTGGTTTTGACTGGATGAACTTTTGTTGTAGTCCTTTCCCGATGTTTGATGGGAAAGGTAGTTTTGAAGTTGAACACTGCTGGATTGAATAAAGAAAGAAAGTTGAGCATAATCCTCGCCTCCTTGTCCTTAATATAAATTGAAACTTTGTTACGAATGCTAGGACATTTTTCATGTCCTGGGCATGACTACAATGAGCTACATTGGTTTAGGACTTGTCTTGCATGATTCCTCAGCTGCACCTGCACTCATCACCACACTTAGCCAGGACAAACCTGCCCTGTTATTTTAGTACTGTAATAGGTATTATAAAAACTCCAAATGTCACACAAAGAACTAGTATATCGAATGAGACATGCCAATGCAGCAGGAGTGTGGTAAGAGTGTGGTATGTAGCCGGAGGTGCATTTTGGAGCACTCAGTCACAAATAATTTACAAAAGCAGGATGCGGAAGCGCATTGTGATTTACAGCCAGTACGTTTTCTATTGAAATAGGTGCAAAATTCCCCACTGACATGCAGTTTTACAAATAAAACTATGTAACGTACAAAAGATAATATGTGGAAATCGAGTTTTAGCCAATATCATGGGCACATCACCATGTAAAGTGTTCTGATTTGTTTTGATCCTATTATAATCGCTGCTTCCATCACATTTCAGAATAACAAAAACACACAGCAAATGGACAAGGTAACATCAAAATGTAAAGGTTGTATTTATTTCTTTATTGCTAATTCACTTTCGGAATAAAATGAAAACCTATTCTTTTTTAGCTCAAACTCTGTCGCCAGAATGGGCCAGTAGGCCTAAAAACTAGCTCGACCTGATAAAAATTGACTCACCATAGCGAGGGGATTTTTTTAGACCTGTATAAGGCCATTGTTTATGGTATAGAGATACACCCATGGCTTGGAAGGTTAAATGTCACCTCTGCCATTCATTAGTGTGACAAGGAATACATGGCTTCAAGGCCTACCAATCTACCCTGACTGCTGCAGTTTAAACCTGAAGTTCCACCTGTCAAAATAACCTTTCTGACAGGAGAAAAGCCTCCCTTTAAATAGTAATAAGCAGGGGTGTGGAATTCCTATTGCCCAACGCCCAGGACATATTTTTTGGTGTCAAGGACAATACGTTTTCTTGTTTATTTTCTCCTTGGGACAAGTAGGCCCAACCCCCTGCAGCACAAACCATTTGGCTGCTAGTTAACAGTACATTATGGATCAGGGAAGGGCATGGTCTACAGTTAAGGTAATAATTGTGTCAATATGTTAATGTTCTTAGAACTTATAATTAAGGTTCAATAATGCAAAGCCTTTATTATTAGGATGAGCGCTGTAAAGAAATGTTGTAGCTTGGACTGCACTACTGACAGCGGTTCAAGTATAAAAATGTGAACACGGGTTTGCAAGGTTTAACAATATGAAGCTATGCTTAATGCTCCCAGAATGCTCTCTGATTAGATGCAAATATTTGCAGAATCTTGAAATCAAGATTGATGATTATTTCCTTTCAAAATAAAATGTTCACACAAAATGCAACTAGGGAAAAAGTTTTGCTAAACTACTATGAAATTTTAGGTACTGTTTCTTTACCGCCATCTTGAAACTCGTGATTCAGTTCCAACTCACAAGTTTTCCACTGTGGAAAAAACCCACAAAATTTCACAGCCATGGGGGTCCATCCCCAAGGTGACTGACCTCATGGTAGTAGTCAGAGTCACCCAGACACTTCGAATATATGAAACGTTTTTTAAAAAGCACCTACAAAGGCACGAAACTGGCATGTTGACTCAGGAGCTTGCCAGCATCCACTTCAGGTGCTGAATTCAATCAACATTTTGAGCCCGACTGTGGATTGAGTACAGTGCAAAGCACTGTACCCAACCCCACTGTACATTGCCAAAGCCATTTTGTCTACCAGCTGGATGAATGATTTTAAGTAAAACAAGTGACACCCGCCATATGCGGGTGAGTTAACAGGTATGAATGAGGCTGCAGAATGTTTAAAAAAATCGCCTTATTGCGGTTGACAAGAATACCTGCATGACATGCTAAACAAACAAGGTATGTTTTAAGATGCAATCTTACTCCTCTGTATGTGTTTACCCAGACACAATGGCAACAATAGGCAAACTGAAATCTTGGCAGCCATGCACAACTACTTACTTCTGCAAACCTTAATAAAATGGATGGCCATTACCTTGTGCTGCTGGAGTGTGCATTCTCGTACCCTACCTGAGCCCTGCCAAGGGTCTCTCATTAGGAATAAGTAACGCGCAATGGGTAATGTCCCCGCATCACCGCATGTAAATCACTTGCCGCACAAATTAAGCTGCTGTTTTGGAGCTCCGAATGGTAAATGGAGTGCTTCCGGCACAATTATACACAACCTTTGATGTGTTAATAACTTCTCTGTTCTGTTTCTACTAGCATTTAGCTGCTGTCTGCAGAGTAGAGGAAAGATAGTTGTCATGGGAGATGGAATTGCCATTGTACGGGGTGCTGTGTCCAATCACTGTTTTAAGAAGTTAGAGTTTGATGATATTCAGGTTAACATAATAGCTCATTATAGTTTGTTTTGTAGTATAAAACATTTATTAAAGAAATGTTTTAACATTTTATGACACCATACACACTTAGTTGCCCTGATGCAGTTGCCAGGCTCCTCCTCTGTGCAGACACTTGGGGAACTAAACTCACCCCTGTCCCACTTGGCATGGGCCTGTCCACCTTTTCCAGCCTATAAACTTAAAGATCTGAACCCCAGAAGGCTGGCATCGCAAGCCTCGAAAAATCAGAAAAATTGTTACCCGACCTGCAGATCTAGTGACTTGAATAATCTACTCAACTTAACTGTTTTGCGTTTGCCCAATCCAATCATCTCAAATTGTGTGATCATATGAAAATATTTTATTTCACTGAGTCACCTTTTTCTTCATTATCACATATGCGAGCAACTTTAAATATGAGCGTTCAGCTTGTCTGCTGTGCAAAAAAACTTTTGTCTGATTTAATAGACTAAACCTTGGTTCCATATATAATAAAAAATCTAGTCCACATACAGGGTACACTTGACCCCTGACTTTCCTCTTAGTTTACTAACAGTATTGTCATCAGGGTGGGGTAAGGAATGTTTCTCAGTTCAAATTTTAAAACTCCTACTTTTAACAAATACATTACTAAAGCTTGAGGTGGTAGAGCATTGTCATTTACAGACAGGCATTTTCCAGTGAAATAGTTAAACCTTCCCACACACATGCAGTTTTACTGATAAAACTATATGGTACAAAAGAAGTGGATATCAGCAAATATGTATCATTTGCCATCACCAAGTAAAGTAATCTGATTTGTTTTAATCCTATTAAATCTTAGTTTCCATCTCACTTCAGAGTGACAAAAAAGTGCCTAACCACTGAAATATGTTTTGTACAGTTCAGTTATAAGCTATTTAAATGTTGGGTGCCCAATACAATTGTCAGACAGTTCACTTTATACAATCTTCTAACTTTGCAGTCAGAGAAAGAAAAGTAAACACCAATCTAAAGGATAAAATGAGCAGCAATGTATATGACATGGGCTGACATTTGACCTCTCTCTGAACACACAGCAAATGTGACAAGATAAAAACAAGATTTATAGGCATCTTCATTGCTCATTCACTTTCTGAATGAACAGAACACCTGTTCTTTGCCAGCTCGAGCTCTTTTGTCTGAACATGGCAGTAGGTTCTAAAAATAACTCACCGTTATAAAATATGACTCGCCACAGAAAGTGGAGAGTAGATTTCTCGAGGCCTGAATTGTATAAAGTTCCTAATTTAAAGCTTTGTATTGTATTATTTTTTTTTTACTTTGCAGTGTGGTACTTGTAATTTTGCTTTTCCCATCATGGATATGGGACCATAAGTACCATAATGCAAATGATAACTGTCAACTGGACTCACACAGAACAATGTGAATTCTTTGTTCAAAGGTCTTTTGAAGGTTCTCTTGGGCATATTAGTTAGCTCTGATCTTTCAGCTGTAATGTGTCGTTGAGGTATATTTCTGTTTTTATACTGGTAGCTCCCAGCAGCGTTGGATATTTTATTTTTTTGCTTTTTAAAATATAGCTTCCCCATCAAGAATGACAAATTTGTCCATGACACCAAAACATATGGGTTTAGGGGCTTATGGGCAAAAGGAGCATGCACAAGTTTATATTAAACAGGTGAGGGTGGCTGGTGACCTTCAAGGAGTTAGTGCTGGCAGGGGAGCACTGATATTGTTGGGGGTTCATGATACAGTCAATATGCCATTGATGGGGATCCCTGCTGCTTTTACTGCAATTCTTCTGCTAAGAGTTTATGATTATATCTCTTCAGGGGAATTAGCGATACTGGTGGATGACATTTGTCAGCGTTAGTCAATGGCTAATTTGTGAAAAAGTGCCACTCAACGCATCACACGAGACTTGGCAATGTCACATACTGTCACACCGCAGATATGAAAATGTCATACTTATGTAGACTGCAATCTTGGCAGCCCTTACAGTGTGCTCCCAGAGTAGGATTCACAGAGTGACCAGAATGCTGAGCACAGGACAATACTGGCTCATCATGAAATGAAATTAAATGAAAAATAAATTTTTAAAGCGCACTAAACCTGAAGGTGTCAAAGTGTTGAGCCAAAAAGGAAGCTAAACCTATGAACGGGAGAAGCTCTCAAAGAAAGGAATTACAAAGAAAAGGGCCAAGTTTTGAGATGTTTCCGAAACAGAGAGAAAGACTCCACTACTAAGGTGTGAGCTGGCAAAGTGTTCAGAGTTTCCCTGCTGCAACAGAGAAAGAACGTTCTCCCCATCTAGCTTTGCAAAATCTAGGAACAATCACCTTCCCACAAAGAGCTGATCTGAGTAGTCTATGTGGCATGTAGTACTGTGAGAATGATCTGATATGCCCTGGTCCTTTGTGATTAGAAGCCAGAAAGACCATGCAAAGCACTTTGATGATTACCCGCTTTCTAACCGGTAACCAATCGAGAGCGCGAATACCTTCCCTGACCGAGTGAGGTTTCGGAATGTTCAAAATGAGACATGCTGCAGCATTCTAAATCACCTGGTTTGTTCAGAGAAGAATTCTTGATGTTCAAGTAGAGTGCATTACAGTAGTCTAAGTGTGACGTGATCAGGGCAATGACTACTGATCTGCGCAATTCAAGAGGAATAAAGGGAAAGATTTTCTTCAAAGTCTTGATGATATAAAAGCAAATGCTAGTAGTACGGCTGACCTGTGCATCAAAATTGAGAGAACTGGCAAAAAGGATCCTAAGATTTTTTGCTGACTCCACTGGGGTCGGTAACGGGCCACATGCCTCCGGCCACCAAAGTTCAGACCAGATAGAATGCTGGGCCCCAAACACGGGGACCTCCGTTTAGTCCACATTTAACTTTAAGAAGCTCACTTTAATCCAATTCTAATGCTGGCTATGCAGTGTTTAAATTTATCAGCCACAAGGGGCATGTTGTCAGTGATAGACACGATGATTTGCGTGTCATTAGCAGAAGATAGAACTTGAAAGCTGAAGGGTCGCACTAGCTCAGCAAGAGGGGAGAAGAAGATTAAGAAACATTTACAATGCAATAGGTCCCGCATTTGCAAAAGCTAGAGCTATTGGCGTTGTAAATGACATTGTTTTTTACTTATGTTTATTTGCTTGTAGTGCGATATAAAGAAGAGCCTGTACATCAATTGAGTTTTCTATATATTCATGCTCAGTTCCAGGTGAGCCTTGTGCGACCGAATGAACGGAGTTGTGAACTGCTTCAATACAACCCGATCAAATTACTTTATTGGCATTGAGAAGTGTAGGCATAGTTAAAACAAATACAGTTACACAAAAATAAAACATACCAGTAGGCGGACTGGGGAGTCAGAAAAGGCAGAATTCGAGTTCGTTGCAGCTTTGTAAAAAGCAACATGGGGTGGGGAGCGTCGAGTAACGGGAGGCCAAACCATATGAAAGGGATGTTCATTTTTGTATTTATGTGCCCTTACGTTGTCTCGCATATTACAGACACTGGTACAAATAGACACTGCAAGCTCAACATAGCTACATAATAATCATTAAAAATTATGAAAGACCCTGGAAGTGGCACAGCATTTCGGGTGGTGCTATGAGCAGTACTAAAGAGCAGCAGATATGCACTACAGGCTTAAACCTCTTGATGATGCCACACCAAACAGCTGATACAGGAACTGTTCTGGCAGGGGTGTGCGTTGCTTATTAGGAGATTGAAATCTCCTTTATGCCACAAGGTAAGCCACTCACCCCAGTCTGGCACGTCTGCAAAGGCCAGCATAAGGCTATCTGCCTAGCAGGAGGGCAGTGCAGGAATGTTTGAGTCCGTCCATACAATGGATTTAGGACCCGGCCTCACAATGCCGGCAGCTAGCTGAAGATTTGCTAAAGAGGTGCTGGGCAGTTCAGCTATGCACACTGCTGAAAGCGGACCCCTTGACGCCAGCTGAAGCTAACAGATGCTGTCAATATAAAATACAGCATTAGTTAATATTGTGGCACAAATGAGCGAGTACAAATATCGCAGGTAGTTGTCTCCTACGAGCAAGGGCAGTATTTTCTTATCGCGTTTTCCTTTTGAAAGGTGAACAGCATTTGTCTGCATTTCGCCGCCATCTTCCTATCACCCCTGACTCTTCATTTGCCATAACGATATAAATGTACAGACGCTCGTGCGGCGCGCATGTGCATGCACTAAATCCGTAAGTAAGGAAACTGTTTCAATGTACTACATGTGACGTTTTAAAGGAGCTTCGCTCTTCGGTATGTCGATAGGAGCACGGCCATATTATGTAGTGATGAGCAGGGGCACCCAAGACTCGAGTCGATAGGAGCACAGGGCACCCAGGACACGAGCACGAAAAATAAAACGACTGGAGGTGGTGGTAGGGGAGGGCACCGCATGGAGATATTAGGTAGCGACAGCAGGGGCACCAAAGATACGAGCTGGACTTGTAGTGTAAGGAAGGGCAGCAGTACAAAAATAGTTCGATCAAATAACAGATATGCCCAAAAAGCGTAAGGAAACTGTACTCGGCCGGTGCTCCTCGGCCTTCAACGGAAGTGACGTATCGGCTGCAGAAACCAGTCAGGAGCCAACAAAGAAGATGGACACCGGAGTTAGCATATGGTAAATAGCAGGCAGGAATAAAGTTGTTCTATTGATTACAGCTGGTCTTGCATACAGCGCATGCGCGCTACCAAGGCTCGAACAAAAAAGTGTGGGGCTAAGAGAGGATCCCTGTGGCACCCCACATGGAAGGCTGAAAGCCTCAGCCCTGAATTCTCCACAGCTGACTATTTGAACCCTATCAGTGAGAAAGGACTGCAAAAGGTTCAATGCAGTAGAACTCACCCCAAAACGCTGTAGTCGTTGGACCAAGCACATGGGCGAAACCGCGAACACCTCCGATAAGTCTAGCATCACAAGGATAGCCGCCCGCCCTGATCCACCTGCACACGGATAGCTCTACTGACACAAAAAGCACAGTCTCTGAACTGTTTCCACTCCTAAACACATTCTGAGAAGGGTCCAGGAGGTCATGAGTGTCGCTAAATTTAACCGATCCCACCATAATGTACTTCTCTAAAGTTTTAGTAGGTGTGGGCAGCAAAGAGATAGGTTGAAAATGTTTCAAATCCTCAGGGTCAGCATTGGGTTTCTTCTGCAAGGGGAAAACTATGGCTTCCTTCCATACATTCGGAAAGATTCCTGTTTCCAATATATAATTGAAAACTTTCTGCAGATAATTTGCAATTTGATCAGGAGCAAGCTGCAAAATTCTAGGAGAGTAAGGTTTACTGGGGACCCAGATTTCATGCTCATCAGGTCAGCCGTGATTTTGCGAGATAGAGATAGGAGGAAAAGCAGAAAGCAGGGTGGAACATGAGAAGGCAGACAGGACCTCAGAGGGGGCATACCTAACATTAGAGAGATTAAACTATATATAGAATATATAGATGTAGAATTTTGTCCTTAAGAGGCTAATTTATCACAAAAAGCTTGTGAGATAACCATAAACCAGTGAGCAGGAGGATTAGCGAGCTCCTTAACCACTTTATAAAGCTACTTGGAAGAATTACTCGCCGATCTAATTTTATTAGTATAGTAAATAGATTTAGCTTCGCAGATGGAACATTTATAGATAAGAGAGCTTTATTGCTTTCTTTTTCGCAGGAGCCAAGTTTGCCCGCCATTTAGGCTCATGTCTGTAGCATTGCTGCCTCAGGTCTTTGAATTCTTCTACGAATCAAGGGGCCAAGGTTTTAATCCTGGTACAAGTCTTTACTTTCAACGGTGCCACAATATCTAAAGCTGCCTTGATCCAACCTGTAAAGTCTTCCGCTGTATGACCCCAGAAAGTACTCATTGCCCAGAGCCGAGCCATTAAGAGCATACTCCATATCTGCTGGCGTAATCCTGCTCCAATACCAGCAGGATAAAGATTTAGGCTGAGAATGTACAGCCCTAACAGAAGACTGAGGAAAAGGAATAGGCCACGTTATAACGCATGCGTTTAGAATGCATGCCATTACAACGACCGCGTTTTTACATCGCATACCGTTACAACGCAAGTCATTACAACGACATGCTGTAGGGGGGCGCTGGATGTTGGAATAGTATAATTTACTATTCCAACTCCAGTCTGTGCAGCAGTAGGGAAGGGGTTGGATTTAAAATCCAACACCTTCTGCTCCCTACAGCAAGTCGTTCTAACGGCTTACGTTGTAATGGCATCGAGCTGCACCCAAGGTGTTGAACCCAGCAGCCAAGGAGGACAAAAGGACGCTGTGGTTTCCAATGCCTCAACCCTGGGGGAGGGCTGTTGCCTTAGCCAAGTGTAAGTTGTACTTTATTGTTCTGTACAGTTGGTGGTTGGGGGTGCGGCTGCTGGTTCGTAGGGGCTCAGTCTAGATGGAAGGGGGCACGCTTTGCCGGAGAGAGCACTACACTCTGCACGAGGACGGTGGCAGCTTCACTAGAGGTGAAAGAGAGAACCAAAAACCCAATACTTACCCTTTTGAATGGTTCTTTGAGGCTATCAACCCCATAACTATCATTGGAGGCTGGTGGAAGAGGAGTCAGTGACTTCTGGGCAGAAGAAGGAAAGAACGGAAGGGGGTTCAAGCACTGCAACACTTCTAAGGCAACCCTGGGGAGAAGAAGACCCTACTGGAAGGAAACTTAAGCATGATTATAAGTTTAAAATAAAAGGCTGAAATCTATACCTTTGTAAGTGTATATGTCCAGGGGAGACCACACACCTGATATGGCAAACTCATCTGATCTGACAGGGGTGACTGCACAGTGCAAAAGCACCTTCGCACCAAGTTAAGGAGCTCGGCTGCCCTCTCTAATCATAATAAGTGAGTGACTTTACGATCCCGGTGGCCAAGTGGTTAAGTGTCTTTGAAACGTTCAGCCTGTACTTGACTTGGGATTTAGCCAGCATCACTTTGCATACTAGGCATTTAAAATCAAAGCCTGGTTGGAAAAGTCAAACTACAACTCCCAGCATACAATCTGATGCAGATTAAAAAGCCAGAAGTGGGAGCAGGTTTTACACACAATAAAAGGGCCAATAGATAGCTAACAATTGATATTTCTGATTTGTTCAAGCCAGGAATAGCAGAGAATAAGAGAGCCATAGTGAATGGATTAGCTAATATAGAACACTTTGCACTTAAAGCTACTTTACAATATTTGAAATCCATAGTCATCTGGGGTGTGGGGGGGAAGGAGATTGGTATGCTTTGAACAGATAGTATTGTCAGTAGACAAGATTAAAAATAGCATTTCACTACTGGATTAGAAATATGTGCCAAGTCTGTACATTAATAAGTACAAATTGACAACAGTATCCACGTGTGATCGGATACGGCCTTAAAAATGCGGGCTCAGCCACGTGCGCCGTTTCCCCGCAAGCTGAACCACATTTGCCTTAACCACGCATATGCCTTAACCACGCATATGCGTGGTTAAGGCAGTGCGCGGTCTAAATGCTGAGATGGGCGGGCATAGGAAGAGGAAGGATAGGGTGAGGACCACGACCGGTAAGTAGGGCTGGTGCCGGGTTTTTGGGGGGGCGGGGAGGGTTTGGGGGTAGTTTTTAAGGCTCTTGGTTGGGGCTGTTCGGATTGCTTTTAGGGCTCAGGTGGGATAAGTGTAGTTTTTAGGGTTCAGGGGGTTTGGGGTAGTTTTAAGGGATCAAGGGGGTCAGGGAACTGTTGAAATAAGACTCTGGACCAGGTAAGTTCAATTTAGCCTTTATTACAACATCAGCCTCCACACCACAGTCACTCCGAAGGCAGCCAAGAAACCGTCACCGCTAACCGACACAGAGAATGTTGGCTAGCAAGCACGGCCGGAGCAGAGCGGGTGAGCAGGGGGAGTCTATAGAGAAAGGAAGGAGGGGAAAAGCAGTAAGATGGAACAGCGCACAAGTACTATGTAAATCATAAGAGAAAGGAAATTACAACACATCTCCCTCCTAACAGAACAAGATGATAATACATAGATACTGGAATAGCCAGAATCACAAAGTCATTACTGTGGTACATGCAATACAATACGACAGTCTCTAAGCGTAAAAACATGAAGCCATAATCCACAGGAGTACAACGATAAGTAAAAACAAATGGATGTGCAGGCTATGAGGGAATATATGAGATTTTTAACAAGGGGTACTCCTACACAACAGAAACATGCGGGATATAATCTCTTTGCCACCCCGGAGCTCTGTGTGGTCTCATACTGTTACAATCCTAACTTGTCCTAGAGCCGGGAAACAGCGTTTACAATGCAGACAGAACTACGCAGTGCCATTACAACTCAGGCACTACAACGAATGCGTCGTTACCACCCGTTCCATTACAACGTAAGTCGTTACGACTGCCTTTAGGGAACGCATTGTTGGATTTTAAATCCAACAGCTTCCCTACTGTTGCACAGACTGGAGTTTGAATAGTAAAATATACTATTCCAAAGTCCACTGCTTCCCTAAGGCAAGACGTTGTAACGACTTGCATTGTAATAGAGCGCGTGGTAACGATGCATTTGTTGTATTGCCCGCGTTATAAAGGCATGTGTTGTAAAAGCATGCATGAATACGTCATACATCCCCTAGAGCCACCCTCTGGAAACTCCTTGCGTTTATCCTTAACCAGGGATGGATGGCACACAGACAGCCTATCCATGCTCCATGTTCTTCCATCATCCAGGGTAACCACATTCTTACCCACTTCAACCACTCTCATGGGCTTGGAAAACTTGCTCCCTCCTCCCTGACGTGGTACCAGTAATTTGACAAGAACGGCGTCTCCCACCTACCATCTGTCCTCTTTGGTACCTAGTCTGGCATCATATCTCCTTTTGTAACCATCTTGGTGAAGTTCCCTAAGCCGATTCATCTCATCCCTTCTCACCCACTTGGGCTCAAAGCCCTGGACGCAAAAGCCACGACTATTTCCTTCCCATCAACCATTTGCGTCAACACAGCACCAATTCCAATCCCACTTGCATCTGTGGTCAAAATCGTTTTACGTCGGGTATCAAACAGCCTAAAGAAGGAGCATTCGCAATAGCTTCCTTAATAGCCACAAAGGATTCCTGACAAACCTCTGCACACAGAAAAGGGACACCTTTCTTTAACAAATTCCTCAAAGGGGCTGTTACATCTGCAAAATTCCTGACAAACTTTGTCATGTATTCTACCAATCCCATAAAAGACCTTAACTCGTCTTTATTTCCTGGAGGGGGAGCTTCCTTCATGGCTTTAACTAGATCCATTTTGGGTTTGACTCCTTGTTTAGAAATGGTATTACCCAAGTAGTCCACGGAATCAACCCCAATTCTGCATTTATCCTTGCTCACTGTGAGCCCATCATCTTTGAGAGCCTTTAGTACCTCCCTTAAAGTAGTGGCATGATGTTGCTCAGAAATTCCATAAATCAAAATGTCATCCTGGAAACAGAGGACATAGGCAATTTTCAAAAAAATGCTCTGCATCACACACTGAAAAACAGCAGCCGCAGATGCCAGGCCAAATGGCATGCGGCAAAACCTGTACGCTCCAAAAGGTGTTATAAAGGATGTGAGCGATCTGGAATCCGGGTGTAATTCAATTTGGTGGTAAGCAGACGATAAGTCGATTACACTAAATAGTTCTGCCTTTCCAATCATGCTAATCATTTCATTGATGCAAGGAGGGGAAACCTGTCCACCCAAATATTTGCATTCAAGTCTCTAAGGTCCACACAGAGAGCAACCCTCTACCACCCGATTTCTGAGCAACTACAATTGGGGCAAGCCACAGGGAATTCTCAATAGGCTCTATAATGCCTTGAGAAACTAACTTGTCTAACTCCTCCCTCAACGGTGCTTGCATGAGGTTGGGAATGGGACGGACTTTGTGAATTACAGGAACGGCATTATCCTTCACCTTAATTTTATGTTGACATTTTTTCAAGTGACCAAGTTCTTCACTGAACACCTCTGGGAACTCATCACATATGGCCTTCAGACCCTTGTTACCCACGCCCTCTGCACACACTGGCTCAACTTTATTGGGGTCCAGTCTAGTACCTAAATATTTCCGTGGTGTGCCCACCCAAACAAGCAGGATCTCCTTTTTGTCAAATAAATTTTTCCCTACGTTAATCGATCCTTTAACGCAATTTGCATAGATAACATGCCTTCTAGGGGTATAGGATTCTTATTGTAACCTCCTGGTTCTATATCAGGGGGAATCCAAGTGCAATTTCTTCCCTGGAACCTTTCCTTAAAAATGTTGTACTCAATGAGAGTATAGGGAGAGTATGAGTCAACGAACACATTGAATTCAATTCCATCCAGTAAAATGTTACATTTAGGATAAACATTACCTGTGCCAGATGTGTCCTCGTTGATTTGAAAGACATAAATTTTGTCAACACCATCAGTAACATTATCTCTTACATGAACATTCTTCCTTTCCGCACTTATATTTCTACACAGTCTGGCATATTGGCCCTTTTTGTTACAGTTCCAGCACACAATGGATTGAGTAGGACAATTTGGGTTGTTGGGCAGATGATTGTAATTCCCACAACGAAAACATTTAAGTCTTTCACCTCTCTTATCCTCCGGATGTTTCCTGCCGGGAGGTTCTTTTGCTTCTACTCCCCTCCCCCTCAACAGAATCAGGCTCAGGTTTACTTTTCACCACATGCACAGTTTCCCCTACATTACTTTGTTTCATCTCTTTTATGCATTCAGCGGTATGTTCAATACTTTTAGCTATTTCAATGGCAACTTTTAAATCAGGGTTCCCTGTCTGCAACTTTTCCTGTATTTTAGAGTTGTTTGTGCAGCGAGCAAGCTGATCTCTAATAAGGGAGTCAGCTAAAATACCAAAATCACATAAGCTCGCAAGGACTCTCAAAACTGCAATATATGACGTTACGTTTTCCATTTTTCCTTGCGCTCTGCAAAAAAATGTATGTCTACCTAACACATATACAAAACAAAAGGAGAGGAAGGGAAAATATCGGACACTCCTACTCCCCTCAAGCTAAATCAGGTAAACAACAAAGGAGTGTGACACTAATACAAGAAGAGCACACATATATCCTTCTTAACTATAGTGTTAACTAATCAGAAAAAAAACACCTTAGGTTTTTCTGAAGGCCCTCACTCCCAACCTGGTTGGTGACATGCTTCATCATCGGGCCCCACCAGGAGTGGCCGAATGCCACCCTAGTGTGCTACAACGCCAGTGTTACTGCAGAGCTGGTTGAGGGATAGGTGAAAAGTGAAATAAGTGAATTTAAAAGTCCAAATTGTAACAAAAAATCTTTTATTTATTTTGCCAATTAGACGTGATTAAAAACAAGTGTGAGATAAAGGACCAAATTAAAAGTCCATTTTTATCCCCAAAGTGTAGGTCAACATGTTTCTGCCTTTAAGTGACCGTTCGTCAGGCATTCGTCAGGACCAAAAGTGTGGTGAATCAACCCGGCGGTATGGGCGCACTAAGGCCCACCCTAACCAAGGATTGCTAGTGTAAAAAATCAAAACACTAAAAAGATTCCCTCTATTCAAAGCGGAACCGAGTTTATTAGTTGGTGCTAACACTCAATGCACCATAGGTCTCGGGAAAGGGGTGATGACGCATTGGCACAACGCCCTGTCCGCCAGGCACCCGTTTGGAACCTAGGAGAAGTCTCTCTAACCGGACCCCGAAGAAGGTCTAGCACCAACTAATAAACTCGGTTCCGCTTTGAATAGAGGGAATCTTTTTAGTGTTTTGATTTTTTACACTAGCAATCCTTGGTTAGGGTGGGCCTTAGTGCGCCCATACCGCCGGGTTGATTCACCACACTTTTGGTCCTGACGAATGCCTGACGAACGGTCACTTAAAGGCAGAAACATGTTGACCTACACTTTGGGGATAAAAATGGACTTTAATTTGGTCCTTTATCTCACACTTGTTTTTAATCACGTCTAATTGGCAAAATAAATAAAAGATTTTTGTTACAATTTGGACTTTTTAAATTCACTTATTTCACCTTTTCACCTATCCCTCAACCAGCTCCGCAGTAACACTGGCGTTGTAGCACACTAGGGTGGCATTCGGCCACTCTTGGTGGGGCCCGATGATGAAGCATGTCACCAACCAGGTTGGTGAGTGAGGGCCTTCAGAAAAACCTAAGGTGGTTTTTTTCTGATTAGTTAACACTATAGTTAAGAAGGATATATGTGTGCTCTTCTTGTATTAGTGTCACACTCCTTTGTTGTTTACCTGTCTCTCTAACACCACATTCACTTTTTGACCAAAGTGCCTCTAATTTTCGCAGAGTTGCTGTGTTAACATCTTGAGTCTTCTCCATCTGATTCACTTTCAGAATCCGTTAAATTCTTGTAAACTTTCCCGCCCTGAATACCAATATTATGCAAAAGGATATGTTGTTTCCTTAAAGGAGAGAACTTTTCTCCTCCAATTGCGATGAGGTAGGAGATATTTCTCCCAGTCCTTCCAGGCTACAGTAGGTTCCCCCAACATCATCGAGAACAGGAGGGAGGCTGATTCATGTTAGACGTTGCCATAATGACTGGAAACTCAAGAATTGTGACCCTTTTAGAATTATCTTCTTTCTATTCTGCTGGAAGTATTATTCTGACAACATCCTCGAGTCCACTTACAGTTTTAATGGAAGAATTATGAGGGTATATCAACCTAGCACGATTCGTGTTACGCCGCTACAGTAAAGAGCTGGAAACAGATAGCGAAACATATTGAATAAAATTAAATATACAAATAGCGGCTGATTTAAAATGTGTTGTATGGCACTGGTTCCCTGCCAGCAGCTGTGCCCATCAGCGCGATGAACACAGAATGAAAGGAGTCATTTGACCAACAAAACCTTCTTGGATGAGCTCTACCCGGAATGTGACTGTAGCATCACGTCACGATATGCACCGTGGAAGATTTAGGCTGTGCCTATCAGCGAAACAAGCTCAAAATGCAGGACACTGCAACACATCCAGTTTCTTTGTAGGACGTGACCGTTGAAACAGCGTAAATACTAACAGCTGTGCCCATCAGTGTAACAGACACATGACTAGGCAGGACAACAGCTGTTCGAGGAGGATAAGAACATGTTTCCACAATTTGAATTATTAGAAGCTGTGCCAGTCAGCGTGATGGGCTTACGAGATTAGAAAATGTGACGAGAGCGCCCTCCAGTGATCACATGAAAGGAACCAGCAATACCGTCCCTGACAGGAACCTGCACACGCTTCAGCGAAAGGCAAGTAGGGAACATGCGCAGCGCTTCCCTACCGCTCCTCGCCTAAATCTCCAGGACTCTGCGAAGGCAAGGAAACCGGACCGCAGACGTAGAGAGGTTTCCTGTCCCCACCGCTCCTCACCTTAGCTTGACAGGCTTGAGAACAGGGAAACGTGAGTAGACAGACAGCGGACGTGGTAGTTGACAGGGTCTCGGGGAGGAGGCTGAGTACGCTGCACCCAACCAGCTGATGGTCGCTAAATGTTGAAGTAAGACTCCGCACCAGGTAAGTTCAATTTAGCCTTTATTACATCAGCCTCCACACCACGGTCGCTCCGAAGGCAGCCAAGAAACTGTCACCGCTAACCAACACAGAGAATGATGGCTAGCACGCGTGACCGGAGCAGAGCGGGTGAGCAGGGAGTCCATAGAGTAAGGAAGAAGGGGGAAAGCAGTAAGATGGGACAGCGCACAAGTACTATGTAAATCATACGAGACAGGACATTACATAAGAAACGTTTTAGGGCATGGGGTCGGTCAGGGTAGATTTAGGGCTCAGATAGTTTTAAGGGCTCGGGTAGTTTTAAGGGCTTGTGGGGGTCGGGGAAGCTTTTAGGACTCAGGGGTGGGTCGGGTAGTTTTTAGGGCTCAGGGAGTATGGCCTTGAGTGTGATCTTTACCACACATCCCTTAACCAGGCATGCCTTTGCCACGAAATTGCGTGGTAAAGGAATGCGTTGTTCAGATGCATTTGTTGTTTAGGCAGAGTAGCAGAGGCATGCATGGTTTAGCCATGTGTGCCTGTCATACAGCCCGTGTGATCACCTTTTCTTCTTTACGTGCATGCGCTCTATTTATACTTTAAAAAATGAAGTTAAGTGAACAATGCAAAATATTTCATTTTCACATAAAAAAGTTTGAATATGCATTTCTAATAAAGTTTCTGTTGTAAGCAGAAAACAAGTTGTCTAATATCAGGCAGGAGTCCTGTTTTTGTCCTTTGCATTCTGATACTAATAGTTTACTTTTACCATTTGGAACTACAAGTGCCAAAATACAACGAATGAAGTTGAACTGGATTAACGGTTAACATTTGAACAGTATGAGGTCTCTGCAAGGGTGCAGTGAATGTTTCTTGGGCACATAAGGGACACTTTTGGTATATTTGTGGTTCCCAAAGCAGAAATAGGCCACAGCATATGGTGGCCTTTATTGCTGGTGGTGAATTCCTGATGATGAGGCCACAGTGAAATAATTTTGTGCTGCTAGGATAGTTCTCATTATGAGAACAAGCTTCTACTGTGGGGACATTGACTTTGCCTCTGAAGCAAATTTGTGCTACTGATGGATGTTGGATTGCCACTTTTCTTAGAAAAAACATACCAGCCATTTGTTTACATTATACTATTCTCAAACAGCCAAGCGTTGTTACAATAACAAAAATTGCTATATAATTGTTAGGATTCTTTTGTAACAGGGTTATTATGCCTATGTTTGCAGTAGTAATCATTCTGAAACGATTTAAACAACTCTTGGATATGTTTTAACTCAGTGGTTCTTAACATTTTGACTTCTGTGGACCCCCACTTAATTATGACTGCAAACTGGGAACTCTCACTGAATCATTACTAGAATCTGTAGACCACCCCCACTGAGTCATTACTGGAAGCCAGGGAGCACGGCCTAATTGTTTTTGAGGATATGAACTGGAAAACATGCACACAAAAAAGCTTTGCTCAAGCAAATGGTGAAATATTTTATTTTATTCACAAACCAATTTAAGAAAATCAATTAAATCAAAACTGTAATTTTAATGGGAGGTTTGGAGCTTTTCTATATTCATTTGAGGCTGTTTTCTATTTGATGCACTTGTAATGCTCCCATATATCAATCTTAGGATGCTAACTTAATTTTTAGCCTCCAACTTCATTCACATTTAAAGAATGTTCTAAATTTTGTAAGTTCTGTTTAATACACTTTACATACTTACCAACATTTGAGAAGAGGAAAGTGAAAGATTTAAAAATAATAATAATTGGAGAATGTATTTACCCCATTGATTTATATTGACGCAGCGGCAGTTTCGGGTGGGAGAACAGCCAAAAGAAAGCCATTTTTGACTCAAAAGTCGGGAGTTGCCCGACTGAATCACGTCTATTGGCATTTATGACTTTATTAATATTATTTGATTTTCTAAGCAGCCACAGACCACCTGAGTGGGGTTCGTCACGTGCACCCTACAGGATTCCAAGGATCACAGGTTAAAAACCACTGTTTTAATTGATTTCTTTAAGCGTTAGCTGTTTCGATTTTATGTTTCATAAAAGAACGATACCGGATTTTACTGTTTTTCTCAATATATATTCTACCGGCCAGAAATTTAAAATACAGACCAGGCCAATAAAAAAAAAAAAGAAACAGGCACAGCCGTTTTTTGCCTGCGTCACTGAATTAAAATTCTTTTTTTCCAAGTGTCACACGAGACCGAGAAATGTCACACATTAGCACAATGCATCATGAAAAAGACAAACACAAGCAGTTCTGCTACCTGATACCGACTTTTAGCGAAACCCAAGTTGCATCTGTTGAGCCTCGTCACCAGAACACATATAACTGCAAGAGGGAGTGTTTGCCATACCCCCATCTTGAGTCCAGGTACTTTAACCTACTTTGTCAAAGCCCCGCGTAAACGCTTTCCCTGTCTTTAAATTCGGATCGGCGTTTTCTTACGCTGAACTATCCACGCCACGCCCCTTTTCGATTTGATTGGCCACGCTCGCACGCTGCTCCGCTTGGGCGGCTATCAGTAGCTTGCGTACAGCAGGCCGTAGAACCGCAAACGGTTAACAGAAGTAAGGATGACTTCACGCTATGACAGGGCGATTACTGTCTTCTCTCCAGATGGGCACCTGTTCCAGGTGGAATATGCACAGGAAGCCGTTAAAAAGGGCTCTACGGCTGTGAGTGTTTTCGATTTTTCTTGCATTACGACTTCGGTTGCAGGCGCGCGATCTGCGGTCAGCGCAGGAAGTATAGTCAACCACGAGAGCAGCCGTGCTAAGGCCGATACAGCAAGAAAGTCGTCAATATGTAGATAATTCTCCACTTGTTTTATTTTAAATTGTTCTCTTTACACTTCTTGCTGCAATAACCACTAAATCTCAGTTTCAGCGCTAGCGCTGATTTCGTGAGCAAAGCACCCACAATGCAATTTTGGAAAGGAACTTGTTAGGGCGGTCACCTTTCTATTATCGCTTTTCAGGACACTGCGGTGGTGCGTAGTTGTCAGAAGATGCTTATTCGGGAGAGGAAGGACTATTATTTTCTCAGCTAATTTTAGGGGGTTCAGTCTAAATCCTGCCATATAAACCGGGCCATGTTAAAAGATAAGGTGGGAGATTGAGCATATTGAGTGTGATTACTATTGTGGTATAGGTGTTAGACTGAAAAATCGTTCACTTTTTGATGGAAAGTTGGTACAGACATTTGTCTTTGTAATATTACTCATATAAGAGCAAGCCCCCAAGTCAGTGGTTCCCAATCTGTGCCCCATGGGGAGCTGTCAAAACTAGCCAGGGGAGCCACACACCAAGCACTTTAATGCATTTAATGTTGAAGGGTTGGTTGGCTCCAGTTAAACTAATTAGACTTAAACGCATGATGTCGATGATTTGTAAGTGACATGCCTAAAGCTAGAAACGTAGTGCTTAATTGATGGCATGTCGAGGGAGATAACCTCCATATTTCACTGGAACCCTACGTTCCAACACTCCCAAAGTAAGCGGAAGACTCCCGATTTATTTTGTTAGAATCTTTGATAGTTTAGTTTTTTTTCAAATGCATTTTACACCAATGCAAGTTATCAGGAAAAGTACAGTTGTCCTGTCTCTCAAACCACTAAGTGATATTAAGTACTGATATGTGTACTTGAACCATAGGTACTTCCAGTACACATTTCTTTCAGTACACACATTTCCAGACAGACCAGCTCTCCCTACGAGCACAGGGAAGTAAAACACCATATCGGGCATAATGCCAACTTTTGGAAGCAAAATAGAGGGACTTTTAAAAAAGAAAAAAAAATGGATTTATTTGGCTTGCATTGAATTGGAGACAATTTTAGGGAGGAGACAGCTAAAATAAAGCTGTATGTGGTTTAAAAAATCGTGAGTCACCCTGCTGAGACAGGTTTAATGGCACTTATGACATGGGTAGAAATGGAAGTGCATGCACATATTCTTCAAGCGCAGAAACACTTTGGCAATGGGGTCTACATGCATAGGGGTGCTATCTAGTACTGTATTTGGGATAAAAAAAGTTTGAGAGGGTTCTCTAAAAAAGGCATGGGCAAAGAAGTGTAACTAAGAATATTTTATTGCGCCGCCTTAGTAATACAAAACACCATGAGTATATGATTATAATACCTTCATCGGCTTCATCCCAATTATATTGAGGGAGAAAAATACAAGTACTCCCGAAGCCGGGCTTACATCCCCCCCCCCTCCAAAACAAAAGTAACCGTGGGGAGCCGCGAGTCAGAAAAGTTTGGGAATCACCACCAAGTGGATCTTGCCTATGACGTCGTATAGTCTAATCGTAATCCAAGATGGCGACAAATATAAAAAAGTTAAAAATTTCTGATTTGTGTCATATTTGGCACAAAAGTTCATTGTCTCGTCAGTGCATGCCCACGTTGGATCTAGACTGTGACATCATAAATATAAAACCAAAATGGCCACTAATAAGGGCGCCAGGAATAAGTAACAAACACTGTAGCGAAAGTAAACGTATAATTTGCGTCATTTGTATCCTTGCTACACATACTATTAACATGTGGATAAAATTTCCATTGTAATTAAACAACACAAGACTTTATTAAACCCTGATAACATTTCTATAATATGAAACAATGATGATTAGAGTTTGTATACGGTCTTAATCTTGATAACTTGCAAAAGCAAAGGTCTGTGCGCCTTTGAGCATTTGCATTGATTTTTGCAGAACCTTTTGTACCAACAACAAATAAGATCTTTGTGTGCCTTGGATGATTCCAGAATGGTTGTCCAATGTGGTACAATTAATCAATCTGCTTCCAGCCCTAATCATTTAAATTTGGCAATTCTTGCATGGGCACTAAAGTCTGACCCCCAAACATGGTCCTCTTGTTACGCAGATTGTTTAACATGTTGAAGAAGAGCATCTTGTGTGGGTGGGATGTTTTCACTACTTCTGTTTCCACTAGCAAACCTGAATTGGCGAGCGCCTTTTATTTCATGTAATGGACAAGTGCGGCTATGCATTAGTACAAATTAATCTCTCAACATTTCCGAAGTGAACAGGATCAACAGAACTTGGTCAATCTGACAGAAATAAAAAAAATGCAGGAGTAGCAGAAGGTAGTGCCACCCAGGTGTCATAAGCTGCTTTCTTCCCTCTCCTATGAAAAACCGACGTGGTGTCACAACCTGTAACAGCATAGAACAAGCATTTGCAATACAATCGGTCTCGCTTTAATGAAAGTTTGAGCTATTGGCGTTGTAAATAATAATGCATTTGTGAAACTTTCCGCTATTGTATTTGTAAATATAAAAGTGGGCGCCGTGCTGCAACATAAAGCGCGGCACCCGTGTTATAAAAATGAAAGCAGGCGCCGTGCTGAAACCTAAAGTGCGGCACCCGTGCACGTGAGTTATGCACATGGCAGCCCGTGAAGCTGGCACCATGATAATAAAAAAAAAAAAGATAATAATAGCGGGCACCGTACTAAGACATGAAGTGCGATGCCTGTGCATATTTGTTAGTGTGTGTTGGAGGGGGGGGGGGGGAGTGCGAAAATACATAAAGCGCAGCTTAAATAGAACAAGATAATATATTCGGGCGTGTGCAGCGTTAATGGTGTGGCAGCCATTTTTGAAGCAAAAAACCTAAGTTAAAGCACGGCGTGCCGCGCTGCTTAAAAAAACACAAGCCTTTGCAGGAGAGCATGTTGTGCGTGCAATAGGAGAAAGTCATTTAAGAAAATAGAGCTGAGAGACTGTAAATAAAACATGCAGAGTAACAACACGTTACAGGGGCAGTCCTCATGGGAGGTTACAACAGGAGAAAAGGAGGTACTAAGGAGGGACTACTTAGCCTATTCACAAATCTAAAGCCACCATTTACAAAGTATAGTAAGGGGAGCCAATGGAAAAGATGGGCGGAGAAAAAGTCCATACCTGAATACCGCATGCCTAGAAGAGACAGCGCAAGCGTTGTCTAGGCGAGTCCTAACTAGAAGACATTGTTATTTACAATTTTTTTTAAATAGTCGTTCTGTTGTACATAATGTCTTCTTGGTTATATATAAGGTAACAAAAATGCTTGTAACAGTTTTTTATTATAACTTTTCAACATGCTGCACAGCAGCCACAATGCTCTATCAATCAATCAATCATGTCACTTATAAAGCGCACTACATACCCGCGAGGGTCTCAAGGCGCTGGGGGAAGAGGGGGGTGGTGCTGCTACTGATCGAAGAGCCAGGTCTTGAGGAGTCTTCTGAAGGCCAGTAGGTCTTGGGTCTGTCGGAGGTTGGTGGGGAGGGTGTTCCAGGTCTTGGCGGCAAGGTGGGAGAAGGATCTGCCGCCGGCGGTCGTTTTCCGGATGCGGGGGACTGTGGCGAGGGCGAGGCTGGTCGAGCGGAGCTGGCGGGTGGGGGTGTAGAAGCTGAGCCGTCTGTTGAGGTAGGCTGGTCCGGAGTTGTGGAGTGCTTTGTGTGCGTGGGTGAGGAGCTTGAAGGTTATCCTCTTGTTGACAGGGAGCCAGTGCAGGTCTCTCAGGTGGGGTGTGATGTGGCTGCGTCGGGGGATGTCGAGGATAAGACGTGCAGAGGCGTTCTGGATGCGTTGCAGCCGTCTCAGGAGCTTAGCCGTCGTTCCTGCGTAGAGGGCGTTTCCGTAGTCCAGCCTGCTGGTGACGAGGGCCTGGGTGACTGTTTTTCTTGTTTCGGAGGGGATCCACTTGAAGATCCTGCGGAGCATTCGGAGGATGTTGAAGCGGGATGAGGAAACGGCGTTGACCTGCTTAGTCATGGAGAGGGTGGGGTCGAGGATGACCCCTAGGTTGCGTACGTGGTCGGTGGGTGGCGGGGCTGTTCCCAGTGATGTTGGCCACCAGGAGTCGTCCCAGGCTGAAGGGTTGGAACCAAGGATGAGGACCTCCGTCTTGTCCGAGTTCAGCTTCAGGCGGCTGGTCCTCATCCATTCGGCGATGGCCTTCATTCCTTCGTGGAGGTGGGATTTGGCGGTGTGAGGGTCTTTGGTGAGGGAGAGGATCAGCTGGGTGTTGTCGGCGTAGGAGATGATGTTGAGGTTGTGCTGTCGGGTACAACATGCTACAACATGGTTTAAAGACATTGGCAAAGCAATGCCAATAGCTCTGGCTAAACACTTATTAGGTCCCAAAGGTGAGACCTATTGGCTATGCCAATGCTTGTTACTGATTATGTCCCACATCATCAAAAACCTGTTATAGCTTAATGATAAGCATGCCTGTCAGCATGTGTTCGCATGTATGTGCTATGCTGCAGCAGACATTTTCATTTATTTAATTTACCAGTCCACTATAGCAGGTGCCAATCTTAGAGAAGTACATTAAAAAAAAGTGTGAATGTGCATCTACGAGGTGTGGCAGGGAATTCTAAGTGACATTTCATCGGACACAGCACATGGATGGATTGTTTTGAATAACTGCATAATAAGGACAAACAAAAATATCTGTGGACTGAAAAAAATACAGAAATAAAGGGGAGGCGGAGCGGTTTAAGATGCCCCTCCCTAACCAGCAATATGCACGGGCTGTGATTGAACGGCGCCTCCTGAAGTGGAATTATGTGGCATGTAGCGGAGTGGAAATTTGTGGAGATGAATTTGTTGGATTGTCAATATATGATCAGCAGCATGCAGAACTCAGACAAAGGGATGGCTTTGCAACCACTACCTATTTGTGTGTAGTGTGCAGTAGTTTTCTAAATTCTATGGCATTTTGGCATTTCTACCTAACGGTTGGGTAACGTTATTCAAAAATTAGACTTATTGGCTTTATCAATATTTATTGTTTTGGTCCGAAGAAGCCTATTACACCTAAATTACCAGCGGCATGAAGAAATCACAAACTAAAAGTAAAGCTTTGAGAGGGGGTCAATCCACTCCTCTATAAATGGGATAATGTTTGGGTTTCTGCATTTTTTATTTGTTTTTAATAAAGCACTCTGATTCGGCGAATGCTGCTTTAACCAAAACAAAGACCTGTAAAGTCTTCGAACACATGCACCAATAAAAGCAAATCCCTGCTTCAGCCCTAACAACATCCCCCGAGCAAGAAAACTGGATATTAGAACCACTCCGGTAAATCAGCTGTTGTGGGTGAGGGCTATTGCGACTCGGAATATACCTAAAAATGTCAATCTGAATTACAACAATCAGTGCCATCTTTCAAGGTCATATCAGAGGCTTCCCTGGTTGTGTAATACCTCGGTCCAATCGAGAATCGCTTCAGCCCCTTGAGCTGCAAAACACAAAATCATGTGATAGAACAAACAGAAAGCATTTCCACATGTCCCGCCTACTGCGACTGAATGAAAGGGTTTGTTAACAAACATAAGGATTGAGGTTCAACAGCTCCTTTAAATTCTGCTGATATGACGGAAAGCGATGCTATTCTAAAGTGTCCAGGCTGCAGGGAAGCAAGGCTCCTCCCAGCAAATAGAAAGGCTTCCCACAACTCACAAACAAGCTGCGAGGGGTTGCGGGACGGAAAGCAATGCCATTCTGAAGTATACCTCGGTCCAATCGAGAATCGCTTCAGCCCCTTGTGCTGCAAAACACAAAATCACCTGATTGAACTAACAGAAAGCATTTACTCATGCCCCGTCTACTGCAACTGAATGAAAGGGTTTGTTAAACATATAGATTGGGGCTCAACAGCTCCTTTAAATTCTGCTGATATGACGGAAAGCATGCTATTCTAAAGTGTCCAGGCTACAGGGAAGCAAGGCTCCTCCCGGCAAATAAAGCAGAAGCAAAAGCCTTCATTTTCAGAAGTGAAAGTATTATGTGAATAGCTTCTTGTAATCAGACTCCAAGTCGCCTCAGTATCAAAAGCATGGTGAAAGTGGGCGCTTTCCCGTGAAAGAAGGGAAACCAGCGCAGACGCATCCAAAAGAATGTGAGAAAATAAGAACAAGATAGACCATCTCCCTCAGCTCACAAACAAACACATAAACAAGCTGCGAGGGGTTGTGGGAGAGCATGTCTTGCCTGCAACAGCAGGCAGGAGAAAGTCATTGAAGAAAATAGTGCTCACAGACTGTAATTAAAACATCCTGAGCAACAGCACATGTAACCGGGGCAGTCCTCATGGGAGGTTACAACAGGATATAAGGCAGTACTAAGGAGGGACTACTAAGCCTATTCACCAATCAACAGCCACCATTTACAAAGGACAGTAGCAGGAGCCAATTGAAAAGATGGGCGGAGGTTAAAGTCCATACCTGAATACAGCATGTCTCAAAGAGGCAGTGCAAGCACTGCCTAGGTGAGACCTAAAATGGGCAGAGATTTATGTATATCAACGCCTAAGCTTGCTGCAATACTGTGAGCTGGTATGTAGCGGAACCTTTTTCCTGTACCAAATGCTAACCACAATTCTTGACATCCAATGTTTTTAAAATTAGCAACCGCAAGAACGACTACATTGGTATCTACTGTACAAATAATTATTTTGGAATGACCTTCAGTTGCTGCATAGAAAGAATGAAGCATAACTTGTGTGGCCACTACCTCATGATTGCAAGGTGATATCTTTTCAAAATTCGTAATTGGTGTAGAACTTGCAACTTTATCCTGACAGGTGACAATTACTTGCTTCCCTTCAATGTTAATAAGTTGCACACGCCTACTCAGTAAACCAAACAACTTTGTCTTGTTTTCGTCTCGTCTAAGGGGACTATGCCAATCTTTGGGTACAGTATTGTTAGATTCTATGTCAGGACCGGAAACGAGGATTATTTTACTTCCTCAATCGTGTACAGTAGAGATTTGCCATCTTTTGCGAAAGATTTTTGTACACTAGGGGCCGTATTACATAAAGTACCCCAGGGGTGCAACGGGCATTTATGCCCGTTTTGCGCGCCACTTTGGTATTACAGAAGAGGCCGCAGACGCTTGTGCAGCCCCTTCTGTAATAGCGATGGTGCACATAAAGCGCCAGCGCTATCTACAGGGGGCGTTCCCTCATTTGCATGATGGCGTGCCTCATGCAAATGAGGGAATCCCTTTGCCTCTGCGCCTGCGCCGTATTACAGATGCGGACACAGAGGCAAAGAAGCCCTCAGGAGGCTCACTGAGAGTGCGCCATCTAAAAGCTCACAGTCGGTGCGCCCCCTGATGGTAGCCCTCTAGAGGGGGGAAAGGGGGTCCCATGGACCCCCAGACATCCCCTTGCAGTCGGGTGCAGTCACTGACTGCATCCGTCTGTAAGGGGATCTCTAATCGCCTTCAAAAGTGCAGACGGGTTGCCGCCTGAACTGTAAAAACACAGAGCGGCTCCAAAGCAGCTGCTCCTGTTTTTCACATCAATGTGCTGCCCTAGAGTTTGCGGCTACCCTGGGGGCAGCGCTTTCATGGGAATAGGGCACATTTTCACTGTTTGCGCCCGGCGCAAACAATGAAAATGCGCATTTACCATAATACGGCCCTAAGTATTTGTTCATGGTGGCAAAGGTTGTTTTTTTTTTTTTGTCATTCACGAATGTTTGTTCAAATTCATTTACAATTCTAGAAATCTCTGGCCTAGATATCATCCATCTTCTGAGAGCTCCTGAATTTTCCGTCAGACCTACAGCACCTTCATCTCCCTTGATGACAGCATTTCCCTGCTCATGATTTTGATCTAGAGCAATTGATGAGAATGTGTGGTTGCTTTTATTCATAACAGACTTTCCTTTACAAAACTGAGTGAATGTGTGGGTGGCGTTCTGCTAGTGTCGCCATGTCGCGAAGGTGGACAGTCAGCCATCGAGAGTAAGGACTATGATTTGTAGCAAACCTCCATGGAACCATCTGATCCAGTACTTGTACATACAAATCAAAGTTACCCTATCTGATTGAATGAACAAATTGAAGTGCAAGTAATTGCAGATCCATAACAATGGCCCACAATTGGAAATGTGGGTGCTTGTTAGATATCCAGATAGAAAACTCCCTTATTTCTTCCTGGGACTGTCTAGATTCAAGATAACTTACATAAGCCTTCCTCTGTAATATATACAGCGCACCAACAGTAATTTGATGAGCATGACGTGTACGGATTAATTGGGAAACCTTCAATATAGCATAAGCTTTACCTGTGATAGTTATGTCAGCTCGCACTAACATACTGGTCCATCCACTGTCCGATAGCCAGTCTCCAAGTACTTTAAAGAAAGTAATTTCGATATGAAGTCCCCCTCCCATCATCACAATTTATTTATTTTCACCATATAGATGTGGTACATCACTATGAGTTTGTTTTGCTAGGGCAAAGAGAGGTTTGTCCGTTGAAATGATCGGTGTTTTGTGGTTGATTGAGATAATGTACAGACTCTTTAATGACTTATATGCAATGCAAGATCCTGGATTTAGAATGAGCACTTTCTGTGAACAGCGGCGGCAACATTGCAGTAGTTGACAGTGGTCTATTGATAGGTGGTAGCAATGATGCATGAAATGCAGTCCAAGATTTGTTTCATCAAAGAAATATTCCACTCTCAACATTGCGTATCACTCTTTCAAGCCATTTATATTCATAGGTGTTTGCAGCATGAATTAGAACACTTTGGGGATCAACTACTACAGACAGCAATGGAACGTGATCTGTATTGTTCATTGAAGCTAGTTCTATATTTGTATACTGTACTGGAATATTTGAAATCTGTTTTGACTTTGCCGTATTAGGATTAATCGCCACAATACCACGATCAAATCCTTCTAGTTCTCGTTCTGTGTGCTGTCAGTTGAGTCTTTAGCTGTCCTGGAACTTGGGTTGTGATCTATCTTATCAATATTTCCACTGGTGAGTACTTGCAACTTCAGTTTTGGTGGACACACAACTTGTTCGCTCTCATACAGTGTGCAAATGCTATTTCCTAAGTCAGCAGATATTTTCAAAACCCTATCACATGAAATACAGATACCTAGTTTATAAAACTTGTCTATAAGTTTTCGATTTCTCATTTGTCTGTGGATAGAAAGGGCAATGTATATGGACAAAGGAATTTCTTTGTTACTGTTATGTCTAGGAACTGAAGACTAGTCTGTTCTTGAATTCTTCACACTTAAATATCAGTAATTTGGAAATAGACAACGCTATATTGGTAGTGGCTGTTTCGCAGGACTATTGAGCTCTTATTTTAGATCCGTCAAGTTTCATTTTAACAAGGGCAAGAAACGATTCAGGAACAAATTGATTTCCACAATCATCCCCAAATGTTCCACTGAAGTTTTCAGATTTCTGCATCATGTCCATGGATTGGAACCTGCACCCCCCCCCCCCCCCAAGCGCCTTGAGACCCTTACGGGTAAGTAGTCGCGCTTAACAAATACACCTGATTGATGTCCCTTCTAACAGCATTTGCTGCGTTAGCAATATTTATGCCGTCAGAATTCGGCTCGTCGCAGGCAAATACTAATGCGGAACCTACGTCATCTTCAAAAGCTAACAGGACTTGAATAGGCTGTGTCCTGCCTCCACACAAAGGACTGCATACCCCCTATAGTCTGTCTGGAGCCGGGGCAAGGGGCACAGGGCATCTGTGCACTTCAAAGGCAAGCATGTAAAGGCTTCTCCCACTTCAAAGCCAGAACTTGGTATAAATATTGGACCTTAGTAACCAACTCTTCAGTACACTTCAAGACCTGTGGATACTCTGCCAGGATGCAGGACTTCTGTGCTGCTTAAAGTGCTGCCACTCTGCTGGACTGCTGCTCTGAAGGACTACTACTCTGCTGTGATGACATGCTGCCCTCCTGCCTGGATAAGGGCTGGACCTGCATCTGTTGAACCCAGGACCACCAGAGTGCCTCCAAGAGCTGATTGGCAGGCTTTCTGACTTGAGCCTCAGGGACAGCGGGCTCCCACCACCTTCAACCCAGTGCCTGAACTCTACCTTCTGTGAACCTACCCTGCCAAGTGGTGCCACCACAGCCCTGGACCCTGGAAGTGGTCTTAAGGTGCTCTGCCAGCCTCTGTGGATCCAGCAGAACCAACGCATCTCCTCTGCTGCGCAGCGTAGCCCTGAGCAGAGCAAACTCATTGCTTCCGGTTGCGTGGGTCTTCCCCGTCACAAAGACCTACATTGCATCGCATCCTGCCGCCTGATCAGGAACTGCAGCTGCGTGACTCCTGCTCGACAAGCCCTCGCTTCTCTCGTCGACTCCAGCCTCGACAACGACTGACTCCACATCGCAGCCTCTCAGCTCATCAGAACCTACGCATCGCCCAACTGCACAATGCATCTTTAACGCTGGACTTCGCATTGCAAGCACTCTGTCGGGATCCTCAACTACTACCCAGGCGCCTGTACCAGAGCCTTGACACATCTTTCACCTAAAGCATCGCTTCGGCTGCCCCACGCATCTTCGACACAGACACTCGCAACACTTCGCAAACCAGAATTTAAGGTACTTTGTTCCGTGGCCCTAACTGGGTACCTGTAGCTGGCCTGCACTCCATTGCAGTCGGCCTGAACTTGTGAGTGTATCCCGGTCCGACGCAACCAGATCTCCTCAGTTGGCGCTTTGTGCTTTTTGGTGCTATTTGCACTGAAATATTTCAACTTTCATATCTTCGATCCCACTAATTAAATTTTAGTTGTTTTGGTCTTGTTTTATTTATAAAAAATTGCTCTATTTTTCCATCTAGTGTAGGATTCTCTTTGCATGGTATTTTCACTTTATTACTGCTTGAAGTGTTGCACAAATACTTTAAACATTTCCTCTAAAATTACTGCTCTGAGATAAGCTACCAGAGGGTTGAGCACAGGTTAATTTACAGTTGGCTTGTGTTTAACCCCGACAAGGGTTGTGGTTCCTGCTTGACCAGGGCTCATACCCCAGTCAAACAACAACTCAGTTTCTTAAACCTTTGTTCAGGTCCAATCCCTGCTCCTAGTATTTCTAATTTTGATGTATTTATTTTAAACCCCTGGATCGATTGAAAGCATGCCAACATTTCTAGAAGTCTATGGATGGACCTTTGGAGTTGTTTTACCATTCATATTCTCTATTTTTTATTTATTTAGCTTGAGTTGGTTGGTTAGCATCCAGTGGTCAAACTGCTCAGAGGAATTGCCCCTCGGTGCAAGAATCGAGGTCTGATGGATTATCAATCTTTAGTTTGATCTGTGTGAATAAGGTGGTGGAATGTGGTTGAATGAGGAGAATTGCAGTGGTGGAACCTTCGGAAACTGCAGTTGTGGTGGATATGGAGCTGAGATGAAACTGTTTTGTGATATAAGACATCTGTTAGAAAGGAAAGCGGCAATTCACTGCATTTCGGTGCTGAATTCTCACGTTTTCCAGTCTCTAGATTGATGAACTTTCTCAATCAGCGGAGAGGCCTCCTAATAGAAGTGCAGGAACTCCATTTGAGTCAACAGTCCTCTTCATGTCGATCAGTGTGGCTTCCATGTCACAATCAAGGTGGATTCCGGTATGATAGTTTCTGAGAATGCTGATTGCTTTGATGAAGGAATGTAGATCTTACAATGACTTTGCCAAAGAAAGGTCCTTTTAAAATTGACCTAGTTTGAGCTGTCCGTTGGGTTGCTACCTGTTTCTTTACAGTAGGTTTGTGTAAGGTGTTTTAGAATAGTCTCAGTTCTAATGAGGTGTTGGTGGTGCCTCTGGGTGGGATTGCTGCTGAGCTATTACTGAGGATGTCCTTCAATATGTGCTGAGCATGTGTGTGCTGCTGGTGATCTTTCAGCAAAAAGCTTTGAGGTTGGATAAGGCTTGTAGGCGAGTACCCTTATGCTGTGTCTGCTCAGATCTCAGCGAAAGAATTGAGTCAGTTTCTTTCTCATGTTTAGTTTTTCTGTTAAGGTAATGTTTCATATCTTTGGCCTTGGAGATGAAGTGGTCTACAGTGCAATCACAGTTCTTGTGAGTGGATAATTTGGGAGGTAGAACTCTCCAGGTTCTGGAGCTCTGTCAATATATTGTGAAGTTCATTTGATGGGCAGGTCACTTCTGAGAGGCCTCAGAAATAGTGAAATATTTTTGCTTTTTAACAGTGGCTTCATGAATTATATAATCATATTGGAGAACCAGTATTGGTTGCATATTTTCTTGTGAACTTTTGTTCAGATGCCAGCTAGTCAAATGTCTGTTAATTATCAGTAGTTCATAAGTTGTTAAATGGGACTAGGTTGTTGAGGAAAGATGTCATCCTGCAGTAGAACATCTGAACTGTTTGTTAGGCTGTTAGATAATCAAACAAAAAGGGCAACCCAATAACCTCTTGTGAGCTTAGGTATCTAACACTAGAAAGGCAAACTGCTGACAAGGGAAACATTTAAGCCAAAATACACAATACAAAAGAATGTTTGGGATGCCCAATTAGTGGCGCCTAGAATCAAAATCCATGATTTGAATACAGGTTTTTTTAAATGGAATAAAGCCAGTGAAAAAATTCCAATATAAGACAGGCACATCAACTGATTGAATCATAAAGTAAATTGTATTTAAGAAATCATACAACATGGGTTCAAGGTACAATAATAGTGGAGTGGACAATGCACTATGTAGATTGTGTTTCACATTCCGTGATTCCATTTGTTAATGTATAGGAACCCACTCTCCAAAAGATCAATATCAAATGTCCATCTATCACAAAGAATAAAACTAACGATGATGAGATTAAAAGTTGAAACCGAGAGGTGGGCTTAGCGTTGCTGTTTTGGTCTCAAGTGGTATCAATCTGCATGACCATCATCAAAAGAAAGGTAAGACCAAATGAGCAAAAATTACTCCGAAAACAGAAAAATCTAAAGTAAAGGCTGCAGACAACCGTCCGTGTAATAAACCAATGCAATCCTAGTGTAAATTAACAAATCAATGACTCGCAATCGAAGAAATCACTGACGATTCGAATAAGTTGTTTGTGCTAAAAAACAATATCCCATGTTAAAAGCTATTGCTCTGCCTTTTATATAAAAATTAGCCTTAATGAAAAATGAGTCATAAGATCATCTCACCTGAATCAATCATCCAAAACACTTCACTAATGAATGATGCTAAAAGGAAACATAAATCATAGCATGATCAGTCTAAATGGAAACTAAACCATAGCTCAAAAAACCAGGGTCCCATTGACATGAAGAACACGAGACTTCAAAACGGCTGCTGCACTCAGTAAGACAAGGAGCTGTTCGTAAATGGAGCTGGCATGATAGTCTCTCATTAATATAAAGGCAGCCTCATTGAGGGCTAGGCACAGCTGTTAACTTTCACATCATAACAATTATTCTCTCTGCTGGTCTATCAGTCGTTCCCACCTACATAAACAATCCTTTTGAGACGTGTTGAATTATATATTTTTTTCAGATCTACTTGTCTCAAACATTTTTTCTCTAGGAATGATGCAGTTCCTATATTTGACACAATGGGGCTACATAACACTTCATCATTCTATCCAGGTAATCACATGATTTTTAAAGAAGTGATAACCTTTGAGTATGCTATTCTAACGGGGATCAATCACCTTTTCAAAGATTCCCATTATCACAGATCTAATTGTTCAAAACCTCCGCATCAGCCCTTAAAGATCTTTAATCCCTCCTGGGTGTGATTATTAAACCTTCAGACAAAGGAGGTGGGATTGTTTTGATGGACAAATCAACTTACAATAATGAACTATTTAGACAACTGAATGACCAACCATTACATAAAACGTCCCAAGAATTCTACTCCTCTCATTAGAAAAAACATTAATCCTTGAGTAGAACAGGTTGAAATAAAGGTTGGTTAAGTCTGAAGGAATCCTCATTCCTTAATAACCCCGATCCTAGCATACCAGCCGTTTACATGTTACCTAAAGTGCATAAAAACCCTTTGCAACATCCTGGGCGCCCAATTGTGTCGGGTTGTAGTTCAATCTTTTTTTAATAACACATTTTATTGGGTTTTCATGGTACAATCTGGGCCGTGGCCCTACATATACATTTTGAAGGCAAGATAAATCAAAGGTACCATTACATATATACAGTCGCAACTCCTGCAAAACCTGCAGGTAAAACAACATAGACATAGCGCAGATAGTCCCAGATCCCATAAATCTTAGTAAATCTAACTGAATATGGGTCGCCGCCACAATTATGGTATCCAGGACCCTTGACGACTGTGTGACTACAGGGGGTCGCCCTCCTCTCTTGCCAGTTTTAGAGAATGATACAGTAAACTCTATCTCAAATAAGAGTATGTGTACTGGACCACATCACAGAATACAGGTGGAGTAACCTTAAGTATATTGATATACTAGGGGCAGGAAGGGAACTTAGCATAGGGATCCGACAGTCCTGATGAAAGCCGGTAGAGATACGGATTCCGGCAGAAACATGTCGACCTTTATGCAGAACGGAGGGGTGTAGGGTGCATAAAACACTCAGTTCACCACCATCCTAGGGTATGAATTACCTTTTTAATCCTGACAAGGGAATCCAGGAATAAAATTGTTATTATTATATCCCTTAGTTAGTTTTAAGATTCACTATGCACTTTTTAGTTGGATCCTTCTTCTCCCTTTCTTTATTTGTTTGTATTGTCAACCCCACCCTATTGCTCCGCCTCAAGCGTTGGTCTGCGCTGAGGCGTCGCAGCAGCCCTACGATGAAGCATGCCACAATACGTTGTGGGCAGTTTTTACAAAGTAAATGTGCTTTTGCTACACCCTATTGTAAACTGATACTTCATAAAAATTTGCGATTTCATGAAAACTTTAGTTCTTTGCTGTGTGTTGATACTTATTTTGACGAGGTTGAAGTAAGGTGTTCTCCTTCTCCCCCTTCTTTGTGTATAGTACTCTTCTAGACTACTCAGAAGGTCACTGAAGCATGCATGGTACAACAACAGTCTTTCTTAAAAATCAAAGATCGTCCTAAACAATCTGACTGACTAAACATTTATAAAGCGCACTAATGCCGAGGCATTCTTGGCGCTAAGAAAAGGTACCTTCGAGTGCGACTAGATCGGTTAGCATTGAGAGTAAAGCCATGTTTTAATTTGCTTCCTAAAAAGTATTCTACTTGGTTGAAGTCTGAGTGGTGTCGGAAGTGAGTTCCACAATTTTGCAGCTAAGTATGAGAATCGCTTCCCCCCCCCCCCACACCTCACTCTTATTTATCTTAGGACATGACACCAGTCCCGCATTGGAGGATCTAAGATGGCGCGATGGATTATAGCGAGGGAAGAGAGCTTGTAAATCAGACGCCCCTCCTCCGTAAAAGGCTTTGTGGACTATACACAGAGCCTTAAAATCCACCCGTCGTTTGACTGGAAGCCAGTGTAGTAGCTTTACCCCGGCAGATGTGGAGTGGTGCTTAGGAAGATTAAGTAATACTCTTACGGCTGCATTTTGTAATGATTGGAGTTTGGAAAGCTGGGCTGCCCCCACTCCCAGATATAGAGCATTGGAATAATCCAACCTTGACAGCACCAAAGCTCCAACCACCGTTTTCCTCAATGAGAAAGGGATGAAGGGTAAGATCTTCCGGAGGACTTTCAAGGTGTAAAAACAGGCTGAGGACACCTGGTTTATCTGTGGAGCAAGAGTGAGGTCTTTGTCTATCAGGACACCCAAATTTCTTGCTTTGGGTGCCGGCACCGGGCACGTTCCAGCTTCAGAGGGCCACCATAGTTGATTCCAAACAGATGCTTTTGTGCCAAATTCCACAACTTCGGTTTTACCCGCGTTTAGTTTTAAAAAGTTGCGGTTCATCCAAATCATCAAATCTGTGATGCAGTTTAGAAAACGTTCCGCCGTAGCGTCTACGCTGTGTTACGGACACCACTAACTGTGTGTCGTCAGCGTAGGACACAAGCGAGAAACCGTGGTTCTTTATTAAGCTGGCTAAAGGAGTCACATAAATGTTAAACAAGTTGGGAGATAGAGCAGAGCCCTGAGGGACTCCACCCGGGAGAGTGAACCGGTGTGACTTAAGTCCATTCCAATGTATTAGCTGTTCCCTATCTGACAGAAAAGATGATAGTAGGGTTAGGGCCTTTCCGCTGATGCTAACCTTCTGGAGCCTATGTAACAGCACTTCGTGATTTACCGTATCGAAGGCAGCTGTGAGGTCAAGCAGGATAAGGGCCGCCCACCCATCCCCATCCATTGCTTTACAAACTTCCTGTCGCCAGTATCAAGGCACTCAGTGGAATGCCGGGCTCTAAAGCCATGTTGAGTGGAATCTAGTAAGTTGTTATGATCTAGATATGATGTTAATTCGACATTCATGGCTTTCTCCAGAACCTTGGACGGCAGAGGAAGACACGAGATGGGGCGATAATTTTTGGCCTCTAGAGGGTCAAGCGAGGGCTTCTTTAGTATAGGTCTTATACAAGCCCTTTTCCAGTCAGATGGGAAAATTCCGGTACTAGTGACGTGATTTAACAGTGGCGTCAAGGAGAGAGCAATCTCCTCTGCAGCCAGATGTAAAATATATGGGGGGCAAGGGTCAAGAGGAGAC
Source organism: Calotriton arnoldi (assembly GCA_963921515.1). NCBI lineage: Eukaryota > Metazoa > Chordata > Amphibia > Caudata > Salamandridae > Calotriton > Calotriton arnoldi. Next base: position 556,918 of record CAWUFW010002575.1, read on the forward strand.
CCGGATTTTGTTTGAAGCAAAAGCTCATGGAGCTTTTCTTTCTCCAACACAGAGAATTGTGTGAAGCTTCCTTGTGATGATTTCTCTGGTTTATCTCCCTGATGAATAATGCCACCTGCTACAGCTGTGTTTGCAAAATCATTGTATACGCTCTGAACTTTGCTTTGAAAAAACACAGCCAGATCATTCACAAAGTTTTGATCCGGAGCAAATACAACGTCTCTCGGGCAACTAGACAGGGCATTGACTGTTTTAAATAGCTCCGAGGAGGTAGAGGCCTCCTGGATTTTTTTGAGTAAAATAGGCTGTTTTGGCCTGTTTTATGGCGTTCTTATACTCCTCGAGGGCTAAACAATAATCCTTCCTGAGGGTTGAGCTATAATCAGTCCTCCAGGTACGCTCTTTATGCCTGCAATTAATTTTGATCAACTTTAAATCATTTGTGTACCAAGGCGATGATACCTGCCTCACTCTAGGGTGTTTGCTTTTTTCTGGTGCCAAAGTATTAGCTACCTAATTAAGCCACTTGTCGAAATTGGTAGCTGCCTCCCTAGTGTCGGTCAAAATTGGGGGCTCCTCTTGAAGTGTTCTAATCAGATCGTTTTGTTGTACCGATTTCCAGGCACACAATCTAGACTAGTATGTGTTTTTCTACATTTGCACACTCCAATAAATTCAGGAAGATTGTTTGCAAACCTTGGAGTCCCCTGAGAGATGACCCTTCATTTTATTTTTAGAAAAAACATTGTTTTACTTCAAAAGAAGCTCCAATTTGAAAGATCGGCTCGTAAAAGCCTTTGTTGAACCTACTCAACAAACTATTCAACACTGCTTCAATTTTTAACACAGTTAATACTTTTACCATCAGTGGTTTAGACTTCACTGTGAGATACTTTTCAAATTGCAATACATCCAATGTAATTTGCTGCACAAATGCCCATGTGGTCTACCATATATTGGCAAAACCACACAGTCTGTGCGTAAACGCATTTTACATCAGTCGTGGATAAGATGTAAGACTGAACATGCGCCCTTAGAGCACTATGCGAAATTGAAACATTCTGAAAAAGATTTCAAATGGCGGGTGAGCGATGTACTCAGACCTATGGCACGATCTCATAACCTAGATCGATTACTCACCGTTAGTGAAAATAAATGGATTTGAAAAGTCGACGGTGTTAGGAAAGGCCTTAATGTTTCAATTGAATGTCAGATATTAGCACCATTATTAACCCGTCATTTAATACAGTAACTGTTCGGTTTTCATCTGACTTGACTGCATGTATCTATTCCACTCATCCATAATGTGTTCATTCTTTTCCGACCGTTTGTTTATGGTAATTATCTGATTAACTGTCAAACATATGATGGAACATTGTTGTTAAGTTAATGTAAATATAAAATTTCCTAGCTTTCGTAAAGAAAAGTTTCAATTCTATTAAAGACACGGAGGCGAGGGTTATGCTTTCTTTTCTTCACTTTAATAAACAGCAGTCATGTAAAATCATTAGAAAAACCACAAGTCCCATGAAAATTAGTCATCAAGTTCTTCAGAGTTAAACATAGGTCAACCAATCAGTGCATCACAATCAATCAGGGTTTTGTAAAGCGCAACTACTCACGCACGAGGGTCTCAAGGTGCTAAAAAAGAGGGGGGGGTGGCAGCTCCGTAGGTCTTTCCTGAACTGGGGCAGTGTGGGGGTCCGCCGGAGGCGGACAGGGAGATCGTTCCAGGCCTTGGCTGCGAGATAGGAGAAGAACTTCCCTCCCGTTCTGGTCTTGTGGATGCGTGGGACGGTGGCCAGAGAGAGGTAGGCTGATTGGAGGTGTCTCTTGGGTTCGTGGAAGGATCACAAGGCCATCATAGCCCCATAACAGTGTGCTTTCTTCCTCTTTCTTTGAGCGACGTAAGCCGGAATCAATCATTACTCCTGTTTGCCTGAATCCTTTCCTGTAATGAAGAACAGCGTTGAGCACACATTCTGAAAAGCATCAATTATCATTCATAACTGCATGAGCTATTTGTCTGAGAGCGGTACAAAGCATTTTGAAACAACTTTGTTGGCATTGCAAACACACAAAATTGAACTGAGTTATTCTTGTTCTTACAAAGCATTACTTATAGCCGGGGAGGGGGGAATGTTGTCGGTCCGGTGCCTCTGACGAAAAAATCCTCGCCTCCGTGTCCTTAATAGAATTGAAACTTTCCTTTACGAAAGCTAGAAAATTTAATATTCTATGTCCGGACTGGAGGTGAGGATTATTCTAGTTCAGAGCTTATACACCACCAATGATGCCATGCTATGAAGAGGCTTAAAATAAAAACTTTTGAAAGCAGTCTGAGGACCAGTCTGTTGTGTTCATGATATCCTCTAACTTAGCTCCCAAGGAGAAGGCATTAGCTGCCATAACTCCCCTGGTGGAATGAGCTCCGAATGTCTAAGTGTTGATACCTACCTTTTGCATGGCCCATATGACCCATCTAGCGTTGGTAGGGTATGAAACTGCTCCATGTGGCATTGTGAGGGCAATAATAAGTTGCCATTCTCCATGAGGGTGGAGACCCTCTGTAATAGCCTCATAAGCCTTAATGCATTTGACTACGCTTAACTTGGGAGAATGCGGAAATGCCGGTTATGAGATCACCCTGGAATTCGTCTTAGTCCTTCTTGAAACATGAAAAGTAACTCCCTCTGGAGCAAACACTCTACCAGTGATGTCTAAAGCCCTGACATCGGAAACTCTCCTACAAGAGACCAGACAAAGGAGGAACGCAGGTTTAGCAGATAATCGCTTCCTAGACAGGTATTTGTTTCTTGGCCAAGAGAGGAACAGATTGAGAAGCACATTTACATCCTAAAGGACTGAATGTATTGGTTCCGGGGAGTTAGAAAGGCATACTCTTCTAAGAAGCCTTTGTGTCAGCGGGTGTTCGCCTACTACAAGTCTATCAGTGGGAGAGTGACCTGTCAAAATTGCAGACGGAAGGTGTTGATCGTTCTGCAGGCCAAGCCCTCCGAAGCCAGAAGCCAAGAAGTTCAGGATGTGCACAATGGAGAGCCAGAGAAGCCCAAGAAAGTTCCATCAGAAGTGGAAACCATGCTGAGACCTTCACAGGGGAGTGATTACCACCACCCCGCTCGCTGCCGCCGAACTTGAGCGGACAGCCTCATTATCGTTGAGAAAGGAGGGAAGGCATAGCCCTTCTCTGTCTCCCAATTCTACATGAATGCATCCGTCGCCTGAGCTTTGGGGTCCGGTCTCCAGCTGAATTACTTATCTATCTGATGATCCAGTCTCGATGCAAGAAGGTCCACTGAGAAGGGGCCCCAAAGGAGGTTCAGCTCCCGAAAGACATAAGGATCCATCTTGGCTGAGGTCTCTCAGATGGCGGGACTGCCAGTCTGCCACCTCATTATTCGCACCTGAAGAGGTTTCACTGTGACCAAGATCTGATTCTCTAGGCAGTACTCCCAGAAGCTTCTGGCCAGATCTGATAGGGGCTTGGATCGTGTCCCCTCTGCCCCCCCCAGGTGGGTGATGTACCTAACCACTGCTACATTGTCCAATTTTAGGAGGATATTGCATTGGATTTGTTCCTTTGTCCAACCTTTGACTGCAAAGAGTCTGCCATCAGCTCTAAGCAATTGATGTAAAGAGAACTCTCTAGTACTGACCATCCTCCTCCTGAGGAGAATTCCCCCCTTCGCACCCCCCAGCCCACTCCGCTGGCATCGGATTCTATTACCAGGTCTGGTTGTGACCCGAAGATGGCGTGGCCATTCCACGCTTCCGTATGCGCCAGCCACCACTGGAGTTCCATCTTCGCTTCGCCTGACAGGGGCACGCATTCTGAGTATGTCAGTCCTCTCAGTAAGTGAGAGGTCTTGAGTCGTTGGAGGGCCCTGTAATGCAAGTGGCCTGGGAATATGGCTTGGATGGATGAGCAAAGAAGGCCAACCACTCTTGCCACCTGATGGAGGCACGTGTCCAGTTTTGCCAGGGTACGAATCACTTTGTGTGGGATCTTGGCAGTCTTGCGAGAGGGGAGACTGAGTCGCTTGGCTGGAGTCCACCACAAACCCTAGGAAGACCATAGACTGTTGTAGACATAACTGACCCCTTCTCGTTGATGAGAAAACCCAGAGATTGCAGGCGGGTAACTGCCCACTGGAGATGGGTCCGTAAGACTCCCGGGTCCTGGCTCATCAGTAGGAGATCAGCCAGGTGTAATATTAGGCAAACCTCTCTGGCCCGCAGGTGTTCCACCACTGGTTGGATGATCTTTGTGAAGCACCAAGGAGCCAAGGAGAGGCCGAATGGAAGGGTAGTAAATTCAGAAGTGGTGTGGAGCCATTGAAACTGGAGGAAGCAACGGTGAGGGGGGAAATATGGGAACTGTAAGGTATGCGTCCTTTAAATCCAGACAAACAAGCCAGTCGTGGGGGGGAGGTGGAGGGAGAGGGAGATGATCAGAGGAGATGAATACCCTCCACCTTGAAGTGGCGGTAAACCAGCCACTCAAGTTGTTTGAGATTGATCACTGTGCGATTCCTGCCATTGCATTTGTCCACTAAGAAGAGGTTGCTGAGGAAGCCACAAGGAAGTGGGGTTGTCTGGACAATGGCCCCTTTGGTTAAATGTCCTGCATTTCCACTTCTACCAGGGACAATTGCTCTGCGGAATGGAGGCCTGGACTGGACGGGGAGTCGTAAAACTCTATTTGAAAGCCTTGGATGGACTGTAGGACTCAAGCATCGGACGTCAGATTCTCCAATTGTGTACAAAGTGTGCCAGTCTACCCCCCAATTGTACGTGAGAGAATGGGATGACACTCACCTGAGAGGTGTTCTGCTGGTTACCACCTCTAGATCCGCCTCTGGAGCCGCAGTGTCTGGGATATGCGTGGGTGAGATGGAATCTTCCAAATCTGGACTGATCTTGATACTGTCCGATTCTAGAGGCTGTGCCCCGGAAAGAGGCTGTCCATGGCCGGCCAAGCACTCCTTTCCATGACCGGCCCCGGTGAAAACCCAGGGGTAAAAAATCTTTCTTATTGAGGATTGGGCCTTGTCCAAAGAGTTAAATGCTGCGACAAATTTGCTGAGCTCTTTGATCAAGGGCTCACCCCAAGCAAGCCATCCTGCGCTACAGGACCTGCTTAGTAGTTGGCTCGATCCCCTAATTTGGGTTCAGTTTTTATTAAAAGTGACCTTCTCCCCTTTGTAGATAGGTAGTTATTGGCATTACCAAGGAATATTATAGCCCTCTGAGCCCATTTGGAGAGAACCTCGGGTGAAATAAGTGAGTCGGAGGCCTTAGCATCGGGTGTTTTAGTTAGTGGGCCTGCTACAACTCAAAGCTTGTTCTGACTGGACAGCCAAGATCAGTCTGTGCCCTTTTTGGGGTCACAAATGTATTTAGCGTGAAAGGTCACCATCCGAGGATCTGATTCCAGCGTGAGGGCCACTTTGTTTGCCAAGGAGGAGCGGGGGCACTCGGCCTTGAGGCGGTTGCGGACCTTTGTCTACAGCCTTTCAGCCACGTAGGTGGCTACTTTCTCAGCCGAAACCCAATGTGAGGATATGGGGTGTAGGAGGTCATCTGGATTGAGTAGGTCCGAATCAGGAGCCGAAATGGGTCTGTCGCCATCCGGCGGCATAGGGGCAGTGTGTGGACGCCAGGGCCTATTAGGCACCATGTCTGCAGGGCTCGAAAAATCAACTCGCATTGTCGAGCAAGATTTATTCAGGACGAGCTATTTTTAGGGACTACTTGCCCTTTCTGGCAAGTTGAAAATCTTCTAACTTCAGGGAAGACAAACTAACTTTTGACCTCTGAAAGCAGAGCAAATGCGACAAGATAACAAGATTTAAAGGCATCTTTATTGCTCACAAAGTGAAAGAGCAATAAAAATGCCATTAAATCTTGTTATCTTGTCACATTTGCTGGCTTTCAGAGACCGATCAAAAGTCAGCTTATCTTATTACATTTATTTTTCTTTCTGTGACTTAAGTTAGAGGATTTTGTAAAGTGAACTGTGTGACAATTGAACTGTGCAAAGCATGTTAAATGAAAGGCTGCAAGATGTCAGGCTTTTTTCTAACAACACTGAAATAGCTAAGTGAACTGTTCAAACATTTCAAATATATTTCACTAGTTATGAAGACCCATTCTTGTAATTCTGTGGTGGAAAAAATATTTTTTATAGGATCAAAACAAATTAGAACATTTTACTTGGTGATGTGCAAATTTTAAATATTTTTGCTGAAACCCAATTTCCAAAAATGGTTTATGCGCGATTATCAGTAAAACTACATGATAGTGGAAAAGTTTGATGGCTTTTTCAATGGAAAATATGCTATCTGTAAATGACAATGCACTACCACATCATGCGTTGGTAATATATTTATGAAAAGTGAGTTTTTAAACATGAACTGGGAATTATTACTGCTCCTGCCCAGATGACAATGCTATTAGTGAATTAAGAGGCAAGCCAGGAATCATTTGTACCCTATATATGGGCTAGGTTCTTGTTATACATGGAGCAAATATTTAGTCTAGTAAATAAAGAGTTTTTTTGTACAGCAGAAATAGTCAACTTGCATATTTGAAGGTGCTCTCTTATGTGATAATAAAGAAATAGGCGGCTCCATAAGACAAATTATTTGTCTAGGATTACACAATTTGAGACCAGTTCACGGGTCAAGTAAATTACAATTAGGTCCAGTAGATTATTAAAGTTACTAGACCTGCAGGTCTAGTAACTTTTTAATGAATTTTCGAGCCCTGGTCTGCATCTGAGACTGGGGATGCATCACCATCAAGTGACTGGTGGGTAGGAGAGGGAGGGGGGGTCTAGGTCCGGGACGGGGAACAGGGCTGGGTTTGAGGGGCCTGCGGCTCCAAGGAGCTATGGTCCATAAAGGGGCACTTTTGACTAGCAAAGGCATCTAAATCTACCCCAGGGTGCTTCATACCGGCATGTTGGTGGTGTCTCGGGCCTGCCTGTAGACTTTGGAGTGGGGGCCCCCTGGGTTCTGCCCTCGGGCCAGGGGGTCTGAGGCACTTCGCTGCCAGCATCATAAGTTTGTTCTCGAGTGGAACTGAGACTTCAGAGGCAGCCCAGTGGATTGAGGCTTCCATGACGTCACAGGAATAGTCATATATTATGAATGAATGAATAATTTGTTGTGTGATTACTTAAAATCATTACAATAGAAGATTAAAAACATGTCGTAAATTAAAACGTGGTCAGACTTTAAAATCATAGCAGCAAGAGGGTGTGTAGCCAGCTGGTGCTGACTGTGTAGGAGAGTAGGATCTGCTTCACATGGGTACCCCCACTTTTTGCTGATGCTTCACTGTTTTTCGACTTTAGTCTGGCTGGGGCCCTGCTAATCAGAACCCCAGCCTAGCTGCTTCCTCTCTAAAATGGTTTCCATGTGCCTTAGGCACATCTCTGATTTGAATCTGGAGTGCCCTTATAAGTCCCTAGTATATGGTATACTATGTACCCAGGGCATAGGTACCTCAGAGGCCTGCCAGGGGCTGAAGCATGTATTATGCCAGCCAAAATGACACCACAGGTCTGCTACTGCAGCCTGAGTAAGGTGGTGCCTGCACCCCTTACAGTGGTATAGGCTACCTATATCACTACCATTGCACACACATATAAACCTATAAGTCACTCCTATGGCAGGCCTTGGCAATCCTGAAGGCAGAGTGCTTGGTTTTCATGTGAGAGGGTGCCCCTGCATGAGCAGAGCCCCTCTGCAGCATTCGGAGTACCTCCTCTGATGCTGTTTGCAGTGCAGCCTGACCATATACTCTTAAGCGCATTATAACCTCGCGTTAAATGCTAACTTTGGGATGGCTGCACGGAAACATGTCGTGTTTGGTGTCAAACATCTTGGAATACTACCTCCCCGCCAGTTCTGGCGGCGGGGGTAGCATTCCACCCTTCTAGAGGGAGAGACATGTGCCAACCGGCATACCCGGTATTAACTTTACAGAGCCCTGGCATCACAAAATGGATGCTGCAGCCACAGACACGGGTCTGGCCTCCTGCTGCTGACCGAAACTCCAGCAGGGGAGGCCTGGACAATAGGTTTCCTGTTGCAGGGAGGTGTAACCACCTCCCAGACAGGCTGATGTGTATTGGGGCTGGGTGGGTGCACTCTCAAAGTGCTTTGAAGTCCAGCACTGGGGGCACATTTGGTGTCCCTGTGCATACCCCAGTTCAAACCAGCTCAAGGGCTTCCAGCCCCTGCTTTGGCGCGAAACTGGACAAAGGGAAAGGGGTATAACCACCCCTCTGCCCTGACCCTCCCATAGGTGGGTCCCCAGAGTATATCCAACCCCTAACTTGGTATAAGTATGGGACCCCAGTCCTTAGGACTTTAGATTTACCTGGACGAAACTCTGATACAGAATCCTGGACCTTCGACGCTCTACTTTAAGATTAGAGGACTGAAGAATCTCCCTTGGGGTCAAGGAGTGACTCCCCTGCTTGGCAGGCACCAACGAAGCAATTGTCCGGTCTGCATCGCTGAAGCTCCCGCCGGACGCCGAAGTCTTTGCATCACCAGAGGTGGATTTCCAGACTTCCCCGCGGCTGCCCTGAGTCCCCAGCTAAGCTGAAGCCCCTAGCTGTCGTGGGTAACGTGGAACCGTGACCCCTGGACACCGAGCACATTTGCAAGTGCATCCTCTTCCTGGTCTCCCACAAAGTTGTGCTTTGGGCTCCGAGTAGCCCCCGCCTCCAGCACCGACTGCACCGAAGATCACTGGCCTCCACTCCACGAGTGTCCCGTGAGCCAGCTCTAAGTGCGTCCACTCGAGGCTCCTTCGCGGTCGCTAGTCCGTTGGCTAGTGGGCCCTCCAGAAGGCCAATCTTCTACTGCTTGGGCTTCCCTGGTTGCTTCAGGCGTGCCCTGACTTACCCTCGCTGGGTGAGTCCCTCAGACCTTGCTGGTCTGCACCACCGTCCTTCTTCTATTTTCACGAGACTTGCAGTTGCCAAGGCTTGTTGGGTCCAATCCGGTCGCCGACACCCCTGCAATCGATAGACTTCGTGGGACAGCTCGAATCCAGCTCCTGGTCGTCGTCGACGCCTCGTGGCTGAAGAGTCAAGACGACCGTCAACCAACCTGAAGCACCCGACATCGGTGGGCATCCGCTCATCGCCTTCCTGGTCACTGGCTAGTGACCCAGACTCTGTCCCCTCTGCTTTCATGTTCTTCAGATCTTCGATCCACCTTTGGATCCACCCGAACACTTTCGACTTGGCCGCCAGCAGCACTTTGCAGCAGATCGCCATTGAAAACGACGACGAAACCCGACCCCGAAAGACACCTATGCACCCGGCTTCCCTGGGTGAGGTAACTCGAGTACTCCGGTGCTCCCATGGGTATAGACTCTAGAACGACCCAGTTCTAAAGGGGTTTGCTCCAAGTCCTCCACTAAGTGTCCCTTTTCTTTAAAATTCCAACCGCGACTTTCCCCATAGAAGTCAACGGCGATTCGCGGCTGTGTTCTCACACTGCACGCGTCCCCCGTGGGTCCCCTGTGTCACTACCTTGGGTGGTTCCTTGTGGTCCAAGCACTTCTACAGGCTCTAGGCCTTGTGTCTAGCTCTGTCGTGGTTCTTATACCACTTTATTGGTATATGGTTTGGTACGCCCCTAGGGCTCAAACGTGTATTTGTGCTATTACTGTTGATAACTAACTTATAACTTATGTACTTCGAACTCTAGCCTCATAAAGAGACTAGAGGGGTGTTTAGCAATAAATACATATATTTTGAATATATACCTGGTGTGGTCCTCTTTCATTTGGTCACTCAAGAGATTATAGACTGGTAAAACAAGCTGCTTTACATTCCTTCAAGACTTAGCCTGAAGGCTGCTCTCCATAGCTACCACTAGGATAGCTTTCAATAAAGGTTGTCTTTAACCTATCTCCAATAAGGGGTTGTTTGGACTGGTGCAAGGTGCCCACTATAATTAGTGGACAGCATATACCAGGCCAACTTCTCACAGACTGTATGATTGACATATAAAAATAAAATATCACCATAGTTCATTCTTTGAGTCCCTGGGGAAAGTAATCTTTGCTGAGTAGACTTTTGTTATGGAGGAGCATATCTAACTGTTAATCGTTCTCTCTGTGTGGCATTTTTTCTTTCAGAAGTGAGCGTGCTTGGTAGATGAATTTGCCGAAGTTGGCCATGTTCTTCACTGTGTCCAAGGTGTAAAGCTGGGAGATGGCATCCTTTACAGTACGTGTGCCCAGGGAAAGAAGTATAGGCCTGCGGTAGATTCGGCGAGCTTGCCGCAGAGCCGGGCAGCATAGGAGTATATGTGCCAGAGACTCCCTTCTATAGTTGCATAGTCGGCATGTAGTAATATCTGTAAGTGCTTTCCAGGTTGGATATAGTTCTTTTATGGCAAGCGGGTGTAATCTTGTAGCTAAAATCTGATATAATGCCTGGCTCCCCACTGCCTGCGTGAGATGCTTGGTTGTTTGTAGAATTTGTGGGAGGCACAGAGTTTCATGAAAGTCCCTGGCAGCAAGTGCTTCTATGTCCAGTTTGCGGGAGCAAAGACGCAGCTGCTTTTTTTATAGTTAAGTTGATGGTGGCATAGTCTACTATACTCGAGTCCTAGTTCTCAGTGGCTAGCTACAGTTGCTCCTTTGATGCTGCAAGTTTGACGGACCAAGGATTGTTTGGTTTTGAAAAAATGATTTTTATGACAGCCTTCATAGAATTGGCTGGGGCCATGGTTGCCAAGTGATGGTATTTTGCTAAGGTAGCCAGTTCTTCTAATTTTTGTTGGGTAAGGTCAAACTTGAGGCGGATCAAGGTGTTTCTTGTGGATGCGGGCAGGCAATATATTTTCTTGTACGCCGCACATTGAATTTTCTCCAGATCTTCCACAAGCATTCCAGGAAATGTCTGTTGCGCATTGTTAAGTGATGGTAGGAGTTTGGCCCGCATTACCCTTCGGATCGCCATAGTTGTTGGGCTTTCTAGCATTGCATGCAGCTTACAGAGGAAGTGCGTGACCATCTTTCCTTTCAGCTGTAGTTTGTGTAAATGGATCGAAGGGCGGCCAGTCTCGCTTAGCCAGGTGCCTAGGTAGTTGTAGCTTTGCACGCAGTCCAGGGTCAGAGTGCCCAAGCGCCACTTGATGAGCTTTTTCTTTGGATAGCTCCCAAAGATCACGGATTTGGATTTACTCGCGTTAGCTGTTAGCATATTTTTGGTGTTGTATTCAGCTAGGGCTGTGAGGGCTTTTTGGAGGCTTGTTCTTGTATGGTCCAAAAGGACATGTATAGGGAGGTAAGTAACTGCCTCCTCCTCAGTATAGGAGTCATGGATCTCCTCCATTGTAGGGGCATAATGTGGTCTGGCTAGCAGCTGAAAATAAGGGGGGAGCCTGAGAGGCACCAATTTTTTGAGGGACACCAGCAGCCCTTTGTTCTCGGGGCGAAATAAATGCAGGGAGGGAATTCAGATGGCCCTTTAACATGTGTGTATGAATATATAATGTGGGTTTATACTGTAACATGGCCCGGGTGGGGTGTCCCAGCAACAAAGCAAGTAGGGATTACTATCCCTAGTTGAAAGTCTTTGCGCGGTATGGTAGAGGTCCAATCGCGACCTTGGAAGGGTCCAGAACGGGCCTAAGCGGTAAAAGAAAGAGGTCAACGACCTCGAGTACGGGCCCAGCGGCTATATGGTGCACCACAAGTGCTGTTAGTAAAGTATGCGTTGCCGTCCGTTGGCAGAATACAAACCCCCTGGATGCGTTGACACTCCAGGCCTAGGGCTCGCGGAGGAAAGCAGCAGCCGTGACTGATCCGATCCCACTCCTGAGAGGAATGCGATCTGATCAGTGGTTGCGCTTAATCTCCAGAACTTGTGAGGGCGCCACCCAGTGGTCGGAGGATCGCACCGCACAGCCCAACACATTTGTATTGATAGAAGCACTGTTATGCCAGACACACTGCAGCTATATCAAAACGAATAAAGGATAAATAAGTAGCTCAAAGCCTGCACTTATCTTAAGGCTCCGAGGAGCAGCTTAGAAAGAGGAAGAAAGGACACTTTTGTGGGACTATGATGGCCTTGTGATGTTCTGATTGGTTGACCTCTGTTGAACTCCAATTAACTTGATCCCTAATGTTCATGGGACTTGTGGTTTTTCTAATGTTTTTTAAATGGCTGCTATTTATCTATTTATTAAAGTGAATAAAAGGAACCATAATTTTCGTCTCCGGTTCTTACATAGAGTTGAGATCACAATGAATGCCCTGTATTCTCTCACAACAGAATTTCAGATGCATGTCGTCTTTTTATCAATTAGCACCAGCTTGGTGTTAATTTTTGAATGACTGTTCATGTTAAAACCGTCATATCAGACAGACTGTCAGTCGGGACTAATGCCCTGTACTCTTTAATTATAGAATTTCAGATGTATGTTGTCTGTTTATCCATTAGCACCAGCTCTGTGTGAATTTTTAAATGACTGTTCATGCTTAAACCATCACACAGACTGTTAATCTAGACTAATTTTTAGTTGCTCCACCAACCCCCTTTTTTCTTTGACTGAATATCTCTTTAGAATTCATATACATGATCTATATGCAGTCATTGTAGAGGACTATAAATATGAATGGCTGAAATTGTAATTGAGACGATGTATACGCAGATATCAATGTCTATCTTAGACGATACCGTGGACATAGATAAATACAAGTACAGGTTTTGAGTACTTTTGAGTGAGAGTTCTCACTCAAAAGTCCCGGTGAATGAGACTTCTCACTCAAAAGTACCTTATTGGTAGCCACTGCTGGAACCTACAGCCGCTGCTCAGATCGGCAGCAATCTGAGCCGCGGCTGTAGGTTCCAGCAGTGGTGCCAATCATTAACAAATGTTTTCCTACAGGATGGCACCTCCTGCCAGATGCGTATAACCCCTGAACTGCCCAGTGATAGGGTACTTTTGAGTGAGAGGTCTCATTCTCAGGTGAGAACCTTAGGCCTCATATATGTGCATGGAATGCAGGAGTAGAAAATCGGGGATAAACACATAGCTCTGACGAAGCCCCAGATCCGGATGGGCTTGTAGTGAGAGCCAAAACATGCTGGCAAAAACCAGGGGCAATTGAGACACAAACGCCCAATTAAACCCTGTACTTGTTTTTATGTATGCCCACAGTACCCTACTAATGAAAGGAATCCCCATTGGGTATACCGCAAGTTATTTCTAGCTACTATTTCACCTTCCTGGATCCCTGCTTTGTTCAGAAAAATAATTTATATAAGAACTCCCAGCTCTGGTTGAGTCCACCCTGCTGGTACCATCCTACTAGGGTGTGGATAGGTGCCGAGGATGAAGCATGCCTCTATTTAGTGGGTGAGGCTCTACTCCAAAATCTTTGGATATCTAAGGACCTTCAAGTGGTTTCTCTCTTTTTCCTCTTTATTTCTCTAATTGCCCTGTTGAGTACGGTTTTGATTCTAGATGCCACTAATTAGGCATCCCAAACATACTTTTTATATTGTGTATCTTGGCTTAAATGTTTCCCATTTCAGCAGTTTACCTTTCTAGGGTTGTTAGATAAAGCAGCAGTTGAGTGTGGAGTGTCCAGTTGTTTTTTTTTCAGGGTCTAACAGTTATTTGACGGTATGCAAGGGTAGCGCTATTTGGAGGCGCATGAATATGTACATTTATTTGAATTGGGTTAAAATCTTTTTATTGGCAGATAGTAACATAGTATAACAAGCATTTGCAATGCAATAGGTCTCGCATTTAGGCGAGTTTAAGCTATAGGCATTGTAAATGACAATGCCTTTTATTTATGTTTTAAAAACGAAAACAAAAATAAAAGGCATTGTTATTTGCAATGTCACTAGCTCAAACTTGCGTAAATGCGAGACCTATTGCATTGCAAATGCTTGTTTAACACATGTGACTTGTTAGTTAGGCTTCAGTAGCAAAATAACAAAATGAAAGATGAATACAACAAAACAAAGACATTGGTAGACATTTTGAAAGCTTGTAGCTTTTGCCAAAATGCCTTATATGAAATACAGTTTTTCACTGAAATTCGCAAATGCAATACATTTCTTTGATTATTTGACTAATGTATCATTCGGACGGGTTTCATCCCAGCAGTCTATTTCTAAGCAAATGAAGGACTGAAACATTTGTCGAGAGACAAGATAGGAGAAAGCAATCCAAAACAATAGTAAAAAATCAGGAGAAAGTACGCCAATACAATAAGAAAAATCAATAGTATGTGTGTTATTTATTACCGTTGCAAACAATGATTACATATATCGAAAGCACACAAAGCAGCACATCTCGTCAAATTACATCACAAGAGGCAATGAAGCCAGCTTGCCCATAGTCAGAAAATGTAAAAAAAAATATGCCACGCATACCCTTTAGATCCAATCACAGACGCAGACAAGCACATCCGTAACCAGCATGGCGAGGTGGGGATCGATTACTAATCTAAACGCAAAAAGAAGCTTGCCCATGAACCAGATCCCACAGTTAATTCCATTCTCCATTATTCATTCGAATGGCGAAAAAATACATATAAATTCATAAGTACCGAAAGGTCACAGCAAGCATGGGTGATCGCGGTGCAGTACAGTTCATGCTCGTTAGGCTGTAATGGCTAATTTAAAAGTGCACCATTGCGTGGACCGACATTTTAATCACAGCACGAGCGCTGAAAATGCCATTACGGCCGCTGTGTACACTACAGCCAGCTTCAAGAGATGACGGGCGCAGAGCTGGAGAACAGTTGTTCAAAGAATTATGAATCCGTGCCACCGAAATAAATGACTGTATTGCAGTCAGCGTATAAAAAACAGGGCTCTTCTGGTTTGCCCTTGGGCACCTGATTGCTCTCCCCGCCACCACGAGCTGGTGTTTGCGACACGTTTGTAACGTCGTTTTATGCAAGCACCTCGCAAAAGCATCCACACGTGGGTGCGAGCTGCAGCGCTGCAAAGCAGACCAGCTTCACCTCGGTAGCTGACTCCTCTCTGTGGACACTGACAGCGCCTGAAAGGCCCATCGCACCCTCTGACTCTGAACATACCTCCGCTGGGGAGCGCGCGGCTGCGCAAGGTTCAGTTTCCTGTGTTAAACAGTGTTTTATGATCAGCGGAAACCCTTCCTGCCTCGCATGGTATCTGCAGCTTCACAGGTTTACTGATAGCAAGAGATAACAAAACCTTTAAAGCCGCCAGCAAGTATTTTCGTGACAGAAGGAGTTCTCTTTCTAGGCGCGAGACTTAACAAGAGAGGAGCGAGCGCGGCAGCCTGCTGAGCTGACCACACGCTCGTGCGTCATGGCCTTTTGCTTGCGATTACCCGCACGGCCGGCATGTGTTTCCAATTATCGCGCCCGCGTCTGGGCACGATAATTGGAAACAGATGCCGGCCGTGCGGGTAACCACACAGAAAAGGCCATGACGCACGAGCGTCTGGTCAGCTTTCAGAAGCCCCTTCAATAAGTCTCGCGCTGCGCGAGCAGGGCTGCGCACTGCAACTCTAGGCGCGAGACCTAAAAACTGTGATCCAAGGCAAATCTCTACGGGAATGTTCTCACACTTTGTTGCTGAGGGAAAAGAAATTACTTATCGTAACACGTTTTCAAATTCCACCATGTATCTTGCATTGCAATTCCTCTTCTCTAGAATATTATATAATATACAACAGTCACCAAGCATAAAACTTGCCATTTGAAGATCTGGAAAGGTCTGACAATGATGGAATGAGGCCTGCTTCCCATAAGCATGCAAGGCCAAACCGCTATTCCAGAGTTAATTCCTAAACCCCAGAAGGGCATGCTTCCTTTGTCGAAGTCCTCTTTGAACCGGAACTCAAGCAACCCAGGACTGGTTTCACCCTAGTTATGGGCTCATCAGCCGGCTACAACTTTGTTTCAGTGAAACAGTGTGCACTGGACCCACGTCAGGGCATATCCATTCCCACTTAGTGCGACACATCAAAGTATACAAAAAAAAAGTGATGGATGGTATGTTTGAATTGAACTCGGCCACTGGTAATTACTCGGGCCGCATCCCAGTCCATCATTCCATTGTTATTTTACACACCATGCCACGTCACTTTGGATTGGGATGTTGCCCTGAGTAGTTACCAGCGGGAATTACTTTGTAGAGTTGCTGCATTTAAAGACACTGAACAATCTTGGTACTTTCATGAAATATTTTCAACATAGAAATATCTCACACTTAAGTCATTCATTTTTTGAACGCGCTGCTACAAGACTGCCACACCCAGAATCAAAATATGTCTGCAAAGGGCAGTTTAGACCGGATTTTTTGTTTCTTAACTTTGGTATATACTAATTTCAGTGCCTCCTGTTCTGCCCCAAACCCATCAAGATGGATGGGTGGATGGATTATAATCATATAGCCATGAGCTGTCTAAGTGGGACTGAGACAGGCAAAAACTAGAGACCTTTGAAGCTTACCCTTGCAGGATTCACAGGCTTTTCTGAGCCCTTATGGGATGGGATGTGCTGTGGACTCATTTAGAATCTGAAGCACCAGACTGGATTCAGCACATCTGGGGGCAGGCCTCTGTCCATGTCTCTAGGACACATTGCACCCAAAGTAGTCAGGAGAATAGTGAGTACTGCAGACCCTGGTGTGCAGTTGCGGGACCTTGGCTTGCATATGGAGTAAATGAAGACCGAGTGCAGTGCTGCCAGATAACTGGAGTGCTCATGTAAATTTTATTAGCTGAGTCACCTGATTGATGATGCCTCAGAAAGGGCAATTGTGGGTAAATGATGGGGTAGCCATCCGGTGGAAGGGGCTGCAGTGACGTGTCTTTAAGGCACTTCATTACTTAAAAAAATAAAGAAAAGTAGCAGCCCAATAGCGGTAGATAAATCAGAAGCTACACCAATTTGAGTCTTTCGGTCTTGGAATGATTCAGCAGGACAATTCAATGATAGTGGCTACAGCATGGCTTGTCAATTTAGTTAATTGTTTAACTTGATGTGATTTATGGCACCAACACTGATCAGTCCAAGCTCTTTCCATGACATCCCTGCAGGATCATGTGCGGAGTGTATAGAGTTGGTCTGCCCTGCTGACAAATGGGACAGTTCGGGACTAGTGTCCAAAGTTCATAAGGTGCATAAGGAGAGTTTCTGGAGTTACATGGAGTCCATTGCGAAGCTTGCTTTTCTTTGGGTGCTTGAATCTCCGTAGACTGTCTTTGAAGGACTTGGAAACTTGTTTATAAGTTTCTGAACTCTTCTTTTGAGTAACCTCTGACTTCAATATCCTTCAAACGATGTGGAGGCTCTTGAGTTGCCAGTGGGACTGCATGTGTGCTGTGTTTGGGCTCCCTGTGGGCAGCTGCAAGTTTGCAAATGAGCCACAGCCTAGTTGCTTGCGAAATACTTAGGATCAGTTGGGGTGAGCAGATTGCCACTGGCCGGCTCTTGCTTCTGAGTGTCATCTGTGCTTCTTGGCCTTGATAATGATGCTGATGGTCTGAATGCAGTGAGATTGTAAGAAGCTTCGCAGGTGGTAGTGGTGATGCGCTTGAATGACGTGGACGTCTGAATTGCCCTTAATTGCATGACCAGTTTGCTTTAGGACATCCCGGATGGATATGACGTAGGTTCAGTCTATAACTGCTGTAATCTTCTTACCATTGTAAACCTTTTTTATAAAAATAATTTAATTGAATTTTATTGAACATATACAGCAGTGCAAAACATGGCCCCAAGAGTATACATACATCATCAAGCATATACAAAATACACATTTCATAGAAGTTGGTATGTATCGGGCGTTGTGTCCCCCCATCTTACCCATGCTATCATTATGTTCTATCACATTTTTAAGAAGCTAGGACGATATGCAAATTTTGCGATACGATTTATCTTACAACCAATCCATGAGAGGTACAAATTTAGGAAAACTGCTTAGCCCCTTTGCAATCGATTGTGTGTAGGCGCTGAATGCTGAGCCAATCTTCAGTTACGATGTGCCTGACTCCATGTTAATTGCAGAGTGTGTCGGCAGCGCAACGTATGGGTGGTTAGTCAGTGTGGTCGCGCAGGTATGTCAGTAGCGGATCCCATATCTCTCTGGGGCGTGAGGAAGGCAGCAACAACTCTGCATATGTGGTGAGTTGATCCTACCATTATAAACCTTACCTTGTGATTTCTTAACTGTTGTCCATAGATTCATTTTTTTTTTGTTTTTTTTGTTTTTTTAATGAGCGTCGGGTTTGCTATTTCTTCTTCAGGTGATCTTCCTAATGTTAACAAGATGGACTTTGCTTACTGGTGGGTCTGTGACTTGATGGTGCTTAATGTCTTTGGACTGTGCAAGGGGATAGTAATTGTTCTGCGTGGATGCCATGGTCGCAAGGCAGTCGGTGACTCTGTCTAGATGGTTGCTCTGTGATGCTAGGTTTAGAGATTCTGTTTGCGCATGCATGCGGTTTAATCTTGGTTCTTCAGCTAGGCCTTTGCCAAGTAGTAGTCACTATGTCAGTAGCTTGCCTATCGTAGTCCATGGGGTGCACTCACTGTCGTACAATTTAGTTATGACTGTAGTCTTCACTTGTTATCTAGCCTGATCAGAGGTTATAGCAGGTTAATCTATTCTTGTGCATGGATTCTTAAATGTGCTAATTGGCCCTCTTGGTTGTCAGTTGTCTTTTGATCACGCCAACAGGTCTTCTGTGTATTAGACTCAGTCGAGGCAATGAGCAGGGTCACCCTGGGCAGGCATCGATCATCTTCGCCCTCACAGATGACATAAGTCTTCTGTGGCATCATCTCACGTACTCTTCCCACATTGAGGTATGCAGCAGCAGGGGGCTTCAGTCTAGTGTGGCATGTGAATTGTGCCTGTGTGAGGACGCTAACCTGGGTATAGACGGGGGAGTGACGTGGATGATTGCCTCGGGTGCTATGTTCTCAACACACTCTTCTCCTTTCTCGTGCGGTGTGATGAGAGGCTTGATGCTGGTCTGTCAGGTTCTTCCACTCCTCCAGCTGAAGTATTGCTACATATCTAGCATCACAGCTGTATGGGCTGAATTTGCATCGAAGTGTGGGGGATAGGCCTGCAGTGTGAGGTATGGACTCTATCCCCATCAACACACACAAGCAGCAACATTTCCACTGCCAGAAAGGAGCCTCTTATGACCAATGCTTGTAAGATGAGGTCTTGTTTTCCCATAGGGACTTAGGCATATGCAGTAAAAGAAGACACAGACTGCAGTGCTGGCAGGTAACTGGAGTGAAGGTACGTGAGCCCAGGTTCATTTTACTAGCAGGGTGACCTTACAGGAGGCCAGTCAAGGGATGATTGTGGGTAATTGTAGGACGAGCTTTCTGGAAGAGGGGGCTGCAGTTATTTGTCCCCAGCACAGTACACCAGGGACTCTTGTGGTGAACTGGCTGGCTGCATCACATTGCAGTGTGATAGTTGCTGCACACAAGATGCAAAAGTCAAGCGAGCACCAGTGTCAGTAAATATTGTAGTTTAATCCTGCCCATGGCTCACCGGCTCCAGTGCACGTGGACTATTTCAGCTTTTCTGAGCAACATAGTGCTCGCATGTGCTAATGGGAACCAGCATCTGCTAATTAAGCCCCTGCGATGCTGTATCCAAGGCAGCCGCATCAATACTCTCACTGAGTGAGGCTCGTGACTGCAGACTGACAGCTCGTACTGGCTGAATCCAGTGTGCTGAGAGTTCCTCGAGTAATAAAACAGACTGAGGAGCTCCAAGTGTGTGAAATTGTATTTCAGTGAGGTTATGCGGAGTCTGGCACTGAAATGTGTTAGACTAACCCCTAATGCTTGCCACTTGGCAGGGCGACTTAGAACAAATGATTCACTGAAATATGCGGTAAAAATTATAGGCCGTAGACGGCACTTCTTAAGAGTAGCATTTGTGGTAATGGGTTCACCCTGGAGTGATATAGAAATTACCTGCAAACACTCAAACCTACTGGAGCATGACAGTCCTCCTTTTGCAGTTTATGATCCAGCAACAGCGACCTTATTTTCTTAGGGTCACTGGGAGAATGTAAATGTTTGGTCCCTTCCGGACCCATAGTGCAAAGATACATTAGGCTAGCCTTGCCTTTCTTTCAGTACTCCATTAGAATGGAGAAATGGGCATCACACCCACTTTATTGCAGATCATAAGGTTAAGTTTCAAGTATAAGTATTTCAGTACCTCTGTCCTTTTTTCACCGGTAGATCTCCACACCCCTTTGTCTTGTAAAGAAACACAATACCTTTAAGTGGATCAGAGTGGGCATGAGGATTTCACCGATTGGGTAGCTATAAAGCTTTGCCAAGTGGTGTATTCTTTACTCCGTGTGATAGACAGTGGAGGTTAGATTTTCATCGGTATGTGTTACGAAATTAGATTATTTGGTTTTAAGACCTAATCAGGTAATGTAAATGCACTTTCTTAACCTGTACATCTGATTCCATCTTGAATGCTTCGCCTACATGATTTGTCATGAAATTGCCCCATAAATGCACAAGGGAAGTGACCTGTATTTTGAAACGTTTGTGGTAACAAATGGCAAAATCCTTAACTATCTCATATGCTAGATCACGTTGTTATAGGGTTTGGAAATCCTGAAGGTTTGGTCCTGAGTAAAGAGACTTCACCTGTGGTCAGATTTAGTCCTTCCTAAGTTTGCAAGAACAGTCCTTTTTATCTGAAACTGTCGAAAATCGATATAAAATACATGTATAATTTCTGCACACCTCATGTTTTAAAAGTAACCTGTTCAGACTGCTGAGGTTGTCTTCATAACTATAAGCTGAAGGTTTTCGGTGTAATAGTGTGAAAATAAACTTGGATAATGCCAGAGATTTGGAATTGTCAGTAACTTTACCAACTTGTTGAGCTGTAAATATGCAGTAATGGTGATTTTTAGAGTGTTTAAGGAGTATAGTTAAAAGGATAAACTTTACATACTCTCATTTTGTTTTTATTAGGTTGGCATTCGTGGCAAAGATATAGTTATCCTCGGGGTAGAGAAGAAATCTGTTGCAAAACTTCAGGAGGAAAGAACTGTCAGAAAAATTTGTGCTCTTGATGATCACGTCTGTATGGCGTTTGCAGGTACTCTTAAGATTGCTTATATTCCCTCACTGTTGATCGATGGTGTATTTGTGTGGTAAGCGCTATGGATGTCTTTACAATGTAAAACTTTCTGCAGTAAAAAAATGTTGTCAGTTTCAAACTAATCATGGCTACCTTTCAGACTACTAATGCAGAGGTTCCTGCTAATGGGCATTTAGGTGCTGACTATCAGCCATCATACGAGTTACAGGACAGCCTCTCCGTGTTTGAGGGATAAATTAACCAGCCTCGACTTTGCTTAGAATGGATCAGTGGAGTCCAATCTTTTTGTTAGACCCAGGGAAGGAAGTTCTCCATCCTGCTGTCTTAATAGTATATTTTTTTTTTTAAACGGTGACTATATTCGCCTAGAGACCCTGCAATCATTTAATAGGAAACATGCATTGGTAATAACCATAGGTCTGGCATAAATTAAAGTGCCTCTTCAGAACTTAATTAGATAAGGCACTTGATAAGTCACTCTGCCACTCTTCATGCATTCATTCCCATTCATGCTCCCATTGACTCCTTGCATCGGCCTTCTTACACATCCACAATAAAACCCATACGCAAGCTCAACAACATATGCAATACATATTAAAAGTAGTAAATAAAAACATGGTGCCATTAAAACACGGTGAGCATATGCTTGTAATAACAAATAAAATGAAGCATAGCAGTGGATGACTGTTTTCCAACGCTACTGTATGTAGCGTATTCTTTTAAAGTTTCAGCATGATTGCACATTTAGAATCTATGTTTTGGTCATCTTGGAATGGTAGAACACTGATACACTAGGGACACTACCATTCTGTGATTGACGTCTGGTTTAGAGGCAGTGGCTGCACGGGATGTGGCGCACTAGAGTTGAAATGAGTTGCAAGCACTCTCTCTGGAGCTGTAGCACGCTGTAAAAAATGAAAATAATAGGAGAAGGAAAGAAAGGAAAAGGGACCTATAAAATTGAAAACTAGAGGCTGGTCCAGCAGTCCTGGCATTGAGGCGCCAGACAAATACCATCACTCACAGGGCAGTCGAGCTAATGGCTAAACTAGTGTACTGACCCTATGCCCCATGCTGTTTCCTGTCATGGATGGATGTAAATGACACTCGCACAGACCAGCAGCAGAAGAGTGCTGACCGTGTGTGTGTTGCATTGGTAAGATTGTTTGATAGTAGTTTCAAAGCCTGTATTTCACAGAAAAGAGGACCAACTGCATTATTTCCTGTAACTCAGTGCTGGATTCATTCGTAGGATATTTAGCTTCCCTAAACAATTAAAACATGAAATGGATGTGTAACAATGCATTTTGTGTTTCGGTGCTTGTAAAAAGAACACAATTACTTTCACAATGACAGTGCTTCTCTCAGAGCATTAATCTGCACACCAGACGAGCTCGTCCATGCAGGCCAATCTTGAAGCAAGTCTCTATCAATGAAGCCTCTCCAGTGGATGAAAATAAACATTGTAGATGCAGAACTATCCCTCCCTCCCTCCCTCCCTTCCTTCCTTAAAAGTAATTTTAAATATTCAAGCATTATCCACAACAAAAAACACGTTTCTCAAAACATTGACCGGTTCAGCTGCAGAATACTAAATGGATGACAATCAAGCACTCCAGTAAGGTCTGTATCCTTTAGCATTCGCTTGACACAATAACCAGCACAGGCCTACTGAAGTGCACATATGCTGGCAACCTTCGGGAAAACGCTCATAAAATTAAAAATATGTACAAAATTACAGGGGGCAAAGTTATACACAACCATTCTCAAAAATTGCCTTACGAGGATTAGCACAGTGAAAATCTTCTAACCCTCAGGGTTTTGTAAGAGAGAGTGACCGTACCAAAACACTTGCCTATTACGGTAATCTGAGATTTCATGTAACAAAATATCTGTCTACAGCCTGTAATACAGTGCAATAGCAATCCACCATGGCTCCAACAAATGCTTTTCACAGTATATAAGCCAAGCCTACTGCCTTTTCATTACTTTACATAATGAACTTATGAGACCTATGGCATCAGACATAACTTTTCCCAGTGAAGCAATCGACCCATTAGCTTTTCATCATAACCAACTCAGGCCAACTCAGTGTAAGTTTCCCTGAAGACAACCATTAGGCATGCAGTCCCTTAATTACAGCTGGCAAAACAAAATAGTATCTCTCCTAAGAAGGACTAGCAAGGATTATGAGTGCAAATCTTCTATTGCTGTGGTTTTTAGAGGGGTTAACCAACACCAAAACCATTGCGAACTATGGCAATCTGTGAGTCTCCTTGTAATATAGTAAATAAAAATAACATTAAAAGACTCCCTCCTACAGACTGTAATACAGATTAATATCTATCCACCCTTAAATCCCTATTGACTTTAGCAAATACTTTTCACAATGAATGTCAGGCCTCTGCATTCAATATATTTTTAACTAAAAAAACAGATCAGGCCTACATCTTTGATAGTTGGCTTGACATAACCGAGACAGTCTTCCTGTATTGAGCATAATCTTTCTCACATATCAAAAAAGTGCAACGCAAGCACTCATTTTCCAGTGAAAGCACACAACTTCTTCCCAATTAAATGCTACACACGAGGGAGTCCACCTGGGGGTGTAGTCAAAAAGCTCCTCTCTGATCTACTTCTGAAAGTATTTTTCATCTTTTGGTCAATAGTATAGTCGGACCTAAAAATATTTTCATTGTATTGTAATTGCAATTGTATATCACTTACAGGCCCGGGGGGGGGGGGGCAGGAACTGCGGCCAAGCATCCTTCAGCAGCGGTTGGCTCCCCCTCCAAAGGATGCCAACCCGCGGGCGCCCGACCTAAGCTGCTCTTGGCCCCGGGAACCCCAACCCCTGGGGTCCACCATTATAGTTATGTGGGATGGGGGGGGCATGTGGCCCCCTCTCCCAGGCCGATTTCAGCATAGAGGGCCCCATCCCGAGGCCCGGCCAATGTATAAAGGGGAAGGGTGTTGCGCAGCCCCCTCCCCGGCGAATTTCGTCCCCGAAGACCCCATCACCGGGGCCAGGCCATTTAATAAAGTGGGGGGGGGGGTTAGAAAACAATGGGGGGACCCAAAAATCCACTGTACCTGGGTAAGGTAGGGTACGGAAGGAAAGTGGTCACAGTGAAAATGACTTCAACATTAGATTCAACATCACCTTTGAGTAAATCATAATCAACATTTATTAATGTTTAACACATAATAATCATGTTCCGTAACAGCACAATCTTCTGCATTAACGTGAAGAGGTGCTCCAAGGGGGGAGGAGGGAATGTGCAGCAATGGGCGAGAGTGAAGGTTGGTGAGAAAGGAAGGGCAGTGTGCAATATATACATCAAAACAATAAATGGCCTAACCAGCCACTTTCGAGACTAAACATATGTAAAAACCATGATATTCTGGTGATGCAGTGAATCTATCACTGTTAACAATATATGGAAAACCGGTAAAGCCGTCGACGTTTCGACCCCAAGGGTGCGTGTAGAGGATTCGGGTCCTTACTGTAGGGTCTTCATCAGGGCAATGGAATACGCCCTTCCATCCACCCGGAAGGATCCGGTGGGAATGCTTAAAGTGATGGGCCCACGGCCTCCTATGTCATAGAGAGATCAGTATCTTGAGTTGTGTCAAAAGGGTTTTCAAAACTGC
The DNA here is from genome assembly GCA_963921515.1 of Calotriton arnoldi. Classification (NCBI taxonomy): domain Eukaryota; kingdom Metazoa; phylum Chordata; class Amphibia; order Caudata; family Salamandridae; genus Calotriton; species Calotriton arnoldi. The sequence goes on from CAWUFW010002575.1 coordinate 581,762, forward strand.
ACGATTTGTCATAGGGCAGAATTAATCAAGAAGCTCAAACGATCTCCGCATTCGATCAGCGTCAGATGTCTGTCTCTCAGAGACAAATCGTGCATAGTTTAGTATATAGCGTGACTCCTTGAATGAAATAGCAAAAAGTAGCACCCCATGACCTGAGCTCGCTGATTATGGTGAATGCCTTGCCCTGCATGCTCTGTATGTAGGACAGTTTGGGGTTAGGTTAGGGTAGAACACCTGACTTGGGGCTAAGGCGTGGCATGTGCTGTTTATTCAGGGGCCTGTGAATATCCCAACAAAGCAAAAACATCATAAAAAATATTGTTAAAGGGAACTTATTGTCTAATCAGACAGAATAGGATGGTACAAAAATATGGAATTCCCCTGCAATTAGCTTTAAATGAAATGCCAAAGCATAAAAAGTCCCACTAAAATTCACCAGTTATATTCACCAACTTAAATGTAACGAGGAGAAGTCAGAGGTCCTCCTTTACGGGTCCTTCCCGCCGCATTTTAGGGAGGACCTCTGGCCAACAGGCTACCCCTTGCCTAATATTTCGGGGATCCCAGTAAAGAATCTGGGGGTTTGGTTTAGTGAGGACCTCAGCTTCGCTCCTCAGATAAAAAAAGTGGCTGGAGTGTGCTTCGGCACACTCAAAATGCTTAGGAAATTTCTTCCACTGTTGCCCAAACCAGCAAAAGGAAATGGTGACACGCGCTCTCATCCTGTCACGCATCGATTATGCCAATGCTTTATACATTGGCCTTCCTGCCTATCAGCTGCAAAAACTGCAGTCTATCCAGAATGCAGCAGTGAGAGTGCTTCTGGGTCTTTCTTGCAGGACCAGTGCCAGGCAACACCTCCGAGATCTGCATTGGCTTCCGGTGGGAAGTCGCGTTCTGTTTAAAGCCCTCACCCTCGCTCATGGTGCTCTATACAATTTGGGGCCCCCCTATCTCAGGAGACGCTTTAACTTCTATGCGCCTTCCAGACAGCTCCGGTCTACAACACAGTGCCTAGCCACTATTCCACGGTACCGACTAGCCAGAATAGGGGGAAGATCCCTCGCTTTTAGGGCGGCTAAGGCTTGGAATACTCTTCCCCCATGAGTTGCGAAAAATTCAAGACCTCAGGCTCTTTAAGAAGCAGCTAAAAACCGTGCTTTTTAATTAATCTTCTGCTCTACGATCACCCTTTGTCTCACTCGTACTGGCTCTAGCGCCGTGACACTCTTGAGTATCCGAGCGCTTTATAAATCTGCGATAACAAATAACAAATGTTGAACTGTGAAACGGTTACTCCTTCTTCTTTGCTTACGATCTTAAACATTAGATCACAAACAAAATTACAAATGTTGCCACAAATGATTGCTTATTTCCAAATCTGCTGGCTGGTTTTGTAAATAAAGTCATATTTATGTATGCCTGCAAAGCCATTTAGTTTTTGCTAAAACAAAGCCAAAGGCTTTGCCCAGTGGATTATGGCTTCTGGCTCTGAGTGCAAGACCTTTGACTATACCAATCTGCTTAATTGAGAAGTATTGTTTTTCATCCAGAGTCTGCTTTGGCATTGCCAATAGTGTTCAGCACAGTGGGTTCTGGGGGAGCCGGAGTTGTGCATAGGATCTGGCTGGAGGTCAAGTCTTATGCCCATGGCACACTTCACTTGGCTGAAGGTTATTCCGAGTAGGCACTAGGGTAGATGAGCTGAGCATTCTTCCTAGCTAGCCAAACCTTGAGCCTAGGGTTTGCGTAGGCACACCCAAAGTCTGTGCTCCATGCTTAACTTGCTGTGTGGTGCAGGAACACTGGGCTCCTAAACTGATAATGTTGATGATGTAGTCCGACACATCATGTGTGGTCAAGAGCAGCACAATTTGGAGGAGTTACGGTTGCTTGACTCTCTATAAATGGAAAATTTTGATGTTTTGGGTTTTGATTAATAACCTTTAAGATCGCTTCAACTGAAGTGTTTAGGTAAATTTGTGTTTTTTCTTTTATGCCACATACCATAAATTGTAATAAACCAGATTAAAAACAAATTTTTAGTATGGTCCTTTGAAAATAAAACATGGCGGAAATATAGATACATTGTTGCAAACCTCATTCGAGTTGTAATGAAAAATTTCCTAGCTATCGTAACGGAAAGTTTCAATTCTATTAAGGACTTGGAGGCGAGGATTATGCCTTCTTTCTTCACTTTTATTAAACAGCAGCCATCATGTTTAAAACCAAATAAACTACGTTTCCCATGAACCCTTGGGAAAATGTAGTACAAGAAAAAACATCCAATTAGGAACAGTCTGAACATCCAATCAGGAGCCTCAACGGCCCAAAATAGTCCTTCTTCACTGGCCCTTAGTCCTCTTTCGTCGCGCGAAGTCAGCCGCTGGATCACTCTCGTGAATCCTGTTTGCTTGCTTGCTTGCTTGCATCAGACCGTGTGAAGATAAGGAACGTCCCCACCTAGGCCTTTAACCACTAAAGCCTGTGGGAGAAACTACAGCGAAAGTAAGAACTGTGCAGTCAAAACAAACGTTTTTAAAAATCATTGTAAACTGAAAATAATTACTTCCTCAAATACGGGTAGGGCGATCTGAAGGAACCTATGGGGTGGGATAATCCTCGCCTCCGAGTCCTTAATAGAATTGAAACTTTCCTTTACGATAGCTAGGAAATTTTTCATTCTATGTCAGGACTGGAGGCGAGGATTATGCTAGTTTAAAGCTTGCTCACCACAAGGTGAGCCATGTTAAGCACCGGCTTGAAGTAGAACCTCTTAAAGGTCGAGTCCGAAGACCAATCTGCCGCATTGAGGATATCCTCCAAACGGGCGCCCAAGCCAAATGCTTTAGAAGCCATAGCACCTTGAGCCGAGTGCGCACCAAAAATCTGAAGATCGATACCAGCTTCCTGCATTACCCACCTAATCCATCTAGCTATGGTGGGGGATGAAACCGCCTTGAAGGGCTTACGTAAGGCAATAAGAAGTTGTTGCTCCCCGGGAGGACGTACCTCTTCAGTCATTTCTTCTTATGCCTTTAGGCATCGAACAACACACAGTTTGGGAGAGTCTGGAAATTCAGGGTAGGTAATGACTCTTGTGTGGCATTTCGTTCTTCTGTGAAGAGTGAAAGTTACTCCGGTTGGGGAGAACATCCTGCCTGTGATATCCAACGCCCTCACATCAGAGACATGGCGGCAAGAGATGAGGCAAAGCAACAAAGCTAGCTTGGCCGACAATTCTTTCCTAGACCGAAACCGATTTGGTTGCCAGGAAAGAAACACATTTGAGGACTTGGTTAACGTCCCAAAGAGCCGAATAGCGGGGTTCTGGTGGAAGGGAAAGTCTGAGATCTCATAACCTCGTGCAAACCAGTGGGTGTTCCCCCACTGTCGTGTCATTGATTGGGATATTCCCGGCTGAAATGGCTGATCGGAAGGTGTTAATCGATCGTTAAGCCAAACCAGTATGAGCTAAGTGAGCTAAAAAATTAAGAATGTGTACTACATCTGTGTCCAGGGGATTAAGGTCCCTTTGCAAACACCAACGGGACCATCTGCCCCATGTAGATTTATACCTCTTGACAGTACTGTCTGCCCAAGCCTGGGACATGAGGATTTTAGCCTTTTCCGAAAGGCCTGGGACCTCCCATCATCTCCGGTAATCCGCCACGCCATGAGCCACAACAAATTCTCCTGATTCAGTGGATGGGGAACTTGGTCGGGATTCGTGAGGAGAGTCAGAAAGTGGGATTGGAGAATCCCAAGAAAGTTCCAGAAGAACCGGAAACCAGACTTGAGATCTCCAAAGGGAGGGGTGATCAGCACTACCTCCGCTCGTTGTCTCCTGACCTGCGCTGTCACCCTTGTAATCATTGCAAAGGTAGGAAACGCATACCCCTTCTCTCGACTCCAGTCCTGGAGGAAGGCATCTGTGACCGCTGCTAGAGGGTCCGGCCTCCAGCTGAAGAAGCGGGGAAGTTGGTGGCCCAGTCTCGAGGCAAACGGGTCCATCGAGAAAGGACACTAATGGTCGTTAAATGTTGTCAATACCACTGGGTTGAGTTTCCAAAGGCTGGAATCCCTGAAGTTGCGGGACTGGAAGTCCGCCACTTGCTTCTCCCGACCGGGCAAGTACTCTGCTGTGACCGACACCTGATGGTCCAGACAATACTGCCAGAAACCGTCCGCAAGGTCCCAGAGGGCTTTGGAGCGAGTGCCCCCTAAGTGATTGATATAGCGGAACGCCTAGATGTTGTCCATCTTCAGAAGGACACATGATTGGATGGAATCCTTTGTCCAACAACGGACCGCGAACAAGCCTGCCAGCCTGTTCTGCTGGCATCGGACTCTATAACCAAATCTGGAGCCAACCCGAAGATTGCTTGGCCATTCCAGGCTTCCATGTGGTTTAACCACCAATGGATTTCCTCTCGAGCCTCCTCGGAATGGGACACCTTGTGAGAGTAAGGGAAACCTCTGCGAAGATGGGCTGCCTTCAGGCGCTGCAGAGCTCGGTAGTGGAGAGGACCCGGGAAGATCGCCTGGATCGATGCTGAGAGAAGTCCACTACTCGAGCCAGCTGTCTGAGGGACACCTGGTGTTTGTGCAAAGTACGTCTTAACTCGTGTCGAATCTTCGCTACCTTTCTGGAGGGAAGACTTAGAGTAGATGAGATGAAGTCTATCACGAAACCTAGAAATGTCACCTTCTGAGAAGGAGATGGAAGTGACTTCTTCTCGTTGATCACGATCCCTAGACTCTAAAGCAAATTCACTGACAGCCGGAGGTAAGAAAGCAGCTGACGAGGGCATGGGTCCATTAGGAGCAAATATTCCAGGTAAACCATAATTCGGATACACAGAGCCCTGAGATATTCCACCACTGGCTTGATCACCTTGGTGAAACACCACAGAGCTGAGGATAGACCGAATGGAAGGGACGCAAGCTCGTACGTCTGGTGCTTCCAGACGAACTGCAGGAACCTGCGGTGGGGCGGAAAAATCGGGACGACCAGGTAGGCGTCCGTGAGGTCCAAACGGATCATCCAATCCAAGGGTCTCAGGATATCCCTGAGGAGATGAATCCCCTCCATTTTGAAGTGGTGGAAGACCACCCACTTGTTGAACTCGCTGAAATTTATCACTGGTCTTTGGCCCCCGTCGGTCTTGTCAACCAGAAATAATTGCTGATGAACCCTCGGGGAGGAAGGGGAGATGGCACTCTTGGAGAGGAGGGATGCGATTTCTTGGTCCACCAGAGCGGTATCCTGCTGTGAGAAATGGATGGGGTGAGGGTGAACTCGTTCGGAGGGTTCCCCCGAAAAACTCTGTGGAATCCCTGGATAGTTTGAAGGACCCAAGCATCCCCCGTGATGGTAGTCCAAACCTGGACAAAATTCGCCAGCCGCCCCCCCCCCTCCCTATCTTTAAGAGGGAAGAAGGGAGAACACTCACCGGGGCTTGAGGAAGTTGCTGCTCCTCGGTATCCTCTGCCTTTGCCTCGTTGTCTCCTCGTGGGGTAGAAGTTTCCGAGCCTGGATTGGTCCTGGTTTGAGGATATTGTTTGGCATTGCGGCCGGTCGAGCGGCCCCTACCTCGACCGGCCCGCGGAAAACCAGAGGGAAAACCTTCCTGATGGATGTCTGGGCTTTATCTAGGGAGGTGAAGGTATTTACGTATTTCCCTAGTTATCCAGTATTGAGGTATCTTTCATAGACTCACATGCTTGAATCATCCCCGCCGCCGAGGTGGGAGTCACGCGGTACAAATAAAATATATACATAATAGTACTAAAATATCATACAATAGGCTATAATGGACAATAAAGTCACTACACTAGCCTATCCTTGTCCTTTTGTAAAAAAGAACCAAATTTGGAACACAGCCAATCAGGCTCTAGCACCCTCTAGAACACTCCACAGAGATGCAAGTCCCTCAGATTTTCTACCGCACGTCGTGTGACAGGGAGTCTCCCTGAGCTCTGCTCAGTTTTTTTCTCAAAGTTGCTGAATACTGTGAGTACAAGATGTCTGAATCTTCTAAGAAAGGATTACTCTTGCCTTGTGGTTCCTGTAGGAAAAAGAGATTACATTTTGAGGATCCCCACAAGGAGTGTATATACTGTTTGTATCCTTCTCATAAGGTCAAGGACTGCAGGATTTGTAGAACTTTTTCTTCAAAGACCTTAAAGGATAGAGCAGGAAGGTTATTGATCTGGCTGGAGAAATTGAAGGTGAGATCTGAGGTGGTGTATGAAGAGGATGATAGTGAGAGCCTCCCAGTGTCTAAGAAGAGAGATGGATCTGAAGATCCACCTGAAAGAGCTGGCAAAACACCTAAAAAGTCTCACCATGAGGCTAGCCACTCTGCCTCTAAAAAAGAGAAGCTTTCTTTCTCTTCTGAGGGAAAAACTGTGGAAACATCAAAAATGCCACTTAAAACGGCATTGAAACAGTCCAGGACTCAGTCTGTCAGATCCTCGTCGTCGTCAAAAAAAGACCCCGTCGACGACGAAGCCACCTCAGAGTTCGTCGACGCTATCTCCGTCGACGGAAGAATAGGTAAGATCTGTACCTTCGACGAAGACTAAATCGCCACCGTCGACTATCACAGTCTCGCCTCCGTCGACGTCCCTCTCGTCGACGGCACCATCGACGGTCCCATTCTCGTCGACGGTGGGACGGTCCCACTCTCCTCCGCTTCGACGACGGGTCTTCCATCGACAACGTCGACACTAACAACGGTAATGGCAGCTTCAGCTGTCTGTCTCCTTCCATGGTCATCTTGTTGACGATCATGTGGAAAAGGCCTACTTCACTACAAGTAACTCCTATTTTATCATCTAAATTAGCGTCTAAGCTCCCGTCTACGAGGGGCTACTACCACGACCCTTCATACATTTCTCCCTAGCCTCCGAGCCATTTTTTTTTAAGAGTCAGAGGATGATGGGCTGTTCCGTCCTGCACGCAGCCCCTCTCAGCTTCATGTCTAATACAAAGAGGATGATGAGGAAGAAGAGTATTATGAGCCTTATCAAATCGTACAAAGGCCTCAAGTTTTATTGCCTCGTCAGGAACCTGTGGTGCAGATGCCCGTGATTTTGATACAGGACTTGGCAGCTATGCTGCAAGATTACCATACTCGTTTCCCAACTGCGGCTGACCCCGTTCAGACAGCCTTCTCCTCCATCTATTTTGCATACTTCAGGTTCATCTGTTCCGGCTGCTGGGTCTCAGGATATTGTACCTTTACCACAAGACCAAGGGGTACAAGATGACGAGGATGCAGTCGCCGAAGAGGGTGAACTCCCTAAATCGCCAACAACCGTGGATGAATGGGAGGATTATGTAATCCCTACACCATCATCGCCAGTTCCTCAGGCAATTGATTCCCCTCCTGAGGACATTGAGGTTTTCATGCAATCATGGAGAGGGCAGCGACACGATTTCACCTGCCTATGCCTGTTACGCAATCCGACTGCTTTCTCTATGATTTTAAAGATCGGAGCAGGAAATCGGTCCGCGCCATTCCCATAATCAACCATATTTGGGAGGAGGGCGTCAAGATTATGAGGAACCCTCTCTCTGTACCGGCAATTCTTCCCAGGATTGATGAGAAATATAAGGCCCCGGATGATGCCCCTGCTTGCCTGTCCGGTCATCCTAGGCCTGACTGTCATCTCTCAAGCTGCTCAGCGCAGGTCGAGAAATCCATCGGTACCGATCACTGCGCCTCCTGACGAGGATGGTAGGAGGCTCGATAATATAGGGAAGAGGTTTACCACCATGGCAGGTGCTTCCGTTCGTGCCGCTAACTCATTGGCAATCCCAGGGAGATATGACCGCCAAATGTGGTCAGATATTGCTCCATACCTTGAGTTTTTATCGGAGGATAAGAAACAGGAGGCGAGAAAAATTCTCCTGGAGGGGGAAAGAGCGGCCTCCGAAACAATAGACATTTCCATGGATCTAGCCTCCCTAGGGTTCCGACAACTGGCTGGTGCAGCGGTCCTCCGTCGCCAGGGTTGGCTTAAATCTACCACTTTCCGCCCGGAAATACAAAGCAAAATCCTCGATATGCCATTTGATGGGGATGTGCTCTTTGGCAAGCACATCGATGATGCCCTGCAAGAGATTAAAAAAGACACCGACACTGCCAAAGCCCTGGGTACGCTTCAGTACAGGAGGACTCCTTTTCGAGGCGCCCGTGGCAGAGGGTCTTTCTCCTTTCGTGGGGGTTACCAAAAGTACCAACCCCAGTCTTATCAGGGCAGATATGGTTTTCAACAGCAACAACAACAATCTTACAGAGCGCCCCCTGCTGCCGCTTATAGACAACAGAACAGGAGGAAACGGCCCCAACAGGGCAGAGATAATGGTAGGAAACAGTGATGTCTCCCCAGCACCTGCAACAGTTCGGCCACACTTCAACACCAAGACGCCGAACATTTCTCGTTATTTCAACCAATGAGAAAAACTGACCTCGGACAAGTGGGTTTTGGAAATAATCAGATTCGGACACACCCTAGAATTTGTAAACCTCCCTCCACCCCATCCACCTTTAAAGAAGCATCCACCACATCTAGCTCTTCTCAAGAAAGAGGCAAGTAGTATGCTACAAAAAGGAGCTATAGAGAACGTGCCTCGCTCTCAAGTGGGAAGAGGTTTTTACTACGGTTTCTTTTTAGTCAAGAAAAAGTCGGGAGAATGGAGACCAATCCTGGATCTGAGGAAGCTGAACAAATACCTGCAAAATAAATCCTTTTGCATGGTTACTCTACAAGAGATCCTGCAACTCCTAGACCATGCAGACTTCATGACAACATTAGATCTGCAGGATGCATACTTCCACATCCCGATCCACCCCAAACATCGAAAGTTCCTCCGTTTTACTGTGGCAGGTGCGCATTTTCAGTTCAGGGTTCTCCCTTTTGGCCTGCGTTCAGCTCCAAGAGTTTTTACAAAATGCCTTGCTCCGGTTGCGGCTCATCTCAGGCTACAGGGCCTGCAGCTTTTCCCATATCTGGACGATTGGCTAATAAAAGCTCCTTCTTTCCGGCAGGCCTCAGAAGCAACGCACACCTGCCTTCGCATGTTTCAATCTCTGGGGGGCTCTCTCAACTTCCAAAAGTCAGTTCTTCTTCCGTCTCAAAGGATTCAGTTTCTGGGAGCAGTTTTGGACACTATCCAGGACAAAGCATCCTTGTCCACAGAAAGACAATGACATCTGGTTTCTCTAGCATCAGACCTACGAAAAAGAAGGTTCGCTTCTGTGAGGAAGATAAAATCTTTTCTCGGAATGTTGTCCTCTGCAATCCTTTTGGTTCCTCACTCCCGTCTCGGAATGAGACCTATCCAAGAAGAACTGGACAGTCAATGGCTTCAAATAACAGGGTCGTTCGACAACCTGGTGAGGATAACCCCGGCTATGCGGGTGGCTCTGCTTTGGTGGCAGCGCTCCAGCAGTGTCTCGACCGGGCTTACCTTTCTTTCTCCCCCACCGGAATTCATCTTGACTACAGACGTGTCTCCCGAAGGATGGGGTGCACACCTCCAAGATCTCTGCATAAGAGGAAAATGGTCCAAAGCATTGTCCAGAATGCACATCAACTTCCTCGAGCTTCGAGCTATTTTTCTGGCTTTGCAGTCTTTTCTCCCAAGACTTCAGGGGTCATCAGTTCTCATAAGAACCGACAACACCACTTGCATGCATTACCTAAACAAGCAAGGGGGGACTCTCTTTCACATCCTATCTCAGGAAGCGCAAAACATATGGAAGTGGCTCCTTTCTCATCACATTACTATAAAGGTGGATCATCTGCCAGGAGTAAACAACACTCTGGCGGACACTTTGAGCAGAACTCAAATTCTTGCCACGAATGGGAACTGGACCAGTCAGTCGTGGAACACATTTTTCAGATGTGGGGCAGACCCAACTTGGATCTCTTTGCCTCCAAGACAAATCGGAAATGCCCATTCTATGCCAGTTGTGATCCAGAGAAGGGCTCGTGGGGAAACTCAGTCATGATGAGATAGATGGGGATTTTCGCTTACGCTTTCCCCCCCTTTCCATTGCTCCCGAGGCTTCTAAGAAAACTGAAGCTGGAACCGTGCCGAATGATTCTCATTGCCCCAAGATGGCCGCGTCAGCACTGGTTCACAGAGCTTCTCCTACACTCAGAATGCAACCCATTTCGCCTCCCAGTGTCTCCAACTCTATTGACAATGAGCAAGGGCCAGATTCTCCACCCGCATCCAGCCCCTCTGCAGCTTCATGCCTGGCTTCTGAGCTCACTGATTTCAAGGAGCTAGATTTACTGCAAGACTGTAGGGACATACTTGCAAAAGCAAGAGCTCCTTCTACTTTAAAAACCTATTCTCTGAAATGGAAACGTTTCTGTTCTTGGTGCCGTGATAATACACATTCCCTGGACTGTTCTCCGGAGAAGGTTCTCCCTTATCTTCTTTCACTAGCTAAGTCTGGACTCATGTTCGCATCTGTTAAGCTTCATCTGGCCGCAATCTTGACTTACAGGCGCTCTACTGGCGGCCCATCTCTCTGCTCTAACCGTTTGGTCAAGCAATTTTTGAAAGGTCTCTTCAGAGCTTTTCCGCCTATCAGAGCTCCTTCCCCTGAATGGAGGCTTAACCTGGTTCTATCACAGCTCATGAAGCACACATTCGAACCTGTGCACAAAGCTGAGCTTAAATATCTTGCCTGGAAAACTGCTCTTTTGTTGGCGCTTACCTCCGCTAGGAGAGTCAGCGAAATTCAGGCATTTACTATCAAACAACCATACCTAAGGTTCACTAATGACTATGTTCTCCTAAGAATGAATCCTACCTTCATTCCAAAGGTTCCATCTTCTTTCCATCTTAATGAGCCCATTATTCTACGTACTTTCTTTCCCAGTCCTTCCACCCCGGCTGAGAAGGCTCTACACACTTTGGATATTAAAAGGTGCCTTAAATTCTACTTATCACGAACTGTATCCATCCGGAAGTCGGATCAATTGTTTGTATCTTAGGGTGGTCAAAAACCAGGTACAGCAGTAACGAAGTCAACAATTGCAAGATGGATTGCAACAGCGATTCAATTTTGCCATTCTAAAGCTGGAAGCCCTCTGTCCGTGCAGCCTAAAGCTCATTCCACAAGGGCTGTGTCATCATCTGCAGCGCTTTTTGCCGGAGTGCCGCTGGAGAAGATTTGCCGTGCTGTAACCTGGAAGAATGTGCACACATTTACACGGCATTACTGTCTGGATCTGGCTACAGAAGCTTAGTCAGCAGTTGGTCAAGCAGTGTTACGCAACCTTTTCAAATCAGGTAAGCCTCTATTGAGAGGTGACTATCTTATTTCATGCTTTTGAATGCTGTCTCTTTTAATTGTTAATGTTACTAATGTCTCTCTCATGTGATATGGCATATGTTATAAGTATGTTTACAAATATATTTTACAAGGTATCTAATGTGGTCTATATAATACCCACCATCCGCTAAGGAACTAAGATTTTTACTGCTAGCTATTCTGATTCAAGCATGTGAATCTATGAAAGGTACCCCAATACTGGATAAGAAAACGAGTTACTTACCTGTAACTTCAGTTATCCAGTATTGGTATCTTTCATAGATTCACATGCGACCCACCCTCCTCCCCGGAGAGGCTTCCCTTATTACTATGTTATGCTTACTGTCACTTGTGCTACGAAAATCTGAGGGACTTGCCTCTCTGTGGAGTGTTCTAGAGGGTGCTAGAGCCTGATTGGCTGTGTTCCAAATTTGGTTCTTTTTTACAAAAGGACAAGGATAGGCTAGTGTAGTGACTTTATTGTCCATTATAGCCTATTGTATGATATTTTAGTACTATTATGTATATATTTTATTTGTACCGTGAGATTCCCACCTCGACGGCGGGGATGATTCAAGCATATGAATCTATGAAAGATACCAATGCTGCAGAACTGAAGTTACAGGTAAGTAACTCGTTTTCTTCTTTAACGAACGGCTCACCGAAGAGCCCTCCCTGTGCAATAGCTTCTGCCTCGGAATCTGCTAGGTCCCCCAGCTTAGGGTCCACCTTTATGAGGAGGGAGCGGCGATGCTCTGTGGACAGGGCGCAATTTGCGTAGCCCCAAAAAATAATAGCCCTTTGCGCCCATCCCGAAAGGGTCTCTGGGTTGATGAGGGAGCCCGTTAGCTTTGCTTCCTCAGGCATGTCGTGGCTCTTGGTGAGGGGACCCAGGGTATCCAGGAACTTGTCCTGGCATTCCCGCCAAGACTGATCAATACCCTTCTTGGGATCCTTTATAAACTTCTGTAAAAAGGTGGCCATACGAATGTCATTTTCTGGGGTGAGTGCCCCCTTTCCCCTCCAAGGAGGGACGAGGGCACTCGGCTCGGAGGCAGTTATGGGCTTTCTTCTCCAGTGGTCTGCGAATGCGTCCCGCCACTTAACATGCGACCTTGTCGGCCGGGGCCCATTCAAAAGACGGTAGATAAATTATATCATCAGGGTCTAACATGTCTGAGGTGCTCTGGGAAGAATGGGAGGGGCGGGAGGGGAGCTACGACCTGGATGGTCCGGGCTCGTTGTCTGGATCCCTTGAACTGGGGGGAGGTACTTTTAGGTAGTGAACCCCCAACCCCTACTGGCAAAGAAGGCTGGGTGGCCAAAAAAGCTTGTCTGAGCCTGTCAAATGCGTCTAGGTCTATCTCTGCATCCCGATTACATTTGGCTGGGGGAGGCGCTGTGTCTGCTGGTGGAGGGGGAGCTCCTGCGGAATCTGAGGGTGGAAGGGGTGCTGTGGGGGGGAGGAGTCAGGTTTGCGAATGCCTGGGCAATTTGGCGAGAGAGCCTCTCTTCCAAAGGAGTCATGGTCTCCTTTACCGCTCGGTAAATCGATGCGTCCACCTCATCATAAAAATCACGTCCCAAGGGAGGTCGGCCAGGGGGTCCTCCATCCCTTGGGAGTCATCCTCATAGTCCATAATGAAGAGTTATCGGACTAGAGAAGAAAAAGCCAACTAAGGGAAGTTTGGGTGACAACCCAAAAGCCCTCTTAAAAGGGGAGGAGGAAGGGCTATTTTATTGGGGGACTGGGTGGCAGTCCAAAATTTTTAGGATGCGAGGGACTCGCAAGAATTACATTTGGGTCTAAGCCCTGGGACACTTGCCCGGTGCGTGACTTTTTGTTCAATTGGGACAGGCCTGGGTAAGTGTTCCTAAAGGCCACTGGGGCCCCAACAGTACAGTCCCTGAAAGGGCGTCAGGAAAAAATGAGTCAATACGGACTCTGCAGCCCGATATGATCCCTAGTGGCTGCAGAGCATAACCAAGCAATCGGCCTGATTCAGTATCGCAGAGGCTCGAGTCGCTACGGACCCCACCGGGGTGTCACCCTCAGGCCGGTAGAAGTAGCGGACACGGCACGCAGAGTAAAATTCCTCTGTGAGGAATTTCAAACGTACGCGCTGCGTTCTTGCTCCACCTCTGGCCCCTCTAGCGGATGGAGGGTGGAGGTTTGCACCAGGATGGGCCGCGTAAGAGCGACGATCGCTCTCGCGGCCCAAAGCTGCTCCCTAAGGGGAATAAACAGTGGCAGCAATCGTGGCAGTGCCGCACTGAAATAGAAAGACAAATTAATGAACGGTAAGCCCAAAATGAGAGCAATAACGTCATTGAAGACGACTCGCCTCAAGACATGGCAGCGCTGCCGACGACGCGCGCTAGCAACTTAAAGTTACCTTAAACAAGTCAGATAAACAATATCATAAAATGTGTCATTCAGCGTGTGTAAAGAGTACCATTCAAACAATGAAAGGAATGAGGTACTTGTCTCGGCTGCGCAGCAGCGAAGAAAGAGGATGAAGGGCCAGTGAAGGAAGACTATGTTGGGCCGTTGTGGCTCCTGATTGGACATTCAGACTGTTCCTAATTGGATGTTTTTTTCTTGTACTACATTGTCCCAAGGGTTCATGAGAAACGTAGTTTATTTGGTTTTAAACTTGATGGCTGCTGTTTAATAAAAGTGAAGAAAGAAGGCATAATCCTTGCCTCCAGTCCTGACATAGAATTCAAGACTGTCTCTTTAAGGCTTACAGCTGGGGCATAGATTTGTTACATTGTCTGGTCTTAGGTTGCCTTCTGTCAGTTTAGATTGCCATTTGTTTTCTCCATCTCCCCTTTCTGCCACTATTTCTTTTTTTTTTGATTTTCAAGAACCTTTACTGACAAAATTGCAGAGATATAATACATACTTGCATCGAATCAAAGCACCGTATACATTAGTACATTTGCTGTTAAAACAGAAAGCCAGCAAGACAGAACCGCATGAGGCAGCAACTTTTACAGACACCACGAGGGCACATTTGGGCAGCAAACCACTGCAGTGGAGGATCATATAAACTTCGGGAAAAAGGAGCAGGCCTGACCGGAGGGGAGTAAGGACAAGGAAAGGGGTGGCTACTGACCAACACCGGTGACCACCGCGGGCAGAATGCTGGCAGGGAGCGCGGGAGAGGCAGACTGGCTCTGGGGTGCACGAGTATGGAGGTATGTAACTAGGGGGCCCCAAATATCAAGCGGGCGAGATCTAGCGGGCATGAGATCCCAGAACTCAGATAGTAGGGTCTGGCAACGTGATGCATCCTCGAGCCATTGGGCGAACGGCTATGGCCCCAGCACATGGACACCCTACGTCGCGCGAGGACAAGCAGCATGGCAATCAAGCGGCGGGAGGGGACTGCGCAACATTTAACAAAGCCTAGGAGGCATAGCGGGGGGGAATCAGGCTGAACAGGAGAAGAGGTGATGTCGGATATTGCAGAACAAACCTCCCGCCAGTAGTCGGAGACCTTTGGACACAACCAAGCAAGATGGGAGAAATCCGCGGCAGGAGCAGAACCGCGCAGGCATCTGTCACTGGGAATGAGTCCCAATTTGTGAAGCTGAACAGGGGTACGATAGAGCCTGTGCAAATATTTAAAATGTATGAGGCGCAGGCGATAGTTCGGAGATAATCGCTTCGTTTGGTTGCAACAGTAAAGCCAATCAGCCTGGGAAATATCCACACCTAGGTCCTCGCCCCATGCAAACGAGCGCGGTCGGTGGAGATAGAAGTGGCCGCCAGCGTGAGGGCATAGAGTTTAGTAACCAACCTCCGAGGAGTATGAGACTAATATAAGAAATCGAGAGTGGTCATCGAAGGAGGGGGCAGGGGGAACGTGGGATGCAGCTCCCTACAGATGGCCCGCAACTGATAAAAAAGTAGAGTGTCCATGGGACCAGAATCGGCAGCGGGAGAATAGAACGTGTCCCCCGGGTAGAGGTCCGCTAAAGTTGTCGGACCTAGGCGGGTGGCGTGCTTAGCCATACCGGAGGGCTGAAGAGGAGGGAAGGCAGGGTGCCGAACAATCTGCATCTTATTTGCCGATAACAACGGAGCATCGGACAGACGGCGTAGACCATCCCAGGCCCAACGCAGGGTCTCAACCGTGTCTACTTCAGTGCGTGGGCGTTTGGCAGGGGCAAACAGGGCGGTAGCGAGCGGCCACGGGGCCGCAAGATCAGCTTCAACCGCCACGTGCGGCTGGAAAGGGGTGGGATGGATCCAGAAATGCAAAAAACTGGCCTGAGCACATAATGCGTCGAGCTTAAAGTTAGGGGCACCCAGGCCACCACACGACATCGGGAGGGTGAGAATGTCATACGCTATCCTGGGTTGTCTACCCGCCCAAACAAGAGAGATGATCAGGGATGTTCAGGAAGAGATACAGGAATTTTGGGAGTACCACCATCTTGGTAATGGCAATACGGCCGGCCAGCCAGCGATGGAGGAAGCCGATTCCAGTGGGGTATCTTGGACTCAAGCCAGTCCACCGCACGACCAAAGTTAGCCCTCCAGAGTTCATCCACATCCCTGCTCAGCCAGATACCCAAATAGCGAGTAGGAGCAGACGCCCAGACGAACGGGTAGTCCGGGGCAAAGGGCGAAGTGGCGTCCGTGAGAGGGAAGAGAACTGACTTACTCCAGTTCACTTGGATACCAGAGTATCCACCAAACCGTATGATCTCACGCACCAAGGGGCTGAGATTGTCTTGGGGGTGACGAACATATAATGTGATATCGTCCGCGTACATGGAGACCAAGAGGGCGCGGGCGGCAAAGCCAATGCCCCTCTGAGTATAGTGTTGACAAAGTCTGGCGGCTAGGGGCTCCATTGCGATGGCAAAGAGCATGGGCGAGAGCGGGCACCCCTGGCGGGTGCCACGCCCAATAGGGATGGGGTCAGAAATCTGTCCATTAATCCGAAGACTGGCGGTGGGGAGAGTATAGAGGAGCAGTATCTTGCGTATAATTATAGAGCTGAAGCCAAGGCGTGGTAGAAGAGTAGGAAGGGCCACTCCAGGGTATCGAAGGCCTTGGTGGCATCGAGAAGAGCTGCAACTGCGGGGAGAGCTGGGTTTATCTGATGAAGGATGGAGAATATGGTCCGAAGATTGTGTGAAGTGGCGCGACCGGGAATGAAGCCGGACTGATCAGAGCGGGCAATGAGAGGCATGAGAAGAAGGCGCGAGGCGGTTAATTTTGCAAAGATTTTATTGTCCGTGTTGATAAGGGACACAGGGCGGTAGGAGTCACGGCATTCAGGGGGTTTGTCCGGCTTGAGGAGAAGTGTAAGCATAGCCTCACGGAGCGATGGTGGGAGGAGACCGCTCTCGAAGGAATCATTATACATAGCAGCCAGGTGTGGTACCAGAAGAGGGGCGAAGGTCTTGTAGAATGAAACGGGAAGACCGTCCAAACCAGGGGCCTTGTCGCCAGGCATACTATTGATGGCTGCGAGTATTTCCTCTTTAGAGAAGGGCTCGTCAAGGAATTCACGATGATAGTTTCAAGCCATAATAGCTCGAGGGTGTCGAAATATTGGTTAAAGACCTCGCGTGATGGGAAGGAGCCCGCAGTGTATAATTGCGTGTAGTACTCCATAAATCGCGCCTGTATTTCCTCAGGAGAGGTAGTTCGAGTAGGGTCACTATCCTGAAGTGCTGTGATGAAGGATGCGGCGCGAGGAGGACGGAGAAGGTTGGCGAGGGTTTTTCCGGGCCGGTCGCCCTCGCCAAAACGGCGTGCCCGGGCCTCTCTGCCGAGGAAGGAGAGCTCTCTGTTGGCCTCCTCAGTAAATTCCGAGTGTTTCTCGCGTAGGCGAGCTAAAGTGTCAGGGCTGGGACAGAGAGCCTGGGCAGAGTCCAAAGATTTGATTTCCGATTCTAGCCTGTCAAGAGTGCTGCGTATGGAGCGCAATACCCCGGATTGCTTAGAGATGCATTCGCCACGAATAACAGCCTTGAATCCCTCCCAGAGTGTGGAGGGAGAATCCACAGAGCCCTCGTTCAGCTCAAAATAGTTGGTAATTGCGGCCTGGACCTCGTAACAGAAGACAGAGTCTCGGAGCGCATTCGGGGGGAGCCGCCAGGTGAAGGCCCGCCGGGGGGAGTGAGGTAGTCGAAGGTTAAGCTGAACCGGCGTATGATCCGAGAGGGTGCGCGCCAAATGGTCTACGGAGACTAGCCAGGAGAGGACATCAGGAGTGGTGATCCAAAGATCTAGACTGGACCAGCAGCCGCGAGTTCCAGTAACGCAAGCGCCCTCGCGGGCATCCGGACGCCCGTGGCGCCAAGCGACCTAAAGGGAGTTTTCAGAAAGGATGGAGTTAAGAAGAGCCATGGAGCGTGGGTGGGAGGCATAAGGGCCGGAACGGTCCAAGGCTGCGGAGAGTGTAACATTAAAGTGTACCCCCCTCTCCCCCCCCGCCAGAGGAGTGCAGCAGGGCCTAGGGACGAGATAAGGTGCCAGATGTGCACACACAAAATCCGGGTCATCCGCGTTAGGGCCGTACACTGCAGATATCGTTAAAGGTTGGGCCTGCAGGGAGCCATGAATAATGACGTAGCGCCCCTCAGGATCTGTGAGTGTCTGGGTGGTTTGCCAAGGGAGTCCCCTGCGTATCAAAATGAACACCCCCCGAGAATAGTTGGAGTAGAAAGAGGAGTGTGATTCTCCCCAGTGTCGGAAATGTAATCTAGTGGCAGTTGCAGGTAGCAGGTGGGTTTCTTGGAACAGACCGATATCCACTTTGTGCCGAAGGAGGTGGGCGTGGATGAGCCTGGCTTTGCGGTGGTCATTGAGACCACGGATATTCCAGGTCCAAAATATAGTATCTGTCATGCTGTGTTAATGTAGGGAAGGGAGGAGCGCAGTGCGGTGAGAGCGGTCAGTAGCTTAGGGTGCGGACGCATGGTGGTGCGATCTGACTGAGAAAAGGAGGAGTGATATAGCAATGTAGGGTGTACAAAGGAGCCAACAAGCGCTGGCCTGGGCGGGGGGCTGGGCATAAAAGGAGGAACAGTTGCCACAGGCTGGAAGACGGCAGGTGGAATCGTACCTAAGAGAGTAGCCTTAGGAATGTGCAGCGTGCAATGCACCAGGGCGGTACAGGAAACGTGTGACGGTAATGTGATGCAAGCAAGATGTCAATAGAATATCCAGACATATAAACAACATCGCCTCAGAAAGAGGCAGAACATCGCCAAGAGCCCCCCACCCCCCACCCAAACAGACCCCCCCACTCTAATTGAGAGGCAAGAACATAAAATATGTAAAAAAACAACAGAATGCAAACAGTCGAAGACAGTAGCGCCTCAAAGGAAGGACGCGAATACCCACAACCCACCCTTCCCCCCCCCCCCCCACTCACACCAACCCCCCAAACAGGTTGAGAAACCACCCCAGGAAACCGCAACTTGGAAAGGGGGAATCAATAGCGAAAGTGGGAATTATCCCGTGGAGGCATGGCGTCGCTCAGCGTACACCCCTGCTGGGGGAGGCAGGGTGGCCAAGCCAGAAGTGAAATCAGACTGCAAGATACATCACAACATTGAAAGAGGAACCACTATGCCCGACCTCAAGGCGCAGCACAAGGAGGCAAACATTCAAGAGGACAAGGGGGCGCTAAGCTGACGTGTCCAACATGTGAACATACAGTCCAGGAGGGAGAGATGGACAGCCAAGGGCACATGAGAAGATCGAGTCAGTCCTTATCGCTGAGGTTGGCTGCCACTGAGTCCTGAGAGGATGCAGGGGTGGAGCGATGGGAACGATCCAGTTTCTTGGCGAAGGCGAGCGCGCCCTTAGGGTCTGGGAAGACCAAAGTCTGGGAGCCCTGCTTGACACGCAGTTTGGCCGGGTAAGCGAGAGAATATGAGATCTCATGTTTTTGTAGAATGCGCTTTGCGGGCAGGAACTCACGTCGGGCAGCTTGTACAGCCAGGGTATAGTCGGGGTAAAATGACAGTGAGTTGCCCTGGTGGCGGATATCACCTTTGTCCCTGGCGGCCCGGAGAATTGCGTCTCGATCGCGTAAATTTAGGATTTTAGCGATGATAGGATGCGCTGGCAGTCCAGGGGCAGGGCGGGGGCCAAGGGAGCGGTGCGCTCTTTCCACAATGAAGACCGGGGAGAGCACGTCCGCACCAGTTGTTCCACGTAGTCCTCCATCCGCGGGATGTTGGTGGACTCAGGCACCCCCGTGATGCAAAGGTTGTTCCTACGGGAACGCGCCTCCAAATCCTCATTCTTGGAGCGAATTAGTTCTAGGATCTTGTCCATTTGGAGGAGTTTTTGGGGGTCCTGAGTGGCAGCATCTTCGGCGTCGGAGACCCTCGACTCGACATGCAGCAGGCGGTTGTCGTGAGAGTCCACACGGGATTTAACCACATCAAGGCGGGAGGACAGCTGTTCCAACTGAGTAGCGATGCCAGAGACCGCAGATTTGACCTCCATCATGATGGCCTTGAGGTCATCTTCACGAGAGGCGGCCATCTCAGCGGGAGCAGTCTGGTCGCCCCGTCGGTGATTGCGCCCTCCTGGCGCGTCTGTCTGCGCTGGTCGAAAGTGAGCCTGGGCTGTTTGGGGTCAGCCTTTCCCATGGCGGCCACCCAAAATGAGGAGCGCACAGAGGGAGTTTAGCAGGAGGGCGAGTGAGCGATACCAGTCGGGTAATGGCTCAAGTGGAGAAACGATTAGGTTGGAGGGCAGAGAATGTGAAGAGACAGTAGTCCGTCCACCGCGAGGGGGCAACCAGCCAGGTCCCCGGGACAGTGTATCTTATAGGCCGGGAAGGTGTGCCACCACACAGGCCAAGCGAGACCGGAGAGTAGATCAGCAGTAGAGGCGTTCACCCCACGGCAGAGCAAACGTGCCAAGGGAGCGGGTCCGGGGGCGACTGCGGCAGCAGGGACGCAGGGAGGGCGCACGGCAAGCCACCACGAGGCCAGGCCCAACAAGCAGAGAGTGAGGCAGTGGGAATGTGGCGAGAGTTGAAGCGCTGGGCCCCGCAGTAGGCGCGCACGCCCCCAACCCCGCTGCGGCAGCCCCCGCAGTCCGCAACCTCACCCCCAATGATGAACACAGGCCACAGCGTATGGGGGAAGACTGGTGGGGACCCAGCAGGAGGAGCAGGTGGGCGCAGGCTGGGTATGCGAAGCTCGCAGGCCGGATGCAGGCGGAGGCAAGCAGAAGTGCCCAGATCCGTATGGCCGTAGTCCGTATGGCCCACGAGGGGGCCGCAGGTCCGAAGCTGACGGGCACCCTGGCGAGGAAGCAGGCTCGGCGGGTGCAGGGTGTCTTCGCTGGAAGCCAGACGGCCGCAGCGGGGGGGGGGGGGGATCAGCCCACAGCGGGGAAACGCGGGGAGCGCGCCGCCCACTTCACCAGGCCTGGTGGCGTAGGGCCTCTACGGCGAGCGCCGTGGTGCTGACTAGAGGCGCCCGCCCGTAAGCAGGCCGGACCGGGTGGTGCGACACGCGTGCTCCCGACCCCGCCGCAAAGCGACCCCCCCCTCCTGCAGCAAGACTCACCGGCTCGGGCACTTGAATCGTGGATGCGGCCGTTGGGGTAGGAAAGCAGCCTCGAAGGGATCGCAGACGGGCAGCCAGAGCCGAACCAGGCCAGGTGTTGGTGATGCAAAGTCCGGGCCCAGGACACACGCGGCGCCGAAGGCGAGCAGCACCGGGTCATAGGGCCGCGGAAGACGGAACAAACTGTGCCCCAGGATCAGGTAGGCAGCGATGGTGGGGTTCCAGACGACGATGGGAGTGGAGTCTGCAGGATTAATTGCGGATTACAGGCTTGGCCGGCAGAGCCCACTCAAGGTGCGGCCATCTTGCAGCCGGCTAAGCCACGCCCTTTCTTGACAAGAGTTTGTAGAGCGCTGTAGGAATTTCAGTGGCCATAAAATCTTTTTCTGTTGGTTCTGTTGCTTGACTCTAATGTTTCAGGCCCATATACCAGGCTGGAACAGAATCGGCTCTACAATTTTAATTGTGAGGAATTTTCCCTTACACCAGCTCTTAGTACTTCGATTCCCCTCTGATACCAATGGCATATCCCGCAGAAATTTATTTTCCCCATCTGTCTTTCTAGTACACAGAAAATTGATATCTGAAGAATATTAAAGAGAACTTAGTTATTTGATGTGCATATGTGCCTAGTGATTGGATTATGGCTTTTGTCTTCATGAGGACCCTATTAAACGTAAGTGAAAAGGGTTCACACAAGCCTCTCCAGCTCCTGCCTTCAGATAGCAGAGCTTCAGCCTCCCTGTGTAGCTGTGAATGACCTAGAGGTTGGTTAGCTCCAAACAGATAGAGGGTATAATTATTGAAAAGCTGCAATTACCCAAGTACATACCTAGCTACAGTAAATCGAAAGGTGAGAATTTGTCATCTGAAACATTTTAGCATCATATCAATCTCCACAATGACACAAAAGTCTACAGGGGAAGTTCCGATACAAGATGGGCCCTTAAACAGTGCCCCCCCCCCCCCTTACGGGCTGTGTAAGATTGAGAGATTACTCTTCAAATTGTTTCCTCACTGTGTTCCAAATCTCAGCAGAAGAAGGCCTCATTGGTTCAGTTTGAGGATGACTGATCACCTCCGCTGTCGGAGCTAAAATTCCTGATCATCAGTGGAAATGTTAATCATTATTAATTTTTAGGTCTGAATAGAGACCGCTTTAGCTGTGACCAGAACCTATGTATGTATATGGTATTTGTATAGCACAAACTTAGCTAAAATGCATTGAAGTGCTCTACAGGTCAAAGCCAAGCATAAAGTTAACGAGTGATAGAGCTGCATTCTGGGCGGTTAATGCATTGCGATGTAATGATCTTTAAAGCAGTGAGTCTTCAACTCTTTCCAAAATAGGAGCTGTGTTGAGTTGGTCCTGATGGGTACAGGAATATTGTTCCAGACCCTGGGTGCATAAATGGAAGAGTTATGCTCCTTAGTCTGACGATGTCCTGGCTGCTGGTGTGCTGAGAACCACCACAGGTGTTGAGCTTGGATGCAATATAAGAGGGGTATGCTGGCCGTGATGGCTTTATAAATTATGCAGCTGGATTTGAAGATGGCATGGACCAGTCAGAAAAGCCAATGGTGTTCTGTTCCTTCAGGATGGGGGCGATGTGATCTTTTTTTTCTTCAGGCCCTCGATGAGTCTTGCTGCATCATTTAGGATTCCTTTAAGGAGTGCCAGTCTGCAGTCTGAGAGGCAATGGAGCAAGGTGTTACCATCATCCAGATGCAGGAGTAGGAGGGCTTGAACAGCAGCACTGAAGTCTTTCTGGAAGAAATGGTTTGACTTGCTCTTTCTTTAGAAGAAAGAGCTAGAACCAGTCATCTTAGTGTTTTGTTTTTTTTGGCAACGTGCTCCTTATGGCTGAGTTTGGTGTCAAGGGTGAATCCAAGTGACTTGGCATTTGGTGAAGGTTGGGCTTCAAAGCTGTCGAGCCAGGTTAGTACTATTACTCATTTGTTGTTTTTGTCACATAACGGCCATTCTGTCTTGGTTGGGTTGAGCTTCGGGTAGGTTTTGGACATCCAGGTCTGGATGATGTGCAGGCAGTATTTGAGGTGCTGGATGTCTGAAACAGAGAAGACTTTGAAGTGGAGTTGAGGATCATCGGCATTTTGGTGAATCTTGAGCCTGCTATCTGTGAGTAGAGCACCAAGCGGGCCTTGCAGAGTTTGAAGACACGTTGGTATGGAACCTTGGGCAAACTCTGCACGTCATTTCTTTTTTTTAAACATACTTTATTGGTTTAATCGATGCACAATACTTCTTATATCCACTATTGCTTGAGGCATACATTTAACCCTGTGGGGTACAACACATTCTGCTTCTCCGTGGTTATGTTTATAAAAGGAGTAAAGTCCATGAGCGGATGTGGAATTGCATATACTAGCACACACTATGACATATTCATAAATATTAAAAAAATAACATACTCCGCTAAACCACCCCTTCACTCCCTCCCGACTCACCCCTATTTACGCTCATGTGGGTACAAGATCCAGCTCTATCGAGATGCTATATTTGTGCTAAGTTATTTGGAGTGTGTGCATTTCCCTGCGACCGGCGGTGTTTACTAAGCATAAAGTCACTACCTATAGTACCGATTATGGGGTGTACTAGTGCCCTACTTTCTGTTATATTGTTAGGGATTCTGTGGCTTTAAATGTTTCCAATATCGAGTCCCATTCCATGGAAATAGGTGTTTTCCGTAAGCCTCTGTATTCTTCCATACGTATAACTGCACTCTCGGCCCTTCACCATCTGATCACCTCCTCGTGCCAACTTTGTGCTGTAGGGGGCAAGGCCGAATGCCATCTCATGGTGATGGATCGCTTTGCGATGAGTAAGGCCAAGTCTGCAAATCTGAACTGTACCTTCTGTGTCTTAGGGCGATGCTGTAATCCCAATATACATCGTTCTGCTGTGTCCCAGTTAGCAATCCCCGTCGCAGTTCCCATTACCCTTGTGACATTGGCCCAGAAGGCTGACAGGCGTGGGCATGCCCATGTCATGTTGTAAGGTTGGCGTTGTGTGTGACATCTTGGGCAGTGTTCCTGTGCCGCTGGGTACATTTTGTTTAGCCGGTGTGGTGTGAGGTAGGCCCTATGTAGTACCATGTTCTGTATAAATTTGAATTTAGCGTTACAGGACACCCTCTTGGGGTATTCAAGAAGAGACTCCCATTCCTTATCTGATAGTTCGCTGCCAATATCTCCACTCCACTTTTCTCTAAGTGCCGTGAGGTGGGTTGCTGCATGCGAGCGGATGCCTCTATAAAGCCATCTAATCACATGGCGACCGTTGCCCATTGGGTATAGAGAATGAACTAGTTCTTGTGCAGGAGGCTCCTTGTTATCCGGTGCCCAATGTTTCTTAATATATTTAGATATACTTGCATGCAAAATGAAAAGGGATCGTGGAACTCCCTGTTCTCGAGTGAAGTTCTCATGATCCAGCAGCATACCATCCGTGAACAGCATCCCTACCATACTCACTCCTTCCCTTTCCCATTTATATATGTTCTGCTTGTTTACTAATCCTGTAGGTGTGAGAATCCCTAGCAGTGGGGTATTGGGCGCATATGGGAACTGCTGGTTTGTATATTGTAATGCTCTTCTCCAGTAGGTTAGGGCTATCCTAAGTAACGGGGGGCTGTAGGCTGGATCTTGCTTTGGGGCAGTAGTAAGGCATGGAGAGCGCCTTGGGCCAAGGTTTGTGGCGTATACCGTAGTTCATGTAAGTTGCGTCCTGCAAGTCAGTATGCAAGCCATTGCAGCTGGCTCGCAAAGCAGTATGCGCGGAAATCTGGCTCACCCATGCCCCCTCTGTCCGTTCCTAGCTGCAGCTTTGGCAGTCCCGCCCTTCCCCCATATCCAGTCCAATAAGAGTGTGTTCAGGGTTTTGAAAAAAACGGTCGGGATCACTATTGGAAGGTTGATGAAATAAAGTAATCGCAGGAGCATGACCATTTTGGAAATGGCTATTCTGCCTGCCACCGAAATGGGCAGTGATGTCCAAAATGCTATTTGGGTTCGAGGTGCATTGACTGCCCTCAGAAGGTTACCATCTAGTAAGCCTTGTGGGGCCCTGTATATTGCCTAAATATTTAAAGGTGATTGGCACGACCGGAAGAGTAAGGAGCCCAAATCAGATAGGTTCTGGGTGTACCTCAGGGTGAAATAGGAACGCATAGGACTTGATCTCATTTATGGTAAGTCCGAAATTTGTTCAAACTGCTTAAATATGCGCTGTATGGGCTCGAGATGGTCTTTTAGGTCGTGAATGTAAAATATAGTCTGCTTATAATAATAGTGTATGCATAGTGTTACCAATGCAAATGCCTTTTCCCGCTGCCTCTTTCTGAAGTTTTATTGCTAGGGGTTCAAGAGCTAGCACAAATAGGAGTGGCGATAGCGGGCAGCCTTGACATGTGCCTTTGCCCATTGGGTAGGGATGAGATACACACTCACCTTTGTGGGCTCTCGCTGTGGGTACTGTATAAAGCAATTTAACCTAGCGCACATATGCAGGGGGAATACTGAACTTGCTGAGTGTTATCAACATGTATTCCCAACTAAGGGTATCAAAGGCCTGGCGTAGGTCTAAGGAGATGCAACCGGCTCCCAAAAGTCCTTAGGGGTGGCATCCAGGATGTGATAAAGACGCCTGATATTGAGGGAGGTGCTACAGCCAGGCACAAAGCCACATTGATCCGTGTGTATAAGTTGTGGCAGGAAAGGAATTAGTTGGCGGGCTAATATCTTACTTAGGATTTTATATTCCGTATTTAAAAGCGATAGCGGCCGGTATCCTGAGATGTCTGTGGCATCTCTGCCAGGCTTGGGAAGAGAGGTAACTAGGGCTTGCATAGTGGTAGGGGTGGAGGCTTCCAGATTCTAAAGCTGACTGGTATAGATGCTCTAATTGAGGGACTAATTTGTCCGAGAAGGTGTCGTAAAATTCTGTCGGAAGGCCATCTAGCCCTGGTGTTTTGTTGCGTGAGAGTTCCCGGATAGCTTCCTTGATCTCGGTTTTGGAGATTGGGCCTGCTAAATCTTTTTGGTCCGCCTGGGAAAATTGGGAAGAATTGAGATCACACTGAAATGTTTCTATTGTTTCCACACCTATCCCTTTGGGGGGCCTCCTACAGTGTCTTGTAGTATTCGCAGAAGTCTAAGTTTATGTCCATTTGCGTGTTCACTGTTGTGCCACTAGGTGTGGTAACTTCATGTATTGGGGTGGTGCATTGCGTAAGATTCGTGTTAGAAGAGCGTCCGACATGTCCGCTTCCGTGTGCCGAAGTTGTGTGTAGGATTGATAATCTATTATGCGTAGCCGTTCTAGTAGATCTGTGTGTGTTATGCGCGCTTCTTGCAGAGCTGCTGCTTTAGTGGGATCAATGACGGTTTCCTGCTCTAATTTATTCAGCTTGTTTTCTACCTCTTTTAGGTCTTTGGGAACCGTTTGTCAGGCCCCTACAGTTGTGCTGATAGCTGTACCCCTCACTACAGTCTTGAATGCTTCCCATTCTGTTAGGCGCAAGGACGCCGTATCTGCATTTTCAGCAAAATAATTGGTTGTGGCCATAGTGCTACGAAACACTGCATCTTCTAGCATCTGCGGCCGCAAGGTCCAGGTGGGGACTGGTGTAGGGATCCTCCCCCAAGACAGTGTGACCTCTAAGGGGTTATGGTCTGAAAAAGTCTTCCCCAAGTACGTGGTGTGCATGATTTGGGCCATGAGGGTAAGGGAGCAGAACACCCGATTAAGTCTCGTGTGGAGCATGTGGGGCGGGG
Source organism: Calotriton arnoldi (assembly GCA_963921515.1). Lineage (NCBI taxonomy): Eukaryota > Metazoa > Chordata > Amphibia > Caudata > Salamandridae > Calotriton > Calotriton arnoldi. The sequence goes on from CAWUFW010002575.1 coordinate 608,476, forward strand.
AGCAGAACGAGTATTCAAGGCAGTCTGCGTTTTTGATAAGCCAAGCGTCCACCAGTGACCAACCCCCAGCCCACCCATGGAGGGCAGCCGTCTGCTTGATGGCAGTCGCTCCTTGTAATGGGGTATGAGAGCGGTCTAAGCTTATGTCTAAAACTGCGTTGTAATCTTCCCCCTAGAATCCAGGGGTGATTTACCCATTCCGTTAGCATTGCGTTTAGACTTTCTAAGAATTTGTCCTGATCATAGTTCTGGGCATATATGCTGCCTATAACTGTGTGTGCCATCTAGCTGGACCATGTATCAGGACATATCTACCATTTACATCTATTCGCTGTTCTAGGGCAACAAATTGGGTTCCGTTTCTGATCCAGATAGCAGCTCCCCTCGCAAAAGCAGAATATGATGTATTAAACACTTGCCCTCTCCACTGCTTCGGAATTGGTGATGTGTGTCCCATGCAGTAAGACAAATTGCGCTTTTCTTCTGTTCAATTGGGTGTGCATTCTGTGTCGCTTGTCCACTGAGCCCATGCCCGACATTCCATGTAACTATAGTATACTTTCCCGGTGTAGCCATAGGTATGTGTATATTGTTCTGTATCTTACCACCTCCTGTGAGTGGGGATTTCTACACACTATGATGGGGGGGTGAGCCAGGTAAGCAACTTCCCTTTTTACAACCCAATACAAGGTCCAACCATAGAACAGTGGTGGACCAAACGGATAACCAACGCTGTAAACCGTTCAACTGTAACCATCTCGCGTTTTCTACGGGGGATATGGTTACTATGCCTCGCAGATCTCTTGTGATCTTGGATGGCATGGTTGCAATACAGCTGACCGGACCGCTGCCGCTTACGAAATTTATGTAGTTTTGCGAGGTGGGGAGTAGCTCGTATTCATCAAGGCAAGTTAAAATCTATCTTGGTGCCCAGGTTAGGAAGTTATCCCAAATAGTCATTCAACGTTTGCGGGGTGATGGAAGGAAATAGAGCGAGACTATTTTCAGAGTCTGATTGCATGTTAGTGTACTCCGGGGACTCAGCTGAGGAGAGGGGAGTTTGGTCTTTGAACGTTGCCGCTGTGAATAATACTGATTTTCGGCTTTCCAGCACTTGTTCCAGGGATGGGCGTTTGGCTGTAGCCTCTCGACATATTTTGGCGCGTTTTCCCATTCAATGCTGGTTGTGAGCTTCTCTGATGTAATAGATGAGAATGCCACTTCCACCCAGTCAGCGACCGCCTCTGGGTTCTCAAAGAAGTATGACTTTTGCTCATGCATGATCTTGAGCCGGGCGGGGAGTTTATTTTTTACTTCTTGATAGGAGGCCTGTAATTGTGAAGTCCGGGTATAGTGAGATCCGTTGGTTTTCGTACAGTATTGGGGACTTTCCTCTGGCATTACGAAGCAACGTGTCATGGTCTTTATAGTTAAAGTATCCGGGCGATCATTAGCCGTGGTGGTGCTCCAGCAATCGACTTTCTCGTGGGAATCCTGTGTGCTCTTTCGACACAGAATTGGTCCGTCGGACCTTCTGGGCCACCGTGTCTTGTAGCCATTGTTCTATGAATTGTGTTGCATTGGGTCCCTCACAGCGTTCCGGCAGGCCTACAATACGAACATTATTTCCTCGTGACCGGCCTTCTGCATCCTCAACTCTGTCCTGTAGGCTGGACACCTGGCGTTGCAGTTGTGCTGTTTGGTCTATGTGGTATTTGTGCTGTGGGAGTATTTCTGTTATGAGTAGTTTGTTACTTTTCACAGTGTTAGCCAGCTTGTCATGGTCTGCTTTTAGCAGCGTAAAGCCAGTCATTAGCGTCCCTATTTGCTGTTCAGTTGCTTTCCGTGATTCATGAACCTCCTGCAATATGAGGTCAAGTTTGTCCGGAGCAACCTTCATATTTGTTGGTGGTATGCAGTCTGATGTGGGTGCTGAGGTCACACTCTCATATGCATCTTGTTGTGCAACACCGATTGTGGCTGGTTCTGATGGTTTCCCCTTCGTGCACCCATAGTGTGCTGCGCAACAGCTCTGCTACCCGTTGTTGTAAGCTTGGTCAACGGGCCAGTAGCAACCTCACATTTGTATGCCCCAAAGGATTGTTCACTCCCGCACGTGGCAGAGGTGGGTAAGCGGTCTTTGCACTGATCGTCCTTGTATTCCTTTATTGCCTCCAAATGGGGGTATTAAGTTAGTGTTTCCTTGCTCACACAGCTAGGAATTGGGCGCAGTGCTAGCCAGAGGGTGCCTTCGTTCTCCGCGTCCCTCCTTCATTATCGTACTGCAAGGCAATATCACTCAGCTCAGAAACGGTTTTTCACATGAGATGGGGGCGGTATGAAGGAGAGCCTGGGGCCACCGATCCACCCGGGTCTCTGCGCATCTTCACACTCAGCGCAGGGACAGGCCACAGATCTCTCCCGTCCTGAGACCAGGGGGCCAGCCCGTTCAGTCCGCGCTTCTCCCCCGGCCCGCTCACGCAGGGGACAGCACAAGCCCTTCCGGCGCCCACCGGAGTTCTCAATCACACCCGATAGTCCCTGGGTGGAAGGGGGAGCCGCACAGAAGCCGATCCGGCCAACGCCAGCCCATCCGCGACACAGGCAAGGGGAGGCTCCGTTCGGCAGGTATGTCCCCCACAACTCCCCGGGAGTTTTGTCTGCTCGTGCTGCCTTGGCAGGCCCAGCATCTCGGCCTTTTAGGGAGGCCCCAACTAAGCTGCACCCTGGCCACGGCCTATGGCGCAGGGTACATGTGTTGCCTCTTCGCGGCGCTCAGCCCGCCCGGCCCCAGGCTGTGTCCCGGCTCAGTTAGCAACCAGGCCCCGCGACGTAGCGCACCAATACAGCCGCGTCGCTCTTACCGCCGGGCAGCAGTGAAGCGTGTCCGCTTCTCCGGGTGTATCACTGGACTGGCGATCAGGCTATGCCTGCAGGCTCTCTCGAGGCGCAGCGAGGAGACAGCCTCCGGATCTCCAGGGCCGTGGCAGCAAAGTCCAGCCAACTAGGGTCCCGGCGCCTGCAGCATGGTCGTAGTCTGCCGCACTCACTGTACTCAGCGCACTGTTTATTGTTAAAGGCGAAGCGCATTCACTGTAGTCAGCTCTCTTTACAGAACCTGGAGGTTGTGGGACAGGGTAGTGCCTTGAATGTCCCCACCACACTGCCGATAATTGCAGGATTATCGGGCCTGGGCCTGGAGCTCTGCTACGGTTCGTCCGCCAAGTTCGGCGGTTAGCCACGCCCCCCGCCCCCCCCCCCCTCAAACTCTGCACGTGATATGGATCTTTTGGCATCCCGATGTGCCCGTGTGGTCAAACTGGTTTTGCTTGGAAAGGTAGACTTCAGGGTGTGTTTAAGGGTGGGATGGTCAGCTGAGAGGTCCAGCAGTATCAGCAGATGTGGGTAATTTTTTATCTGAGGTCAAGAGGGCATTGTTAACAATGTGTAATACCGTGTTCTGAGAATTCAGATCATACATAGTTATAACCCTTCACTTCATAAATATAACATCCACCACTTCACCATGTGCCATATTTGTTTTCTTAAAATCACTTGTTCATTCCTTGTGACAGTGTGAACATCACTTGTACAATTTGTCATTTGTTCAATACATTTAGCAATATTCATGGTCTTTTCCAGGGTTGGTTCCTTGACAGTCATAAGTCCCTCTTGAATTTTGAAATTGCTAGCGTTTATTAACTGATCTCTGATGATCTACTCTTGCAAATCCGTAATTTAGCATGGTGATGCTAATATCTGTAGTGCTGCAATGTAACTGCTTGACAGTTTCCCCAGGCAAATGTGCCCATGAAAAATGTCTCTCTAATAGATTCGTTACAAGAGGAGGTTAATCCTCTCTTCCTGCTTTATAGCCTTATCTCCATCCCAATCAACATCTTCAGGGACATGGCAAGATTTTAGTACTCTGTGGACTTAAGCTACTAGTATATGTTTCCATAGTGCTAAATTGCGTTTTGTTACAAACACTTTACTTCCAATTGCTTCTAAATAAATCTCAAATGCCTCCTTTCAATCTTCTCACATCCTAATTGGTTCTCCTGGGCACTGCAAAGCAAAACTGGAGTTGGGATTACTGATTGCTTCATAATTTATTTTAACAATGTATAACAATGTATCCCTCTATAACTTGCTGAGTTACAGCACAATAATAAAAGCAGCACAACCATTCACAACTAACATGTACAAAGTACTCTTTTACATTGTGCAAGGAAATAATTAGTCAAAATAAAAAAAGATAATATCTGTTATCGAGGCTGTTGTACACAACGGACTAAAAAGTAGCCGCTGATTGTTGTGCACATGTAGAACTTGTTTATTCCTCCTGTGCCCAAAGAATGGCTGACAATATATTTTTGTTAGTCCTTTTTCTCGGTCTGTTTTCACATGCTGAAAGCATGGCTGACACTTGATTTTGCTTCGAGTCTTTTTCATTTAGGTTTATATGCTCAACTTTCTTCCAACGCTGCACAGAGATAAGCAGTTTTCAACAGCTTTGCTCCCTTTTGCATGCCATTCCCAGCGTGCTTTTACATACACCAAGCTACATTTGTAGTGCACAGTTTCTTACATGTGAGACTGCTCTTTCACGCTTGGACTTGTACCTACCTATATTCTTCTTTGTGCCCTCAAACTGTTTCTGATTGGGCAAGTGCGTAACTGCGTTTCAAGTGCCAACGGTCAGATTTCTTTTGCTTAACGACCACAGTAAGGCTAACTGGCCTAACAAAATATGCTAAAGCACAATTGCGAAGCACCACAGCTTCAAAAGTAAACTTACCTGAAGTAGCCCAATGGGGTCTCAGTAACAATATTCTCAAAGCCCCGAGAAGTCTCTGTCCTGTGCCTCGATACTTACAGCCAAACCAAATTGTAGTTTCCACTCGCAGGACCTCACACACAAGAAAAACCTGATACTGTCATAGGCATGAAGAGAGTTGCCAGGCTCGCAGATGACACCTGGCACAGCATTGGCTCCTTGAAAGTGCCAGTGTGGGGAGCAATGGTGGTGCTGTAGAAACTTCCACACTTGGATTAAAGCTTCTAATGTTCTGGCGCTCCAAAGCATACAGCCCTTTATTACCTCCATGCTTTATGTCCTCATCCTCCAGCAGCCCCGGCCTCCGTGTGAGCGACCTCCAAAAAATCATGGCTACTCCGCACGCTGCAATGCCTGAGCCCAGCCTACCCAATGCAAAAGGGCACCTTGCAGTTGGACTCGGGGAGGACTTTCCCAATCCATCATAGCAGATATAGTTCAGAGTGAATGGAACAAAGTTAAGCTAAGCTGATCTGAGGCACTATTTAAGCACCTCTCTACTAACCACAGTGACTTTGCAACAGTATATTCTGCGTACTGAGAAGTTATGGTTCTTGAGCTGCTTGGTTGTGATTTTTCTTATTGGATCTTGAGCCGTACCTTTGACTGATCTGTATTTCTGGACAAATATTACTGCTGGCTCTGGGTTCAAATCCTGACATAGCCTTGGAGTAGGAGAGTTTGTGGCTCTTTTTGGTGGCTGTGGATTTTTCTTTCATTCTTGCCCACCAGTATCCTTACAGATGGTGACTCCTGGTTCTTTCCCTATTCGGTACCTCTTCTACTCATACTCTTGAAGCCTCCAGTCGTGCACCAGCCTGCCCTGCTGTCGAGTTATCCGTATGTACATTGGTGCCAGTCACTTATCTCTCTTAGGTTATGTCAGCTCTGGAGTGGGAATTTGTGCCTGGAGTCTACAACTTTTGAATATCGGTCCCTGTTTGTCATGGTGTCTACCGGACAGACCTACTGGAACTGAGGTAGTGATGGCTTCACAGGCCCTAAGCCACTTGTCACTACTGAAGAATCATACTGACAAGCAGTTGGACTTCTGTTCAGTTCAAAATAGCAATTGGGCAGGACAGGTGCTGGCAAGAAACTGCCATTCTGGGAATATTTTACATTTGATCATGTAATGTGGAACATAGAAATGCAGCTTTATAATATAAATAGCATTTAATAGTAATCTCTCTAGACAACTTAGCTGGGAGGTACCTTGCCATTTGCCAACAGCGTGGCTTACCTCGAACAATTGAGAGATTTTGGTGTCCTCAAAGGTTTGGGGTGCCAGGCTTGACTAACACAGGATCTCAGACTATTTTTATCAAACACTTCATGGATCTCATAACCCTGGATAAGAAAAACCCTGCCTAATCCTGTTTAATTGATTTGCAGCCAGTGGATCTGCTAAGAAAGTTGTACACACTTCTCCCAAAGTTGTGTTCCTTATAGCAGTCAATGGATTTTCCTTGCACTTAGAGAAGGTGCAAAATAGTCCTAGATTGAACATAAGCAGTGGTTTTGGAGAAGGTTTTAATCTGTCTGGCAGACTTCATCAGCTGTTAATTCCCCATGAGACCCCAGAAGACCAAGGTGAAAGTTTGCCAGGTAATCTCCTGAAAATTCAAGGACATTTTCATACATGCAGCTTGTTATGAAATGAATGGTATTGACCAATGGAGATCTTCAGTCCCTAACGACCGCAGTGTGGAATGTATCTCATGCTAGAGCAAGGACCTCGAGATAAGAACATTGGAAGTTTTTTATCTAATACATCCAGGAGAGATTGAGGAAAGGAGTGGGGCCTCTGGCTACAGAGACGTAGCAGGGCACACAAACTCAAAGCCATCAAAATAAATACTTAGCTTTAGGTCAGAGGGACACTAGTGCGAGAGCAAGGCTGGTCGGAAGGTGTCAAGGGGAAGGTTCTTTGACTACAGCAAAACCTTTGCCTAGTAAAAAAAAAACACATTCAGACACCCCACACCACCTTCATCAGGGAGGACCGGGAGCAGTCGCCTAGGATCCACATGGGAAATTTCCCTTGATGCAGGTTTGACTACAGGGGTTTCCCCTCCCCTCCTCCCTTGGGGCAAGTAGCTTTGGTATCTAGGGCTTGAAATTAGAGGCCATCAAGTTGTGGAGTGTGGCAGTGCTCACGCCCACACAGTGGTTTACTCTTACCACTAGCTGGTAAGAACGGTGCCCTCTATGTTCTTTTTAGGTCCTGACGAATGCCCTGGACCCAAGCGGGCCATTAAGGCAGAAACATGTTGACCTCTCACATAACGGATAGGGGACATTAATTCCCCCACATACCGTCACTTGATTTTAATATCATATAGTTACCTTTAACATTAAAAACACGATTAAGATAACTATAATGTTTTTTAACCACACTTTTTGTTTATGGGCCCCCACTTAGTTTAGAAGTGCATCCCTGTCGTCAGGTGTATGCCCGCCCTCTATCAAACCAAGGTTTTAGAGGGCGAGGACTGGTCAATGATGAAGCATGACACCAGGTGGTGTGTGAGACCAGTCCGTTACTTTTTGTGAGATGCCTTCACTTACAAATACATCCCAAACCTCGTAGTGGCAATTCAGTTAGGAGCAGCTTTTTGTGGTTAGACCCCACACCACCCCCCAGTCATTGTCTTGAAGTGTATTTATTAAGTCAAGGCATTCTTTTGTACTGGACAAGTTAAGAGGACCAAGTAAATGTTTCTGTGATAGCACACTTGAAAAACTCTTGCTCTAAAATACTTAATCACACTACGTTGAATGATCCTTACATCACTGGCCCTGAACCCGATGGTGTTTGTCTGGCTCAGTCTTTACTAACATTGAGGCCTGGGTTGGTCCCTGCAGTGTGTGTGCATATCTACACCCCCCACTCATTCCTCCTCTGCCTGCACCGGATTTTAGTTAGCTGCATGCTTTCCCTAATCAAGCTTGTAGGTTTGCATTGTCTTTCAGACCTGTGGACTGACAAGTCCCAGCGTACTAGGATCCATTGTCGGAACAGCTTGTACTGGCAGAGGATGCTTGCCAGCTGTATGATGGGCTACTCCCCTCCCCATCAAACCATGGGGAGGCATTGCCTGTAGTTGACAAGCCGTGGTCATTCATACAAAGACACGTTCATTCATGTGAATGTTCTTAGTAACAAGACTGCTCTTTTTGTTCAGTGTCTGCACCTGGGAGCAGACTGGCTTAGCAGTATGTACCAATGTTTCTTGTGTTTTATCTGTTTATCTGTTTCCGGCAATGATGGGAATGCTGTTCTGCCAGTGGGTCGCAATTTAAAATGGTTCCTCCCAAAGAAGTTCCAACTGCCCTCTTTCAAAATTTACTATGTGCAATAATCTTAGAAATTCCATCCTTTTCTTGTTTTCACCAAGTACTCTTACTTAATTCTCTCTATTGCTCTAACTTAGCGTGCACCGTCCTGTCAGGTATCCTGTTTAAAAAAATTATTTCGTTTTACATACAGACTGCTAAGACGAGTGAATACATGTGCACATTTGCCTGTGATTGTTTGTAGTAAAAGTCTATTGTCAATATATTTCTTCCTGTTCACTTTCTTAAATCAAGAATGAAGAGGACGCCCTCCTAAAACCAGAATCTTTCACCCTAAAAGGTTAATTGCATAAAACCGTCTTAACCTTCAAGGGTGATTTTGTTGAAATAGAAAGGAAGGCTATCTGGATATTTCTGCTTTCCTTCCCATGGCTAATCCCCTCTAGCACTTCTTGCTTCTAAGAGTCTACAACACCTGTTTGTTGGAGAGAAAGGAAGACTACCACAGTATGTTTACCTCTTCTCTTTGTTGTGTTTTGTCCTGGATTGGTGAGAAACCGGTCTCAAACGTGGTGTACTAATTTCAAATGAAGGACTTCTGATGTTAGGCTAGGCTTTACTCTCCTTAAATGTAACTTTCAGGATGAATTCCATTACTACTTTCTTCTGGGACAATTGGTAACCCTTCATGGCCTTGCATCCACTCCTGGAACTTTGTCCTCGGATAGATGTATTGGGTCATAAGGATGTTGGTTAACTTAGCGAATATTTTAAAGGTAGTGTGATCCAGCGGATTACTAGCAACGAGCATTCATACACAAAATACTCACTTGGGCCCATACATTCATACTACGCTAGCAATTTCCGCTGGTGGGTCAGTTGTACTCTTTATCAAATCCCTGCTACCAATTACTTTTCTGATTGAAGAGTAATGACTTACCAATGGACCCTTTGCTAATTGGGAAGTTTAAAATGAGTGACATTCATTACAATTCATAATCCTGAAATAATCACTGAGTCAGGAAGTTTTAAAATATTTATCTAAAGATTTGCAGAGTAAAATACAGAACCACATGATACTTAAATCGTATATCAAGGATGAAGCATAATAATCAATTATCGATCAATGACGGTCCCTCAGAAAGGAGAAGATAGAGACAGCAGCACAGCTAAAGGTGCATTTATTTTTACCTAAAGGTGCTAGAAACCAAACCCCTTGGCCAAGGAGTTGGAAAGATAGGTCTCAGGAAGGATGAAGAGCAAAGACCTCCGGACCAGGTTCAGGACAGGACAGGTGACCTCTCTATCAACGACGCCTGCGTCGTTCCCCTCTCTGGTACTTCGCTTCTCCTTGCTTCTCTCGAGTCGTCTTCTAGGAATCCGCCGCCCCCACCTCAGGACCTCTCTGGACAGCGATTCAGTCTGCAATCGATCAGCTTGTATGTCTGAGCTAGAGCGTTCTAATGCTAATGCTAATTCTATATCTATTATACGCTTCTACGCCCATGTACCTCCCCTTAATGTTGCAGAATTATGGGCCCACTACTTCTGATTGGACGGGGACAGGGGGTTGATCCTCACACCATGTTATTTTAGTTCAATTTCTTTAAGCCCATTGTCTTTAAAATACCGCCCATCACAATTAATACATTGGTTTTATTTCCCACCCATTTCTCATTGATTCAGCAACAACTTTTTATATACAATTGTATTGAGTGCAGGTACATGTCGGGTGAACTTGTGAACCAGGCTTCGCGACCTTGGAGAGCTTCCAAGTTGACTTCATCGCATTCTCTGGTCAGCCTTTCAGGGCGCATGTGCAGAATCAATGTCTCTCGAGCTGCAGTTCAACCAACCCAGGCCCAATTTACGAACTAATAAAAGTCAAAGAAGAAAATATTAAAATCACAATATAAATGGTTTCACTGTATACCCACTTTGTCTACTCTATTCCCATTTATTTATAAATCTATCCCGCATTAATAGCGTTAGAATACCACAGTTTAATTGCAAAATGTGAGCAAGCTGCAGCACGTGAAAACATTAAGCAGCCATTTTAATACACACTGCGCAGAAGCAAGGATTTCCCTCCAAGCAAAGAAAGACGTCACACCATGTGATATGGTTGACACATGCGCAATAAGTTTCCCGCGCTTTAGCGGCCATTTTAGATTTAGACAAGCGTTATTTGTTAGTTTAAACACATAAGCAAGCTTCTTTCTACTTGTATTCGTGTGTGCATTTGTTAGTACGGACATTACAAAGATTAATAAATTAATACTATGAGAAGATTGCTTTCGAGCAAGTCTCATTGTGAGTCCTTGCTCCATCAATCCCCTCTCTGATGGCGTTTGAGCCATCAAAATACTACCCACAACCAGATGCCAACTTTTAGCATAAAATTGTCTCCGCTTCATTTTTACACTTTCTATTTTTCACGTCTCCTTTTAGTTTCTTATATAATTTGCTTCTCAGATCTTCTTCTAGTTCAATTTCATCAAACTTTCTTTTCTTTCCTTTTCCCGTCACTCTATACATCTCATTCTTTCTACAACATTTGCACCATATTATTATTGACAGCACTATCATTGCTATCCCTGCTAAGGGCATTAATATTTGACCTATAAGTCCTTTCCCTATATTAGCAAACCAGGTACCAATTGACGTAATACTATTTGTCAATCTTTCCCATACACTATCAACTTCCAGTGGTTTCAGCTCCTTCTCAAGTTTAGTTATATTCTGTATATATGTTCCAATTTCTGCACTTTTATCAGGTATGTAAGTGCAACAGTGTTTCGTCTTCAATAATTTACAGACTCCGCCCTCTTTTGCCAGTATTATATCAAGAGCAAGTCGATTTTGCATAACCATAGATCTAATCGCAACCATCTCCGCATTAATCATCAGAAATCCTCCAGCAGTGTCCGTTGATAAACGATCAACCACTGTAGATAATTTACATATTTTCCTTGAGTTCAGAATTATTCCCACTGAAGGTATCAATGCACCGAATATATCACCTACAATTTCAGAAAAACTAGCTCTTTTACTAAGTGTTAATTCATTATTATTTTCATTGCTCCCAGTGTTTCTTTTTACGTGGTATATCTTTGGAAATACTATTCCAAAATAACGACTTCCATACCATCGTGCAGGAAGCCTAAAGTAAGCCTTATTCCCACACACATAATAGATTCCAGGAAAAACTGAATCCGTTCCTCCTTTTAGTCCCCAACCTCCAAGAATTAAGAAATTATGTTCACATTCACTGGTACCGATGAAAATATTGTTATACTCAGTTTTTAACCTATGTAGACAAATTTTCCCTGTCTTTACAAAATCTAGAGCCATAGCAGCTTGAGCTTTGCCAGGTGTGTAACTACCCTCTTTCTCAGCCCAAGGTGGCAGATGAGCCTTATGCTCAGAAGCTTTCTTTTGGAAATCTTGTCTTCTATTTTCCACTAAATTTAAAAAATATCTTTTCTTCTTCATGTAATGAACATGTTAGATTGTGTCTATGTGCATGTGTTATGTCTATTGATTTCATTGTTAAGAAAAATTCTCCCATAAACTGTGCATCTTGACTACTAAGCACTGGATTCATATTCTTTCGAATCGGAACCTCAGAAAATATCACATCTATATTTGAATAATAATACTGAAGTCTCCCTGTTCTATAAAATAGACTAGCCAACACACTACATGATATGCCATAAGTTAATGGTAAATGATATGTTAACCCTTCTGCTACTGATTCAGGTAATTTCATACAGACATAACAATTACTAACTTCCATTGTATCTACATATTGAAACAATTTTGTGAAAACATTCAAACTAGTGTCGTAATCTGTTATTTCATGATGAAATTCTGGTTCATCTTCTGCCTTTAGTTCTACTCTATTACCTTTCAAGTTATCTGTCCTTGCCTTCGTTTCGTTGTTAATCTTTTTATCCATTATCAGAAGGTAAGGAATTGCTACGATCACAACTAGCCATACTATAAGCACCACTACCAGACTACATATGCATATAGCACAGCATCTTTTACAACATTTCTGTTTTGGTCTCCCAGAAACTCTATCGTCAGGCATTTTTGACAAGGAAGATTTCTCTTCTTATCGTTATTTCAAGTCTCTTTACGTTATCAAGGTGGTTTTATTTCTTTCTCATAAGTCAGTTCCGCACTGGTTCCTTCGTCACCACTTTCACTTGACTCTGAGCTCTCGTAGTCTTCAAGGATGATATAAGTCCAATCAGGACCTTTAAATTTGTTGTTCACAAGTTTCAGTCTTTTGCTTTTTCGTTTTTCGATTCCACTTGTTTGTCCCGTTAGGCTTGTTACTTCATTTACTTGTTCTGGATCTTCACTTCTGGTTGTTATGTGGTATTTTACTCTTTTAATGACACTAGGCCAACAATCACTTTTTCTGACCTTCTTTGTTTGCACTGTCTCTTCACTTCTTATTTCTTCTTCAGAAATTGTTTTATTTTCAAGTTGTGGCACAATTTGGTTTTCTTCGATTTCAGTTTCTTCTACTTGTTCTTTTTCAGGTCTTATTGCTTTCTCTTCAGCTGCTCCACTGTGAGTTTCCAGTAATTGACCTTGTTCAGGATTTACGTCTTCATGCTTGTGATTCTCTTGATCTTCTTCTTGAGTGTATTTTCCTAGACCTAACTGATTCTGATCAGGGCTTATTGCACTTTGTACTTCTGCAGCCTGACCGTGTTCTTCTAGACCTGTCTGTCCCTGCTCAAAATTCGTTGGTTCGTTGTTGATTTGAGCCCAATATCCTCTCCCTATCTGATCCTGCTCAGGTTCTCTTATTGTTTCATTTTCCTCCTCCTGAGCTGCTTCTTCTTCACCTATCTGATCTTCTTCAATTTCTTCTAAATTTGCTTGGCTTCTGGTTCTGTAGTAAACTTCAGGTATTTCAACCACTGGTATCCAGTCCTGACTTGTGCTCGGTTGTTCTTCTTCAGCTTCCCTGGAATCTCGCACCTGAGATTCTTCAGCTGGGCAACCTTCAGCTTCCTCAGTTATCGATGCTGTCTGAGGATTTTCTTCTTCAGGGTCTGGTACTCTTTTGGTGTGGCTTACGTGAATCCAATTAGGCAATCCTGCACATTTTATTGCCGAGTTCGTAATTAGTATGACCTAACAAGGTTCGCCCCACCTGGGTGATAGACACGTTTCTCTGGTGTGATGCTTCACAACCACCCAGTCTCCGGGATTCAGATCATGCTCTTGTTCAGGCTGCCTGGAAACTGCGTCTTCCCCAACCTGGTGAGAGACATAACGCACTAAGTCAGCCAATCCTTTGCAATAATCCAGAACCATATCATCAGTTATATTCAACAGTTTATTTGTAGGAACATGTGCTTGTCTCATTGCTCTTCCCATGATTATTTCGTGCGGACTCATTCCGGTATTTCTATCAGGAATGCTTCTGAGTCCCATTAGAACAATTGGCAATGCATCCGGCCAATCTAACGATGTTGATGCACACATCTTTGCCAGTCTTGATTTTATTGTGCCATGTATTTGTTCAACACACACAAGATGATGGACGGAATGCTGCACATTGGCAAACATTCACCCCCAGTCACAGATCTGGGTTTAATCCATCGTTATTTTGCTTCACCACGCCACCCCAGTTCAGACATAGCCATATGCAAATCAGTCTTGACCCTGTGCCTCATGGGAACAGTCCAGACCGAACTGCCAAGCCATGTCTTCCCTGGACCGGAATCAAGCATCCTAGGACCGGTTTCAGGCTATCAGCCTTCATCAGCCAGGATAGCTTGACTCCAGTGGCGTAGTGAGCACGGGACCCACGTCTGGGCATACCCTTCCCACATAGGGCGAAATGCAAAACACACAAGATGATGGACGGAATGCTGCACATTGGCAAACATTCACCCCCAGTCACAGATCTGGGTTTAATCCATCGTTATTTTGCTTCACCACGCCACCCCAGTTCAGACATAGCCATATGCAAATCAGTCTTGACCCTGTGCCTCATGGGAACAGTCCAGACCGAACTGCCAAGCCATGTCTTCCCTGGACCGGAATCAAGCATCCTAGGACCGGTTTCAGGCTATCATGTATTTGTTCAACAACTGCAGAAGCCTCTGGACGATATGCACAGTGCAATTTTGCTCAATTTGGAATGCTTCACAGATTATTCTAATCACGTCATTGTTGAAGTGTCCTCCTCTATCTGATTCCAAAGTTACTGGGAAACCAAATCTAGGAATGAGCTCTCGTAGCAACAACTTTGCGACTGTAATACTGTCATTCCTTCTGGTAGGGTAAGCCTCCACCCACTTTGAAAACAGACACACTATGACAAGTAGGTATTTCAGTCCTCTACATGGGGGTAACTGAATAAAATCAAGCTGCAATCTCACAAATGGACCTTCTGCCTTTCCTATTTTTCCAAAACCAATTATTGTTTTTCTTCCGGGATTATGCATTTGGCAAGTTAGACATCTCTGGCAAAGACTCTCTGCTGCAGCCCTAAACCTTGGATTGTACCAATTTTGTCTGAAGAGCCTAATCATTGCGTCTCTCCCTTCATGTGTGTCTCCATGATACATTCTGGCCATTTGTGAAATCAAGACAGTCGGGCATGACTGGTCTGCCATCAGCATAAATCCATACATCGTCGTCTGCCCTTTGAGAACATCCCATTTTAATCCATGCATTTCTTTCATTCTCATCAGCATCATCTTGCAGTCGTTTCACATCATTCCATGTTTCAGGAGGTGCATACAGCATAAGTTGGCAGCTGATTCCCATTCTTTCAACCCTTTTATTGACTGACAACCTGTTTTTAGCACAGTGTTGAGCCACCAAATCTGCATATCTGTTACCGACTACCACCCAGTCATCTCTTGACTGGTGTGCGGCACATTTCACCACAGCCAATTCTTTTGGTGATTGTATTGCTTCCAGCAGTTCCTTTACAAACTGTCCATTTTTAATAGGGGATCCTGAAGAAGTCATGAAATCCCTCTGCATCCATAATTGGCCAAAATCATGCACAACCCCGTAACCATATTGACTATCTGTAAATATAGTTACTTTCTGATTCTTCCCAATTTTGCAGGCTTTTATTAAAGAAATTAATTCAGCTACTTGTGCAGATTTTACTCCTGGTAAATAGGATGCTTCGACTATTCCAGTTAATTCGCATACTGCATATGCTGCACTTAGTTTACCATCTTCATTCCTTTGGCATGAACCGTCCACAAACAGCTCCCTGTCTGGCTCTCTGAGGGGTAATTCCTGTATGTCAGGACGTGGTTTTGTGCACAATTCTGTGACTTGTAAACAATCATGTTCCTCATCATCGTCTTTAACTTCTTCATGATACAGGTCTGGTAAAAATGTAGCAGGGTTTACAATTGTGCACCTGACAATAGTTACATTTTCAGCACCTAAAATTATTCTTTCATATTTAGTCAGCCGACTAGGAGTAAAATGCTGAGTTCTGGTTCTTGTCAGCAGAATCACAACTGAGTGTGGAACAAACACCTTTACAGGATGTCCCATTACAATTGATTCACTTTGCTCAATGCTCAAACAGGTAGCAGCTACTGCTTTTAAGCAACCTGGCAACGCTGCTGCCACTGGGTCTAATGTAGCAGAAAAGTATGCTGTAGGACGTCTGTCCAAACCATGTCTCTGAGTTAGGACTGAAAGTGCACAATTTTCTCTCTCATGACAGAATAATGCGAATCTTCTTTTATAATCAGGCATGCCTAGGGCAGGAGCTTCGCATAAAGCACTTCTCAGTTTTACAAAAGCTCCTACACTTTCATCATCCCACTCAACTGGATCCTTTGCCTTCTTTTTCGTTATTTGAATTAAAGGCTTTGCTAGCAGAGAAAACCCTAGTATCCATTGTCGACAATAACCCACTATTCCTAGGAACATTCTCACTTCTCGTTGTGATACGGGCATTTGCATTTTCTTGATTAATTTTACTCTTTCAGAGGTTATCCTTCTTTTTCCCCTCTCGATTTGGTGTCCTAGATATTTAACTGCTGTTGTACAAAACTGCAATTTTTCAGGTGAAACTTTATGCCCTTCTTCTGCCAAGTGATTTAATAGTGCAATGGAGTCAATAACACAGTCCTCTCTAGTGTTAGATGCCACTAGCAGATCATCTATATACTGCACTAAGACTGAACTTCCTGGCATCACTAGTTTCTCTAAGCACTTTTTCAATATTTGATTAAAGATGGAAGGACTCTCTGAATACCCTTGAGGAACACGATTCCATACATAAACTTTGTTCTCAAATTTAAATGAAAAAAGATACTGGCTATCTGGATGTAATGGTATAGAAAAGAATGCTTGGCATAAGTCAATCACAGTAAACCATCCTGCGCTCCAGGGAATCTGGTATAAGATTACTGCAGGATTCAGCACTATAGGACAACAAGGTTCCACAATCTTATTTATTTTGCGCAGATCCTGAACAATCCTATACTTTCCATTAGGTTTCTTCAAACCCATTATTGGTGAATTACAAGGGCTACTCATTTTAATATGCCTTGTTTTACCATTCTGTTAATTTCTTCAATGACTCCTGCTTTTACTTCTGCACTCATTTTGTACTGCCTGGTATTTGGGAAAATTGCACCTTCCTTTACAGTGATTTTAACTGGGTCTATTTTGGCCATAAGTCCTACTTCTTTTCCCGTAAAATCCCAGACCATGGAATTTACTGCAGTTTTTAATTCTTCTGGCATGTTATCAAAGAGAACATCTCATCTACTTCTGTACCTTGCTTTGCAATCATAATTTTATATACATGGTCTTCATCCGGGGTCTGAATTGCAACACCATCCGGTGTGCAGAAAATTGTGCGATTCATTTTACACAACAAATCTCGGCCCAATAAATTTACTGGACTGGAATCACACACTACAAACTGATGCATTTCTCTAAAATTTCCAATTTTTACTTCCATTGGTTCGGTAAGAGGTGTTCTAATCTTTCGATTAGCTACACCCACAACTTGGATAGCTTCTTCAGAGAGGGGAAGGTCTGGGATGTCTGCTGTTCTCACAGTAGATCTGGTAGCACCAGTGTCCAAAAGGAAAGTAATATCATTACCTCTTACCTTCCCTTCAACATATGGACCTGACTGGTCTACCGGCAAGGATGTGCCAAGTACGCACTCCTTCTCCCCTTCTCCTAGGCACCGTCATTGACTATATGGACAAAAGTCGTCCTGTAAAAGAAATTGTGAAGTTACATACTCCTTCTTACCACTTCCTCCTTGATATCCGACGTCTGTACCGTGCTTTGCTCTGCTTACATTACCCTGTATAGGTGCAGGTGGCAACTGACTCTGAGGATTTACACCCTGCTGTGAGTCATTCTGCGTCTGTGGATTTAAATTTTGATTTGGGCCATTATTATTTCGAATCTTTTTACATTCATCCTTCCAATGCCCCAATTTTCCGCATCCATGACAAGGAAATTTCTTTTTAGCCTCTTCTCTACTCATTCGTCCTCTTATTTTACCACCATTTCCAGTGTCACCATTCATTCCAGAATCTTTTCCCTGATTTATCATTTGGATTATCCAAATTAATTCCTTGTCGCTCAGCCATTTTCACCTGAGCCCACATCACTTTCTCTTGTTTCTTGTGCCTATCCTCAATGTCGTCTCCACAATATTTCGCATATTTCAAAATTTCATCTATAGGTTTCCCTTGCCAGCACAACATGTGCTGCTTAATCATCTGACAAATCTCTGGTTTTAAACCATAAACAAATCGGTAAACAAACGGACTCATGTTTTTGTCTCCAATGTCCTCAAATCCACTATACTGTTTGAATACCTGCAATAAACGTTCATAGTAGGCATGAACCGATTCACTTGCTTCTTGGGTAGTTCTGTCTATTTTCACCCAATCCGTTTCTTTCGGTGGTATTTTCCCTTTCAAGTAAGTTATTACCTGCTGATACTTCTTCATTACATCACTTGATGGAGCACCTGACTTTGGATCTCTAGGATACTCTTCACTCGGCCAAACAACTGTGATTTTACAATCTGTCCACAAATCGGCAGGTACCACTATATCGAACAAACCATCTAAGTCCTTCAACAATACCTTTGACACTTTCACAAACCTCTCAACTTGCTTGTACCATTCATTTGGCTTTTCTCTCAACTTTGGAAAATCATTCGTAAATGACAAAATATCCTGTCAACTCCATGGGACATGAACATAACCTCCTCCAGGAACTTCTCACATCGGATACATTTGATCTGCTTTCCCTGTTTCCTTCATTAAGTATTCAGAAGTGGTTCTACTGTACCGTGCCTCTTCCTTTTTCTTTGGCCATCTAACTTTCCATTTATCTAAGTCTCCCCATTTCTGTAAAACTGTCATTAATTCTTTTACTTGTAATTTTCGACCAGAGGCATTCATGTTTTCTAAATCTGTCAGAAAAATCTGCTCTATAGGGTTTCTGTTGTACCTTTGACTTTCCTATTTCAATCCCCATCTGTAAGGCCAAATCTGATAGTTTCTCATGAAATATTTTTACATTTCTAGTGATACTTCTGCATACGAACAATAGTTCTTCTTCATCGTAGGTATTTAGCCGATCTACTCCTACATTGCCTGCTATAATTTCATCTAATTCAACATTTAATTTGTAAATGTCCATGATCTTTGGGGGTGAACTCTGTCTGTCTGATCCTTGTGCCCATCTCTCTAGATCTTCTGGTGTAACTACTGTGGCACTCTTAGTTCCAGATGAGGTCACTATATTTACATCTTTGGAGCAACCAGGTGTTATTCTTCTAGGAGTACTATTTATAGATCCTCGAATAGGTAAATCCATTAGAGATATCATAGATTCGCAATCACTGTTTTGATCATCAATTATTACAGGTTCAGGTTTAAGAATTTCTACCGGTGTGGGTCTTGCTAATGGGTTTGGACAATTTACTTTATCACCATATAAGGGAACCACTGGACCAATCGTTACAGGTATGGTCAGGGAATCGGGATGTGCATTCAACTGTTATTTTCTGTATCAATTCTACTCTGTTTCTGTCTATAGCTTCCTTTTCCTTCTCCTGAAGTACCCTATTAACTGGTGGATTATACAGTACTTGTGGTACCAATGGTGACTTTAACAGTGGTGCACTTGGGGTGCATCCACTTGTCCCTTCCTGATATGGTGGCGGGTTCGTTAATTTTTCTTCCATAAATTCGTATTCGGAATCTCCAAATCCTGTTAAATGTTTTGTCTTCTCTGTGCATTTGCTCCCTAACGATTCTTCTGCCATTAATATTGGATACAAACCTTCTGTAAGCATCGCTCTTCTCCACTGTTTCATTTGACCGTCTCTTGACTCATTTTGGTATCTAGGAAAAAATCCCCGATAACCCCTACTACTTCTTGCTCGGTCACGTTAGAATGCCTCGGTTTCCCACTCTTCTAAAGCTTCGTATTGAGTTAATCTTGGTCTGGGTTCTAAGTCATTCATCCTCAATCTCAAATTTTGAAGAATTCTCCCATTGAAAGTACCATTTTCTGGGAACGCTAATATTCCATCATTTTTGGTATATTCTATCCAATTTTCTAACCATACGCAAGTATGATAACCTCTCTCCATCATCATGAATGAAGCGGGCGTTTTAGCTGGTGGAATGATAATTCCTTCTCGTTTTTATGGGTTTATCCTTTTTAAAATAATTCTTAATCTTTTGTAAAAATGACATTTTTCTCTTCTCTCCCTGCATTTTGGGTAAATCTCGGTGTATAAATTTATATTCTGCGAAACCTAGGAATCTCCTATCTGGACGAGTTCCTATTAAAGTCGGATCGCGTTTCAACATATAATTTTCACTATCCACTAGGATTTTGACTACTATGCTAGCAACCAATCAAATTCCAGCTAACAATTATCTCCGAACCAATCCTAGTTCGGCCTTTCAGTGACGTCTTTTCTGACGACCCCTCCTTTACAATCTGCGCTTCTCTGTCCCTCGCTGTTTCGACCAATCCCAGCGCGACACCTGTGACGTCAATACTACTACTGACCCCTCCTTTACAAGAGTCGTTCTACGCCCGCTGTTTCAACCAATACCAGCGTGGCGTTTTGTGACGTCCGCTTCCTCTCCGGCAGCTGACCCTCCCTTTACAAAATCGTACGCAAAACTTTAATTTCTCTACGCTTCTTATTAAAATTCAGTAACAACATAAAACATTCGCTATCGTGCCAGTTTCTCTAAATTAGAAAGATAGTTTCTCTCTCACTTAGTAAAACCTTTCCGTTTACTAAACATACATTATGAGTAAAACCCTTCCGTTTACTCCTCACGCGTGCTTCAGAAATACCTGTTACTTCTTCAATGTTACCCTTTCTAGGTGATATAACATCAAATTTTTACCAGCATATTCCTTTGCTATTACTCACACGCATAGAGTCCCTAACAAGTACTGATAGCCCTGCTTAACTTTTCAGTACTATTTCTGCCTGACAGATAACCTCACTGCAGTATGGTTTCCACTCACCATCCGCTATTCAATTTTCCCCGGGGAATTCTGGACAACATAAAACAACTTATGAACAAACTGATGTTAGTTTATCAAAATAAAATTCTCATTACCCAATTAACAAAGTGCAACCATCCTCTGCTAACCAGGAAACTGATCCAGCAGGTTACTAGCAACGAGCATTCATACACAAAATACTCACTTGGGCCCATACATTCATACTACCCTAGCAATTTCCGCTGGTGGGTCAGTTGTACTCTTTATCAAATCCCTGCTACCAATTACTTTTCTGATTGAAGAGTAATGACTTACCAATGGACCCTTTGCTAATTGGGAAGTTTAAAATGAGTGACATTCATTACAATTCATAATCCTGAAATAATCACTGAGTCAGGAAGTTTTAAAATATTTATCTAAAGATTTGCAGAGTAAAATACAGAACCACATGATACTTAAATCATATATCAAGGATGAAGCATAATAATCAATTATCGATCAATGACGGTCCCTCAGAAAGGAGAAGATAGAGACAGCAGCACAGCTAAAGGTGCATTTATATTTACCTAAAGGTGCGAGAAACCAAACCCCTTGGCCAAGGAGTTGGAAAGATTGGTCTCAGGAAGGATGAAGAGCAAAGACCTCCGGACCAGGTTCAGGACAGGACAGGTGACCTCTCTATCAACGACGCCTGCGTCGTTCCCCTCTCTGGTACTTCGCTTCTCCTTGCTTCTCTCGAGTCGTCTTCTAGGAATCCGCCGCCCCCACCTCAGGACCTCTCTGGACAGCGATTCAGTCTGCAATCGATCAGCTTGTATGTCTGAGCTAGAGCGTTCTAATGCTAATTCTATATCTATTATACCCTTCTACGCCCATGTACCTCCCCTTAATGTTGCAGAATTATGGGCCCACTACTTCTGATTGGACGGGGACAGGGGGTTGATTCTCACACCATGTTGTTTTACTTCAATTTCTTTAAGCCCATTGTCTTTAAAATACCGCCCATCACAATTAATACATTGGTTTTATTTCCCACCCATTTCTCATTGATTCAGCAACAACTTTTTATATACAATTGTATCGAGTGCAGGTACATGTCGGGTGAACTTGTGAACCAGGCTTCGCGACCTTGGAGAGCTTCCAAGTTGACTTCATCGCATTCTCTGGTCAGCCTTTCAGGGCGCATGTGCAGAATCAATGTCTCTCGAGCTGCAGTTCAACCAACCCAGGCCCATTTTACGAACTAATAAAAGTCAAAGAAGAAAATATTGAAATCACAATATAAATGGTTTCACTGTATACCCACTTTGTCTACTCTATTCCCATTTATTTATAAATCTATCCCGCATTAATAGCGTTAGAATACCACAGTTTAATTGCAACATGTGAGCAAGCTGCAGCACGTGAAAACATTAAGCAGCCATTTTAATACACACTGCGCAGAAGCAAGGATTTCCCTCCAAGCAAAGAAAGACGTCACACCATGTGATATGGTTGACACATGCGCAATGTTTCCCGCGCTTTAGCGGCCATTTTAGATTTAGACATGCGTTATTTGTTAGTTTAAACACATAAGCAAGCTTCTTTCTACTTGTATTCGTGTGTGCATTTGTTAGTACGGACATTGCAAAGATTAATAAATTAATACTATGAGAAGATTGCTTTCGAGCAAGTCTCATTGTGAGTCCTTGCTCCATCAGTGTGAGCATAGGGGCCATCCGTAATCTACAGAGTCAGTGATAGGCCCCATCTGGTTTTTGCAGGGTGTACTGTTTTTTGTTTTTGTTCGAATCTGTTTATTGCAGTTTTTTGGTTTACAATCAATACACATTACAGGCTGATGGAACAGTCACATGCCATATAATACAATCAGCATTAACAGTGGAGAGTGCCAGTGCAATAGTCAAGAGATTCAATAAAACAATATATGAAACAAGAAATCGAACAGAACAAACATCAGGTCCTCGCCGCCCTATTGCAGGAGGAAAAGATGAGCAATCATCAGTACAGAGATATTGTGAGAGAATTAAACACCAGCAGTTTTACAGGGTATACTGTTCATTCAGCTTGGCTCAGTGTTGCATACAAACCCTTTCGCACAGTGATACAATCAGACTAGAACAACATGGCTTATGCAGCCTTTTTGGCTGGACTCGTCGACTAACCCTGTTACTTTAGGCGATTTGAGTACAGAGCAAAAATGGCCCTATCACCTCAAATTCATGTCATCTCCAGCCTACTTTGAAGTTTGACTTTGTGCCTTTTGTTGAGTTTGGTTATTATGTTATACACTAAGATGGGTATTTTGAATGCTATTCTATGCACATTTGATGAAACTGAATGGATCTGTAAACTCCCGGAATTTAAGCATATAGCTCTAGTGCATCATATGGTGGTTGCTGCTTACCTCTACAGTCTGTGTGGAAAGGTGTACTACAACAGTTGTGAAATTTTCTTGATTGTAGTAAGCATGTGTATTGCTTAAATAGCTCTGCTCCTTGAGAGGCTGATAATTCTGAGCATGCCTAAGGTGATTCAGACTGTTGCGCTGTCCCTGATTTAATCTGTAAACCTACAGTGTGAAATTCACTGGATAGATGGTGCTTGGAGTTTTTGTTGAGAGACTGTGTGGTGTAACCTAGCCCTTTTTGACATGTGGTGCTGACTGTGATAGACTTTATTTGCTCACATGCTCTTTCCAGAGGTTATTTTGAAGGCTATTTGCTTTCTTGTCTGTTTAACCTTGAAGAGATTTATGCACTTGTTCTAGTTCTCACAACAAGAATGATCCCAGCTGAGGGTAAAGCTGTTTAGGCTGTTCTGTAGAAACCAACTTTTAACCCAGGAGACCCAGCAAACCTTAAGCAGGTGCCCAACCTGTTTTGTACCTTTGGAATTGGCAGCGAGTATTTATCTGCAAGTGTTTGCAGATCACAACCTCAGAGTGGTAGTGTATCTGTTCAGTTTTACATGTTAGATTACCTGCTGTTGGAGATGGAATGTGGAAGTCTTATTGCCGTAATAGTCTTGATTTTGATAGACCTAACATATATGTAATGACTGATCTGAATCTAGCATGCATTCATAATATTTTGTGTAACTGACACATTGGTCTGTGTAAAAGTGGGTGATAGAACCTCATTAACTAGCAACATCTATATGACTAGTGGCTGAATCAGTGTTACGTCTTTGTCCCATTCCTCGTTAATCGTTCTGTCACTGACATTGCCAACAACTTTGCACAATAATAGAGCTTGTCCACTGAAATTAGGTGGGAAGCCAGTCCATTTACTCATGTATGTGGAGACACAGTGATTTTTGACCAAACAGGAACTGGTTTACAACTCTCATTGAAGTACCTTAATCTTATTGCACTAATAACTACCTAATAGTAATCTATGTAAACTCGAATGTATTGCACATTGGTAACCGGAAGATCAGAAAGAGCGGTTGGCACATCAACAATGAAAACATCAATCTGAAAGAAACACGTTAGTGATAGATTCCTCACCTTAGAATTACCCCCAGGCGTCAGACTGGATCCGGAAAGTTTTCATTAGCAGTACCTCTGCACGTCAGAAGGTGGCGTCGGTCGGCTCCGCGTCCGTCGTTGGCGTCGTGGTCGCCGGGATGACGTTGCGGCAGCTACTTAGACGCCGCCCTCACGCGCTGACGTCAGTTCTTTCTTTTTCCGCGCCAGCCAGCGCAGATCCGGGAAGAGCAGTACCTCAGTCATTTTTTGACTAAGTTTTTTCTCGACTTTTGTCGACGTCTTTTTCGAGTCTCACGACTCCGTAAGGTGCACGAGGGATGCCAGGATTCAAGGCCTGCGGTTCCTGTAGCCGACTGATGTCGGTGACTGATCCGCACCGCGTGTGCCTTTTCTGCCTGGAGCACGACCACGACCCCAAATCGTGCTCAGACTGCCGGTTGTTGACGCCGAAGGCTTTGCGGGAGCGGTCCCGAAAGCTGCTTGAACGCCGACAGTCTGCTCTGTGCCGTTCGAGGTCCCGGTCCAGAGGGAGGTCGAGGGACCGGTCGCGGAGCCACCATCAGTCCGGATCGAAGTCTTCGCACTCTGGGTCGGGTAAGTCGAAGCACAAAAAGAAGTTGAAGAAGCATCGTCGCTCTTCGACTTCTCCTCGTCGGTCCGCTGACCGGACGAGGCCCGTGGGTGGTGCCCCTCCCGCGGCTCTGCGTGCGGAGCCTGAAGAGTCGACTCCGGGTTTCCCTCCCTTTCCGGGACCCGGGGCGACTCCCGCCCAGCTTTGTACGTTCTACGAGGCGATGCATGCCATCTTTGGGCGGCCCGAACCTGCCGGTGTGCCTTAGGGGCCCACTGACTCGGCTGGGGGGCCGGGACCTTCATTGCCGGCGGCTACGGCCCCAGCACCGCAGGCCCCCCATGGATCCAGGCCTGGATCCGGATCGGCGCCGGTTGACCTTGTCACACCTCCACCGGCGCCGTTCCGACGGCACCACTACCACGCCCGGCACCCCGACCTCCTTCTGGATGAAGACACGGCGCCGGACAGGCGCGCCGGGCGGGGTTTTTGTGCCCCTGTTCACTCCTGGAGTCCCT
Source organism: Calotriton arnoldi (assembly GCA_963921515.1). Classification (NCBI taxonomy): domain Eukaryota; kingdom Metazoa; phylum Chordata; class Amphibia; order Caudata; family Salamandridae; genus Calotriton; species Calotriton arnoldi. The sequence goes on from CAWUFW010002575.1 coordinate 633,741, forward strand.
TTTAGGCCAGATTGGCACCCAGAGGAGGATTGGGAGGGGTCAGGTGACCCTTTAACGGAACAGCTGGAACAGGACTGGAGAGAGGACCTGGGGGATGCCAGTGGTTTGGACACCTCGCCAGACCTTGGCATGCTGTCTCCTCCTACCGTGGCTACGGAGGAGGGAGCGTCTTACGCAGTGGTGTTGCGTAGGGCGGCCGAGGCTCTTAACCTCGAGCTTCCTACGGTGGCAGTCAAGACTAACCTCCTGAGAGAGGTACTTCAACCGGCAGCGAGCTTTTCGGAGCTCCTGCTGCCTTTTAATGAAGCTATCTCAGATATCCTTTTGGGCACTTGGTCCAAGCCCACCACAGGGGCTCCTGTGGATAGGATGATTGCCCGACGCCACCGCCCGGCTCCGGGCGACCCCTTGTTCCTTTCCCAACACCCTTCCCCTGAGAGCTTGATGGTCCAAGCCTCGACGTCCCAGAGCGCCTTCCCTACCGCACCCCCGGATAGGGAATCCAAGAAGCTGGATCACCTTGGGAAGAAGTTGTTTTCTTCCTCCAGCTTAGGGCTGCGGTCGGTGAACACTGCATGCCTCTTGGGCCGTTATTCCCACTCTGTGTGGGACTCGGTTGCGCAAGTGCTGCCTCAGTGTCCGGAGGAGGCCCGGACCGTGCTCTCCTGTGCTGTTGCTGAGGGGAGAGACGCAGCTAAGTTCGCCATTCCTTGTGGGCTGGATACCGCCGACTCACTGGGCAGAACGATTTCCACGTCAGTGGCAATCAGACGCCACGCCTGGTTGAGGACGACTGGCTTTTCGTTAATGTCCAGAACACCCTGATGGACATGCCTTTTGATGGCAGTCGCCTGTTCGGCGACAAGGCGGATAGTGCATTGACGCGTTTCAAGGACTCGCGGGCTATGGCCAAGTCCTTGGGTCTTTCCACCCAGCGTCCTGCACAGTCTGCTTTTCGCCCCTTTCGTGGCCACGGAAGGGTTGCCCCACCACGTTCCCTTCAGGGTCACAGGCCGGCGCAAAACTTTCCATCCCAGCGCGGCCGGGGACGTGGGAACCAACGCCGTGGTTCTGGGGGCCAGCGGGCGGGCCAGTCCACCTCCGCCGCAGCCTCCAAACCCTCCTAGTCCGACATTTCAGGGCCACCAAACACCAGTGGGCGGCAGGATTCGCCATCATCTCCCCCACTGGTGCAACATCACGTCGGACAGGTGGGTTTTGCAAATCGTCCGAAGGGGCTACTCCCTCCTCTTCGAGACTACCCCTCCCTCCATGCCACCCAAGTACCATTGCATATCGGAGGATCACCTGTCCCTTCTCCAGCAGGAAGTTACGGCTCTCTTGGCCAAGGGAGCCATCGAGCGCGTTCCTGTCCCAGAAGTAGGTCGTGGTTGTTATTCCCACTACTTTCTGGTGCCCAAGAAGGACAAAGGCCTGCGTCCTATCTTGGATCTCAGGAACGTCAACCGCTTCCTCCGGAAGGAGAAGTTCAAGATGTTGACCCTGGCTCAGGTCTTGTCTGCCCTCGACCCTGGAGACTGGATGGTAGCGTTGGACCTGCAGGATGCTTATTTTCACATCCCCATCCTGCCGGCCCACCGGCGTTACCTGCGGTTCACGGTAGGCCTCGAGCATTTTCAGTTCACCGTGCTCCCCTTTGGCCTTACCAGCGCCCCTCGGGTGTTCACGAAAGTGATGGCGGTGGTCGCAGCTCATCTGCGCAGATCAGGGGTTCCAGTCTACCCCTATCTCGACGACTGGCTGTTGAAGGCGGGCTCGCCCCAGGCTGTCGTCTCCCACCTCCTGACTACGGCCGATCTCCTGCACTTGCTGGGGTTCTCCATCAATGCGCCGAAGTCGCACCTGATTCCCTATCAGAAGCTCCTCTTCATCGGAGCGGTTCTGGACACATCGCAGTTTCGGGTTTATCCTCCCGAACAGCGAGTCCGGGATATTCAGGCTATGATTCCGATCTTTCAGCCTCTATCCCGGGTGTCAGTCAGGAAGACCTTGAGGCTGTTGGGACTCATGGCCTCCTGCTGGTCGATCATGCCAGGTGGCATATGCGGGCTCTGCAGTGGGACTTGAAGTTCCAGTGGGCGCAGCATCAGGGGAACCTGTCCGATGGCGTCCAGATCTCGGAGGGCACTGCACGACAATTGCAGTGGTGGCTCACGAACCAGGATTGGGTCAGTGGCAGATCCCTCTCCCTTCCCCAACCAGAACACACTGTGGTGACGGATGCATCCCTTCGGGGATAAGGTGGCCACATGGGAGAGGCGGAGATCAGAGGCCTCTGGTCTCCGGCTGAGTCCGGGCTCCACATCAACCTCCTGGAGCTTCGGGCGATCCGTCATGCACTCAAGGCCTTCCCTCGGTCCGGGGAAGAGTAGTGCAGGTGTTCACAGACAACACCACCGCCGCCATGTGGTACTGCAACAAACAGGGCGGGGTGGGGTCGTGGACCCTATGTCAAGAGGCTCTGCGCCTCTGGACATGGCTGGAACATCAGGGCATATCTCTGGTGGTTCAACACCTGGCAGGTTTCCTGAACGCCAGGGCGGACGAGCTCAGCCGCAGGTGCATGATGGATCACGAATGGCGTCTTCACTCGGAGGTGGCGCAAGGACACTTTCAACAGTGGGGAGAGCCTTGGTTAGATCTGTTCGCCACCGAAGAGAACGTGCAATGTCAGCAATTCTGCACGTTGGCATTTCCAAGGCGGCACTCGCTAGGCGACGCTTTTCATCGCGAGTGGAGTTGCGGTCTTCTGTACGTCTTTCCGCGTATACCACTTCTGCCCAGAGTGCTGAAGAAGATCAGGCGCGACCAGGCCCAAGTCAGTCTTGTGGCTCCGGATTGGGCACGAAGAGTATGGTATCCCGAGTTACTCAGTATGGCCATCGATCCTCCGATTCGTCTGCCTCTTCGGGAGGATCTTTTGTCGCAGCAGCAGGGGACGGTCCTCCGCCCGAACATGTCCAGCCTCTACCTTCTTGCGTGGAGATTGAGCGGCGGCAACTGATGTTATTTGACCTGCCTCCCGAAGTCTGTGATGTCATCTTGGCAGCCAGGCGTCCCTCCACTAAGACAGTAAACGCCTGTAGATGGAACAAATTTGTGGCATGGTGCACAGCAAAGGCTGTGGATCCCCTTTCTGACCCTCTTTCTGAGGTTCTCTTGTTCCTTCTTTCTTTGGCCCAGCAGGGCTCTGCTCTGGGCACTCTAAAGGGCTATCTTTCGGCCATTTCTGCCTTTCTCAGGCTTCCTGATCAACCTTCTCTTTTTAAGTCCCCTGTTGTTAATCTTTTTCTGAAAGGCATAACGCAGCTCTTTCCTCTGGTTCCTTTCGTTATGCCTCAGTGGGACTTGAACCTGGTCTTTACCTTTTTAATGTGTGCTCCCTTGGAGCCACTTCACAACTGTCCTCTTCGTCTCTTTACGCTTAAGACTGCTTTCCTGGTGGACCTCACTTCTGCTAGGAGAGTGAGTGAGCTCCAGGCTCTTTCTTCTAAGCCTCCATTTCTGACTATGGATCCGGACAAAGTGTTCCTACGCACTCGTCCATCCTTTCTTCCAAAGGTGGTTGCATCTTTTCATATTGGCCAAACCATCACTTTGCCCACCTTCTTTCCGCCTCCGCATCCTTCGAGAGAGGAAGAGAGGCTCCACCGTCTGGACCCAAAACGTGCGCTCTCCTTCTACCTAGACCACACAAAACAGTTCCGGGTGGATGACCAACTCTTTGTTGGCTACGTGGGCGCCAAGAAAGGTCCGGCTGTACACAAGCGGACCATCTCCAGGTGGGTCGTCTTGTGTATCAAGGCCTGTTACTCTTTGGCTAAAAAAGAACCTCCAGTTGGGTTGCATGCCCATTCCACCAGGGCGACGGCAGCCACCACTGCTTTGGGACGGGGAGTTCCTCTAAGCGACATCTGTCGGGCAGCTACGTGGGCATCGCTGCACACGTTCACCAAGCACTACTGCCTGGACAGCCAAGTCCGGAGAGATGGCTTCTTTGGCCGTTCTGTTCTCCAGGACTTTCTGGTGTGATATTGGTTCGCAGACCCTCCACCGGTGTTGGTATTGCTGGGGTATCTATTCTAAGGTAAGGAATCTATCACTAACGTGTTTCTTTCAGATGCACAAGTTACTTACCTTCGGTAACGATGTATCTGTAAGAAACATTAGTTGGTGATAGATTCCTTACCGCCCCACCCATCCTCCCCGTTCTGCGAACTGATTTCTAGGGTTAAGGACATCCCTTCAGGGCCCTAGTTTTGTGCACCAGTGGTCGGTATCTTGCATGGCTCTGCGTTTCTGGCGCGGAAAGTCATGTACAGAACTGACGTCCGCGCGCGAGGGCGTCGTCTAAGTAGCTGCCGTGACGTCATCCCGGCGACCACCACCACCACCACCACCACCACCACCACGCCGATGACGGACACGAAGCCGACCGACGCCACCTTCCGATGCGCAGAGGTACTGCTAACGAAAACTTTCCGGATCCAGTCTGACGCCTGGGGGTAATTCTAAGGTAAGGAATCTATCGCTAACTAATGTTTCTATCAGATATATCGTTACCGAAGGTAAGTAACTTGTGCAACTAGCTGACTCCTACAAATATTAACAAATATGGTTCAACAACAGTGGTTCCTGTACTTGGCAAATAGAGAATTTATATCATAAGAAAGCAATCTGATGTATCCCTTTGTGAAACTAGCAAACAACCTGACGGGGACCTACGTTAAAGCTGCTAGTTGATCTGACCAAAGTAAACTATTTGCCAGCATTATGCCATGGCTATGAAGCATTTCCTGCACAAATGATCAAACCGTTAGAAACAGCACAATGCAATCTCTTTAGACGCTGTTGCTTCTACATCATCAATAGCCCAGTCCCAAATCCAGCTGGAATTTAATTTGATAAAACTGCATGTATATCAGGCTGAACATATACTGTGCTTTTGGCAAAACCGTAAGAGAGCCTGGCGAGGCTCACTAAGATATATCCTATGGGATAAAAGTGTTAGTCTGCAAGCAACTAAAAAAATGCACTTTGAGGTCATGACCAAATCAATTGTAACCATTCAGATGACTGAAGCTTGGGACTCAATTCTATCTTGGTCTCTGTGCAAAACTATTGTAAGGACACCGTGTCTGTGCTCTTTTGCCTTTTTTTTTTTTTTTTTTTTTTTTTGAAAACCGGTTTTATTCATCAAATGACACATATAGAGCAGGGCTCTGTACCCCAGAGGCCTCTGCACAATCAATAGACAACATCATGACTTTGACTTTTTTAAGAAAAGAAAGATGGAGCAAGGATATAGAAGTGCAATACAGATGAAAAATACCTTTTAGAACCCCCCCCCCGACTTCCTCCCCCTCCCCACCCCCCCCCCCCACCCTCCCCCGAGTCGCACTAACAACCGCTTAGTCCCATTTGGAGCACCGCATTGCATCACACCATCCGCACCCACACTCTCATATATACAATCAAATACCATTAGCACCAACGGGGCAACATCAATCTGGATGAAGGAGACCCCCCTCAGCAACCGGCTCCATCATCAACCCCCGATAATCTGCCCACCGCTTCCAAATTTTAAAATGCTTCTGCGGGCACCCTCTTGCCGTGAAGATAGGGAGCTCTAAGCCCATACAAAAGTCCAGGCCCCTCTTCCAGACGGACACCAAAGGTGGCGCCGACGCCTTCCAAGCCCTGGCGATATCCCTCTTTGCCAATGTGAACCCCAACAACATAAGATGGCGTTTATAGATGTTGCCCCCAATCCCCTCCATGACATGTAGCAATGCTAACTTCGGTGACCGGGGCAGGTCCCAGCCCCTCTTTTGCCTTTTGATCGCTCCTCCTGTTCCATAGTTGAGCACTTTGTTACTTTACTGAACCCTTATGTTCAGGACTTGGCAGAATCTTACTTGATAGAAGCGACAGACATCAATCAAAGTTCAACAAGCTCTTGCAAGACCGAAATTTGAACTGTTCAATGTGGGCAAGATAAGGAAAAAATTAAACCCGCTCACTGTACTATGAGTTATTGTTTTTATCACTATTGGAAGGAATCGTTGGCCCATGCAATTTGTTGCTGACAACGTCTTTCGAAAGAATGATCCAAAGTTTTACTTCCATCATTCTGACGATTAAACGTCAGATTTTGTTCTACAGGAACAAAGGAATATTTAACTTGTGGGACGTGCAATTGGCTGGTGGCTTCAAGACATAAGTACTAAATTGAACTCCTGTAACAAACAAAATTAACTAGTCTTTTATTCGATTCTGCTGAGAACACTGTTTTAACCATGATTATTCATCCACGTTTTTAAATTTTTTTTAATGGTTTTTATTAACCACACAAAGATTTATTATTAATCAAATAAAATGTAGCCTTTTAGTGAGAGCAGTTGCTTTGCCACCATTTGTCACCACCTCAGCAAATAACCTTTTCTATTTCACATGGAGGCTACCTATAGTTTGTTCTGTAAATATTCTCTCAAATCACATCTGATTAGAAAATAACTCTGGGCTTTGGGACAGCCTCTGAAGCATAGACCATAGAGATGCGGCTTGCTGTCTTATTTAAACCCATATTCCGTTTTTGATAGCTATTAACTGAGGTTTTATTGGACATTCCAACCACCCATGTCTCACTAGAGTTGCAAAGTATTTACAACAATTTGGGTTCCCTTTTGGACTCTTAAAAACCTTCACCTGTCTCTCAACAGCCATTTTGACCCAGTAATTGGATTATAGTAGTCGATTATACTTCATTCAGTTTGCTAACTTCTCAAAAGTTGCATTGAATTCAGAATGAAGCAGTGCTCCCACTGGTCAATTTATCACAGTTCATGCGTAAGACCAGTTCTTAGAAGACCTCACTGGTTGCAAGTGGAGCTTAGTTACACCACCATAATTATTGCTTCATATTGATAAAACCTACCTTTACTTGCAAACCTTCCTAATGCACCTCGCGTGTTCTTCAGCCACATAAGCAAGGTGCCCGTTTCTCTTTTGGACCAGAGATTCCAGGAAAGATGGATCTTTTTATGCATCTCATGTTTAGGGAATAGCCATGATGTATAAACCTGTTCTCTGCGTTCTACCTTTGGACCCAGATCGTTCCGGAATCAAATGGCAGACTAATGGAAAACCTATGCTAATAGAGCATGTGAAATTGTTCATTAAGAAGAGGAATCGTACATTAGTACAGGAAACCTTCCCCCTCCAGTGTGGCGGTCGTGACCAATGGCCTTTTTTATTCAGGTAGTAGCCCCAGGGAGCTGGCTCTCTAGTTGACTTTGCCTGTCCCTCTTCCGTAAGATTTGAACTTCGCTATAGCTACTATACTTATGTTTCTCATAATTGAGACCTATTCCTTAAGCTTTGAGAGCCAAGCTGAAGGTTAAGGAGACTGTTCTGACTCCTTTGGGCTGCTCCAATTTTCTCAAGCTAGTCATGTTACAGCTTCTGACACCTTTGATCCAGCAACCCCAGTGCTTACTGACTGACCTGTCAGTCACCTTTAACTGGAACCCCTCTCTTTTTGATACAGGTCCTGCTGCTTCCTCCTGGGCCCCTCCTAAACCTTCGATCAGGTGTCTTCTGTAAGCACAAGGAGTTATGGGCAACAAATAGTTGTTTTTGCTGTGTCAAAAGCCCTTGAGGCTCTCTGTATTGAGACACTGATGTCCTTGCTAGCAAATGAGTGGATCTATGCCCTTGTGCTAGCCTCTGGTTTTTTGCTCACTGAAACCAGTGTTTGCTAATGAGCTGAAGCTCTTTGGTCAACCAGTACAAGTATCCAAAGAAAGTCCCTCCTTTTTCGTTCTTCTGATGAAATTCTTGATCTCTTTCGCAGCAGCAGGGCCCTATTGTCTGACTGTGTGTAGTGTGCCGCTAGTTGTCCGCTCATTCCCAGGCCTCCTTTGGATCTGTAAAAAAAATATTGACCCCTTTCTACCCAGTATGCTCAACTTTGCAGGGAACAGCTACTTAAACTTAAGTTTACGCAGGTATTGTTTTAGTGCTTGAAAATAATCCTGCTGCAACTGGACTGTCACCATTAAAGGAGGGAACAGCAATACCTTGGTATTGTCAACTGTAAGAGGACCATGCCTCTGCAACCTCTGCAAAAGCTAATCACGATCCCTAAAATTAAACCATCTAGCTGCCATAGGTCTCAGTGGCGTTAACAGTACTCTATGCGCTCATTCCACAGTGAAGTAATGAAACGGACCCTGTGGCCCTCCCACCTTGCTAAACCAGTTCTTCAGAGTACCGCACTCTGACCCTTGGCCTACTCGAGGAAGCCCACCAGGTTGTGTAAGTTATTTGCCCACCATGTGTAAGTTATGTTGTGAGCGTCCTTTCTTATCCTCCTCCCTTTACTTAAGGAAGATAATCCTTGCTTGTACCTTTTTTCATTTGTGATTGTTTGAGTCCATTTGGAGATTTGCGTCTTGTTCTTGATGACCTCACACATAGGTGGCCAACGTCCAGGGCAACTGCATTGATTTTTAAGTTCCAGTGCATGCCTTGTACCTTTGATTGCCAAGAGAATGGAGTCAAGTTTGTCAGAGGGAGATGCCGCATCACCTGTGACTGAATGACACTGCATTATCGCAGGGGAATCCGTTGTCCCAACCGCTCCTCGCTTTCCATTTTACCAGAGGCAAAAATAGATAGATATTAAATCTGGTTGCATTCAGTTTCCCTATTTTAAAGATGCAAAGAGGTCAGGGGGGAAACCCTGTAAAATAGTTTGCAGAGTGGCTGTTAGAGTGTACTGAGGTCATTCATTTTTTCTCCTTTAGTTGGGCTCAAACGATGTCTGCGGTGCAGGAAAGAATTTGCAGCTTTAATTGTATCTCATGTGGTCACAGGATTGGCCAGCCAACCAAAGCTTTGTTATCAAGTCTGTTGTGCACAAACCGTCAGCCTATGTTGTGGCTCATTTGATATTCTTGATTTGATCACAGTTGTTTAATGTTCTGTTGATCTTGCACTCCCTGGTTGCAGCTCACCTCCACAGATGTCTTCACTTCGGTGTCTCATTCACCCCCCCGCCACCCTGTCAGCTGGCTACAGAGGATAGGACCGGTCTCCTTAACTGGCCTAGCTGCCCAGAATTTGTAGTTGCTGCCACACTTGGGTTTGGCTAGCCTGGAAGGAGTAGGAAGGCTAGATTCATCCCCTGTCTCATCCCCCCCCCCCCCGCCCTCCAGATTATTATTATGGTGGTGGCAGTTTGACCCATTGGCTGCAGTCAGAGGGGGGGGGTTCTACTCACTTTCCTTTCTCTTCAGGCCTCATGCAACCGGGTCAGAGGATCCCACCCTCTGCCTCAAGTCTGCCCATACACACCTCGAGCTCGCTTGTCCCTGGCATCTTAGCCACAACCCCACAGCACTAAATCAGCAGATTTTCATTGGGTCCAGCTGGGTCATCAAGCCCAGCGTCCTAGCTCATGATTTAGTGTTACAGGGTTGGGTGCTTGTGGGGCACTCGGCACCATCACCAAGCCCAGTGGGCTTGCTGAGTCCCAGCCCAGTGTCACACCTGCACTGGTCCTCCGAGTGGTAACAGGTTGGTCCATGACCAGCACTTAAAGACTTATACGCCTCTGGATGGATGGATGGATATGAGTGTGTGGGTGTGTATATATATATATATATCTACATATATATATCTACATATATATAACATTTTTACAATCTGAAGGCTTGTAAAGCACGTGAGCAAACCAGCGATCTACTCCATTGATTACTATCTCTGACCCTACTACTCAAAGCATGCTTAGCATTCAAATTGTACGAGGTCAAATCTGGGGGTTAGGGCAAACCAGGAAAAATGTTGTTAGAATAGTGTTTGTTTAGATAAGCTGCAATTGCATTGCACCCATCAGATACCTCTTATCGGATAGAGACATTTAGCCGCGGGTTCCTTAACTTTGAATTTCTCAGGCGTCAAGACTGGATCCGGAAGATTTTTCATTTTCTTTTTCTCTTTACCCCTGCGCGTCGGTAGGTGGTATTGGTCGGCTCCGCAAGTGATGTCCACGTCCTCTATATAGGCGCCACCTTGGCGCGCTGACATCAGTTCTTTTCTTTACGTGCCAGTCAAGTGCTGATCCGTGAAGAGAGCTACCCTCTGTCACTTTTTGACCTTTTGTTGACCCCTTTTTGGTGTGTAGGAATGTCCTCTAGGAAGACTTCAGGGTTCAAGTCGTGCGGTGCCTGTCATCACGCCATGTCAGTGAAGGACCCCATTTGGTCTGCCTATGGTTTCTGGAGCGCGACCTTGACTCCAAGTGGTGCTCCGACTGTCGGACCTTGACACCCAAGGCTTTGAGAGAGCGGTTTCTGAAGCTGCTCGCGGCCTTGCAGTCAATGCCATATCAGAATCCTCAGAGATTACGGTGGCCCTAGTCAAGGGGAAGGTCCCGGCACCGCTCCAAGAGTCCCAAGTCCTCTTCGTCCCACTCAAGATCGTAAGGGTACTCTGGTAAGAGGAACAAAAAACACAAGAAGTCGAAGCATGCTTCAACTTCTCCCTGTCCGGCCAGCGCAGCGGAGGATCATGCTTTGAAATCTGCGCATGGGCTTACGTCGCGCCTCCCCACTTGTTCGGGAGCTGGAGTGATCCCCGCTCAACTTAAGGTGTTTTATGGGACCATGCGACTTTTTTTGATCACCCTGACCTCTTCGATGCACTTTTTTGGCCCCGCGAGGGTCAGGGGCAGTGCCCATAGGGTTGTGCGCCAGCGGCGCAAGCCCCGGTGGCCCCCATGGATCCAGAGATGGATTTGGACCGGAGTTGGTCGTACCACTGCGACCTTCCATGCCCCTGTCTGACACTGATGCTCCTGGCGCTGCCGGCGGCACGAGCCCCATTCTGATTCCCGACGACTGGGAGTCGGAACGCCTTTAATCTGAAAGAGACATGTTAGTGACAGATTCCTTACCTTAGAATATCCCCAGGCGTCAGGCTGGATCCGGAAAGTTTTTGCGTAGCAGTACCCTTGCGCGTCGGTAGGGAGCGTCGTGCGGCTCCGCGTCCGTCGTCGGCGTCGTGATCGCCGGGATGACGTCGCGGGAAGTACTTAGACGCCGCCCCTGCGCGCTGACGTCAGTTCTTCTTTTTCCGCGCCAGTAAGCGCAGATCCGGGAAGAGCAGTGCCCTAGTCATTTTTTGACTACTTTTATGGTGATTTTTTCACCGTCTTTTCTTCGAGTCATCTAGGCTCCGAGGTGTCGGTAGGAATGCCCGGCTTCAAGCCATGCGACGCCTGTGGTCGAATGATGTCGATCACAGACCCGCACTTAGAGTGTCTCTACTGTCTCGACCACGACACGAAGTCGTGTTCCAACTGCCGGGCCTTACACCCGAAGGCTTTGCGAGAGAGGTCTCGAAAGCGGCTCGAGGTCCGGCAGTCGGCTCCGCGCCGCACCAAGCCCCGGTCACGGGACAGGTCGAGGGGTCGGTCGCGGAGTCCTCGGCCGTCATCGGAGTCCAAGTCTTCGCACTCTTCGGGTAAGTCGAAGCACAAAAAGTCTAAGAAGCACCATCGCTCTAAGACTTTGCCTCGCCGGTCTCGCGACTCGGCTGAGGCCCCTGTCGGCACCGTCCCCGCGGCTCTGGATGTGCCTGTGGCGACTCCGGCCGAGATACAGGAATTCCTGTCGGCCATGGCCCGCCTCTTCGGGCCTCAAGGCCCCTCCGGTGCGCCTTCGGGCCCCGCGGGCCCTGTTCCGGTTGCCCCGGTGCCGCCGACGACTCCGGTCCCGGCGCCGCCTGTATCACCAGCCTCGCTCCCGGCTTCGGCCCCGGCCTCGAACCCGGCTCCGGTGATACTGCAACCTCCATCGACGCCGGTTGACCTAACTACGCCTCCGCCGATGTCCCCGGTGCCGTTCCTGACGCCGCCTGGGGCTCCGGGCGGCGTCGTTCCCCCGTTCTCTCCGGATCCGGACGCGGCGTCGGACCGGCGTTGCCCGACGCCGGCTCCGGCGCCACTGAGACCTTGGGTCCCTGACGTCCCCCCTCCTCCTTATTTTCTATCGAAGGAGGACCAGGAGAGCTGGGAGGGGTCGGAAGACCCTCTCACACAGCAGTGTGAGTATGATGAGGACTGGGCAGAGGAACTTGGGGATGCCAGTGGTCTGGACACTTCTCCTGACACTGGCATGCTGTCTCCTCCTTCCGAGGCTACGGAGGAGGGAGCAAATTTCGCAACGGTGTTGCGTAGAGCAGATGGAGCCTTACACCTCCAATTGCCTACAGTGGCTGTCAGGACTAACCTCCTGACGGAAGTGCTTCAACCGGCAGTTACCTCCTCGGAGCCATTGCTGCCGTTCAATGACGCACTATCTGACGTTCTTTTGGGCACCTGGTCCAAGCCCGCCACAGGGGCTCCTGAGGATAGGAACGTGGCCCGACGCCATCGCCCTCCTCCGGGCGACCCCTTGTTTCTCTCTCAACATCCCACCCCCGAGAGCTTGGTTGTCCAAGCCTCTGCCTCCCAAACCGCCTCCCAAACCGCCCCTCCGGATAGGGAATCCAAACGCCTGGACCAATTTGGGAAGAAGGCTTTTTCTTCCTCCAGTGCTGGCTTGCGGTCAGTCAACACCGCTTGCCTTTTGGGCCGATATTCCCACTCTCTGTGGGATTCGGTGGCGCTCGTTTTGCCCTAGTGTCCTGAGGAGGTCCAGACACTGCTTTCCCGCACCATTGCGGAAGGAAGGGATGCGGCGAAGTACACCATCCGTTGTGGCCTTGATACTGCCGACTCGCTGGGCAGATCGCTTGCAACGACGGTGGTGTTGCGGCACCACGCCTGGCTGAGGACCACTGGTTTCTCGGATGATGTCCAGAATACACTCATGGACATGCCCTTTGATGGAGTTGGTCTTTTTGGTTCCAAAGCAGACCATGCGCTGGAGCGCTTTAAGGACTCACGGGCTACTGCCAAGTCCCTGGGCCTTTCTGCCGTGCGCCCTCCGCTAACCTCTGCTTTTCGCCCCTTTCGTGGCCACGGAAGGGGCGCCCAGTCACGTCCGCTGCCCAGCCACCGGCCCGCGCAGCAAGCGTCTTCGCGTGGCCGAGGACGTGGCTTCCGCCGTGGCGGATCGGGCAACCAGCGTGCGGGTCAGGCCACCAACCCCGCCCCGTCCGCGGTCTCCAAGCCCTCCTAGTCCCTCCTTTCAGGTGCACAGCACGCCAGTAGGGGGCAGGGTCCGCCATCACCTTCACCACTGGCATGCCATCACCTCGGACAGGTGGGTCTTGGACATTGTCCGAAGGGGCTACTCCCTCCCCTTCGAGACCACCCCCCCCCAGCCATGCCACCTCAATTCCACCGCATGTCAGGGGATCACTTGGTGCTTCTGCAGAAGGAAGTCAGGGCCCTCTTCGCCAAGAGGGCCATCGAGCATGTTCCGACCCCAGAAGTAGGACGTGGTTGCTACTCCCACTACTTTCTGGTGCCCAAAAAGGACAAGGAGGACATGCGTCCTATCTCGGACCTCCGGAAGGAGAAGTTCAAGATGCTCACCTTAGCTCAGGTCTTGACTGCCCTCGACCCTGGAGACTGGTTGGTAGCGTTGGACTTACAGGACGCTTATTTCCACATCCCCGTCCTGCCGGCCCATCGGCGTTACCTGCGGTTCACGGTAGGCCTCGAGCATTTTCAGTTCACCGTGCTCCCCTTTGGCCTTACCAGTGCCCCTCGGGTGTTCACGAAAGTGATGGCGGTGGTCGCAGCTCATCTGCGCCGGGCAGGGGTTCCAGTCTTCCCCTACCTCGACGACTGGCTGCTGAAGGCGGGCTCGTCCCAGGCAGTCGTATCCCACCTCCAGACTACGGCCGAACTCCTGCACTCGCTGGGGTTCTCCATCAATGTGCCAAAGTCGCATCTGATTCCTTCTCCACAGCTCCTTTTCATCGGAGCAGTTCTGGACACGAAGCAGTTTCGGGCCTATCCTCCCAAACGGCGAGTCCGGGATATTCAGGCTATGATTCCGATCTTTCAGCCTTTATCCTGGGTTTCGGTGCGGATGACCCTGAGGCTGCTGGGCCTCATGGCCTCCTGTATCCTGCTGGTCAATCATGCCAGATGGCATATGCGGGCTCTGCAGTGGGACCTGAAGTTCCAGTGGGCGCAGCACCAGGGCAACCTGTCCGATCACTTCCAGATCTCGGAGGGGACTGCAAAACAGTTGCAGTGGTGGCTCTCGAACCGGCAATGGGTCATGGGCAGATCCCTCTCCCTTCCCCAGCCAGAGCACACAGTTGTGACGGACGCGTCCCTTCTGGGATGGGGCGGTCACATGTGAGAGGCGGAGATCAGAGGCCTCTGGTCTCCGGCGGAGTCCCGGCTCCATATCAACATTCTGGAGCTCCGGCCGATCCGACTTGCACTCAAGGCATTCCTTCCCTCTGTCAAAGGGACGGTAGTGCAGGTGTTCACAGACAACACCACCGCCATGTGGTATTGCAACAAACAGGGCGGGGTGGGGTCGTGGACCCTAAGTCAGGAGGCTCTGCGCCTCTGGACATGGCTGGAACATCAGGGCATATTCCTGATGGTTCAACACCTGGCAGGTTCCCTGAACGCCAGGGCGGACGAACTCAGCCGCAGGTGCATGATGGATCACGAATGGCGTCTTCACTCGGAGGTGGCGCAAGGTCTCTTTCAGCAGTGGGGAGAGCCTTGGTTAGATCTGTTCGCCACCGAAGAGAACGCGCAGTGTCAGCAGTTCTGCGCGTTGGAATTTCCAAGGCGGCACTCGCTCGGCGACGCTTTTCGTCGCGAGTGTAGTTGCGGTCTGTTGTACGCCTTTCCGCTTATACCACTTCTACCCAGAGTGTTGAAGAAGATTCGGCGCGACCGGGCCCAAGTTATCCTTGTGGCTCCGAACTGGGCTCGAAGAGTTTGGTATCCCGAGCTACTCAGTATGAGCGTCGATCCCCCGATTCGTCTGCCTCTTCGGGAGGATCTTCTGTCGCAGCAGCAGGGGACGGTCCTCCACCCGAACCTGTCCAGCCTCCACTTGCTTGCGTGGAGATTGAGCGGCGGCAGTTGATTCCTTTCGACTTGCCTCCCGAAGTTTGTGATGTGATTCTGGCAGCCAGGCGTCCCTCCACTAAGGTGGTATACGCCTGCAGGTGGAACAAGTTTGTGGCATGGTGCACAGCAAAGGCTGTGAATCCCTCTCTGCCCCTCTTTCTGAGGTTCTTCTGTTCCTTCTTTCTCTGGCCCAACAGGGTTCTGCCCTGGGTACCATCAAGGGCTATCTTTGTGCCATTTCGGCCTTCCTCAGGCTTCCTGATCAGCCCTCCCTTTTCAAGTCCCCTGTTGTTAACAGGTTCCTAAAAGGCATTACACACCTCTTCCCTCCTGTTCCGTTTGTGATGCCTCAGTGGGACTTGAACTTGGTTCTTACCTTTCTCATGTGCGCTCCCATTGAGCCTCTACATAACTGTCCTCTTCGTCTTCTGACTCTGAAGACCGCCTTTCTGGTGGCCATCACCTCCGCTCGGCGGGTGAGTGAGCTCCAGGCTCCATCATGCAAACCTCCCTTTCTGTCTGTCCATCCAGACAAGGTTGTTCTTAGGGCGCGTCCGTCCTTCTTGCCAAAGGTGGTTACTGCCTTCCACATTGGGCAGACCATCACTTTGCCCACCTTCTTTCCGCCTCCGCATCCTTCCAGAGAGGAAGAGAGGCTCCACCGTCTGGACCCAAAACGTGCGCTTTCCTTTTATATCAACCGCACACAACACTTCCGGGTGGATGACCAGCTCTTTGTTGGCTACGTGGGCGCCAAAAAAGGTCGGGCGGTGCACAAGAGACCATCTCCCGCTGGGTAACCTTGTGTATCAAAGCCTGCTATTCTTTGGCTAAGAAGGAGCCTCCTGTTGGGCTGCGTGCCCATTCCACCAGGGCAACAGCTGCTACCACAGCTTTAGGCCGCGGTGTTCCGCTGCAGGATATCTGTCAGGCAGCTACGTGGGCCTCGCTGCACACATTTACAAAGCATTACTGCCTTGACAGTCCGGTCCGGAGGGACGGCTTCTTTGGCCGTTCTGTCCTCCGGGACTTCCTTGTCTGATCTTTGTTCGCAGACCCACCACCGGGGTTGGTATTGCTGGGGTATCTATTCTAAGGTAATGAATCTGTCACTAACGTGTCTCTTTCAGATGCACAAGTTACTAACTTGTGTAACGATATATCTGTAAGAGACAGTAGTTAGTGACAGATTCCCTACCGCCCACCCATCCTCCCGTTCTGCGAACTGATTTCTAGGGTTAAGGACATCCCTTTCAGGGCCCCAGGATTTTTCAGACACCTATGTCAGCTTCTTGCATGGCTCTGCGTTCCTGGCGCGGAAAGTCGTGTACAGAACTGACGTCAGCGCGCAGGGGCGTCGTCTAAGTACTGCCCGCGACGTCATCCCGGCGATCACGACACGGACGCGGAGCCGCACGACGCCGCCTACCGACGCGCAAGGGTACTGCTACGCAAAAACTTTCCGGATCCAGCCTGACGCCTGGGGATATTCTAAGGTAAGGAATCTGTCACTAACTACTGTCTCTTACAGATATATCGTTACACAAGTTAGTAACTTGTGCATCAACACAGATTGTGGCGCCTTCAGGACCAACAGGTCCTAGGTCATTTCCTGAGCCTTATTCTTGAGGACTAGGATTGGGAGAAGATTGGGAGGGGTTGCTGGGCACTTTAGAAGGCCAGCCTTATAAGGAAATAGACTGGTATAAGGAATTGGGTGAGACCAGTGGTCTGGATACCTCGCTGGATACTGGCATGCATCTTATGCAGTGGTGGTGTGCAGGGCAGCTGAGGTCCTTGACCTTCAGCTACCCACAGTGGGGGTGAAGACTAACATTTTGACAGGTGCTACAACCAGGAGCTTTGTCTTCGAGGCCCTTGTTCCCATTCAACAAAGCCCTCACGGATGTCCTTCTGGGAACATGGTCCAAACCCAGCACAGGGGCTCCTATGAACAGAATAATCACCCGCCGCTACCCCCCAGGGTGACTCAAACTTCCTCACTACCCACCCCACCCCAGAGAGCTTGGTTGTTCAAGCCTCCACTCCCTATGGTGCGTTCCCTGCCTCTCCCCCGGACTGGGAATCCAAGAGGCTAGACAGTTGGGCAAGAACATTTTTCTTTCTGCTATCCTTGCATTGCGGTTGGTGAACACTGCATGCTTATTAGGCCGTTTTTCCCACTCTCTCTGTGGGAAACAGTTGCCCAAGTGCTGCCCAAGGTCCCGGAGGAGGCCAAGGCCATCCTCTCCCAAGACATAACAAATAGGAGAGATACAGCAAAGTTCATCATTCGATGAGGCTTAGACATGACCGACAAACTGGGAAGAGAGATTTCTACAATGGTGGCTGTTGGACGCCACGCCTGGCTGAGAACTTTTTCAGAAGATGTCCAGGCTTCGCTCATGGACATACCCTTTTGACGGCACCCGGCTCTTGGGAGACTAGGTTGACACTGTGCTGGAGCACTTTAAGGACTCATGGACTACTGCCGTGTCCTTGTGCCTCTCAGCTGTGTCCCGTCCCCATTCTGCCTTTCGTGGCTACAGCGTGAGCCCTACCCCAGGTGCGCAAGTTCTGCAACCCCTGTGTGGACGAGGGCGCAGTTCCTCCCGACCCCCATGGGTTGGGTAGCCAGAGGCCCGGTCAAGCCACCCACAAAGCCCCCCCACGGCTGCTTCAGGTTCCAAGCCCTCCTAGACTTGCCCCTCAAGAACATGGGCGTCCAATTGTTTAAAGGATCCGTCATCACCTCCACCACTGGCAAAACATTACTTTGGACAGGTGGGTTCTCCAGATTTTCCAAAGGGGCTACTCCCCTTCGAGACCCTCTCTCCTTCCATGCCTCCATCCTTCGAACCAAAAACAAGGGAACCCTACTCACATGGAACCAGGGTACTTAAATTATTATCAAAAATAATGGCTCCTGTGGACTAATCGTAACTTGTTCTTGATATAGAAATGCACAATGTCAATGCAATGGGTTAAATGTGATGTCAAAAGGAGAGGCAGTCGAACACACCTTAAATTTGTATTTCATAAACAATTATTTATACAGTTTTTGAAACAAAATAAACAAATGGTATTTAAATAATACTCTAACAATAGTGAGAGGTGTCCCAGTGAAAAATGGAACCTAACTCATTGCATTGCCATTGTGCATTTCTATATCAAGAATAAGTTACTATTAGTCCACAGGAGCCATTGTTTTTGATAATAATCCATCCTTCGAACAGCTGACGGAGGATCATCTATTTTCGCTCCAGGAGGAAGTCATGGCTCTCTTGGCCAAGGCAGCCATAGAGAGGGTTCCGGCGCAAGAAGTAGGTTGTGGTTGCTATTCCCGCTACTTTCTGGTCCCGAAAAAGGACATGAGCCTTTGTCCTATTCTAGACCTACGAGCCCTCAGCTACATCCTAAACAAGCATTGGCATAGCCAATAGGTCTCGCCTTTGGGACCTTATAAGTATGTAATTATGCAGCACAATATCCTTGGTGCAACATCAACTGTTGCATGGCTAAACACTTATAATGTCCCAAAGGCGAGACCTATTGGCTATGCCAATGCTTGTTAAATTTTGAAGATCCTGTATTTATTTATTTATTTATTTAGAGTATTTGTAAAGCGCATAATCATCCCCATGGGGATATCACGGTGCTATAAAGCTTCCTATCGTTTCAACTAAAAAAAAAAACACAGAAGACAATCTCATATACCGAAGGGACATTATTTAAAAAACAGCAAGGTTTTCAATTTCTTTCTAAATCGAAGATGGTGGTCAGTAAGGCGGAGATCCAGAGGTGGCGAGTTCCACTGCACTGCCGCCAAATGCGAGAATGAACGTCCGCCTGTTCTGGATTTCCTTATTCGCTTGGCCTTGGCTAAGGCCAAATTGCTGGATCTCAAGTTGCGTACATGCTTATGAAATTCAACTGTGAGCCGTAAGATTTTGGAACCAGTGTTATACAAGGCCTAATGAGAATGGCATAAGAGATTAAAACCAGCTCTTTATCGCACTGGGTCCAGTGTAAATATGTCAAATAAGCTGATACAGAGCCAAATCTGTCCATGTTGGAATTTAGCTTGGCAGTGGCATTTGAATTATCTGTAATCTCGTAAAGAGGTAATCCACCATGCCCACAAATAAGGCTTTACCATAGTCCAATCGGCTAGTAATCAGAGCTTGTCCTATGGTTTTTCGCCAGGCAATCGGTAACCACTTAAACAGCCTTCTCAACAGCTTGAGAATACCAAAGCATTTACCGCAAGTGGCCTTGACATGTTTTTGCATAGAAAGAGAGTTATCTACAATGATCCTGAGATTTTTAGCTGACTTCTTAGGGGTGAGCATATCCCCCAAAGAATCTGGCCACCCAACAAAAAAAACTTTCCTTCCCCGCCGCACGCCTCTCCTCCGTCCTCTTCGTCTGCACTGGCAGCACCGGAAGCACACTCTTCCAGCCAATCACGACGCTGCATAAGCAGCCTTGTGATTGATCTGACCGGCCTGTGTGGCCGCTCAGGCAGTGCCTGGGAGCCTGGGCATGTTCTCCATCGGGCTGTGTAACACAGCCAGGTGGAGAACATGCTAAGTGCGCATAACTGTTTGGCCGGCCCAAGAGGGCTGGCCAAACAGTCATGCGAACGTAGGGAGTGCAAGCCACTCCTCACTCTGCTCTGGCGAGCTCAGCCTCGCCCGACCTGGCTCCTGTCCCACACAGAAAAATAAAATGATAATAACGTCTTGTTATTATCATTTTATTTTTATTTTTGCACTGCTCAAATAGCAGTGGGGCATCGCTTCTCTGCCTTAGCGGAGGAGCCGCCACTGGATCTGGGTTTGCTTATAAGGATGGTGAGTTTGTCCATCCAGGATTGTGCTGGAAGCGGTGATTTCGATGAGGAAATGAAGAGTAAAGTAGTTTTAATTTATACATGACAGATGCCTCTGTGCCACATCAAGGGCCAAGACAATGAATTGTCTGGGCCAGCAAGATAGCGTAGTGAGACAAGAGCCTAATGATTCGAACTGTCCAACCTGTAAGCCAAACATAGCTTTAAACCTCACCTAATCCATGTGTTTCATTCTTCAAATGTTGATAAAATTAGTCAAACACAGCTAAAATAATAACGCATATAATTTACAGTGCTTCACAGTGCTGCTAGTGCTAAAGAAATATTGCTTCACATTTTTGCAATTGTAAGAAGCAAGGAGATGTAATATGTTATGTTATGTGACTTTGTAGAGTGCGGCTAATCACCCGTGAGGGTATCCAGGCGCTAAGGCCAGACTCTTGAGAATTTCAGTACCCCAGCAAACCTTCTTGTAAGTCAGGTAGTTGTCCATTTGAAGCTATTTGACTATTCAAATTCTGTGCCTATGTATGGTTTATCTTAAAATCATGAACACGTAAAATAACTTGGTGAATTACACGGTCACTGCTGCGCTTTCGAATCCCGGCAGTGTGGCTCCGCCTCTCATCAGTCAGAAGGCGATGAAATGAGTACCAGTTTTAAGTGGGCAATATCATTGGTACATAAATGTTTACTGCGCGGTGAATAACCGTCTTTAGAAAGGAAACATTAATGCCCATTTTAATTTTTAAAAAATCACATTAAAATGACATTTTTATACTTTAACACTAAATAACATGGAAGAACGAGGGCTTGTTTTCTAAGCCTGCCACATCTTGCAGGAAATTCACAAGGCATCCAAGCTTGCTTCAAAATGGGAAGAATGGCTCCAGAAATAGATGAGGCCATGGGGAGAGCAGGAGGGGGGAAGCAGAGCGGGTGGGTGGGTGTGTAAGACGAGCATTGGCATAGCCAATAGGTCTCGCCTTTGGGACCTTATAAGTGTTTAGCAATGCAGTACATTATCCCCCAATGGCATGCCCACACACTCTTAACATCTTCGAATAATCGTACAAGTTTGCTTATTACTATATATGGGTTTTAAACTGTTACTAATAAGGTGCAACCAATGCCAAGACCGTGTTGACAAGTGTAAAAATGGCAAAATAAGTCATATTTATGTGCTCCATCATTTACCTTTTCTTTCCGCATAATTTACTCAACCCTGCCGCATAATTTGGCTCTAGCCTGCTGGCGCATTCTTCCAGTGAAATTGGATCTAACCCCATAGTTCAAAAGAAGGGAATCCCATGTATTCGAGTTTACAAGTCTGTAGTCCTATATATCGCCCACGAAACGATCAAATGTCGAGTTTACCAATTAAGTGCTTAAACCACGAGCAGCACTATACACACATCTCCCATGCAGCATGCCGCCAAAGCAACAAAGGGGTTTTACCAGTTAAGGCGAGAGGGAAACTAATTTGGCTGCATGCGGGCCTAGGGCCCGAGACCCTTCAATTATCAGGAGAAGGTGAGAGAAACTTCAGGGGAAAGGGAAAGAAGGAAACGAGCGGTGGAAGAAATCGAAAACATAAATAACCGTTGCCATATGTGAAAATCATGAAAGACTAAGGAAGTACAATGCCAGGCATAGGGGGAAGGCATAGTAGTAACTCCTAGAGGGCAATGGAACTAGAAGGAAAGAGCGAGCTGGAAGGAACTACAGACTGTGCAGAGCCGTGGCGTCAGCAAGGGACATACCGAGGAGCTGTAACCCATAAACAAAATATTTTCTACTGCGCCTTCTAGCTCCCCGTATGCCGCATCTAGGGCTCCACACCACAAACTCAGGACACAACAACATATACAACTGGGAACTTAGCATGCTCGCACCTCGCATCGGATGAATATTGAAAATCCAGAGAAAGCGATGATGCTTCCGTACGTCATTCAACTTAACAGAAGTCCCAGCAACAAATGACAACAAGCGCTAAAACACAAGCGCGGCCCGCGAGTTAATTGTTGTGAGAGAGAGGGGGAGCAGGAGGTGAGCCCGCGAGTGGTGCGCGCGCGCGCTTGGGAGAGTCTTCACTTTTCAAGCACTGCACTCGTGCTTGTGGCGCGCCCCTGCTCGCTCCCGCAAGGTGGATGCCGCCACAAGCACGAGTGCAGTGCTTGAAAAAGTGAAGAGCGACGGCTAAAGGCCCTCCTATGCAGCGCATGCGCGCTGCGTAGGCGAGACCTAAAAAGAAGAAATTCAAGATGCTTTCATTGGCTGAGGTCTTGTCTGCCCTGGACCCAGTAGACTGGATGGTTGTGTTGGACTTGCAGGACGCATATTTTCACATCCCCGTCCTGCCTGCCCACAGGTGTTACCTGCGATTTACGGTGGGCCACGAGCACTTTCAGTTCACCGTGCTCCCTTTTGGCCATATCAATACCCCTCAGGTGTTCACCAAGGTGATGGTGGTGGTCGCGGCTCATCTGCGGAGATCAGGGCTGCCAGTCTTTCACTTTCTTGACGACTGGCTTTTGAAGGTGGGCTCGCTCCAGGCTGTCCTCTCCCACCTCCAGAATATGGCGGGTCTCCTGCATTTGCTGGGGTTCAGCATTAACATGCCGTAGTTACACCTGACTCCCTCTGATGCTCCCTTTCATCTAAGCTGTCCTGGACACAGTGCATTTTTAAGCCTATCCTCCCGAGCGGCGAGTCCAGGATATCCAGGCTGTGATACCGATGTTTCCGTCTCTATCCTGGATTTCGTTGAGTGACTCTGAGGCTGCTGAGCCTCATGGCCTCCTGCATGTGGCACATGCCAGATGGCATATGCAGCTCTGCAGTGGGACCTAAAGGTCGAGTGGGTGCAGCATCAGGGGAATCTTTCCGACATAGTCCAGGTCTCGGAGGGAACTGCACTAGACGTGCAGTGGTGGGTGAAGAGCCGCGATTGGGTCAGAGGCAGACCCCTCTCCCTTCCCCAATTAGATCTCACAGTAGTGACAGATGCATCACTTCTGGGATGGGGCCACCATCTGGGAGAGGTGGAGATTAGAAAGACTGGTCTCTGGCAGAATCCGGACTCCATATCAACATGCTGGAGCTCTGAGCAATCTGATTGGCAGTGAAAGCCTTTCTACCCTCCATCAAAGGAAGGCTAGTTCAAGTGATCTCAGACAACACCACCGCCATGTGGTAGTGCAACAAACGGGGCGGAGAGGGGTCGTGAACGCTTTGTCAAGAGGCCCTGTGTCTCTGAACTTGGCTGGAACAGCAGGGCATGTCCCTGGTGGTTCAACACCTGGCAGGTTCCCTGAACGCCAGGGCGGACAAACTGCGCCGTCGATGCCTAGCGGATCACAAGTAGCATAGGTCTCTTAGCAGTGGGGAGAGCCGTGGTTAGATATGTTCGCCTCCACAGACCGCGCAATGTCAGCAGTTTTGCGCGTTGGAGTTTCCAAGACTGCTCTTGCTCAGAGACGCTTTTTGTCTCGAGTAGAGCTCCGGCCTCCTATACACCTTTTCGCCCGTACCACTCCTGCCCAGAGTTCTTAAGAAGATCAGGAACAACAGGGCCCAAATCATCCTTGTGGCTCTGGATTGGGCACGTAGAGTCTGGTATCCCAAGCTTCTGCAAATGAACATCGATCCTCCGATCTGAAAGAGACACGTTAGTGATAGATTCCTTACCTTACAATATCCCCAGGCGTCAGGCTGGATCCGGAAAGTTTTGCGTAGCAGTACCCTTGCGCGTCGGTAGGCGGCGTCGTGCGGCTCCGCGTCCGTCGTCGGCGTCGTGATCGCCGGGATGACGTCGCGGGCAGTACTTAGACGCCGCCCCTGCGCGCTGACGTCAGTTCTTCTTTTTCCGCGCCAGCAAGCGCAGATCCGGGAAGAGCAGTGCCCTGGTCAATTTTTGACCATACTTTTTGGTGATTTTTTCACTGTTTTTTCCATCTTTAAGGTGTCGTAGGGATGCCCGGCTTCAAGCGATGCGGCGCCTGTGCGCGGATGATGTCCGTCACCGACCCGCATTGGGAGTGTCTCTTCTGCCTCGGCCGAGGCCACGACACCGAGTCTTGTCCCGAATGCCAGGCCCTCAACCCGAAAGCTTTGCGAGAGCGGTCTCGAAAGCTCCTCGAGGCCCGGCATTCGGCTCCACGGAGGCCCCGGTCGCGTGAGAGGTCCAGGGGTCGCTCGCGGAGTGCACACCGGTCGTCGGCGTCGAAGTCTTCTTCGTCCGGTAAGTCTAAGCACAAGACGTCCAAGAAGCATCGTCGCTCTCGGACTTCGCCTCGCCGGTCTCGCGACTCGGCTGAGGCCCCTCCCGGCACCGTCCCCGCCCCCGCGGCCCCGGACTTGCCTGTGGAGTCGCCCCCGTCATACCCGCCCTTCCCGGGTTCGGGGGCGGATCCGGCCAAGGTACAGGAGTTCCTGTCGGCCATGGCCCGCCTCTTCGGGCCTTCAGGCCCCTCCGGTGCGCCTTCGGGCCCCGCGGGCCCTGATGGGGTTGCTCCGGCGTCGCCGGCGGCTCCGGCCCCGGCGTCGCCCGGGCCTCCAGCCCCGGCTCCGGCTTCGGCCCCGGCCTCGATCCCGGCTCCACAACCCCCATCGACGCCGGTCGACCTCACCACACCTCCGCCGGCGCCGATGTCTCCGGTGCCGTTCTCGACGCCGCCCTGGGCTCCGGGCGGCGTCGTCCCCAGTTCCTTCCGGCTCCGGACATGGACCCGGAGCGACGTCGCTCGACGCCGGCTCCGGCGCCGATGGGACCTTGGGTCCCAAATGTCCCTCCTCCTCCCTATTTTGAACCAGAGGAGGACCAGGAGGACTGGGAGGGGTCTGATGACCCTCTGACACGCAACTGTCAGTATGATGAGGACTGGACAGAGAGTCTAGGGAGGCCAGTGGTCTGGATACTTCTCCTGACACTGGCATGCTGTCTCCTCCCGTGGCTACGGAGGAGGGGGCCAATTTTGGTACGGTGTTGCGTAGGGCTGCTGGGGCCTTACGTCTCCAGCTCCCTACTTTGACGGTCAAGCCTAACATCTTGACAGAGGTGCTTCAGCCGGCAGCCTCCTCTGCGGAGACTGTGCTGCCGTTTAACGACGCCCTCACGGACGTTCTTTTGGGCGCCTGGTCCAAGCCCAACACAGGGGCTCCTGTGGATCGGAACGTGTCACGACGCCATCGCCCCGCTCCGGGCGACCCCCTGTTTCTTTCTGTCCACCCCACTCCTGAGAGCTTGGTTGTCCAAGCCTCCGCTTCCCAAACCGCCTTCCCTACCGCTCCTCCGGATAGGGAATCCAAACGCCTGGATCAGTTTGGGAAGAAAGGTTTTTCTTCCTCCAGTGCTGGCTTGCGGTCCGTTAACACCGCTTGTCTTTTGGGCCGATATACCCACTCTCTGTGGGATTCGGTGGCGGATGTTTTGCCCCAGTGCCCTGAGGAGGTCCAGGCACTGCTTTCCCGCGCCATTGCGGAAGGAAGGGATGCGGCCAAATACACTATCCGTTGTGGCCTTGACACCGCCGACTCGCTGGGCAGGTCGATTGCAACGACGGTGGCGCTCCGACGCCACGCCTGGCTGAGAACCACTGGTTTTTCAGGGGATGTCCAGAATACTCTCATGGACATGCCCTTTGATGGAGTCGGTCTTTTTGGGTCCAAAGCAGACCATGCGTTGGAGCGCTTTAAGGACTCACGGGCTACTGCCAAGTCCCTGGGCCTTTCTGCTACACGCCCTCCGCTGCCTTCTGCTTTTCGCCCCTATCGTGGCCACGGTAGGGCGCCCCTTCACGTCAGCAGCCCAGCCACCGGCCCGCGCAGCAGGCGTCTTCGCGTGGCCGAGGACGTGGATTCCGCCGTGGCGGATCGGGCAACCAGCGTGCGGGTCAGGCCACCACCTCCAACCCGTCCGCGGCCTCCAAGCCCTCCTAGTCCCTCCTTTCAGGTGCACGGCACGCCAGTAGGGGGCAGGGTCCGCCATCACCTTCCCCACTGGCGCACCATCAAATCGGACAGGTGGGTCTTGGACATTGTCCGAAGGGGCTACTCCCTCCCCTTCGAGACCACCCCCCCCGCCATGCCACCTCAATTCCACCGCATGTCAGGGGATCACTTGGTGCTTCTACAGAAGGAAGTCACGGCCCTCTTGACCAAGAGGGCCATCGAGCATGTTCCGACCCCAGAAGTAGGGCGTGGTTGCTACTCCCACTACTTTCTGGTGCCCAAAAAGGACAAGGAGGACATGCGTCCTATCTTGGACCTCCGGAACGTCAATCGCTTCCTCCGGAAGGAGAAGTTCAAGATGCTCACCCTAGCTCAGGTCTTGACTGCCCTCGACCCTGGAGACTGGTTGGTAGCGTTGGACTTGCAGGACGCGTATTTCCACATCCCCGTCCTGCCGGCCCACCGGCGTTACCTTCGGTTCACGGTAGGCCCCGAGCATTTTCAGTTCACCGTGCTCCCCTTTGGCCTTACCAGTGCCCCTCGGGTGTTCACGAAAGTGATGGCGGTGGTCGCAGCTCATCTGCGCCGGGCAGGGGTTTCAGTCTTCCCCTACCTCGACGACTGGCTGCTGAAGGCGGGCTCGTCCCAGGCAGTCGTCTCCCACCTCCAGACTACGGCCGAACTCCTGCACTCGCTGGGGTTCTCCATCAATGTGCCGAAGTCGCATCTGATTCCTTCTCCACAGCTCCTTTTCATCGGAGCAGTTCTGGACACGACGCAGTTTCGGGCCTATCCTCCCCAACGGCGAGTCCGGGATATTCAGGCTATGATTCCGATCTTTCGGCCTTTATCCTGGGTTTCGGTAAGGATGACCCTGAGGCTGCTGGGCCTCATGGCCTCCTGCATCCTGCTGGTCAATCATGCCAGATGGCATATGCGGGCTCTGCAGTGGGACCTGAAGTTCCAGTGGGCGCAGCACCAGGGCAACCTGTCCGATCACGTCCAGATCTCGGAGGGGACTGCAAAACAGTTGCAGTGGTGGCTCTCGAACCGGCAATGGGTCATGGGCAGATCCCTCTCCCTTCCCCAGCCAGAGCATACAGTTGTGACGGACGCGTCCCTTCTGGGATGGGGCGGTCACATGGGAGAGGCGGAGATCAGAGGCCTCTGGTCTCCGGCGGAGTCCCGGCTCCATATCAACCTTCTGGAGCTCCGGGCGATCCGGCTTGCACTCAAGGCATTCCTTCCCTCTGTCAAAGGGAAGGTAGTGCAGGTGTTCACAGACAACACCACCGCCATGTGGTACTGCAACAAACAGGGCGGGGTGGGGTCTTGGACCCTTTGTCAGGAGGCTCTGCGCCTCTGGACATGGCTGGAACATCAGGGCATGTTCCTGATGGTTCAACACCTGGCAGGTTCTCTGAACGCCAGGGCGGACGAACTCAGCCGCAGGTGCATGATGGATCACGAATGGCGTCTTCACTCGGAAGTGGCGCAAGGACTCTTTCTACAGTGGGGAGAGCCTTGGTTAGATCTATTCGCCACCGAAGAGAACGCGCAATGTCATCAGTTCTGCGCGTTGGAATTTCCAAGGCGGCACTCGCTCGGCGACGCTTTCGTCGCGAGTGGAGTTGCGGTCTGTTGTACGCCTTTCCGCCTATACCACTTCTACCCAAAGTGTTGAAGAAGATTCGGCACGACCGGGCCCAAGTCATTCTTGTGGCTCCGGACTGGGCTCGAAGAGTTTGGTATCCCGAGCTACTCAATATGAGCATAGATCCCCCGATCCGTCTGCCTCTTCGGGAGGATCTTCTGTCGCAGCAGCAGGGGACGGTCCTCCACCCGAACCTGTCCAGTCTACACCTGCTTGCGTGGAGATTGAGCGGCGGCAGTTGATTCCTTTCGACTTGCCTCCCGAAGTTTGTGATGTGATTCTGGCAGCCAGGCGTCCCTCCACTAAGGTGGTATACGCCTGCAGGTGGAACAAATTTGTGGCATGGTGCACAGCAAAGGCTGTGGATCCCCTTTCTGCCCCTCTTTCTGAGGTCCTTCTGTTCCTTCTCTCTCTGGCCCAACAGGGTTCTGCCCTGGGTACCATCAAGGGTTATCTTTGTGCTATCTCGGCCTTCCTCAGGCTCCCTGATCAGCCCTCCCTTTTCAAGTCCCCTGTTGTTAACAGGTTCTTAAAAGGCATTACTCACCTCTTCCCTCCTGTTCCGTTTGTAATGCCTCAGTGGGACTTGAACTTGGTTCTTACCTTTTTAATGTGCGCTCCCTTTGAGCCTCTGCATAACTGTCCTCTTCGTCTTCTGACTCTAAAGGCAGCCTTTCTGGTGGCCATCACCTCCGCTCGGCGGGTGAGTGAGCTCCAGGCTCTTTCTTGCAAACCTCCCTTTCTGTCTGTTCATCCAGACAAGGTTGTTCTTCGGACGCGTCCGTCCTTCTTGCCAAAGGTGGTTACTGCTTTCCACATTGGGCAGACCATCACTTTGCCCACCTTCTTTCCGCCTCCGCATCCTTCCAGAGAGGAAGAGAGGCTCCACCGTCTGGACCCAAAACGTGCGCTCTCCTTCTATATCGACCGCACGAAACACTTCCGGGTGGATGACCAGCTCTTTGTTGGCTACGTGGGCGCCAAAAAGGTCGGGCGGTGCACAAGAGGACCATCTCCCGCTGGGTTACCTTGTGCATCAAGACCTGCTATTCTTTGGCTAAGAAGGAGCCTCCTGTTGGGCTGCGTGCCCATTCCACCAGGGCAACGGCTGCTACCACGGCCTTGGGCCGCGGTGTTCCGCTGCCGGTTATCTGTCAGGCAGCTACGTGGGCCTCGCTGCACACGTTTACTAAGCATTACTGCCTTGACAGTCAGGTCCGGAGGGACGGCTTCTTTGGCCGTTCTGTCCTCCAGGACTTCCTTGTCTGATCTTTGTTCGCAGACCCACCACCGGGGTTGGTATTGCTGGGGTATCTATTCTAAGGTAAGGAATCTATCACTAACGTGTCTCTTTCAGATGCACAAGTTACTAACTTGTGTAACGATATATCTGTAAGAGACAGTAGTTAGTGATAGATTCCTTACCGCCCCTCCCATCCTCCCCGTTCTGCGAACTGATTTCTAGGGTTAAGGACATCCCTTTCAGGGCCCTAGTATTTTTCAGACACCTGTGTCAGCTTCTTGCATGGCTCTGCGTTCCTGGCGCGGAAAGTCGTGTACAGAACTGACGTCAGCGCGCAGGGGCGGCGTCTAAGTACTGCCCGCGACGTCATCCCGGCGATCACGACGCCGACGACGGACGCGGAGCCGCACGACACCGCCTACCGACGCGCAAGGGTACTGCTACGCAAAACTTTCCGGATCCAGCCTGACGCCTGGGGATATTCTAAGGTAAGGAATCTATCACTAACTACTGTCTCTTACAGATATATCGTTACACAAGTTAGTAACTTGTGCATCAGGCTGCCCCTTAAAGAGGATCTTCTGTCACAGCAGCAGGCTAGGGTTCTCCACCCGAACTTGTTAACTCTATGCCTTCCTGCGTGGAGATAGAGCGGCAGCAATTGATAGCTGTTGACCTTCCTCCCGAAGTTTGTAATGTTATTCTGGCAGCCAAGCGTCTTTGCAGTTTATGTATTAACGTGCACTTGTGGTCTTCACTACATTGGGAGTACAAAGCTTCAAGTGCATGTAAGAATTTTACAACATCTGCGAGCAATTGTGCATAGTGATCCTACATATCCTGTAGCTCGTCATTTTAAAAGAGTTCATAATAATGATGTGACTTGCCTTACATATTATGTAATGGGAGCAGTGGCCAAATCAAGACGGGGTGGCAATAGGGAACGCAAACTAAGACAAATGGAAACCAAAATGATCCTCGAATTCGATAGTAAATGGCCTAACGGCTTGAATAATACAGAGGACATGCATAATTTTCTATAATTTCCATAAATATTTGTCAACAACATTTATTATGCAGTTTCCTTACAAAGTCCCACTGATATCTAAATGTTGTATTAGGGTTCTATAGTACAATAGACGCACATTTTTAACATTATAGCTAATAAATTTGGTTATAAAATAATCATTGATACCTCAAACCGCTTTTTGCACATTTTTAATATTTGCACTATTTTTGTAATATGATGGATTTTGCCGTTAGTATTTATATGATTTTAACAATATTTATCGGATTAAGATTTTATATTGTTATTAATATACACACATGTAAAATAATATTTTTAAAATCTTTCTATTGCATTTTAATTAGATTATTGTATTTTTGCACAATTTGTACTGAGTTGCACGATTAGCCTTTGCTGCTATGCACTTTTTGCACTTTAATGGGTCCTTTCTGTAAATGTACTATACTAAAAAAGCAAGTATTCAATTGTCTCTCAAATTATTCAGGATTCATCCTGTAATATTGCAGTATCAATTTTAATGTGCGGTCCAGTTTTCTCTTTTAGAAATGGTGTATTTATACAGATAATTTTTTCATCATTTGTTAACTGGTTCATTTATTTGTATGAAGCATATGTATTTATACAGAAATATTCATATTAAATTATTAATATTCTTCAATACGATTGTTTAAATTGTTATAATGCACTAATAATATTGAAACGTTATGGTTTATATGCAATTTTCGAGACAATTGTACTACATATTGTATAGACTTTTTTCCATGATCATGTGACACGGAACACAGGGAGGCGGGGATTCACTGGGAAGTTGCATTTAAAAAAGAAGGTTCAGGCTAATTTTCCGTATGTGATCATGGGCTTTCGAGCCCGAAACGTGTCATTTCATGAGAAACATGGTTGAATAAACTACTTGCCTGAAGATTTCGAGTTGGTCCGTCTCTCCTTCTTCGCCGCCTGGAGGTTGCGGGAGTTTTATATTTTACTTGGATATATATATATATATATATATATATATATATATATATATACATCCATCCGTCTTCATGGCCCGACGTTTCTGATGTGTAAAGTATTGAAAAGTAACTGACAAAAGCACGCTCAGGTGGTGTCTGTATAGGTGACGCGGACGTCCATTCGGACGCCAACGTCATGCAGTGCCGACCGCCACCTACCGGCGCGGAAGGGTATTGCTCGAACAAAAATCTGCTGGATCCAGTACAATTCAAAGGTAAGAAGTCAAAAGTCAAAAGTAAGGAATCTGAGCCTAGATAAGGTGTTACCGAAGGTAAGTAACTTGTTCTACAGCCTCCAGGACTACGCAGAAACCTTTTGTCCTAGCATTTTTTGGTTGGTGCTAATGACAGTGTTTTAAAAGTGTGTACCTGCATCTTTGCCTGTGCCGGGTAAGGTGATTTTTGTTGTTGTTACTTCAAGTAACAGAACCTCCACAATTTATTGTTATATTGGGGACTAGTGAAGGATTTCATGGTGGTTGCTAAGATTTCGAAGTTCTTTGAAGTGAATCCCAGGTGTTGAAAGGTCCATTCCTCAGAACTGCCCTAGGCCTTCAAAGCCATGTCCTAAGCAACCTTGCATTCACTGAGCAATGATGAGGGCTGTAGCGCCTCCATGGACTGGAGGGCTCTCTCGTGGACATGTATGTTTTCCCTGCGGTAGTTGCAGTAGGTTGGAGTTCAAGGCCTGCAAGACCAAGCCAAAGTCACCCAGATCTAGCGCTTAGGGCTTTCCTTAGTCTTCTGGGTGATCCTCATTATCAGAAGACTTGAGAGGGCAAGCAACAGCATCCAGAAGCATCAATGTGTAGTGCAACAGTGTGTCATCCCATAGGGATGCTGGACTGCCCATCCAGGAAGCAAAGTGGCTGCACTTACTGTTCAGATAAGTTACTAAGGTGTGTCTGGGTGGATGGCCCCTTGTCTCCTGATATTGAAAATGGGCTCAAGGATGTCCTGCAGAATCTCCCACTTGTGCCGTGAGTTGGGATGCCTGCTTAGTCTGTCTGACTTGTTATTGTGGATTTCCCCCCTCACATTACCCACACCTCCCTCCCCTATTATAGGAGATCGGAAGGAAAGTGACCAGCTCCCATAGAGCCACTGCTAGCTCGCAAAGCTGAGGGTAGAGAATGCTCCTCTGTTTCCTAATGTAGAGGAAGGCTGTGATATTGTTAATCGGGACAATCCCCAATCTGGATCTCTCCTCCGATAGAAAGTCTTTAAATGATTAGATTGCCTGCAGATCCAATACATATATGTGAAGGCATGTCTCACACAAAGGTCTGGTCGAAAGTTTCCAACAATGTTCCCCTACCTCGTGCTCCGAAAAATCAGTAGTGAGCTGCGGACAGGGCAGGCAAAAGAGGAATACCATCAAGAAGTTGAGGGCATGTGCGCACCCTTTTATGGTCGAAACCAATAATGGATGGGCAGGGTTTAAGTTGAAGTAACCTTCCTGCAGCTGGCCCCAATGTTCCACTAGATGGAGTTTTACGGTGTGCACGTAGAGTTGTGCTTGGAGAACATCTTCTATGCAAGGCACCTGCACTCCTAGAAGCCTCCGGACCCACCAGATGTTTTTCAGGTTGGAATTCTCAATTTCGTGCTTTTGTCAGATTTCGTATATAAAACCGTTCTTTTGTATAGAGCTAGAAGGATTTGGGGTTATTATTTTAGAACCCAACCCTGCTTAGGGTCCCAAGTGTAATGGCAAACCCCACTATCCATCATCCTGTAATGCTGCTATTAGGTGTTGCTGAGATAGTAATGATCATTTTGCTGCAGCTGAAAGGCCACCACTTGGACCAAATTATTAGTGGCAACCCAAAGGCTTAGCGGAGACCAAAGGCCAGTGTCCTGTATTGTTTTTCTGGTTTCCCACTGTAAAATGAAGGTAGTTCCAGTGATTCTCTTGGATGAACGTATGAAAGAAGGTGTCCTGAAGGTCCATTCTGAGCAACTAAACGTTTTGCACTGCTGGTAGAACCTGAGCCAAAGTTGGTGTGTTGGAGAGGTTTTGTTGGCTAGAACTGACCCCCTTTCCGCTGGAATGAAATGGTGGAACTAATATCTCTGCCTTCTTTTCTTGCAGAATGGACCAGCTCTATTAAAGCTAGAAAGAGGACTCTCTTTAACTGCTTCAGAGGTAATTGGAATGCCAGTTGGAGCAGAGACACCTTGGAAGGCACATCCCTGGACGTTGTACATCATAGCTATTCTTCACCACTGAGAGGACCTAGCTATCTCTTCTTGTCTTGTGGTTTAATTTGTGGTAATGAAGAGAAAGCCGTCCACCCCCTGTAGAAAAGTGGGCCATTTGAGATGGTGACCTGGAAGGTGGCTGGATCCTTCCTGTCTTGAGGTAGAAAGACGTTTTTCCAGAATGCTACTGGACTTCATTCAGACCCCTTTCAAGGTGGGAGTGGACATATGCTTCTGCCTGAAACGCATTGTGTTAGATTGTCTGCTCACTGAAGAATAAGAGGTTCTTGCTGTGTTGTTGAAGTGAAGAGACTCCCAAGCCTTGACGAAATAGAAGGCTTTGCCATCTGTAACCCAAAGTGAAGTCTTGGCAGTACTTGGATGACACTTAGCAATTTGGCTGTGACTGTCTTGTACCTCTGGATGACCTTGTGTGTTTTCAGATTAAACACGTTCTTTGCTACTAAGGGGAAGGCATTGACTTTTTTTTTTTTTTTACCTTGACTACTGGCTTAAGCTCTCAGGACCTGAACCATGACTGCTGGCTCATGGCCAATCCAGAGTTTATGGTCCTGATGGATGCAACATAGGAGTCTCTGAACAGAAGAGCCTTGTGTTTTACAGCTTATTTTCCAGGTTGATCATCAACTTAAACTGTTCTTGGACACAGTCCGAAAGCAAGGAGATGTACAGATCCAAGTAATATCAGAGATGTAGCCTGAACTTGACCACGATGGTGGGGTTTAATTGCTCAGAGAAAGACACCATTCTGGTACACTTTTTTCCCATTTGTCACCAGACCTTTGGCTTCCTTGTCCATTTCGCAGGATGTTACTTCATTCTTCAAGTTTCATGATCAACTGAGCTGGAGTGACTTGCCTCTTCAAGGCCCAGTACTTGCTGCCATATGACTTTGAGAGTATAGGTAAGGAGAAAGGCCGGGGCAGGCCATTGCGACCAGTGGTACCAGTCTATGGGTCTGATACAAGTCAAACCATGGCTCCGAATATTGGCCTTCTTGCTGGTGGGTGTAGTATGATAGATCAAGGGGCAAATGTCTATCCCTGTTGGATCAGCTAGGCCAGTTGAGACTGACGTCTGGAATCGTAGCAGGATTGGGTCCGACAGTACCTGGTAAAACAGGGGGACTGTTACCTTGGTCCTCTGGCCATTGGGAGCTGTACCCTTAGTTGAATCTGGGGGGGTAAGGGATCACCATAGCCTTCGACTTTGTGTTCAGAACATCTAGGAAGGTATCTGAGCTCATTATCAAGGAACAGCATAGAGGCAACACCTGCAGCCAGATCTGACCTGGAACTCCTCATCCATGTGGTTCTTGTTCAAAGTTCCAGATTTATCCAATCTGTCCACCGTGGATACCATGGATTATAAATCCCCACAGGGATTAGCTATCATAGGAAAGTCCAAGAGGGACCGAACCCCTAGAAGATTGACCATTGGTACAGGTGTGAACATGTTAGAGCCCTACAACTTTATAGGGGTCTTGGTGTCCACTTTTGTTCCTCTAGTAAATGGACTGGAAGGGTGGTGGCTGGCCTACATCCTTGGCACCTGCACTGTTGGAGCAGTAGGCACACCAGAATAGAGTGGTTGGATGTCCAGAACGGTTAGTACGGTGGGGCTGGTATCTCTTGGTGCCTACTGAAATCTTCATTACGAGGACATAATTATAACAGAGTAATAAAGATATTTGTATGTCTCTAAGACAGCACACTGCCTCTTGTAAGACCTTTTGTTTTCTAACAGTGAGCTTGGAGGCTGTTTATTGCTTAACACTGGTTAGCTTCATTGTCACTCACATTTGCTTGCTTCTTAATGGCCAGCTGCCGTAGGCTTTCTTCCTCTTTTTGTGTTTGTACCCGCCTGGAGTATGAACTATACCCCATGTAAGAAATTCAGTAAGTGTGAGAGAAGTAGAGTCTGATCAACAGTGTATCCCAGAAAATAAGGAAATGGGCGATTGACTGCATGAACCGCATGCTGTGTGTGACACACGTGTATTACCATCGAGAAAGGCCCAATGTACCAGTCATAGATGCACCTCCTGGTCCAACCACTAGGTGACGGGCAT
The DNA here is from genome assembly GCA_963921515.1 of Calotriton arnoldi. Lineage (NCBI taxonomy): Eukaryota > Metazoa > Chordata > Amphibia > Caudata > Salamandridae > Calotriton > Calotriton arnoldi. The sequence goes on from CAWUFW010002575.1 coordinate 668,867, forward strand.
TCCCAAAATTTGAGAATTGGAGACAAACCAGGACATAATTATTACAAAAGAGTAATGATGACATTTATAGGTTTCGCCGAAAACGGAGCATGCACTGTCTTTTGCAAGAAAGACATTTAAAAAAAAAATCTTTTTATTAACATGCTCAGCAGTCAGCGATTCACTTATGTTACATTTAAGCATAGTACAAGTTACATGTTTTCATTTGCGTTTCATAATAGATATATACATAGACATAGGACATCAGTTTCAGCCCACCCTCCCACTATCTTCGGTACTTGTTTAATTTGCTACCTGCCTTGGTATGTACGCCAGGGCTCCCAAATTATCTCCCAATTTTTCGGGCACCCTCTGCTATGATAGACCGTATGTTCTGCTTGCTGACTCCAGTCAAGGTCTGCGATCCAGTTTGACACCTCTGGTGGGACCCTTGCCCCCCACTGTTTACCAATATTTCGTTTAGCTACTACTTCCGCTAGTTTTAACAATTTTTCCGTGTATTTGGGCCAGGACTGTTCATTGGATATTAGCAATAGGAACCATTTGGGGTCCAGTGGAACCTCCGACCCCACCACCTCTGTCATAATATTCCTAACATTTTGCCAGTATTTTTGTATCAGCGGGCATTCCCACAACAAATGAAACAAGCATTTGCAATGCAATAGGTATCGCATTTGCGAGAGTTTAAGCTACTGGCATTGTAAATGACAATGCCTTTTATTTATCCGTTTTAAAAACAACACATAAATAAAAGGCATTGTCATTTACAATACCAATAGCTCAAACTCTCGTAATTGCGAGACCTATTTAGGGGTGGGCGGAATTTGCGTAGTCGCGCTACGCAAAGCTCCGCGAAACGGTAAAAAATCTCCGCGAGCACGCAAAAGTTCCGCGAACACGCGGAATTGCTTGTTCTGCCCGTTCGCGATGCTTTTTTCCTGTTTGCGAACGCTGTTTGCGTGCTCGGGGAGAAATATCTCGCGAACACGCATTTTGGAAAGCGCGAACAAGCAAAAATTCGCGAAGTCGCAGATCGCGAAATTTTTGGTAATTTCGCGTTCTCCGCGGAACGCGAAATTACCCAAATTCCGCAAATTCCGCGAGCGGAACGGAATTTACCGCCCAGGCCTAGACCTATTGCATTGCAAATGCTTGGTTTCGTCTCTCAGTTGGGAGATTTGCTGAGAAGAGAAGGTATAGAGATTTCACAGGTAGTATCCAGCACTGAAAGCTTGGCAATACCCGCTTCTGCTTTTCTACACCTGGCAATGAAATTAAGTTAACTGCGGGGGTGAGCTTTAATTCAAAGCATTGGTATCTCTTGTGGCTGCAACAACAATTTTTTTTTTTTCTTTTCAACGAACATGCTTTAATCACGCTGTGAATCCGATAGACAATAGGGGAAAGACTACTTTTGAATTTTCAAGATTCATCAATGAGCTTGCAAAAAAGACACCAGGACGGTGGCTTCTCCAAGGGGCCAAGAGAAAGGATGTGCAAAAAGTGTCCTTCATTTCTGTACTCCCTTCAGATGCAATGGAGGAGGCGCCGCTGCTGCATCTCAGCGCTCCACCGTGGCTGCGAGCATTAAAGATTTCATACATTAAAATCTTCCTGCAGACCTTACTCACAGATGGCAGAATTTACTGGCGCACCTAACAAACCACAGACGTTCGAGTAATGGCACGCCCGGCCCCGCACAAATGAGTGCTAAGATTAGGAAAGCGCTCTGTGCTGCGGTAATGATGGTAAGCACTATACAAATGACCACAGCATAGCATGCTAGGAAAGATCAGTGCCTATAACACTGCCGCTTTACGAGGGGGCGCAGGGGCTGTACCCCTCGCAGTTACTTACATCCACGAGGCAGACACAAGATTGTCACTCGGTGCAAGCTGCCAAGAGGTCAGCCATGAGACTGGAGGGATATGTTCACCTCCTCCAGAGACAGTAGGCTGATCTGGTGTGCGACTGACTCAACACCAGCTCCTCTGGAGCCCTACAACGTCTTTGTAGACCTTAAAAGGGGGAGGGCAAAACTATGTACAGAAGGGAAATGGTGGGGAATGTGAATGAGATATGGAGGTGTACAGAGAACCAGATGGTGATGGTACTGGTAATATGGTGATATTGCCTGCCAGGCCCTTGGTGGAGGTGAACATCTCTCTTGGCTGACTTTTTGTCAGCTATTTTCTGCGCCCCCCCCTTTTTTTTTATTGACGGTTGGGTGGTCTGCCCCCGAATTGTTCCAGAGCGCATTGTTGTTTAATCAGTCTGGTACACGTAGTCGAGGCCTAAGGCTGGAGGGAGGTATCTGCTGTCTAATGAGGTGAGATAAGATTGGCCGTTGCACAGCTTCATCCCCCCATGATGTAGCGCAACCGGTCGTGAGTGAAAGGGGAGGGGCACGAGCATGCTGCTCAAGTGCACGTGAGACTGCACAAGAGGGTGCCAAAGGATGAAGATAACGGGATGTTTGGGCGCCGGGGGACAGACACAAACAGACAGTTTGACAGTGCCCCGTCCTTGGTATAGATTAGGTAAAAGTCCTTAGGTATAGCCACTTGCCACTGCCTGCCACCTGGTGCTCAACCGCTCTCTCTCACACTCCCTGCCTGGTCGGGTCGAAGAGGAGCGCCATGTCTACACAGGGGGGCCTGGCCAGAACTTGCAGCTTCAGCGCTGCTACACCTCACCTGCCCCATTGCCGGCCCGCAAATCCGCGGAAGTCCGGGTGCTCCAGATCAGGTAGCTGTGCGCGCGGCCTTCAAAGAGCCGGCTGCAAAGGGGGGGGGGGGGTCTTGGAGGTTGCTGATTGATCCTGCCCCTAGACTCTCAAGCTCTTAGGCTCCAGCAGCTGTGGTGATTGCAGTAACGGCCTTGCGGTTTCGCGGCTCCTACTCTGCCCGTCCTCCCTGCACCACAGAAGTTGTTCCCACAGAGCGGGACATGTTTTGGATACCACTTCAGTTCTTTCCTGGACTTGAAGGGCTAGCCAGCTACAGGACAACGGGGAGGTATGCAATCTAACCTTCGGTATATACATGGAAGCCTACCACTTCAAAGTTAGCAGAACAAAGACAAGCATTTGCAATAAAATAGATCTCGCATTTACGAGAGTTGAAGCTATTGTTATTTTCAATGCAAATAGCTCAAACTCTTGTAAATGCGAGACCTATTTCACTTCAAAGCAGCGCGCGCCGTTGTCCGGGGCTGCTTGAAAGTTAAAGCGGGCATGGCGAGGAAAGCACGTCGTGCCCGCAGTAGGAGAAACACATTAAAGGAAAGAGTGCTTACAGACTAAATATGCCATACCATGTCACATCCGAAGTAAAGGGGCCAGTCGCCAGGGGAGGTTACAACTGTAGACAAGGCGGTACCAAGGAGGGACTAACAAGCCTATTAACGACTGGCAAGCCATCCTTCACGAAGGACAATGTCACAAGCCAATGAAAAATAAGTGCAGAGTGGGCGTGGCTTCTCTTCCATACTCCACAACAAGAAGTCTCGCAGAGCAGCGCATGAGCGCTGACTCACGCTCGACCTAAAAAGGAGCCCACTTGCCCGCATCCCCTCTGGCATTGGCTGTTTTCTGCATGACCCATATGAAATATTGCCGTGCGAGAATAATATACTCTATGAAGGATTTTCAGCTGAATGAGCCTGAATCGAGCATGGATCGCTACTTCTCGTGGTCCCTGTATCGCCTCTGTCCATTCCTCCTCATCTAACTGTCCTAGGTCATCCTCCCAATGAGTTTTCAGTGTCACTATGGGTCCGGTGAATTAAGGAGTTTTCTATATATACACACGATATGGCTTTATTAGTTAGTGGATCGGTCAACAGTCTGTCTTCCAACGGGGATGATGCAGGCAGGGTGGTCCCCTCTTGAACATGGACTTTTATGACGTGTCCTAGCTGAAGATATCTCAACCACTCTCCTAGACTTAGTTCATACTCTTTCTGCAGGGCTGCAAATGTTATGTAGGCTCTACCTCTCCATAAGCCCCCCAGTCTTTCCAAGGCCAGCAACCTCCATTTATGGAAGTTCTGCAGGCTGCCCAACCTATCGAGTTGTTCACTTTCCCATAGAGGGGTCATCTCCGTTAATTTCCCCTCCCAGCCCAAGTATTTTATGGCCGCCTTACATGCCTTTATAACTGTTTTGCGTGTGTGGCGGTAGGTCTTTGGCTTCCCTTGAGTTCTAGAGGAGTCGTGAGTATCCGCCTTCTCCCATACTTTCTCTCAACTCGGTAGGCCGGATCCGTCCTGTCTCCGAATACCCAGTCATTAGCACACACTAACTGCAAGGCCCAGTAATACCACCTGATGTTTGGCACCGCTGACCCCCCGTCGTATATTCCCTTTTGTAGCTTCCTCAGGGCTATTCGCTGCAGGCCTCCATTCCAGATTAAAGCTCTCAATTAGGGTAAAGAATGTGTCTGGAATCTCATTAGGGGAGTTTTGTATAGCGTACAATAGTCGTTGGAGGGTCATCATTTTGAATAGGGCTGTCCGACCGATCAGGGTGAGGGGCAATGTTTTCCAGCGCACAGCATCTGCCTTGAAGTGGGTCAGCTGCCATTCAATGTTTTTCTGATAGAATTCTAGCGAGTTTCTGGTAATATTGATTCCCAAGTATTTAAACCCTTCCATTTCGATTGGGATCACACATCTACTTGAGAGTGTTGGGATGCCACCCGCTAGGGGGGAAGAGCAAAGAATTATCCCAATTGATGCGGTATCCAGCATAATCACCATATATACGGAGGATTTGGAGTACCCGATCTATCGATTGTCTGGGTTTCCTAGCGTATAATAGGACGTCGTCAGCATATAGTGATATGCGTTCTTCCCACTCCTCCCCGATTGGAATGCCCCCAATCGGTGGATCACAGCGAATCCACACCGACTGGGGTTTGAGGGCCAGGGCAAAAAAGTGGGGACAGGGGGCACTCTTGTCTAGTTCCCTTCTGCAATGTAAAAGCTCGGGATATAGTTGAATTAACCCTCACTCGAGAGGTTGATAGTATAGGAGCCTCACCCATTGGATAAAATTGGGTCCGAAGCCCAGATGGCCCAGCACCGCAAAGAGGTAGTTCCATTCTATATTGTCAAAAGCCATTTTGGCGTCTAGGGACAACAAGGCCAATGGGTTTAGATCGTCTGTGGATGTTATGTGTAGGACCCCAAACAGTCATCTTAAATTGAGCCTTGTGCTTCTGTGTGGCATAAATCCTGCCTGGTCTGGATGTATAAGACGTAATTACCTTTTATTAGTCACGTCGACAGCGCCTTGGCCAGAACCTTTGCCTCATAATTTTATCAACGATATTGGCCGGTATGACCCACAGTTCTCAGGGGGTTTACCTTCCTTTGGGATCACTACTATCATCGCCAGCCTCTGATCGGGTGGGAGAGCCCCTTCTGTTTTAGCCTCCGTGTACATTGCCAGGAGGTGTTCCGTTGTTTTATCTAGTAGTGATTTGAACAATTCAACCAGCAGACCATTCGGTCCCACTGCTTTTCAGGATTGAAGCGCTTGTGTGGCCGCTTTAAGTTCCTCTACAGTTAAATCACTATCCAGCATTACTTTATCTGCCTCGGATAAGGACGGCACTCGAATATCTTTTATGAATTCCATACATTCAACTTCTGTTTTTGTAGCGTTGAGAGGTATAAAGAATCTTAGTATGTGGCGAAGGCCTCTGCTATTGCCCTGCATGTCTCGTGTTTTTGACCTGTCTCATCTATTATTCTGGGGACCCATTTGTGTTCCATTCTTTCCTTGTCAAGCCATGCTAGTAGTTTGTTTGCTTTGTCTCCTACGTCATATAGCCTATGTTGTGTGGCTCAGGCCAGGGTTCTGGCGCTGTCTTCCATTAAGTCCCTCAGCTCTTTTTGCTTTAGTTGTTACTTGCTCCTCGTGTTGGTGTCATCTGCCTCCCCCTCCACAAGGTGGGCCTCGATGGTCGTCACTTTCCTTTCTAGGGCAAGACTTTTCTGAGTTTTTTTCTTTTTTGGACACTCCTATTTGTGCTTGTGCCTGTCCTCTAATCACCGCTTTGAACGCTTCCCATAGCGTTACCTTCGAGTCGACTGAGCCCACATTTTCTATAAAATACTGTTCAGCCCTTTTCCTTAGAGCCCCTCTGAATTTGGGGTCTTTAAGATACCATGGGTCCAGTCTGGGGGGGAGGGTGTGGTCTTTCTGTGGCCTCTCCAGAATCACTTCTACTGGGGAGTGGTCAGACACTCCTCGTGCTATGTGGGCAGCCCTGCAGAAATCCCCCATGTGCTGGGTCGGTGTGAGAATGTAATCCAGCCTGGCCAGGCTCCCGTGGGACGATGAAACGTATGTATTGTTTAACCCCCAGATGTAGATGTCGCCAGATATCACTTAGCCCTAAAATACGGAGGAATTCGCCCAGTGGGCCCAGGCGTCTTTCCGCCACTGTGCCTCTCTGGGTGTCAAGGTCTCCCGACACCAAGTCGTTCATGTCGCCACCAATTATTAATCGGCCCTCTGGAAGCGCCAGCAGCACTTGGCCCAACGCATCAAGAGTTACCCCCTGTAAGCCTTGGGGGGCGTATACCGAGCTTAAGTTTAAGATCCCACCATCTCACTGGCCACTCACCACCACATATCTGCCCAAGGGGTCGGACCATTGTGTTATTGAGTTGTAAGGGAGTGATGCCCTGCATAATATACTGGACCCTGTTGTGTAACCTGTGTGTGCCAGTAAGGTATACCCGTATATGTTTAGTGCTTTGCCTTGATTGCCGAGGAGATGGGTTTCCTGGATTAGGACGATATCTGCGACGTGTTTTTAATTAACTGAAGCACCATTGTCCGCTTCAACCCTCCATTCAGTCCATTGACATTCCAGGGCCAAATTTCTAAATGACCTTGTGTATTTTCAGGGGACGCCATCGGCTGAGTTTAGCTTGACCTCCCTCCTCCCTCCCCGTCTCCTAGTGGGATGCATGCTGACTAAGATGTCGGTCTGTCCAGTGTTGTAACTTCTCTGTGTCATTGCCTGAGCTGGAACCTGCACTATAAAACTACTAAAATACTTAATCCTGACGTGAAAACTAACACCCTCCACCCCCCTCCCAGCTACCCTGCTAAATAGGTTGTACATTCCCAACCCGCAGAGCGCCTGTCGCCCCAATACTAAACTGTTTCAACACACTGAAGAGGGGTGTCCCAGCCTCAAGCGCATGCCCTCCCGCTCAAGCACATTGACCATCCTTGTTTCTACCTTTGTTGATCATCGTCTTTGATATTCATAATATGTTGCTCTGCAGTCTTCCAGTCTCTAAATTCCTTTACCGCAGTGGTCCTGCCACACGATCCCTCTATAGGCTGCCCAGTGGTGAGGTCCTGGTCCGTTTCAGCTTGCTGTGCCTCCCGCTGCATTTGAGTCTCTACCTTCCCATACCCTCCAAGGGGCCTGTTCGTTTTTTATTTTGTTGTTCTCGGTCGGGTTCTCTTTGGTTCTGTCGCAACCCGCTTGTTTGAGCTCGGGTTCCCGGATTGCGCCCCTCCAGCCATTCCCATACTTCCTCCGGGTCGGTGAAATGCCATGTCTTACCTTCCATAATAACTTTGAGCTTGGCTGGGAAGAGCGTCATGTATTTGATTCCCTTCTCATGTAGTTTTCTCTTTGCCTCCTCAAAGTTCCTACGCTGTTTCTGCACCAGCAAGGTAAAGTCTGGAAAGAATCTAACCTGAGCGTTTTTGAGCCGGATTTCTCCTGTGGCCCTGGCTGCCTGTAGGATGGCGTCCCGATCGCGGTGATTGACGGTTCTTGTCCCGGGGGGGGATCGGAGCCGGATGCGCCCTCTCGATGGAGAAAAATTTGGGCAGTCTTTCGAGTTTCAATTGTTCATAATAAAGTCTTCCATGAACAGCTCCACACTGGGGCCCTCCATTCCCTCTGGGGCCCCCACTACTCGGATGTTATTCCATCTGGCCCTTCCCTCCTGATCTTCAAGCTTGGCCGCCATCGTCGTGATGTGTTGGGTTAGTTTCTGTACTTGCCCCTCCAGTCGTTTTGTCGCCGCTTGTAGTTGGGCTATTTGTGTTTCATCGGTCGTGACTTTTTCCCTGAGCTTGGACAGGTCTGTTCTGTTTGGATTAGAGTTACCTTGATCGTAACAGTTCTTTAAGTCTTGTATGGCAGCCATGATGGTGTTCAGGGAGGGCTCCCGGGTTTCCTCGCTACCTTCTTCGGTCGGGGTTTCAGGGTTGTGTAGCTGTCCATTTTGTTTGATTGCATTACGACTTGCCCTTTGGGTTTCACCATCCTAGGTTTTGGGGATAGGACAACAGTTATCTTCACACTCCGCTGTGCTGCTTCAAGTCCTCCTCTCAGTCCCCGAGTTATTACTCCGTCCCCCAGGCCCAGGGCCCAAAATCCTTTGTAGTAGCACTCCGGGGGCTTGCTCTCAGTTGGCTACCCTATGTGCCAGAGTTTGTTCGTCCTCTGCCGCCAGGGGGTGGGGGCCTTTTTCCGCTCCGGTCTATGTCCAGTGCTGTGGGGACCCTCCCCTCTGTCGCGTCGCCTGGCCGCGTCGGTCCCACGTTGCCCAGGGTCTATGGTAGGTTGCCGCTCACTGCCGTTCAGCTCTGCTCGGGGCCTCTGAGGATCTTGTGGACAAAGAGGCAAATGTCCAGCTATCTGGTCCTGTTGGCACTTTTGTTCCGCCCCTACACGCGGTTCGCTTCTTCGGGCCTAGGCGCCCCCCTGCGCTCGGCTACTTCAGAGCACTCAGACGAAGCACTCCAAACACTCGGGGGCTTCTCCACAACAACACCGGGCACCGCCCCTCACACTTGCGATCGCCGCCGGGGGACGAGCACTGCCGTCTCCGCAGACAGGCCTCAGCACGCTCCGCTCCTCCTCCACGGCGTCCCTCAGCAGGGCTCAGGTGCTCGACCCTCCACCACTTCGGGGAACACCCCAAGGTACCTTCTCTTCCTGCGTGGGTCACCCGGCTATCTCCCTGGGGCTCGATTCTGCGGCCTCAGGAGCTCCGGTCCGCTTCCCGGATCTCGGCCTCTCAGCTCGTTTACCCGGGCTCTCTTGTTCTCCCTCCGGCCGCGGCCCTCTCGATTTTCACGAATCCGGCCGTTCGGCCGCACCTCTGGGACCTCGATTCCGGCGTTGAATGTACAAATATCCGTCGGATTATGGTCGGATGGCAGGATTAGTCACCGCTATATGCGGAGCTAAGCAGAGTGCGGCCATTTTGGCTCGTTGCCAAGCCACGCCCCCTCGACATTTTGGTTTTTAACAATGGGCTTACCATTGCTCGTGGCTTATCACTTACCATTGGTTAGCTTCATTGTCACTCACTCATTTGTTTGTTTATTATTGTTCAGCTTCCAAAGGCTTTCTTCCTCTTCATGTATTTGTCCCACCTCTGGAGCATGGACGCATTACTTGTGTCCTTCCACTATTCAATTATTTAGGCACTACATTTTTCTTTGTTTAAGCGCTCCACTAGAGTGTTTTTCAGCTGTGTCCCTCATATACGTCCCCCACTTCCATGCTCCTCCTGCCCCCCACCGACCCTCCGTGCTATCTGCTTCCACCAGCACTTCACTCCTACTCTCTGTTTGCTTGCCTCCAACCGATCCCAACCACCCTCCATTGTCTGGGTTGACCTCTCCCAGCCATAATAATAAAGTGTTATTTGGATACCTCTGGCACATCACAGCTCCCCTCCCGCCCCTCCCACCCCCACATCGTCCGTTGTCAGAGTTTCTTACCCACATGAACTTCCTCCGTGTTGCCTCTACCCCCGCCCTCTCTCCCACCTACCAATACATTTTAAAAAAGCTATGCAGAGACAGCGGTGACCACAGCAGCCGTGTTGCTGTTAAACATGGCTTAAAAACATGGACAAATCCAATGCCTCCTGTTGGCGAAACCTATCGTATTTGCCGTACTTGTTTTAATCATAGGTGAGCAGTGAGATCACATCTAGTGTATTAAAGTTGCAGGTTTTTATACCGTTTTTTCAAGTTTCCTCTTGTTCTGTTGTGACTATGTTAAACTAGTACGCAAATTAACACCAGATCACAAAAGGATTTCACGTTTGACCCAGGCCTTCATTTTTGTCATGTTTAGTTTGTGTCCAGTAGATTTTGTTGTGTTCTTCAGAGGCAATTATATGGGAATGTAAATGATGGAAACACATTTTGGGACTTTACAGAACTGCAGCCCTTTTCCACCGACCTCCTTAGCCAATCTGCCTAAACCATTCCAAACTCACTATAAACGTGATGCTTACTATTTGGTTAAAGTTTCTGCAGTTTAATTAATAAGGATCGTAGTTATAACGAATCAAAAATAGCTTTCCCAATAATTTACATTTATAATTCGTTAAAATTATGAATCTCCTCCTCAAGATGCAGTATTTTTTAATCGCGATGTACATGTTGGTAAACCTTGTGATTTTTTTTTTTTTGTGATTTTTTTTTTTAATTTAATAGAAAATTGTGTAGTGTATCACTAGTGTATGCGCTTTGTACCTTTACGCCCTGTTTGTGTTCCATCATCAGTAGTGTGGGCGCGGTTGATATCGGCGTTAGTAAGAAACGTGCCTATACTGTTTAAAGTTGTAATACTCTGCTCAATACATAATAATTTCATTGCGAAGGATAATAGCAATGGCTGACAATGTCTAGCCTAAAGACAAACTGCTTGTAAACTGATGTAAAGTAAAGCATGACTTGTTGTTTTGTTTTTAGTGATGGTTCTCGAGCTTTCCTTGTAAAGTAAACTCTGGTTCATTGCATTTAATGCTTAAGATGTTATCAAAGTTAGATTAAAAAATATTTCTCCTCAATTGACAGATTTTTCATTTTATACGCATTTGATGAAAAGGGATATTGTCGCCCTGTGCTGTGTTTAATGATTTTACAGGACTGACTGCTGATGCTAGAATAGTTATTAACAGAGCCCGTGTGGAGTGTCAAAGTCATAAGCTTACTGTTGAGGATCCGGTCACAGTGGAGTACATAACACGCTTCATAGCAACTTTAAAGCAGGTGAGCAGCTATATGTTTTTAATACCTTTCCATTAAGATCTTTTGGGTCTCATTTAATAACCGCGAGCTCAGCAGGTAAACGCTGAAAAGTCTTTGCAGTGCTTTTTGGCTGCTGCGTTGTATCTTCCTCACTTTGAGGCTGAAAAGAAGAATGGGTCTGGTGCTCATTCAAGGCTGGATTGGATTAAACCTCTTGCTCTCACCCCATGCCATGTCAGTTCCCTTTCTCACTGACATGGATGCTGCAAGGATTCCTCCAAATCCAAGGTCACTGAACGTACAGACAGTAATGCATAGAAATGCACATCTATTTAGATTTATTTTGTTTGTGTGGCCTGAATACTTAGAAATGACCCATGGAAGCTAGATATTGTTCATTTAGGGGGAAGGCTTCTTATCACTTCCATAGCATAAATTTGATGTCCTTTTCCTGCTGTAGTATAGTAGATCCTGCATATGCACGTCGTCTTCCCCCATCCCCCAACCCCCCCCCCATATGACCCGTATGGTCGTGTTTTTTATTTTTTTATTTAATATGCAATCTCCAAGTCCCCTTCAGGTGGACAGCATGTTTAACGGTTTTTTCTTCATTATCAGTGAAATTAATTGTAGACGCCCAACCTTGCATGTGCTCCGTCTTGCTTCCAGGCTCCAACCCAACACATCTGTTGGCTTCTGTACATCAGCACCTTCTCTCCGCTTGACAAGACGTGTGTTTTTGCACAGCTTATAGTGGTACCAATCACTAGTTTTTATTTTCCTCTGTTTTCTTTTTATGGAGACCAATATCAGTGAACAATGCAACAAAATACATGAGTTGATCCTTAGAAAAATCTGTCTATATAAGTGTATTTCCTTTAACCTTCCAACGTACGTTTATCACTAGTTTTATGTTCCTTTGTCCTTAGGACTCTATGCAATATCCAAGTTTCCCCCTGTATATAGAAAAATCCATGATGGATTTAGAGGTGGTAGGGTTAGTTAAAAAATAAGAAAAGCCAAATAGAGCACCTGCTCTATAAAGCAGAAATTCTGTAAACAAAAAACTAACTCTGCTTCACAGCTTCTTTTCCAATCTTTGATTCAAGTAGTTGGTCCCTGTCCTATTGCATCATATACGCCAGTTTAACCTCTACTCCGGGGGAGAGTCCTCTGATGAAAGTAGTCTGACCACGTTTCCCAGTACAGGAACACAGCAGTCTCAGATTATGTATTGCCATGCACATCACGAAAGGTACATAAATGGAACACCAGTAAGCTCAAATCTGCCCTCGCCCCGCCAGCCACACCCCCAACTCCGAACATTGAATGGCGTATTATGAAAATAAAGGCATTGTTTTTCAATCAAAAAATATCTTAAATCCATGTCCTAGATAAGCTATGCCGTTCAGTCAGACAGTCTCTGGGCTCTCAATCTAGGGGGAGCATGTACAGTTCCTGTGGCCAACCTCCATATACTGCAAGACCAGGAACCATGTGGACAGAAAACACATTAAATCCTTAGTTTAGTGATCAGGTATGCCAGGTCGGGTTGGTGCATTGTTTCCAATGTCTAGCCGTAGTCAGCAAGTAATAGCTGGTAAATAGGTTTCCATGACATTAGGGCCATCTTTTCCTAATCTTTGGGTGCAGGCCTTGAATCGTGGTGCCAGGGTGTGCGGCTGAGGGGAATCCCACTATTTGTTTGCTAACAAGTAAGACCTCTTGCCAAAATGCAGCTATGACTGGGCACATACACTAGAAATGCAGTGGCATACCCGACTCAAAGGCTCTCCCAACACCTGTCTGATACCCCGGGGAACATCTCATGGATCTGGGGGGTTAAGTACTACCTGGTTATTATCTTCAGGGCTGTTTCCCTATGTTGCACAGATAGGCTTTGTTTATAAATGTCCCTCTGTAGTACCTTCCATCTGTCTGGAACAATTGCCCAACCCCCCCAGGTTTCTGTCCCACTAATCTATATACTTCCATGTTTTGTTGCCTTTTGGGGTGTTTATTTATTTGTATAGGCTCAAAACCCAGTCCTGTAACCCCTGACAGGTGGTGAGGAGGTTTGAGCCGTGGGTCAAGCGATGTGTAGTTGCCATTTCCCAGAGACCTTTGAAGCCTTTCCCTGCCATACATAGCAAATCCGGGCAAGGGGAAGTGTATTTAATACCTTCCTTTCTATTCTGATTGTCAAGGCCTAGAACACAGTTAACTTGGTAGCATGTTCATTTTAAGTACTCCAATGACCCCCAGCTATGAAATGTAGGGTCCCTCCAACTTCCCAGATCCTTTCTTATATCTTGGAAGAGTGAAGATATGTTCACGGAGTACTGTCCAGTTAGTGTAGCAGTCAGGTTGACGCCGAAGTATCGTATTGACCCTTTAGTAATCCTGAAGCCACTCCACTTTCTAATTCTATAACCAATCCTTCTGAAACCTCCATGGGGTGAAGCTTCAACTTAGTTTATTTACCTTGTACCAATATTTCTCCCATAATCAAACTCCCAACATCTTAATTATAGATTGCTATGATGTTCCCGAGTCGACATCACATCACCTTCAGATAAGGATAATTTATGCTCCACTGCCTGAAACCTATTCCCTTTAATGTTTTCAGCTGCTCTGATTTTCATGGCTGGTGCTCTAGGACCATGACATACATGGCTAACTGATTTCGACTTTGTGGGTATATTTAAGCGATCTCCTAGAGTTAAACGTGATTACTTGCATGTTTACTGGCTCATTTTAATAGATTATCTTTTAGTGTCTCATCACACTAGGATAGGAGCGGGAAGCATAGATGGGCTCCAAAACGTTGTTAATTCAAGCCCCACTTTCTATTAGTCTTGACCCGAAGGCACATGTTACACACAATATAAGATTGAGGCTTTTGAAAGATGCAACTTTTTAAGCAATGTAGCCAATAGAGCGGAGACTAGGAAGGTTATCAAGGAGACTTTAGAAAGAAATGCGACCCTAGAAATTGGATTGGCGATATTATAGGATGCCCTGAAGCAGTTGCGAGAGGCAGATTGCTTTCATGGCATTGCTTGCTAAGGGATAGGTCACTGGTGAGGATGAGATTGGAGGGTGATTTGGTGAAGCCAATGGGATTTACAAAACTGCGGGTGTCTGTCGGACTAGGATGACGCTTGTCAGACCCTGTTTGGTCGACCATGGGCTACTGGATCTCAGCTGTGGTGGTTAAAGTAATTTGCCTCCGGTGTCTTGGGGTCCATCCTACTGCAGTTCTTGAAATAGGGTCAAGAAAATCCCCACCTCACATGACACTCGTGGTAGCAAGGGCAAACAGTCGGAGGCTTCTCGGGGATGTAGAGTTGGGGTGGATTAGAGGCATAGAACACAAAAGTCAAACGGACACAATCACTCACTTTCCAGCCTAGTGCCTGTCTTAGTAAAAGGTACTTTAATTACACAGGAAAGTGAAGTACTACACACAGTAGTGGGGGGGGGTGTTTAGCCATTGTGTCTAAAACACAGCTACGGACTCTAGGAAACTCTACAGTTTCTACACCAGCTATAGTGTTCTATTATAGTTTCTCCTTTGTCCTCCTCAGCTATGAAGTTTTAGGGTCAATAAAAAGAAATTGTAGGCAAGAGTTAGGAAAAGGTGGAAGTTCATGTTTAGGCTGTGTGAGCAACTACTGCTTCGGTGACCCATAGGTCAGTTCACTGAGTCTTGAGTAAAAGAATTTCCGCCGGCAATTCTCTCCCTAAAATGCAGTTTTATCTTTATCAAGTTCAAAGCACAGTTTCTCAGTCTTTCATTCCAGACTGCATGTTACCTATTCGCTGAGACAAGGCTGGGTGCAGATGTTGGTGGTGCGCCCTTTGCGGCCTCACAATTTGTGCCTCTGTCAGTAGGCGTGGGATCGCAGGCAGTATGCCTCCTCTAGGGCCTCTCCACTGGGGATGAAAAGTACGGCAGACCTTAACAGTGATCATTTGTCTTTGGCGGTTGCCAGCTCTAGGCATGTGGGGAGGGAGCCTCCACTACAGAAGTGTCGTCGACCTTGCAATACTCAAAGCCCAGTGAAGGCAGTGGCGGAACATTTCCCTCCAGTCATGCTGCAGAGATGGCAGACAGCACACTGTCACTTGAGGGAGGATGGGGGGTGGAGTTCGTTCTTTGAGCAGTTCGCTGCATGAACCACACAGGGAAGCCTGATGACTGTCTCATTGCTTGCGTTGGTGCTGATTACACTGGCAGTAACAAGTCCACCCTTTTGGGTGCTCGACTCCCATGGAACATGCCTGGGTTTCTCCTTCTAGTATGTTTCTCCTCCTTCAGGGTCAGGCACTCTATTACCATCTCCGAGCATGCAGATCGCATTCTAGGTGCTAAGGAGATTCACCACTCTCCAGTAAGATGCGTAGATTTCAGGTGATGTGCCCTCCTATCTCCTCTGGTAGACTGGCTGTGTGACAGATCCCTGGATTGGAGTAGACCTTCGAGAACACTGGACAAAGTGGGATGGTTTGTGTACCATCTTTTTTCTGATCTTCCAGACAGCATGTGCATCTACTGTCGAGTCCAGAATATAGTTTGCGGTGACTCCTTTTTCAAATAAAAATTTCTGGCTGCAGTGCAGACAGTCTGTGCGAAGTTCTGGCTCTCGTGGAAGTAGTGTTTATACTGGGTCCAAACGATGAGCACAATGAAGTGTGTGCTCTATACCTGGCTGTCAGTAAACTTTCTGGAATAGCACTCTGGCGTGCTGGGGGAAGCCGAAACTGCAGCCTACAAACGAACTCACCCATAACAGAATCTGCTAACTCTCCACCTTTCGCCTACTATAACTATAAACCAAATGGAGATGCTCAGTAAGGACTAATTCCCTCTCCCTTGCTAAAAGTCCATAGCCCTGTTTCAATCCTTCCCTATTTCTATGTCTGGGACTCCTTCCTTCAGCTTCAGAAATGCAAGCAGTACACTTCTACTGTCTAGGGAAGTTGTACTCCATCCTCCATCTTGGGCGACGCAAACCATGGGTAATCCAAAACGGGTCCTGATAGTTTCAGCATTCACACTCTCACCACAACCATTATCCATACCTTGCATTCAAACAGGCACTTGACATGCACATGGGATGTCTGTACAGTGGTATGGTTGTCACCTAAGAGCAGGAAAGTACATCGGAGGAGCCTGTGTGCATCACACTCTGCCTGAACAAGGGGAAAGGTCTGTTCAGTACTGTAATCTACAAATAACGGTGCGCTGCCAACACCACTTTATATGAACAACCCAGGCCATGGACAGTAGCCCATGTCAAGATAAAGGATACCCTTGGTGTGCCCCATCAGGTCAGCAAATGGGTGCTGGACCTCAACATCGCCATGGAGAGGCCTACGCCTGTTTCATATGCAGTTGGGTCACTCAGGGCATGTGTACACTACTTTTTACCATGCAGCGGACATTTCCATCCCAACAAGGCTCAGGGGTCAACTGACCGTTTTACTTGTGAACGTGTTTCGAGAGAGCGCTATGGTCTCTCCAACAGAAGTTTTATGAGAAATGTAATTGAGTCCATGGTCTCTTAACCCTGAAGTTGAAAGGTAGGCTGAATAGGTGCTGTATCAAGAATATGCTAGCACCGGATGATGGTCCTTTATCTAGTGTTGTGGACAAAGCTAGTCTGCTTTTAGACTTTGCCACAACCTATATACTTTTTCCGAAAATAGGGTTACCCTGAAATCCGTGAGGGAACCTTGGTAGTCACAAGTTAGAAAAAATATTGCTCCAAGATGGGGAGCAATTTTCAATAGGTATCGTTTAAATATATTGCAAATATTTTGCATATTAAGAAAAATAAAACCAGCATAAGCGTTCATTTGATTTTTTACAAAGTAAACATTTATAATATAATCATATAAATCTGTTCTCATTTCTTTCTTGAAGGCAATTAGGAAGAATCCAGAAACTAGTAAAAAGACAAAACACAGATTTATTCAGAAACGCAAAAGAAAGGAGCATGTCTATTTACAGTACAGCCTGTTTAACAGTAGCATCGGATCATGTGATACATTCCCATAGAGGGAAGTCACTGGTATTAGGATATGTTTTTTAACCAAAACCTAACGTGAGCCAAATAAAATATCCAGTCTTGGAAGTGGTACTAGGCAAAGTTTAAACAAAGAGACATTTTCATTACAACGAGAGGCATGGTGGATGGAAAAACGGAGAACATTGATACTAAAAAACTCAAAATTATAATGTGTTTTTGTAAAAATTGAGAAGAATGTGTAGATTTTGTAATAGCTAATAAAAATCACTATAATGTATGGTGAAATTGCTGTCACATAATTGGAAGTATGGGGTTAGATAACATGCGATAAACTGTGAGGAAGAAGGAACCGCCTCATGGTGATATTGGCATGCTCGTGATTACAAGAGAGCAAGGGGTAACTTATGAAAACATTCAGGTGTGCAGAATAAGTTTAATTAAATGAAAATCATAATTAAGTAGGTATGGCTTAATAAAATAATGTGATGCCATGTAATATATGTAAATATATGTTCCTGTAGGATGGGCTCTAACTCTTGAACTGCACTGGTCAATGTAAAAAGAAATGTTTCATATGGAAAAGAAATACGATGAAAAGCGTTTGAAATGTGCTTTTTATAGGGTCAAACTGGATGCTATAAAGTGGGAATTAGTGTTTGATGTATGCACACAAAATGTGTGTATATCGGATTGGAGACAACTAAAGATAATGCTGTGTTCAACTTAGTCACAGTGGGCCGTGCTTCTTTTACATACTGCAAAACTGGTCAGTTTGAAGGCCATTCTTGTGTTATTGGTCGCCTTATTCTTTTTTTTCATGATAAATTTGATTGAGTTTTTGCAATAAATCATGGCAAATCGGCCTACAAACATACATAGGAGATTGTAATAAAAACCCCCGTATACAACTGTAACTCAGCAACTTGCACAGTCCGTCTCATACATCCCACCCGCAAACCACATATCCCCGGAGGCCCCACAATCGGATTAAACATTAGAGACACATCACAGTCTCTTTCGCCGTGGCGCCATAGTTCTATATTTCAGCATCCAGCTGGGAATCAAGCGAGCACACCGGAGCTAGGACCATACCCCTATAATCGTCCCACTGCTGCCAAATATTTGGGGGGCAGCCCATGGCCTGAAACACCGCTACTTCTAGGCCCATACTATAATCCATCCCCCTCTTCCAGGCCCCGATTGATAGAAGAGTGTCCGCCTTCCACATTCTAGCAATATCTCTTTTTGCTAATGAAAGCCCCAGAAACAACTTCCTTTTATACTGATTCCCTCCTATGCCCCCTGTGCTATGGAGAAGGATTGACTTGGGGTCAAAAGAAACGTCCCAGAAGAGGTTCTCCTTGATGCAGGACGTCTCCCCCTGCCAAAAACGAGTCTATGCAACACAGCTCCACACCCTGTGAAGGAAGGTACCCTCATCTGCCCCACAGCAGAGGCCCACTGGAGAATCAATTACACCTGTGCGCCAGAGGTGACGCAAAGTAAAGTAAGCTCTATGTAGGAATTTTAATTGTATTAAGCGGAGACGGGCTGGTATAGACGCCTCACGGGGACCCCCTCCCCCCCCGAGCATCTGTCCAGTCATCATCATCTAGGTTGTCAATGTCTGCCTCCCACGCTGCCCGTAATGCTGGCAACGTGGTGGAACTGTTTGTGATCAGGGATTGATCTATGTGCGTACCAAAGTCTAAAACTCTAAACTCTGGCAGCTTCTGGACGTCCCAGAGGTAAGGGGATATGGCGAGCCGAAACTGCAGGTATTGATAGAATTGACTACTGTGCATTTGATAATCACTTTTCATCTCTTGGAATGATTTTAACACCTTGCCGCGCATGACATCTCCCACCATAGATATTCCTATGGTATCCCATTTCTGAAAGCCACCCAAAAGGGCCACTTAGTGAAGGGCAGGGCCCTGCCACAAAGGTGTCCACTGTGTCAGTTTGCCCCACCACCCCATCCGCCGGAGGGAGTGTCTTCAGGTGTCTAGGACTACTTGGGTTGCCGGAGGAAGAAAGCCCACCCTCCTCCCACTGTAGAGGTATTCAAGCAGGAAGGCATCACCCATCGCCCAGAGCTTTGACGCATAAGCGGGATCTTCCTGAGGACCATACCACCAGTCGTTGATAATCAACAGATGGAAGTCGGCGTAGTAAGAACACACATCTGCGGCTGCAATGCCTCACCAGCACTTTGACTGGAAGTATGTCCGAAGGGCAATATGTGCTGCCCCCCCCCCCCCCAAGAACCCGACCAGGACCGCGTTGACCTGATTAAACCACAATATGGGACTAGCGTATGGGTAGTTGGTATAGTAATCGGGATAGGGAGACAATTAAAACAAAATTGCCAATGTCCCTAATAAGGACAGCAGCAACAAGCACCAGGACTTCACCTCCTCTTTGACGTGCGACAGCACCAAGGCTAAATTATGGGTCCACGACAATACCGGGTCTAGAGCGACGTATAGCCCCAAATGTCTAAACCCCCCCCTGTGGCAAGCATCAACCCCAACACCCACTCCAAGTCACCAGCATCCCCTCCAACGGGGAACACCAGACTTCCCAGCGTTCATATACAACCCAGAGGTCTCGCCAAAGATTTGCATGATCCGCAGAATGCGGGGTCCCGAAGCCACAGAGTCTGAGAAAGAAAAGGACATTGTCCGCATAGAGGGCTATCCTATCGGTCAGCACTGCACTTGGGCTTCGACCCTTACCCACGCAGCCAAGGGCTCCATGGCCAGAGCGAACAGCAGCGAGGATACCTGGCATCCCTTCTGTGTACCCCTGCAGATCGGAAAAGGATCCGAGACTGCAACCGCAACCCGGATCGTGGTAGACAGGTAGATATATAGCAAGCAAATATACAAAAGGAATCTGGGGCCTTGGTTCAAGCGCTTAAGGACAAACCGGTACTTCCAGCTGAAGGAATCGAAAGCTTTATCTATCTCTGCTAGTAGTACTGCCGCTGGCCTCTCCAATCGGTCTGCCAGGGCATTGTATACATGCCTAATATTGTGACGCATGACTCACTGAAGCATAAAGCCCGCTTGGTCGGGTTGGACTAGATCTGGCATGTGTTTCATTAATCTACTGAGGTTTTAGCCAGGAGCTTCACCTCCATGTTTAGAAGAGAGATCGGGCAGTATGAGGAGTGCTTCTCAGGAGGGCGGCCTGGTTTAAAGAAGACTACAGTCTTGGCATGTCTCCAGTCTGGCGGGAGCAGCGACTCCTCCAGTGTGGAGTTGATCACCCCCAAGAGATGTTTCCCCAATTGGGGCATGAACGTCTTAAAAAACAGTTAGGGCCCGGGCCTTTCCTACCCGCAGCTCCACCAGGGCAGAAAAGTTCCTCCTCTGTAATTGCCTCCTCCAGATTGTCTCGGGAACGTCCGCCATGGACTGCGGATTCGGGGCCTTGATAAATTCTATGATTTGATCCAGATCTGCCTCGTCCCTCCAAGCGTACACTGCCCCAGAATATGCCGCAAAACTCTGGGCTACCTCTTGGAGGCCAGACAGCAACCCACCCTGAGCATCACGGATCACCGGCACTGAAGAGATATCGCAAGCGGCCTGACATAGCCTATGTAACTTCTTACTTGATTTGTCGCCCCATTGATATGCTTCTTTGTGCAGCCTGCCACGCCTGATGGGCATCGTCCAGGCGTAACTATTGGGTAGGCTGCTGAGCTAAGCCCAGCTGGCGCTGCACCCCGGTCTTCCTGGCGGCTGTGCTCTTACGTCTGCATCTGTCTCTCGAGGTCTACTGGAGCGCTGGCTCTACGTCTGCACTCCCCAGCGTAGTAGCTAATATCCATGCCCAGGAGCGTCGGCTTGAGTGCCTCCCATAATTTTGTCATGGAGGCAGCTGTAGCCGCATTGATGGTAAAGTATTCATCAATGGACCAGTGCAGGAGCACCTCGTAGGAAGGGTTTTGTAGATGCCACGGCGAAAGGCAGGACGTCCTGGTCCCATGTGAAGCCTCAGGGCCACTGGAGAGTGATCGGTTAGCCCTCTGGGCAACATGTCTACATCAAACACCCTGTGAGGAATACAGCTGGGGACCAACATGTAGTCCAATCTTGGGAAGGAGCCATGGACCCCAAAATAATATGTATACCCCGTGTCTCTTGGATGAGGTGCCCTCCAGGCATCTGCTTATCCCAACGCAGATACCAGGGAGCTCAGCTTGGACCCAGCCCCCGCATCTACTTCCTGGGCCTGCCACCTATCCACCTCTGGATGCATAACATCATTCCAGTCTCCACCTATCACTGAGAGACCACCAGGTAGTTCCCCCCCATACCCCTCCGACCGATCACTTGATCAACGAAAAGCTGTCCCAGTGGAGGGGGGCGTATATTCTGCCAAGTGTTAGAGATTCCCCATACAGTGTGCCGGTCACCAGCGTATATCTACCATAATTGTCTATCCAGGTTTTAGTGGGCTGGAAGGGAACCCTGCGATGTATCAGGACACCATGTACCTCATGCTCCCCTCGTGATCCCGGAGTGGTATACCTGTGTATAGCCAGACCTGGCCAGGCAAGGGACTTTTGGAACCCAGAAGATGCGTCTCCTGTAGGAGGAGTATGCTGTCTTCAGTTGCTTAGCTTGTTTCAGAACTGCACCTTATCTTGTCGAGTACCCCTCGCACATTCCACATAATCACACAGACGTGTCCTAGAGGACACTTGGAGCCCTTGTCATACATCAGAGGCTAGTGTAAGGGTATGTGAGCTTCCGTACATGGACCTAGGAAGGTATGTGCCGGGTTTGTGCATTATAACCAGCAAAAGTCAAACTAATCCCCTTCCCCCTCTCCCCACCCCCATACTTCTGTGAACAAGAAGTATCTATCGCAGAAGAGGCCCCCCTGGCACCCAAACGGGGGCTGCTAAGGGGGTATCGCCAATGTATCCCCATATCCCTTTCCCAACTAAGAACCATGCTAGAAAAAGTTAAACCTTTATCTGCCGGGGTGCAGTCGAACATGTAGTTCCCACACTACTAATGCATAGAGAATGTCCTCTAGTCGAGTGGTTCCTGTGGACCTAGAACAGACCATCATTTGCTGAAAAAACATATTGCACGTCAATTCCCCATGCGGTAACTAAGGTGAATCATCACGACGTCTGCTCCTCGAGGAGAAACGGGATAGATTGCAGCGCTTCATGGTGGACTTGGCTGGATGGGGACCATCTATCACTTTGGGATGAGTCGGAGTCCATGCGGGGCAGAGTGTGCGGCTTCAATGTCACGGATTCATCCGCCCAGGTGAAAACTTCCTCCAAGGAGTCAACATAGTCTGCTAGTTGAAGATGACTCTCAAGCGCACCTGGTACAGCAGCATGCATTGGATTTTGAAGTCCCACAGGTGCTGTTTTGCTGCAGTGAAGGATTAATGCTGTTGTACCATTTTCATATAGTGCAGGAATATCATTGTGTTGTGATCGGTAAAGAATCTGGTCTTGGCTCCGGGCAAATATATGGATCGCATCCCTATCCATGTAGTTAAGTAACTTGGCGATCACTGGTCGTGGTCATGCCCAGGGAGTGGGCTTCTTTACCAGCGCTCTGTGGGCCCTCTCCACCACGAAGCTCGTCGAGACGGAATCTGCAGGAACCACCAATCTGAGCCATTGCGTTAAGAACTTGTCCATGGTTGAGCCCCCACACCCCTCCGGGAAGACAACGAATCGCAGATTATTGCGACGGGCACGACCTTCGGCATCTTCCACACACGCCGCCAGCGCCTTTGTCACGACTGTCAGGGTGTTTGACTTTTTGCTGTAGGGCCGTGACTGAATCCTCGACGCGGGATACCCTGGTCTTTGCCTCCGTGATCCGCACTACCGCCCTCCAGAGAGCTTGACAAAGCATGGTGATGTCTGAGCCGACTGCCTCAATGTTGGCGTCCAACATATCCCGGGACTGCGTAATGGCTGCCAGCAGCGCTGCGTTGTCTGGTACAGCAACCCTGGCCTGCGCGTGTCCGGTGTCGTAGCGCCTGTTAGCATATTTGTCCATGGTGCTTTGTTTGGGCGTCGTAGATGGTAGTATCTTTGATCTTAGCGAACGGCAGGCTTGTCGGCTCTTACTGGGGCACTGTTCCGCACCACTGGTGTGCACGACCTGCCAGACTCCCCAACTGCGAACTCAAGGGGTGGCATAAGCAGTCGGCGGGCGGCCTTGCTTCGCAAAGCACCACAGGCGGGGAGGGAGGCGGCTCGCAGTGAGGATCAGTGGTGCTTGCGTTTCCCTCCGCCTATACCCTGTTGCAAGCTGCACCAAGGCCTAGCCTGACTGCTTCCGCAACGAGGGCATCGGCCTTCAGCGTGGCCTCCTAATGGAGTCTCACTCTGGGTATCGCCAAGGTTGTCTCTACTCCAGTGCTGTGCAACAGTCCGCGCCCAGACGGGACCCAGCCATGGGGTGACTGCTCCACCAAGTTCTTTATTGTTAGGCAGGCCTGCAAGGTTCCCTCAGGCTCCTGCTACACTCTCTAGGAGCCTCCAGCTAGCTCAGGATAGGGCGTTGTAGGTGGCAGGCCCTGGCCTTCACAACGTCATGTAGTCACAGCAGGGCGGGAGGACTTTTTCCATATTGCATGCTATGGTGGCATTATAGGGCACTGGGTTGGCCCCCAACCGCTCCTCACTCTGGTCCAGTGGCAGCTCTTACAACTGGCGGTGTGGGGCCCTTCCCTACCGCTTCACAGGCCCAGTGGCCTTAACGTTCTCTCGGGGTTCTCCACTCCCTGCCCTGTCAGCAAGGGGCCGACACAGCCGACGTCCAGGGCGTCCCTCGGGCAGTCTTCTGGCGTTGGCGCACTGGGCCGCAAGCACCCAGCCTCAATTACTGTTCTCAGGGTGCCAATCCTCATCCATTGGGGGGGGTCTTCAAGGGCCCGCCCAGTGCTGCCCAGCCGCGACCACCGCAACCCTGCCAGGCAAGGCCCTAGGCCGGGGCCACAGCAGCCACCTTGCTGCCCGTCAACACGCACTGTCCAGCTCCACTTCCCTCCAGAGCCCAACTCCTCGCTTCCGCCGCCACTTCAGCGGGTCTGCAGCAGTCTGGTCCATGGCTCGCACCAGGGTCGGATTGGGATCACAATTTGGCCCGGGCACTGCCGACAAAAGTGGCCCACATTCACGGGGCATGCCCTTTCATGAAACACCATTTGGTTACTCTTAGAGGTCTCATTTGTAGAGAAATGTTTTGGTAAAATAAGCCTTCAAAGCTTATAGAGCCAGTACCATTGGTGGAGACTAGGAGCACTGCAGTTCTGTGTAACAATCCCTCACAGTTCTTCACATGCCTCTCCATGTGTAAGATACATTCCGTAGCAACAACTCTGAAACACATTCTGGGGGCCACATGCATGATAAAAAAAGACAACTAACCAGAAAAAGTTGCGCAATACGAAATGGCCCTCCTCTGGCAGGCAGAATACAGCCACGTGTTTGGGCATAACAGGGCCTAAGCCCTTAAATAGACCCAAGGCAATTACATTTAAGAAAATCACCTCTATGGATGGCAATAACCATGAAAATTATAGAAAATCAGCAAAAAGAACATATAACCTCAACATGCTAGAAAAGGGAATCCTTCAGCACAGAGAAAGAAGTGTCAAGTTTGCAAATTTTGCTTAGGCCTTGAGCAGGGCCTAGCTTAGAATGAGGCTCAAACAGTTCTCTTTTGAGAAAGCACATTGCACAAAGTCTTAGACATATCCTGAAATCAACACACACACACACATATTGCCACATTCCGGCCTAGGAACTAAAACAGAGTACAGTCAGAATGACCTACAAACTACAGCCAAAAACTAACCAAACCTTACTAATTAATATTCCTGACATATAGAGAAATATGTCCCTTGTCTGCATTTTGGATGAGGCCTTTAAAATAGGCACCCACCGGACATCGAGCGTGCTCTCACCTACCTTCCCTAGTCCACACTTGAGGCGTCAAGATGCAGCGGAAGCCTTGGGGATATGAAGCTGCCCGGCGGTCATCAGGTAGGCCGCAGGGGGGAGACTCTGACTGAGCGTACTACCCTGGTCGCGCCACCCTCCGGAGCTTTCCCTTCCCCATCGCCGCAGAAGATCTGCCTGGGGACAAGACACATACTCCCTGCTTGCGGAGAGGCCAGTCGCCATTTCATACCTGGGGCTTCTGGAAGATGCCCTGCAATGTCCTGTGGCCAGGGACTGCCTGTACCAGTGGATGCCCAGGTGGGGAGGAGCCCTGCTGTGGACTTCACCTGCTGCTGGTAGGTGCTGTACGAGCACACTTGGTGCCCCGCAGCATGGGGGGAGTCGCGCTCCTGCCGGTGGGGGACTGCCTGTCCCTATAAACAAGATGGCAAAAAGGAGCCATGCTATGGACCACACCTGCTGCATGTGGAGCGCTCTGGACATCACCATCTCAGGGATCCCTCCAGGCCCAAGATCGCCGCACGAGTATAACATTACCCGAAGGCCTGGTTGAAAGCAAGAGCCCAAACAATGGCGAGAAGATCATGCTGTGTAAATATATATTTTATATTTGTCCAACCCTAACCACTTCAACTTTCATTGAAATGTAATCTTGAGTGAATTTGCAACTTGTATATATGTAACTCTAACCACTAGTATCTGTAGTAGACTTATGTACTTACTACCATTCTTATGTGAATTTAGAGTTTATCTGTTTGTATCTTTTCCTCGAGTTAATTTGCAACTTGTTTATATGCAACTCTAACCACTAGTATTTGTAGTAGACTTTTGTACTTACTACCATTCTTATGTGAATTTAGAGTTTTTCTGTTTGTATCTTTTATGTACCTCATGTACTCTAGTCCTTATGTATTGTAACTAGTCCATTTGTAAAGTGCTCTGACACCTTCGGGTAAAGTTTGCGCTATATAAATTTGCATTAAATAAATAAATGGCCTGGGAGGGGATAAAGCACAAAACACAGCTGCTGGGCCATCCGTGGGGATGGGGGGAGGCTGAGGTGAAGATGGTGCGAGTGCACAAGATCACCTGGCCTCTACCGCGAGATCCATACTTTTTCGCCCACTATTCCCTGAATGAGAAGGGCTGTGGGCAAGGTGTCCAGTGCACTGAGACACCGGCCCTTCGGCCAGTGCCCGTAGTACCAATCCGTCCCTGGCTCGCACTCTTAAGCTGCACGCCGCCCGTTGCCTCTGCACCGGCTCGCCTCACCGGCTACAGTGGCCTACCGTCGCGTTACAGAGGACTGGTATCGGGCAGTCGCAGCCAGAGGCCACGGCCTCTGATGCAACGGCCCACATTTTTTGGAGGCCTCGGCTCATCTCCTGTGGCTCTGGGGACTGCGACTAAGTTTGTCGCCGCAGGACGCTCCCCACCGTGTCCCCCGCCTCTGATGTAGTCTGGGACAAGTATTCTGCAATGGTCGGATAAGGGGACGACTGCGGGGAGCTCACCTTCAGTGCGTCCACAGTGATGGCCCGCTAAGCCACACCGGCCTCATTCTTTTCTTGATGTACTTGTGCTTCTGTGTTCAAATACTCTTAGGCTGGGCACATCCACTTCTTAACTACCTATTTATTGCACTGGAGATTGCAGGAAATAGGCAGGGCCCTTAATGATTATTAATTTCCTTCTGTACACCATCTTCAACGTATGGGTTCCAGATAGCCACATGTAAGTGGAAGTGTTGATGTTCTTTTTGCCCAGGTCCTACCGTTCTTCTTTAAAGCACCAACATACCGCTGATTTAGGACAGCTTTTCTCCACCACATCTCCGAAGGCTCATTTTTGATACATATGCTGTTTGTGGTAGGTAGACTCTCGAATTTACAAGTGTCAATGGAGTTTCAATAGGACTTTTCTCATCTAGCAACATCTTCCTATATGCTTTGGTAAATGTTTTTTTTTTATGACGTTTTATTGATTTTTGGCAATTTTAATCACATGACACTACAGGTGTTCAGTCGATCTTTACAAGCACAGTCAGGAGACATTCCGCCTGACATAACATAGTGTCGGGTTTATACCTGAACATTGTTTATCCAATCTATCTCTGTCACCCCTGCCAAAGTTGGTTAATTTCTGATTCATGTCATGAGGAGCCTGAATGGTTCATTAAAGTAAAAACTGTACCTGTTACAATATCTTTCTTCCTACATCCCCATATTGAAGGGGCAGGGAGCCACCATCGTCTGCCAGCACACCAATTTGCTTTGATTTATTTGTCCTAGCACGTTGTCAACACTGTTAGGATTCTAAAGAATGTAGACCAGGGAAACCAATCTGCAAGTCATCCAGGAGTGGTTTCCTGTTGGGGCTGAACCCGTTTCTTTCCCTTCTTAAATAGTATGTCAGCATCTCCAACATCATTATTGTTCATATGTTCCTTGACAGATCGATGTCTGTAGGTTCATGGTGCTCTTCAGTTTTGATGCGCTTTCTGAGCAAAAGAATGATGGATTAAACCCAGATCCTTATGACTGGGGGTGGATGTTTCCATTGTTCAGCATTCCGTCCATCAATTGTTTCTTTTGCATATTGCTTTGCGGCCAGTATCAATTGGGAAGCAAATGACCAATCATTTTTGTGCATACCTTTCAATGAACGTGAGTTGAATGAGGCCATTCTCTAAGTGTCATTCATAGAGCCAGTGTCTTTAGTCATTCTCCCTTCTGCAGGGGTTTTTAAGTGGTGGTGGAAAGTTATTGAAGGTAGGCACCTCTGCCCAATCCGAGGGTGCTACATCATCACTCCATGCCTGCCCCAGCCCTCCTGTACATCTTGCCCAGGCCAGGTGCAGTGTGAAGAGTTAATTAACAGATTCAGATTTCCTCTCCACCCCTTCCTTTCCCAGGAACTGGGCCAAGCACTGTTAATGGCTCTGTATTGTGGAGAGGCCTTAAATGCCTCTGCTGACCAGCAGAGTAATTAACTTGGCCTAGGAGAAGAGGAGACAAAGGCCTGGAATCTGATTGTGTGTGAGGCAGGGAAATATGGCAATTCTTAAAATGCCATAAAGAATGTAGTTATGATGAAAGCGACTGTGAATCTATACTAGAGAGGCATGTTTATCCTGTTATTGATACCTCACTGGAGCCTGCAGGCCTAAGATGGCGAAAATGTACTTTGGTGCCGATTCCAGCTATATTGTGTAATTCAGTTAGCTACCACATACCGAAAGACCTACACAATGTAGGCCTTTCTGTATGTATTCCAGGTCGGCACCAATCCTTTAAGGGTCCCTTCTGTGACAGGCCAACTGCGTACAGATACCGGACTGTGCAAGACGGTAGTTTCACATGTGCGCACACGTGTGCTCATGTGTTCACGTGTAACAAGGCCAGAGCCTCTTACTTAGCTTTGCTCCGCAGCAGGGGTCTTCTCTTAAAAGACAGACACTGACAGTTAACACTCTCGTTCCATTTCCACAGAATTTACAGTGAGTAAGACTCAGTTGGTGAGACTCGCTCACAGTAAATGTCCACAAACGAGTTAGTCAAAAACAAAACATCCCATGGTATTAAATGGGCTTAACCCCCTTTGCTTCAGAAGGTATTTTAAATTACAACAACCTGAACAATATATTTATTTTAAATGCTGCAATTTTGCCCTTCCAGGACATATATAGTGGTTGTCATCTATTGAGTTCTTTCTTAATATTCACGGTCAATGAGGGATAATTAGCCCTGTATAGGCTTTGTTACATCATGGTGATATAAATATCTAGATACCTAATATTTTCCCTCATCTACCTGAAAGGGTTTATCCCCTCCAGCCGCTGTCTAGTACCGGGCTGCAATTCCAGCCCAATTATTTCATTTGGTTTACCTTGCAACCTGAGATTGTACCACAATCCCTGAGAATTGTCAGTACTGCAGGTATGAAGGTCTCTTGATCTCTTTGTCATTAAAAGAGAATTCCCTCTGACAATTAATGTTTTATGTGTAGCTGCCTCAAAAGGCGTACCCTTCATATGCCCAGTCTGCCTATTTTTCGTGTGCAAATTATTCCACTGATAAAGCAAGCAATAACTGGGACAGAGGACATGTCTGCATAGTTCCTCTAGTAAGGCAAAAGCCTGTGTTGTATCTCCATTTTATCATAAGCCTCTCTCTTGTACCTGTGTAACCAGCCCATATGTAGGGCTGCATGCCTGTCGCCCCACCCCCGACCCACCCCCATCCTTTGTAGGACTTGCCTCAGGAAGGCGCAGTTGACCTAGTTAAATGTCTTCATGATTCATGGCTAGAAGCACCACAGGGGTGGGAGTTTCAAGTTTCTTTTAGTTGATTTCTCTAATGAGTGTACAGCAATTTGGATGTTTTCAAAGGTTTACCTATTTTTTAGAAAGCATGCTTGGTCTGGGTCAATCAGCGACAGCATCAATGACTTCAATTGGGTTGCTAATATTTTGGTGAACATTTTCAGATTTATATTCAGTAGCAAGTAAGGCATTGGGTTTCCCCGGTTAATCAGTTTCATATTTGCTTTCACCATGAAGTCTAATACAGTGCCTGTTTCCTAGAATGAGTTATATAGCTTCGCTAGACGGGATGCCAGTTTGGAACAGAACTTCTTGTAAAATTTGTTAGTTGGGCCATCTGAACCTGTGGCATGGGGAATTTTTTATGGCCTTTTCCACGTCTTCCACCGTTCTCTCCTTCTCTGGGTTACCTCTTGACATGTATTGGATGTCATAAAAGAAGTCAAAGTGTAGTGAATTCTGTTTTTCTTCAACATACATTTTAGTGTAATTGTCTACGAACACCTTTTTGTTTTCCTCTTTCCAAAGTAGTAACCTTACCGCTTGAGTCTACCGCATTCGGTGTCCCAGTTCGTTTTTTTTTTTTTTTTTTTTTTTTTACTGCGTTTGTAGTCATCTTGCCAATACCTAGTCCGTTTTATTAGCTTTCTCACAGAAGTGCTGTTTCATACAATGTAGTGCTGTTTCAGGGCATTCTGACATCAATAAATTAATCTGGCCTTCCTCGATAAACAGTTGTCACTGTGTGTAGGTCATTTTTTCCACATCATTTCAAGGAAAGCATCGTAATCCTAGCATTCAGGTTCTTCACCAAGTTTCCCATTTGAACAACCACCGTGGCAAATAAAACCCCTCAAATTCCCAAATGAGTATCTTGTACGGATGCCCCTCTGGTAACGCAAAACATTCAGATTCTCAAACCCCTCTTTGTAGCCCATAAGCCCGCTGTATCTTGTTTAGTGCAGCCACATTCACTCTGGTCCCCGTTCGGCATAAGGTTAACTAGATAAGCCAGGCTCTCACCACAGTATTTAGCATTGTGGGGAAGCACGGTTATTGAACTTTTATGATGTCCATGTATGCTCCGGCCATCTTTGGTGGGGCTCTATTTAAAGCTGCACCCAAGCTGATGCCCTTGCTTGGCTTTCAGATGCCGTTACTGGTTGCAGCTTGCCTGTGGCTCTTTTGTCTGCCTGGTGAGCCATTGTATCAGTCCAATGTTTTAGATCTCAGATTTTCTTGAAGTAAACCTTTGCATCTCTCACCTACAAAACATAGAGAGAACAAAATGCTCTTGAAAGGCCCTTCAATAGAACAGGGATGATTGCCCAGGCATGTCTACCTGGCTTTGCTGATGAGCCCCCTGCACTTTGAACCCTTGACCTTGATTAGCCGCTCCACCTAACCCACCAAATGGGTATCACGCCTTTACAAACTCTGGTCTGCCGCGTGCACGACTCCCTGGATGGCTCCAGAGCTGCCTGGAGCAGAAACTCTGAAATAGCCATTACCAGGTCCCAGTGGACATACTGCTGCCTGCAAATCTAACTAATCTCATTGAACCACAAGCATAAACTCAAACACTTTAAACATTTGCACCGCTTATATTCCACCCCTGCCCAGAGAGTCAAAATAAAACCTTCGCTGTTGCATCACGGTCTTCGATTCTCCCATAACTATGCAGATTTTCTCCACCTGGAGTCGGACTGCCCTGACATACGGGCCTTTTGGGGGGAAATTGCAGACACAATAGCAGATATGACTGGAACTCACACCCCTGGTCATTCTGCTGGGCTTTGTGAAACAGACCCCGAAGGGAGTGCGTAGATTGATCACAAATGCTCTCCTAATGGTGAAGAGGTGCGTAGCGATGTGCTGGGGAAGTCTGAGGGTGCCACATAGACAGGTATGGATTGTAGATCTTGTGCATTGAAATACCCAATGTGAAATTTATGCGCAGCTACAGCCCCGGACCTTCCGGCCTAGAGATATTTGGGAACCCATGACAACTTATCTGTCTCGAATTACGGAGTTGGATACTCATTCAACTATGCAGGAGGATGATGATGAATAGCCAGCCCCTCCCTCACCCACAGATTGATTAGAGACAATGCTAGCATAACACTACTGCAGAAAGCCTACACCTTTGTTCTTTGCCTGTTCTCCCGTCTTTGACTGTCCTGGAGAGATGGCTCCTTCGAGACTACTAGAATTGTGTTATTTCCATATGTTTGTTCATGGCTACTAGTCACCTCGCAACATATTAAGCTGTGATCCGAATATACTTTATGTACTTGTACCTATTTGTATACATAATACAAACTAATAAATAACAACAACAAAAATTAAAAAGGGATGATGAACAAGTACTAGACCAAGTATGTGTTCAAATGGAAACATTGCAATTTCAATGGCCAAAAGGAAACTAAACGATTCAAAAGACTAACGAAAAAAGAGGTAAGATATTGGGAAGTAAGATCTGTTGAAAGAATCAGTGAGGCAAACAAGAAAACCTTGGTTACTTGGTCATCAAGCTAATGGATTCAATCAAGGTTGAAAACTCACTTGCACCTTCGAGGTTGCACAGTAATGGTCAAGGTTGTAGAATAAACATAATAGGTTCCAGGCTGTACAGGAACAGCCAAAGTGAACCCGCATTTTGAAGTCCATTGGTTGCTCTTCAGGCACTCCTCTAGAAATAATCGCAGGTGTAGACAGAAGGGATGTAAAATGAAAACTAACAAGTGCAGACAAAGAGGGCCACATCTCAATGCTAAAGAAGCTGATTTCCCCCCCCCCCCCTCCTCCTGCCTGTGTTGCTGACATAGTCGTTTGTAAGGTGATCTACACAGCAGCGCTGAAAAGAATGTGGTGTACCTGGGTCCACTTTGCGTTCACTTTATATCCAGTATAATCACAGTAGTGGTCTTGACACCAGAGATCTCAATAGTTTGAGTTCCTTTTTTTTGTATATTTGTAGTCCAACACTAGATCAGCCTCCGTTCTCTTTAAGTACTTTCCTAAAATGTCTTTATTCTGTTCATATTGTGGTACAATTCTTTAGTTCAGAACTGCGTTAAAACATCCCAAAATATACCTTCGGAGACCCCATTTATGTAATTCAGCTGAAAATATCCCTCAGTTTGAGTTTTCAGCTCTGATTAGTATGACCTGTACTTCAATATGTATTGTGTTTTTTGAAGGAATGGGCCCTGAACTGTGGGCCTTGATGATAGCTGTCCGGTCAGATATAGTGATAACTCCAATCTCAATCCTATCCTTTGCCCTAACATGTTGATAAGTCCTCCAGATGTTGATTCTGGTGGACATATTGTGCCTGTGCGAAAGGAAGGGAAGTTCCCTCTCGGTGAGGTGGAGTTCTCTCCAAGCATCCTGCAATCGCAGAGCAGCAGTTGTGGATAAGGATATTCACCACAAGAGTATCTATGGATTTTGTGGCTTTAAAGGCCACTAATGTAACATCCCCATCTTTTAATTTACCTACAAATATTATATCTTCCCTCTTTTTTTTGTCAGTTAACACTTCCCAAGTCTCAAAGGAGAGGTCTTGACGGATGGCGATCAACTCTTTACACACCTTCTGTTTGGCTGTTGCATAGAACTGAGTAGTATGTGATTTATGTGGCATCAGGTGGTTGTCTTTGGCTATTGGTGTGTCTGTTGTAGGCAAAGAATATTGGGGTTTTCCGATAAAAGGTCCAGCCAGATTATATGACATTCAACCTTTGAGTTTTGTTAACTATTGTTACCATCTAGGTGCTGAAAGTCATGTGCTCACCCAGACAATTCCTTTTCCTCTTATCTTTGCTCCATCAAAATTAATTATTGAGGCTTTCTACTCTGTCCTCTCAGCTCAGGATTTCTTGCCCCCCTCCATACCTTCTCCCCATTTCCAACAGTAAACAAATCCTTTGAACAAACGTAAATGTGTTAAGATTGGTTCCATGAGCAGCTGCAGTCTTGTGAGGGTCATGTAGTTGGAAGAAGAGCATAAGTGTTCCCCATGCACACACACCCTCTTGTGATAGATCTTTAATATATTTGTAGTTACCCCCATCCTCTGGATTGATTATTGTGATGCTCCTTGTCACCTGCTGCTTTCACTGCACTGCTACATCATTTTTCATAATCCATGTGCCTTTTCCGAACCTTTAATTCTTTGGTTCAGACAGTTCTAGCATATGGTTGGCAATGGCCACTTTCCTCTTGGATGTGAGTCTAATGTGTCTCTTAAAATTGTCTTCTTTGATGTGCTTCATGGTGTATTTTAAT
This sequence comes from Calotriton arnoldi, assembly GCA_963921515.1. Taxonomy (NCBI): domain Eukaryota; kingdom Metazoa; phylum Chordata; class Amphibia; order Caudata; family Salamandridae; genus Calotriton; species Calotriton arnoldi. The sequence continues at coordinate 702,535 of CAWUFW010002575.1, forward strand.
AATCTGTAGTCATTTTTCCCACTTCCCCATCATCCCCACTTGTTGTGCACTAATCAGTCTCTGGACAGTTAATTGCCTCGCTCATGGGTCACAGCCTGCCTGCTCCGCACCAGCAGTCCAACATGGCACGTTCGCTGCTGCACTTGGTCTGGCCTCTCTATGATTCTGCTTATGACATTCATCTCTGGAGCTGCTTCTTGGACACAAGATGGCTGGCCTTCCTCAGGGTGGCAGTGCGTCTCTTCCTCACCCCCTCGCCCACCATGCACACCCCAGTCAGCCGCAGAGTTGCACCTTCCTTGCCACTCTCACATAATGAAAAGTACTCTGGGATCATTTTTGATTATCAGAGGAAATTAAAACTGTACCCATAGCCCAAAGGTGGCCACTCCAGGGGAATCGTACAAACGGAGCTTACCACCCATGCGTCCACATTGCTCCTGTGCTGGTCACACCTCCTGAATGAGGTTGTTTTTGGAAACTTGAAAATAGTCGCACCTACTCGCATATTTTTCATCTGCTCAGTTCCTTATCCAGTAAAGTATACAAAAAAGTGATGGATGGAATTCTTGAATTAATCTCAGCCACCGGTAATTACTCGAGTCTCATCCCAGACCATCGTTATTTTTCACACCACGCCACCTCAGTTTGGACCCGCAATATGCCAATCAGTCTTGACCTTGCTCCAATGGGAACAGTCCTGCCCGAACTTCCAAGCTGGGTCCTCCCTGAACCGGAACACAAGCATCCCAGGACCAGTTTTGCTTTAGTTAGGGCTCATCAGCCAGGTTTAGCTTGGTTCCAGTGACCCAGTGTGCACAGGACCCATGTCTGGGCATACCCGTCACACTTAGGGCTACATTCTAAAGTATACAAAAAGTGATGGAAGGAATGCTTGAGTTAATCTCAGTCACTAATTGTTCGGGCTTGACTGTTCCCGTTGGAGCAGGGCCAAGACTGATTTGCATATAGATGGGTCCAAACTGAGGTGGCATGGTGTGCAAAAGAACGATGGGCTGGGATGCGGCCTGAGTAATTACCAGTGGCTGAGATTAATTCAGGCATTCCATCCATCACTTTTTGCATACTTCAGTTCCTTGTCCAGGCCATGCCTGTCACACTGAAAGTTGTTTGTTGTTGAAAATCAAATGGATCCAATTAAATGGATCCATTGTTGGATTTTAAATCTTCAAATGTTATGCTAACTAAACTAATGACTGTGAGCAAGAGCAAATGCTTATTACTTGTACATATTGAGGTACCGGTTTCACACAAGACACATATTATGGACCCTGCAAGTTGGCTGCAAATCAAGGATGCAAATGTGATCCTAAACGTGCACCATCAAGTCTTAACTAGATTTACGTCAACATTTCAGGGTGAACTGCTAGCAGCAGCTTGATTCCTTTGACTCTTCGGGACTTTGTGATCGGCACACATTTTTGCATGATGTTTAGGGACTCTTGCAGAATCTTTCATTATGTGCAGCCTGGAAATGGATAAACGTCAGCTGCTTGGAAAATGAAATCATTCTTTGGTTTACTTAGTTTTAGAGAATGTTCTCTTTGCAACAGAATTGCCAGACATATTAAAAATAATGCATAATAATGATGAACATTACTGAATCGAAAATCAATCCATTAACTGGCACACTTATCTTTTATTAGCACATGATCATAACTTATATTGTGAGAAGAGGACGTAATTTAAAGCAAAACTAATACTTGCTTACTGTGGCTCACTCTCCACGGAGTGGTGCTGTTGAAGTCTCCATCCCTACCTGATCGAATCCCTAACAACTTGCACCCTGGTATATGCTTAGCTCTGTTACACTGTCAGATTTTAGGAGATGGTTAAAAGCATATTGCAAGATCTGCAAGTCACCAACCAGAGAAAGAATATACTGCTCTTCTGTGGAAATCAATCGTAATAGATTGCACTGCCCAAGAATATCTTTCATCTGAGCAGTAACTATGACCATCCCTGACCTCCCAAAACCCTGGGATGAGCACAAAATTGAAGTAGGCACAATATGCCACGTTTTGACGTCTTTTCTTGGATAGGGAGTCTTGGGACTCTTTTGGCTCTAGCTGAACATCACCCACTATAATGTTCCTTTCCCAGGGAACCCTTGTGTCCCATTCATCCACAGCTTGCCCTTCAAAGTGTTGTAGACCTATTTCCTGATCCACTCCTCTTTATTTGCCATGTCTTCTGTTATATTCTCTGGAAACATACCAAGAGGACCTACAGAAGTTTCCAGTTTTAATGACCTCATACCAGCAACACTATATTTTTTGCTGGTACCTTTTCCAGCATGCCATCCAAGGTTGTGGTTGTGTTGCCTTAATGTAATGTAGCAGGGATTGCTTTTCTCCTTTTATCATTGAAGACCCTTTGTAAATTTCTTTCACAGCTTTTAAGAAAATATTGTAGCAGCTCTTTGATCATTACGAAAAAATTACGGTCTGTGATTCAGAGTCAAAAAACATGGCAGCAGGGAATTATTAGTATACCGTGCAAAATGTAATCAACCATTGTTTGTTTATATGCGTTTTATCAGCCAAATTATTTTGTGTTAAAATTACAATACACTCAAGTGGCCAATGGGCATGCCTTTTCTGCTTTTGTCTCCTATCCATTCACTCCAACCTCTGGTTTCCATATTAAACTTTCCTATGGCCGTTATAACTTCCTAAGAGTTTTGGTTCTTCAGAATTGGATCTTCCACAGAGTCACATGCTTGACTCATCCCTGTTGTTGAGCTAGGAGTCCCACAGTAGCATCACAATAGCAGATCTATGTTAAAATATATTTAGTAGCCTAGTCGCATCATTTAGCCAAACTTCAACCAGGCAGAGACAATCTGTCTGAAGCCCACACACTGAGAGGCCCCCATCCTTCATATGTTTATTGCATGTCTTGTGTGAAGGTAGTCTCCTGACCTCTGCTCAGTTTTCCTACTGATAAGTGACTTTTATTTTCAGTCTCGGCTGTTAATATTCAATTAAAGGTTCTTCACACTTCAGTGGATTTACATTTAAATGTATCAGACAATGTCTGATACATTTAAAATATGCCTTTTCAGACCTTGTGGGACATGTGGCAAGAAGAGATTACACTCTGAGGATTCTCAGAAAGAGTATATTTATTGCCTCTACTCTAACCATAAAGCTGAGGAATGCAGAGTTTGCCACACCTTTTTACTAAAACCTTCAAAGACAGGGAGGGAAGACTCGTAAAGTAACTAGAGCGAGTTAAATCTAAGGAAGCCCCATTTTCTGAAGAGAAATCACGCGACACCATAAAAAAGCTTAAGGAACATCATAAGAGGGCACATTCTGACGAGAGACATCGTGAATCTTTGAGGTCTGGAAAACAACGACCTGCCACAAAAATATTTGTCCAAATAAGGTTTAAAAGAAAACAAGAGGAAAGTCCTTCTGAGAACAACATTTTCAATGGGGAAAACTAGACCCAAGCCAGCTTCAGAACCACTGACCGCAAGAGCAAAAACTCCTCAGGTGCTTGACAAAGATGCATCGTTGATGAGACCATCGTCGTCAGGAACATCAACCATGATGCCTTTGCCGACAAGGCATGACATGTTGTCAAAGAACACTTGATAGTCTGTACCGTCAACAGGGATCATAAAGGCCACTACCATAGTGCCTACAACGACTACAAAATGACGGTGACTTTTGTCTTTCGTGCCCTTGACAACGGTTACTTTATTGACCACTATCTCGTCAATGACTTTGTTGTTGACAAAGAAGCAAACATCCTCTCCTAAGACCCAAAAGAAGTTAAAGGTCCTACTGTAGTATGGATTGTGGGTCCATTGTTGACATCTGCTAAGTTAGCATGAGCTTCGCTGCCATGAGGCTGCTTTTGCGCACGACACTGCATGCATAGATTTCGCAAGACTGTTTGTGCCCTTTCACATGAGAACTGTCTGCTTTTCGCGTTCTCTGAGGTTTAGTCTGCACACGATGTACAAGGTCGATCAACAATGCCCCTTGTTGTTCTGTTCTGGTCAGTCCCTCGCACCTAGACATAACATGACACACAGCTGCACTACTGAAAATCGTATGCTTTAATATTGCAAGCTAAACATGTGGTGCAGGCACTTGGAGAGATTCCTTTCCGGAGAGAAGAGCTGTGCTTGTCCTGAGATGTAAACCTCTCATCTAGACCTTGAGGCATGGGGTCTGCTGACAAAGCCCAGAGGTCTTCTTTTTTATAATAAACTATTTCTTACCACGGGGAGGGTGGTTAGGTATTGTAGCCCTTTTCCACTGTCTTTACAAAATGATATCCCTGTTTATATTCTATGGAATTGTGACAATGCCGACTATATTGTGTTTATGCATTTTGCTGCTAGTAATGGCACGTGTACTGTACCATAGAGCGCGTTAGTTAAAATAAACATTTTAAACTATACAGTGACTCTGATTACTCGCATTGTGGACAAGTATGAGTGAGTGAGCGAAAGAGTTGTCTGGCTCCTGCGATTCCTGAGAGAGTTGGAATTGTCGTGTTCTGGGTTGTCTAATCATTGGTAGCTTCGCTGTTAGTCGGAGAACAAATAAGACACTATAGCTAGTCGGTTTGGGATTTTGGGTACTAATGTGGTAGGTTGGTACACCCCTATTGGCTGAGGTCCCGTTTTCCTGCGCATAGTTCTGTATATGTGCAGAATCCCTGCAACATGGCGCCGCCAACGTTTGGTCTGGTTCTGATCTGCGAGACGCTTGAGTAGTGTTTTTCCACAATACCCTCGCCTCTGTTTCAAGAGACAGTTGTGATGGTTTAACCTCCTATATTGATGTTTTTATAGGTTCCTTCAAGCTTGAAGTTTTAAAAAGGTTTATCTCTTTGTTCATAACCCGTTATTGCGCTGTCGCGCTCTAGGTTGTGTTTCTTTATTATCAGTTATGGCGGTCCCGATTCCGGCCGCTAATAGGGCAGCACTCACGACTTATTTGACTCAGAATGAAGTCCCTAATGCTGGTGTTGCGCTGATTTTTGTAGTAGAAGCAGATGTGGCTTACCGCTTCGAAGTGTTTTATTCTTGGGTCACCTTTCCGGCGGTGGATGGAACAGATAACTTGTTTCACGAATATATGCCGACGGCCCTTCCTAATGCTTATCAGCCCTATCGGGCTCTTGAGGTTCCGCTTACAGCCTGGCAACACCAAATTTGGTTTAATGGCGCCCTTCCTCACACAATAACGCCGGTACGTTTAGGTCCTTTATCGATAGATGGGGCCACGTGGCCCGTTTTGGCTGGGTATACCCCTCACCCGCGTCGTTTGACAACGGCGACGCTTGCAGAACTCCGCGTGTTACATACGTCTTTAATACGCTTGCATAGAGCTGTTATACAGTTCATGTCGCGCAACTTTCAGGTGGGACCACCTGGAGTTGCTGCGCAACCTGCGGGACCTGGTGGTGTGGCCATCAGTCCCCTTATGGTTAATTCAGTAATGGGCAAGCGTCCACAGAATAAGGATGAATGACCTTATTGGCTTGCTGAGAAATTTGGACAACTAGAGGCTGTTTTTCCAAATACCTCTCCTGTGGATAAACACAGGATATTGACTATTAGTTTACCTAAAGACTTGCTTCCCAAGTTGGCTGATTGGAACACCTGGGGTAAGGTGTTTGCAGCGGTATATTCAAAGTGTTTCGGCACTCCTTCCATGACCGTACTCCCTTCCGTGATTAAGCGTGTTCAAGATGAACACAGAGCCGAGGCGGCTGTAGAGTTGGGAATGAGACTGTTGGGGGTGTTAGACGTGGTTGCGGATATGATTCTTGCAAATGTCAAGGGCGATGCGGTAAGCTTTCAAGTGTCAAATCGCTTGGAGGCTGTCCCTGATGCGGACAAACCACGCGAATTACCAAAAATTATTGCAAAGGCTTATAAGACCATAGGCCCCAATAGTTTGGGGGTTAAGCCTTTTACTCAAACGCAAACTCAATCTCAAACTCAACAAAATGTCCAGACAGATAAAGATGGACGTCCGTTCTTTCCTAAAAAGAACTGGAAAACTAAAAAACAGGGGCAGCAACAACAGAAGCAGGGTTCGCGTGCTGGTTCACCGATACCTGACACTTCTGAGCGTACTTATGACTTGCGCGAAAATGAAGACTCCTGATAGGTTTCAAGTCCCTGATCAGCGTTCTCCTCGTTCTTTACAGGACACATCTGGCTCTCGTCGGTGGTGGAGATCGCCAGGATCGTGGCAAGAGTCATCCTGCGCCACAGGGACGTGATCAGCCTCGTCAGTTTGACGTCAAAGGGAAACAAGAGGAGCAACCACGCTTCCGTGCCCCGTTTCCAAAGAAAAAGGTTGCCGCTTTGACAGCGAGATATGCCTCAGACGGTGAGAACCCGACTGCTGGATTGGACTTGGGCGGTGACTCTGCTCGACAGCGCAGCGGAAGTTACTATAGTGCGGGAGGCACTGCGTCCTTGTCTGGTGGCGACAGCAACTGAAACTTTCATTACAGTAGAAACAGCTGACACCCGGGTTGCCCCCCCGGATAGGCTGTATAATATAGTTTTTCAAATTGAAGGTGACATTGATGTGGTCACAGGGATTTTTTGGGAGAATCTGTCCGCTTCCTATGACATTTTGTTAGCAGAGGCAGATTGGCCCCCACCTTTTGTACTGGCCGCATCAAGGGGGGAGGACGTGATTCTTCCGAGTTTTTCGCTTTACGTCCCCAAGGAGCATGCAGAGGCTTTTGCAGCTGAGTGGACTTTGGCCCTGGCGCCGGTAGTGTACCGTAATCAAGTGGGCTGGGATAAAGATTCTCCGCCACATGAGATTCCATTGCGGTCTATGCCTCAACCTCAACCCCAATATCCCATCCGGCGGGAAGCCAAAGGTCCCGTTTCTGGTGGTCTAACTGAGTTGGAGTATCAAGGAGTGATTGAGATGTGCGTCACCGATGAATAATCCTCTTTTTACTGTGTCCAAACCCGATGGGTCTTATCGCATAGTTTTAGATTACCGGCATTTGAACTCTCATTGTGGTACTTGTGCAGTACAGAATACCCATAGCTCTGCTCTTGTGGACAGTATTGTTCGTAAAAAATATAAAACGACACTTGACATTTCCAATGGCTTTTACAGTCATAACCTGGCCCCTGAATGTAATCAATGGACCGCATTCACGGTCGGTCGAAAACAGAAAAAATTTCGGCGTTTACCTATGGGGTATAAGAATAGCCCTGGGGTTTTCGCTGCGCGTGTTGTCTCTTTGTTAGACAGCATAGACCCAGATGCATACTCCTATGTTGATGATATTTATCTCACAGACGACAATTTATGGCCGCATCTATGCTGTGTTGACCGCATCATCCTTGAATTTGCGGATTACGGATACAAATTTAATTTTGCTAAATCACACATCGCTTGCTATGCGGTGCTGTTTTTGGGCTATAAGCTCAATAATGAAGGTCGGGGCTTGGCACCCCACTTTCTGGAGAAATGCGCACGCTTGCAATCTCCAACTACCCTGAAAAAACTTCAGTCTTTGCTGGGATTTTTGAATTTCGGGAGGTCTAACATTCCCGAGTATGCCCAGCGTATCAAGCCTCTTTATGCTTTGATGCAACCTACATTTTCAAAAGCCAGCTGGCTCCCGGAACATTCTGCTATTCTTTGCAATCTCACTTGCTTGAATCTAAGTAGTTGTTGACACGTGATAACCACACAAACCTGGTGATACGAATCGTGCCAGGCGCAGTGGGTTTCACTTACTTGACGTACAATGAAGGGGACACCTTACCTATTGCATACAAATCACATTTGTACACTTCAGCCGAAATGCGGTTTTCCTCTGTCGAAAAGGTTTTGACAGCTGTGCAGATGGCGGTCCTGAAGGAATGCGCACTGGCACAGGGGAAGCGCATTTTAGTGGTTACACCTTTCCCTGCTTTGGAAGCAGTAACTAAGGCGAGTGTGCCAAACTCTAAAGCATTACATCCCCGTTGGATACAATGGGCTACTTCTTTGACGTCTCCGGATGTCACGTTTATCTTTGACCCCTCTCTTCAGACACAGGAGTTCTTGCAGTATGAACGCGTTCATCCACCTCCTCTGTCTTTACTTCCCTTAGAAGAGTACACATGTATCATCTACACCGATGGTTCGGCGCAACCGGCCACTGGTTCTAAACATGCTTATTCAGCGGCTTGCGCTATTGTGGCTGGTACGATGGTGAATGGAGAATTCAAGTCTAGTATAGTGCATACACAAGCGCTAGGGGACTGTACCGCTCAATTGGCCGAGCTGCGCGCTTTGGTTATTGCTCTCGAGTTTGCAGATCCGAATGTTTCTACACTCGTGTGCGATTATTGCTACTGTGTTCAGTCTTTCAATGACAACTTATTCTTTTGGTCTCAAAATGATTATTGAGATTCTAAAGGCAGCACAATTAAACATAAAACGCTTTGGGTTCGAGTGGCGGATCTTAAACAACTTCTGCCACTCACACATGTTATACATACTCTTGGCCATCAGCGTGTGGGAGCACACGCTCTTGGGAATTGTTTGGCTGATGAAGCAGCCAAATCTGCAGTAGCCACGTGTTCCGTAGCAGCCGTTACAAGGTCCATGACTAAAATTGATAATGACATTTTGGCAGCAATTGCTGCAACTGCGGAGGGCTCTAATTATCCACAGGGTTTCCCTTCAAAGTATTCTTATCAGTTAACTCCTGAAAATGTTCCTTTTGCTAGAATACCTGACGTTGGAGATCGGCTGATTCCCAACGAGGACCGCAGACACACTTTGATCAAAACCGCACACGAAGGTATGGCTTCGGCCCATGCTGGAGTGTCCGCGACTGTTTCTATCTTGCAGCAACGTTATTGGTGGCATGGTTTATATAAACAGACCCGTACTTATGTGCTTTCGTGTGACATCTGTCAACAAATCAAGCCTTCTACGGTAACACGTCCACCACAAACACAGCTTTGCATTGCGAATCGCCCCTTTGCCTGTGTATATCTTGATCACTGCGGTCCATTTACTTCTGATACTGCATATAAATACATTTTGGTTGCAGTTGATTCGTGCACTAGATTCCTTTGGGTTTGGCCACAACGCAGTGCTGACGCTCGAAATGTCATCCGGGATTTGCGTGTCTTTGTAGGGATTTTTGCCTGTGGCACCTTTCATTCAGACCAAGGTCCTGCGTTCGCCTCTAAGGCATACAGGGATGCGATGAAGTCTTTGGGGGTGCTGGTGCAGTTTTCGTCTCCATACAGGCCAGAGGGCAATTCAATTGTGGAGCGAATGAACCGTGACTTAAAGCAATCCTTGACAGCTAGTCTTGGGTACTTTCAGGAACTGGCTGGCCCACTTGTATGGGGTTCAACGTGCACTTAATAATCTCCCTAGAAGACCTCTGGGTGGGCGGACCCCATACTAGATGCTCTTTGGCATCAAAATGTTTGTGCCAGACCTTGATGGTCAAAACGTTGCGGCGGCAGCCGCGACCTTTGACGTAGATAATCATTCTACTATGTTACAGGACCTACAAGAGACCCGTACCCGTCTTGCTACTGAACATTTGCCTTCGGCAACAGATGCTGCACTGCAGATTCCGGTGGCCGGCTGGCTTCCAAAAGTTGGTGATCTGGTCCGAGAGAAGTTGGAGAACAAAAAAGAATTTAGTCCCTCTTATCGTGCACCGGTTCCAGTGCTTGGCTTGAAGGGCACTCGTACAGTCATTTTACCACCGCTTCCTAGTTGCAAGGACAACAGATACATCTCTATTGACAATGTCAAGCTACAACATCTGGCTGATTCTGAATAGTGTGACGCCTGCTGTTTCGTGCCCCACAATTTCGAGAAATCTTGGTGTTAGCGCATCCTTCAGCTCACCTAATGACACTGTCATCGAGATGGACCCTGTTGTTGACCATTTATCTGTCCCTCCTGCAACGAGGACGTTGAGTATACTTATCCCACAAGTGAGTCTTTGTATGGCTTGCCTGAAGGCTCTTTACACCATGGCAGCTTTTCTTTTGACTAGTCTTCCACCACTTCAATTGGCCCTACCAAATTGTCTATTTTTGTTTCCTGGTTTAAACAGACTTATTTGGGCCCTCCTTGGACATACATCTGGTTAATACTGATTACCATTTTCCTCTTTATGTCAATTGGGTTTGTGACGGTGTTTTTCCTACTCAATGGTCACTATTTACCTGAACGCTCTGCTGTGAACTTGGTTGATGGTATTCTGGCCCCTCACTCATCTTCCCACATCATGAAGCGTGACCAATCTCTTGTTAACATTTCAGCATTTCCAGTTGCGGATGGCATCATCTGGGATAAAGTGGATTTTCAGGTCCATGGGCCAACGGAAATTATTAGCGTTCCATACGTCTTTCGCGTTTCCATGGGTGATATGGTTACAAAGGACATACGCTCAGACGACTGGGATGTGCATGCAATACAATCATTGTTTTCCGATTTGAAATATTATGCTGCTTTTAATGCTGAAGATTTATATTTAAATTCTGCCAATTATGCTGATTTATTCTGTTATCAACATTATGGACATAATTTCCTACATAAGACTAATACATTACGTCCTGTTGTCAATTACACACAGTGGGAACATTGCCCTGCACCATTAAAAGGTAGTTCGAAAACTCTTAGAGGTAAATTCACATATTTTACAGACTTTGATAGATCAACACCCGAGTCGTATTATTTTAAATTAAATGTTTCATCAACTCCCAAAGTAATGACCCATACGAAATTAATTTATTCAAATTCTTTCAGACATGATCTGTCTGTCAAGGGTTATGATCACTGGAGGGCCACCGTTGATTTGAAATCGATCTGGGGTTCTAGGTCCTGGCAGGTGCGAGGCACTGAAGCCTTACATCGTGCCTGCCTCATCCCAACACAAATTTTGTTTTTAAATGAAACAGTTTACCAGACAACTTGCTTTGGTTTGGCAACTGCAAAAAAGTTAAACGCCCATGCCATTTCCTCTTTAGCTGAGTATAATAATTGGCGCATGTACACAAATTATACCATTGAAGCCCTGCAATCTTTATTTCACAATAACACTTTTGATGTATCTGAATTGGATTCTTTAGGTTGGCTAGTTTGGCAGACGAGTTCGAATGCCTGCCAACTTCGTTTTCATAACCCCAATTAAGGTTATATGCAAGACAGACCCGACCCAAGATTTCCAGATACACATTCGGTAACAACCTATTCGGTTAGAAAATTATGTCAACAGTGGTTGCAGCACTCTACACTATCGTCCGTTAAACAACATTTATCGTTGTTGTCCAACAACATTAATTTGGCCGACTTTGTCTTGGGACCCAGGGTTCCTAGAACAAAGAGATTCTATTACGCAGCTTACAATGAAATATGAAAACTTTTACAGATTGAAGCGGCGTCACGTCTGCGGGAAAGTGACCAAGCGAACTTAGAGAAGATTCTAGCTGTTGTCGATAATAGTATTAACACACTATCTTCCCGCATTTACACATTAGATAACATTGTTTCTTCTGTTATTGATATTGTGCAAGAAGATGTGTCTCTGTTATATCATGGTCAGAATCAATTGCGTTCTGTCATGCAATTCGCATGGACTTTGCAAACTCTAAAAATGGGAAAAGTACAATGGGATTATTTAAATGCGACTGCTTTGTTTTTACCATTTAATTTAACTGACAAACAGCAGTTCATGTCCATGAAAGATGCAACTTACTCTTCTACATATAGAAAAAATAGACCCTTTGCCATTTTCTGTAGCAGAAACTGACACTGCTGTTTGGCTAATTCATGGGGTCATATCTTTGCCTTTCTCGCTGTTCCAATTGAGTTCCTGTATGAAACATTACCCGTTAGGCCGCTTTGAACCCCTGGGTAGCGCTTTTCTGCATGAACTGTGGTCTTTGCCTTTTACCTACCGATGTTTGCGGGAAGAAACTGAAGTATACCTTACAGGGCAGGACTGTGATTCTACAGTGGGTCATTCCCTTGTTTGCAAAAATATCAAGTTGCACGCAGCATGTAATATGTCAGCTCCGAACCTTGCATGTGTTTTAAAAGGTACTCCGGTTCCCGCAATAATTTCCACGTTCACTCTGCTTACTAACGGTAGTTATCTTATTCTAAATAACCAAGAATGCTGCGGCTTCCTGGCTGGCCTACCATATATAGTAACAGTTTCACAGCGCGTAATTTGTTGTAAAAATGTGTTTTTTCCTCCCCCGCGTGGGCAGCTTGATAGCTCAATTTGGCCTTCCATACCAACTTTGAAAGCAGATTTCAACAAGTTGAGCAGATTAAATGCGCTTTTAACCCAACAAGAAGTTGCCCTTACTTCCGCACGAGAAAACGTCAACCTACAGGTGGCTAGCGCTGCTAGTGAATTTCAACACTTTTAACCACTAATCTCCCACTGCATTTTGGGGAGCTAATACACCGCATATTTACTGCGTCTGACACAAGTGGCCTTGCTCATTTTTAAAGCTGTCGGCTCTGGCCTTGTGACTTCTTTTCAGACAATATTTGGTGTTATACCTGCATTTATTCATTCTATCTTTGCCAGCGTCTTTGGTGGCTTCCCTTTAATGCTGGCGTTAGCTGCTGGAATCCTGCTTCTACTGTGTCTGCTGCGCAATGGCTGCTCCTCTTTTGGTACTGCACAGACGAGATCGGCTGCGATTGCTCCGTGACCGTATGCACTGGCAGCTCTGTGTGTCTTATGGGTTGTCCTTCCGCTTTCCATACTTCACTTGCGTGCAACCTGTCTTTTCATGTCTACAATGTCCGTTTACATGGGCATTGGATTTGTGCCTCTCCAATTCGTCATGTCCGGACCCGGATTTCGACCAGCTGGTGGGTCCCTTAGTGGCCCATGAGCGGGACTGTTCTGGGGTTGGCTTTATGGCGCATGCAGCTGCACTTGGAATCTTGGCTCAATGGGATGTCTGTGAGGCTGCGCAGAATCTCCTACTTCAAAGTTACATCGAATATCACGCAAGTTGTCTGGAAATGCTAATGGAGGCACCCACATATGAGGAGCACACCTGGTTCATTCGATTTTCATGAACTGGATGGCATCCCTTTTTTCTACCAACAACAATGATTTCCTTCTGGAGGGTGTTGCATTTTATTGCTCCTACACTCTGATGGATTAAATTCACCAGTACTTGGATTTCTGAAGCCCTTTAAACAAACTTACTTTTTTCCTACTAGGTTTTTTTTCTTTCACTCGCACTTCTAAACTCTGCTCGCACTTTTTGAACTCTGTTTTCGTACTATGTCTACATGCGATGACCTTACCTGGGGGAGGGTGTAGTGTGGATTGTGAGTCCATTGTTGACATCTGCTAAGTTAGCATGAGCTTCGCTGCCATGAGGCTGCTTTTGCGCACAACACTGCATGCATAGATTTCGCAAGACTCTGTGCCCTTTCACATGAGAACTTTCTGCTTTTCGCGTTCTCTGCTGTGCTCTGAGGTTTAGTCTGCACACAATGTACAAGGTCGATCAACAATGCCCCTTGTTTTTCTGTTCTGGTCAGTCCCTCGCACCTAGACATAACATGACACACAGCTGCACTACTGAAAATCGTATGCTTTAATATTGCAAGCTAAACATGTGGTGCAGGCACTTGGAGAGATTCCTTTCCGGAGAGAAGAGCTGTGCTTGTCCTGAGATGTAAACCTCTCATCTAGGCCTTGAGGTATGGGGTCTGCTGACAAAGCCCAGAGGTCTTCTTTTTTATAATAAACTATTTCTTACCACGGGGAGGGTGGTTAGGTATTGTAGCCCTTTTCCACTGTCTTTACAAAATGATATCCCCGTTTATATTCTATGGAATTGTGACAATGCCGACTATATTGTGTTTATGCATTTTGCTGCTAGTAATGGCACGTGTACTGTACCATAGAGCGCGTTAGTTAAAATAAACATTTTAAACTATACCGTGACTGATTACTCGCATTGTGGACAAGTATGAGTGAGTGAGCGAAAGAGTTGTCTGGCTCCTGCGATTCCTGAGAGAGTCGGAAGTGTCGTGTTCTGGGTTGTCTAATCCTTGTTAGCTTCGCTGTTAGTCGGAGAACAAATGAGACACTATAGCTAGTCGGTTTGGGATTTTGGGTACTAATGTGGTAGGTTGGTACACCCCTATTCGCTGAGGTCCCGTTTTCCTGCACATAGTTCTGTATATGTGCAGAATCCCTGCAACACTACTAATTTCAGAGAGAGGTGCTCTAACTCCTATAATACCGGAGCACACGTCTCCCAGTTAGGTGTCTCCAAATCCTTTACAACCCCTATTTGAACCAGAAGTTTGACGAAGAAAAGTTGTTTACGCCAGAATACAGCACTAGCTAGCAGCTCAATGTGAAATATCAGGACCCAAATGATGACTATGATGCTAATCATCCTGAATATATCTATGAAAGTGAGGCAGAGGTCCCTGCTTCCAGGGTTACTTTTAAACATTCCTGGAACACGAGAAGCAAGAATGACAGTACAGAGATGAACTCAGAGTGTGGCATGCAGGGCTCTAGTCGGCCCATGATGCAGGTTTCAGTGTATCTAGTTAGAGTCCTTCAATTAATGGTTGCAGATTATTACTCCTGCTTCCCTGAACTGGCGGCAGTGGCTCACCCAAAACAAGTTCCTCCGCTAGGTTCACCACCAGTTTTGGTACCACAAACTCAACCCAACACTCCTCACACACCTTATGGTGTTCCACTCAGGCTAGTTAAGCCTGTACACTCTCAGCGACATTCCACATTCTACAATTAGGACAGCCTGATAATGATGATGCCTATGAGGATGATCCTCAGGAGGAAGGTGAACTTCCACCCTTTCTCCTGGTCACATCGGTCCTGACTGGGATGAATATATTGCTCTGGTTGAGGGTTATTTAGATCCAATACTGATCCCCATCCTGACGGTCTTGGCATCCACAGTTTAATTGAGAGAGCGTCTAAAAGATTCAATTTTCCCCTTCTACTAAAAGAAACAGATTCCTTCTTGTATGACTTGGAAGAACCAAGCAGGAAAATGGTCACGGCAATCCCAGTAATGGATCTTATATGGTCAGAGGGTCTCAAAACAATGAAAAACCTGGCAACTGCAGCAGCTGTTCTTTTAAGGCTGGACAAAAATATAAAGCCCTAGATGACACCTGCATGTCTTATTGGACATCCCTGTGCAGATTTCCTGATAATGCATGCTGCGCTGAAAAAATCTTGCACACCAGTTGTCAACCTCTTTTGAATAGTGCAGGGGGAAGAATTGATAACATTGTTAAAAGCTTCTCTTCAGTGGCTGCAACTCCTATAAGATCATCTAAAGCTCTGCTACAACAGGCAAATGTGGTCTGTCACTGCACCATGTTTAGAATGCTGCCTGAGGATAAGATATCAGAAGTTAAAGCCATCTTAAATGAGGAAGAGAAAACATCTGCAATTATTAATTCCTCCATGGAAGTTGCGACAACTAAGTTTAGACAGTAAGCTGGTGCAGCAGTATTATGAAGAGAAGGGTGGTTTAAATCAACGTTATTTCGACTAGAAATACAAAGTCAAAATCTAGACCTGCCATATGAAGGTGAGTCTTTATTTGGCAAGCATGTTGATGAAGCCCTCAAGGCCATTAAGAAAGATACTGACCTGGCACAATCTTCAGTATCTTTAAACTCGCGTCAAACCCAGCCCTTTTGAGTGGCTAGAGGAAGGAGCCAGAATCCTTTTAGAGGTGGGTCCAGATACCAACCATGTTGTTGTTGTTTTTATTATTAAAGTTTGTAAAGTGCAGAGCTACCCTAATAGGATTTTCCAGCACTAGAAAAGCACAGGGCAGGGGCAAGAGTTCACTTAAAAAAGCCAGATTTTTAAGAGTTTACGAAAATCAACAAAAGATTTGCGCGCTCTCAAAGAGACCGGTAAAGTATTCCATAGTTTGGGACCCAGATAGGAGAAAGACTTCCCACCCTGTTTGGCCCTCCTGAATCTGGGGACTACAGAAATATTCAGATTGCCCAAATGAAAGGATCGTCTGGGGCAGTAAGAGGACACCAAGCATCTGAGATAGAGTTGGCCCATATTCGACGTAGCCCTGCGCATAAAGCAAAGGGCTTTAAATTGGACTCTCTTCTCAATGGGGAGCCAGTGGAGGTCATGTAGGAGATTGGAGACACCAGAGTGCTTGGAGTGATGAAACAGCCAAACCTCCGCATTCTGGACTAATTGAAGGTGTCTGATAGAAGCCTTTGGGGACCCTAAGTAGAGAAAAATCCCATAAACCAGCTTAGAGATGATTAAAGTCTGAATTGCCTTTCTTTGGGCAGCAAAAGGGAGTAGCCAAAGTATTTTCCTTAGCCACATAAGGACACCAAAGCAGGTAGAGGCTACCTTGGTGATTTGGTGATTGATCAGAAGTTTGTCATCTAACCATAAACCCAGATTCTTGACTACTGAGACTGGAGAGATAGCCTCTCTCAAGGCATCAGTCCAATAATGGGGACCCCAGAGAGGAAGTTGATACCCACCAGCATAATTTCAGATTTGGTTTCGTTGAGTTTAAGAGAGTTATTGTTCATCCATGTTGCTACCTTCATGAGACGGGGATTAAGGGTATCAGAAGTGCAGTCATCAGTGGGAAAAAGAGAGACAATGATCTGAGTATTGGCATATGAAAACAAAGTCAGACTGCAACTTTCCATTAAATCAACCAAGGGACGCACATAAATGTTGAACAGTGTCGGAATTAAAGCTGATCCTTGTGGTACCTCAGGAGATGATTGAAAGAAATTTTGAGTATGCATTTTAGAGTAGACCTGGAAAGAGTGGGATTTTTAGAAACGAGTGTAACTAAGCCAGGAGCAGGTCTTGAATGCCTATGTCCTTTAGCCTTTGCAGAAGTAGCTGGTGCGAGACCATATCAAATGCTGCGCTGATCTAATAAGATCAGAGCCGCAGTGCCGCCGCTGTCAAGTTGAAACCTGAGATACTCTGTGACTCCAAGGTGGACTTGGTGCTTTACCTAGCTCTAAAACCAGATTGATAAGGGTGGAGAAAACCGTTGGTTTCTACAAAGGCAGAAAGTTGTTTGTTTTCATTCTTTTCCAAGATTTTAGAAAATAGAGGCAGAATCGATATCGGACGAAAATTTGCCCAGTTGAATGGAACAACATTGAGTTTCTTCAAAAAGGGTGATTACTATTGCATGTTTCCAGGTTTTGGGAACTATTCCCTCCAATAGTGAGGAGTTCAGAAGCATTATCGTGGTGTGGAAAAGTTAGGGGCACAATTTGCTGAAGTAGGCCGGAGGGAAGGGATCCAGGGAAAGCCAGATTAAATAGAACTCAGTAAAGCAACAAATGCAGGGAGGTCCATAGGGTGCAAAGGAGTTCAAAGAACAGGACAGACTAGTGGGTGAGGTCTCTGCATTTTCTTCCTGCAGCAGGGAGGGGGAGACCTGGAGACTTGGGGAAAGGGAGGCCTGGATGTCAGCCACTACACACAGGGTGTAAAAAAGCCGGCCAGATCATCACATTGCTTCTTCGAAGGCAAGGTAGCAGCAGCATTCGTCAGAGTTTTGACGACTTGAAATAACGTTTTATGACAGTTCCAGGCTGAGGTAATTTTGTCGGAGTGGAAACAGTCATGTCAACTGGATCAGCTGTCCTACCTCCAACTATATAATCCATGGTACAGACCACCACTTCCAGCTTCTCTTCAAAGACAAACTCTTCATCGAAGACCTAGAAATCAAGGTAAAAGTAAGGAATTTTCTTGGCTTCTCCAGCAGCTGCCACATCAGGTCTGACATCTCCAGTAGGCGGGAAAATCTCTTCTTACTTCAACTGATAGAAAATGGTACCGCCAGATTGATTGGCTCTGGACCTCATGTCTGGGACACACTTTGTAGTTCATTAAAAATAAAAACTCCTTCTGCTGTACCTCCCCCCCACCCCCCAAACAAACAAAAAAACAGATCAGCATCTACGGCTGTTGCATGCAGAAATCGCCATAATGATAAAAAAGGGAAATAGAACCAGCCCCTGAATCACAGCAAAATATAAGCTCCTTTTTTTTCTAATAAAAAACGAAATTGGGTGATTTAAGACCAATTTTAGTTCTTAGTTGAACAAATTTCACAAGAAGCGAACATTTTGCATCTGTTAAACTGCAAGAAATCCTTCAATTAGGAGAAAGGAGATTTTGTCTACCCTAAACCTATAGGATGCATACTTCCAAATCCTCTTCTATCCCAAGCACAGAAAATATCTCAGATTCAAAGTGGTTGGCCCCCAATATCAATTCAAACATTTTACATTTGGCCTCAAATCAGCCACAATAATCTTCATGAAATGTATGGCTTACGTCGCAGCACATCCGAGGAAACACACACATCAGCTGTTTCCCAACCTTGACAGGTGGCTAGTCAAAGGAAAGTCATTCAAGGTGACAGAATTTCATGAAGGCCACCCTGCAACTTTTTCAAGAATTAAGCCTCGCATCCAACAAGGACAAACAATTGTTAGTACCCAGCAAGAAAATTCAATTCCTGGGAGCAATTCTGGTTACAAACCTAGGCAAGGCCATCCCATCGAAAGAGAGAATAACACAATTAACCAATTTAACACAACAATTTCAAAAAGAGAACAAAATCACTGTGAGAATATACAAATCTTTTTTTTTTAGGAATTTTGTAATCCTGCATTAATTTAATTCCAAACTGCCTCCTTCATATGTGTCCGGTTCAGGAGGAGCTGGAAAAACAGTGGTTATAAAGTCAAGGGTTGTTCGACCTAGTTTCCTTGAGCCCGAGGAGAAGACCATGTTTACTATAGTGGTCCCAGCATGAAAATACCACAGTAGGATTGACTTTCCTTCAACAAAGTTTCTGCTTTTTAATGACAACAGATGCCTCTCATAACGAGTAGGGAGCGCATCTTCAGGACAAGCTCGTCTCCATATCAGTATTCTGGAGATGACAGCCATTACTCTAGGTTTGCAATCTTTTGTCCGAAAAATAGAAGGAAATTCTCTATTGATACATATGGACAATGCATCTTTAATGTATTACATACATAAGCAAGGGGGGAGGACTTTTTTTTCTTCCCATATCCAAAGAAGCCAAACAAATATGGTATTAGGCCATCAAGCAACGCTTCCTATTGACAGCTAAGCATGTTCCTGTATTGGACAATGCATGGGCAGGACACCCTGAGCAGAAAATACAAGGGATGCCAAGTGTGATTACTCCTTCAAACCCATACCAAAAAGGGATGATGGACGGAGCGTTTGAGCTAATCAAACACTCACCCCCAGTCAACTGATCTGGGTTTAATCCATCATCATTCTTTAGCTCACTCCACCACCCCAGTTCAGACATGGCCATATGCAAATCAGTCTGACCCTGTGCCTCATGGGAACAGTCCAGCCCGAACTGCCAAGCCATGTCTTCCCTGGACCGGAAACAAGCATCCTGGGACCGGTTTCTGGCTATTCAGCCGTCATCAGCCAGGCTAGCTTGAATCCAGTGGCAAAGTGAGCAAGGGACCCACGTCTGGGCATACCCTGCCAACTTAGGGCGAACAAGCGATACCAAAGGGATGATGGACGGAGCGTTTGAGCTAATCAAACACTCACCCCCAGTCAACTGATCTGGGTTTAATCCATCATCATTCTTTAGCTCACTCCACCACCCCAGTTCAGACATGGCCATATGCAAATCAGTCTGACCCTGTGCCTCATGGGAACAGTCCAGCCCGAACTGCCAAGCCATGTCTTCCCTGGACCGGAAACAAGCATCCTGGGACCGGTTTCTGGCTATTCAGCCGTCATCAGCCAGGCTAGCTTGAATCCAGTGGCAAAGTGAGCAAGGGACCCACTGGATTTAAGCAAGCCTGGCTGATGACGGCTGGAATGCCAGAAACCGGTCCTAGGATGCTTGTCTCCGGTCCAGGGAAGACATGGCTTGGCAGTTCGGGCTGGACTGTTCCCATGAGGCACAGGGTCAGACTGATTTGCATATGGCCATGTCTGAACTGGGGTGGTGGAGTGAGCTAAAGAATGATGATGGATTAAACCCAGATCAGTTGACTGGGGGTGAGTGTTTGATTGGCTCAAACGTTCCGTCCATCATCCCCTTTTGTATCGCTTTGTTCGCCCTAAGTTGGCGGGGTATGCCCAGACGCGGGTCCCTTGCTCACTTTGCCACTGGATTTAAGCAAGCCTGGCTGATGACGGCTGGAATGCCAGAAACCGGTCCTAGGATGCTTGTTTCCGGTCCAGGGAAGACATGGCTTGGCAGTTTGGGCTGGACTGTTCCCATGAGGCACAGGGTCAGACTGATTTGCATATGGCCATGTCTGAACTGGGGTGGTGGAGTGAGCTAAAGAATGATGATGGATTAAACCCAGATCAGTTGACTGGGGGTGAGTGTTTGATTGGCTCAAACGTTCCGTCCATCATCCCCTTTTGTATCACTACTCCTTCAAACCCAGCAACTGGTCGGAACTGGAAATGCTTTTATTATGCTAGCAGGCATGCCCTACTAGGGTAGTAGGGGAATGTGTTTTTCATGGCCTGGTCAGGGAACCTTTTCCCACACTTTCCTCCTCTTCCCATAATTCCCAAAATTGTGCACAAGTTGAAGAAGAAATCATGTCAGATAATCCTGATGGCCCCATGTTCGCCAAAGCTGTCTTCAGTCGTGCATACCATTGACACCTCTTTTGAATCTCCCTTTAAAAAAAAAAAAAAAGCAATCTTTATTGTCTTTATTAAGATCACCAGAAACTACAGGAATGTCATCAACCATGTAGCTCAGCACAGTACAGTAACTAAACAGTTTCTGAAATGTGCTAATCTTGTACAGCATGACCAACCCTCAAACCTGCATTTGTAGGTAGCGTCAAACTCTCAGTATGGAAATTAAAACTCACAGCTTCAATGAGTGGGAGTTGTCAGTCTGCATATTTCTGGTCTTGTCATATTTTCCAGGACATTTCCATGCTGTGTATATTTCTATCTACATAAGAGCACAGTTGTCCATTCCTATGACCCATTCTGTTTGTCGGTGCCGTCTTGGAACAGCATCTGCTGGCAATGTCCTTTTTTCCCCCAAACACAGCCAAACCGCAATAAAAGTCTGGAACTGCTTGGTTCCCCCCTCTTCTTCCAGTAGGCCAAGGAGAGCCATCTTGTGGGGAGTCTAAGTGGTCTGCCAAGTGTTGTACCTTGTGCTGACTGTGGGCCTGATTTAGATCTTGGTGGACGGGTTAATACGTCACAACGGTGACGGACATTCCGTCCGCCGAAATATAAATCCGATTATATCCAATGGCATGTATATTTCGACGGACTGGATATCCTTCACGGTTGTGACGGAGTAACCTGTTCCCCAAATCTAAATCAGGCCATAAGTCTGGGACCTGTATTTCAGTTACCAATTACATAGAAGAAGGAGGTCTCCTCAGCAGAGCAACTGGGCAAATAGGGTCAGCTCTATTGCCCAGCATCCTAAGCTTCTTGAGGGTGTAATAAGCTCAGTGAAAATAATTTACCAATAGCATTCAGTAGAGTTATTATTTGGCCCCTCATTCCCCCTCGCCCAGTAGGTTCTAATTTGAGCTTATCCTCTAATGGGTTATACTCTGAGGAAATCAGTGGTCTGCTTCAGGTGGTCTAATAGGCTCCTGAGCTACAGAAATCTGAAAGACTGTGAGTTGTGTTGGTTAAGTCACTCCTGATATCTCTCTATGTCTCCATATTTGTTCCAGTTCGTTCATACATCCCCAAATGTTCAGTGCCTATGCGATCTCAGCTGATGAAATTTTGTGACATTTGGATACTAGGCAACCAATTCCCTTCCCATACTGGTGTTACCTGCGTAGGTTTCTGGAACTAGCCAGTGTGTTTTAGGACCGTCTGCTATGCCCGTATTGTGGCCTTTGTGGCCTCCAGTTGTGAGGAAATGATCTTGGAGTCATATAATTATTGTGTAGTGCACTGATCCCCGAATAGAGAGATCTCTACCCTATAAGTAGCGTTACTTTTGTTGCCAAACAACCAGTCATTGATAACTATAAAATGTTCTGCAGAGTAATAAAATTGGACATCTGTTGCTCCTAAAACATCATATGTATACGCGGTGCACTTTACCAGTGAGACCCTTTGGTGCTTCCCTGACCAAATGAAGGACCTATATGAAGTCCTGATTTTCTGAAAGGCACTGACAGGGACTTCCAATGGGATTTTGTAAGATCTATTTCAATATGAAAAGGACTTTCATTTTATAAAGAGCTCTCTTTACTAAAAGGGACAGGGGGACAAAGTCTATCGTTTGCGGTCTCTGTCTTTTTCAACATAGAGGCCATATTGTATACCTAATAGTCTTGTGTTTGTATGGGAATGTGGATTCCTAAGTATTTAAAGGACTTTGTCTCCATGCTCAACTATGATAATCTACACCATTCTCTTGCATATCCCTTAAGCAGCGCCAACATGTATGTAGTCCAGTTGACCTCGAGTACCGACGCCAAACTAAAGATTTCCAATATTAAACATCTCTGTCCAGTTTGCAGGAGATTCTCAAAAAAGAGGAGGATACTGTTGGCATATAGTGTAATATGGTCCTCCATCCCACCTCTCCATCCAAAGTCTTCAATCAAGGCTGAATTTGCCAGTGGTGCAAATAAGTGGGAGAGAGGAGAGCCCTGCCGAATTCCTTGTTTAATGGGAAAGGGACAAGAAAGAGTCCCATTAACTCACTCGCTCCCAGGGAGAAGAGTATAGGATCTTGGTCCATGAAATGAATCTATGGCCAAAGTTCATCTGATGTAGTACCTGTATGAGAAAAGTCCAAGTTAATTGAATCAAATGCTTTCTCAAAGTCAAGCAAGAGAAAAGCTAGGGGACCCTCCAAGTCTCAGGAATTATCTAGCGCTATTTGTAAAAGTCTAATGCACGTCCTGGCATGAAGACATTTTGTCACTGTGGAGTAGTGATATAATGTGAAGGTGAAGTCTATCTGCCACCTCTTGGCTTACATTTTGGTCTCCATATTAAGTAGCGATATGTGCCTGTAGGAACTACAGAGGTCCGGGGCATCCCAGACTTTGGGATTACAATTACAATGACTTCCTCGAGTTCATACAGAAAGTGTCTTAAGTGTACCACCTCATTAAAGAGGGACAACAGGTGAGGGGCCACGACTGCGGTAAATCTTTTAAAGAATTCCACTGGAAATCCATTAAGACCCAGTGTCTTCCCCTAGTAAAGGTCCCATATGCCTATCCTTATTTCATCTTCCGTGATTCGTTGTTCAGGGACATTTCATCATCAAGTTGGAGGGACTCCAGCACTAAATTGGACAGTAGGAGATGTGTATTTTCCATGTCGAGGGGAAGGACGGTGTGCGTACAATGTTGTATAGCATAAAGCAAAAGTATCTGCAATATCTTGTGCTGCATTTATAGTGTGACCCGAGGGGTCTTGTATTGCGGTTATGACCGTAGGCATAACACCTGTTTCTACCAGCCAATGTAACAATTTACCTGCCTTATTCCCAGCCTTGTATGGTGTCCCTCGTGAAGCCAGCCACAGGCCCTGGCCATGTCTACTTTAAGGTTTTGAACTGTGTACATATGTTTGAATCTCCTTTCTTGCAACATGGGCCAAGTATTGCACCCTGAACCAGCATCTCTTCATTTTATCAGCATGGCTTCTGAACACAATGAGTTCCACCGCTTAGGAGTTCCGGACGACTTAAGAGAAATTCTAGCTAAAGCTAGAGTTGTGTCTACAAACGAGTCCTACAGAGCCAAATGGAAACACTTCTGCATTTGGTGTACTCGACAGGATTTACATCCAGTTTCTTCTGTCCTGTATCGTATTCTTCCCTACCTTCTGCAATGATCCAATTCAGGTCTTAGCAATGCCTCCGTGAGAGTCTACCTGGAGGAAATCTCCTGTTATAGAAGGGCAAAAAATAAACCTGCTCTCTGATCTGATAGAATTATGAAGGAAATCTCTAAGTGCTTTAGAGCTTTTCCACTTGTGAAACAACCACAAATTCCATGGTAACTCCATACAGTACTTTATGACCCTATGAAAAGTCTTTTTGAGCCAGTACACAGAGCAGACAAAGCATTTCTATCCTGAGAACTGGCTCTCCTATTGGCTCTAACTTCTGCAAGACGAGCAGGTGAAATTCAAGCTTTTAGTGTAAACAAACCTTGCCTGCAGTTCTGTGACAATAGCCATTTTAAGAACGAATCCATGCTTTATACCTAGAGTTCCATCCGATTCCTTCCATCGAACAGGTGCCGCCTATCTTAGAAAACGAGTCACCCGTTATGTGCCCACCAGGACACTTAGATCGTCCAACGCCGACCTGGCTTGCATCCCCAAAGCTCGTCTGGCGCGCAGAGGCGGCAGATCTTTTGGGAGCCCACCTTTGGAATAAACTGCCGGCAGCTCTGAGATCTTTAACAGTGCTCTCCCACTTCAAAAAACAGCTGAAAACTTGGCTATTTAAAAACTAAGCCGCGTAAGGTATGCACTGGTTAACTTGCCAGCGCCGGGACACTCCGGATGGAGTAGCTGCACGCTATACAAATAAGGGTCATTCATTCATTCCCTTTTAAATGCACCTGTAATCCTTAAGACTTCCTTCAAAGATACTAGCACTGCAGCAGAAAGAACACTTCATATGCTGGATGTTAGGCGATGTCTCAAATTCTTTGCAGCGCGCACAAGCAAATTCAGAAAATCTGATCAGCTACTCCTAGCTTATGGTTCTCCTACAAGAGAACAATCTCTCTCAAAATAGAATATCGATCGCTGGGTGTCTGTTGCCATATTCTGCTGCCACAATAAAACTGGCCACCCTTTACAAACAGAAGTTTCTGCTTATTCAACAAGAACTGTTTCAACATCAACAGCTTTGTTCACTTGAGTATCGTTTGCAATCATTTGCCATGTAGCAACTTGAGAGAACAGGCACATGTTTACTTGGCATTATTGTTTGGAGTCCACAAAGCAGAGAGGTGCTGCGGTTGGATAAGCTGTTCTTTGCCATCTTTTTTCAATAAAGATGATTCGCCTTTTGAATTACTTATCCACCAGCTGCATGTACTTGTAATATATAATATGATTGATTTCTGAAGCAAGCATGTGAATCTATGAAAGATCAAATTCTGGAGAAGAAAAAAGTTACTAACCGTGTCTCTGTAGTTTTACAAAAATGGCATCTTTTAGAGATTCACATGTGATCATCCCTCCTCCTCCCCATTAAAGGCTCTTGTACTTGTTATTCCTTTACAGTGCTAAATGAAACTTGAAGGATGATGGCTTCTCAAAGTGCGTCCTTCAAATTGATTGAAGTTTGGTTCTTTTAAATGATGTAACTAGGCTACTAAACAGTCTTTGTTTCAGTCTTAGAGCTAGTTTAACACAGAACTACTATTGCGATGTTACTGGGGACTCCCAACTACGACACCAGGGATGATTCATGCATGTGAGTCTATAAAAGATACCAATTCTGGAGAACTACGGTTACCGGTATGCAACTTTTTTCTTCAATGTTTGGCTATCCTCACAATGTTCTCTTTATGTCATCCTTTTGCAGCGGTACACTCAAAGCAATGGGCGCAGACCCTTTGGTATATCTGCATTAATCATGGGCTTTGATTATGATGGGGTGCCAAGGCTGTATCAGACTGATCCATCTGGTACATACAATGCTTGGAAGGTAAGTTGTTTGTTACATTTCTTGCTCATTCAAATGCAAAGATCTTACTTAATATATACTGTCTATCTTGAAATATTGAAAGACCAGCCTCTCACAGTCTGAGATTTCTTGCTGGTCTCTATCCTTTGTGTTACTTCTCCCACTACGAATATAATTATTTATTAGTTTTATAAGAATTCATATAGGGTAAACAAGACTCAAGAGTATCTGAGGTCTTTACAGTAGAACATTTGCTACTGCATGCGCACATTTTACCAGATAACAGTTGCATGGGTTATGTAAAATCAAAGTGAAGTTACCAAAGTAAAACAAAAACCAATAGCTCTGGGAGATCCAGCTTGTGTCGGATATATATAGTAGACAAATGGGTGGCCAGTTTCTCTACCCACATCAGTGATGCATAAGGCATAGTGAACTGCATGGTGAATTCTGCTTGCCATGGGATTGCTTAAGAAACCTTGAGGACGGGCCATGGAGCAAATGGTTGTAATAAAACGAAGTAAACACCGTGTTTCTTCTTTAACTTAAGTGTTTAGTCACACCCACCGGAGGACACCACCAACAGCCAGCTGGGTTCTCCAGTATTGAATCTTTCATAGATTCACATGCTTATATCTTCCCCGTCGTCATGTTGGAAGTCTCGCAGTAATTAGAAAAGAAGTAACATAGAAGTATATAGAGACCACTAAAAGGAAAAGAAAAACTTTTACATTCGTCCTTATTTTTATGTAGGTCCAAACTTCGAACAATCAGAGACCAGCCCTAGACCTCATCTCCCCAGTCGGAGCCATCAGACCTCAGATTTCTAACCGCACGTCGTGTGTAAGGGAGTCTTCCTGAGCTCTGCTCAGTTTGTCAGTGAGTGAACTTTTGACCCTGCTTGAATTCCCTCAAGGTATTGTGTTCTACCTTCTTTACTTTAAGGATGTCTAAGGGTTCTAAGAAGAGGCTTTTCAGGCCCTGTAGATCCTGTGGAAAGGCAAGACTTTTTTCTGAAGATCCACATAAGGACTGCCTTTATTGCCTCTATCCTAAGCATTCAGTCAAGGACTGTAAATATTGTAGAACCTTCTCTGCAAAGACACTAAAAGATAGAGAGGCCAGATTATTATTATGGCTCCAGAAAAAGAAATCTAAATCAGAATCTGGATCTGATGTCGAAGAAAGCCCTGGGCCATCCTCTCTAGAGAGAAAGCGTAAAAATGAGGGCTCTACCTCATTAAAGGCTGATTTTAAAGAAATTAAAGGCAGAAAAATCTTCCTCTGCCGAAAAGACAGCCATTCAGCCTAAAGATTCAGGCCCGAAGAAATCATCTGCTGCCTCTCTGCCTGTCACACCTCTCAAACAGGCCTCGTCGACGAAGAAAACACCGATAACGGACCCGTCGTCGAGAACTTCTTCTAGATCTCCGACTACTGTGGCGGCGACTACTTCGTCGACGGCCGTGGCGATGGCATCGTCGACTACCACGGTGACGACTATTTCATCTTCGACGACGTACACTGTGTCGACTATCACGTCTACGACTTCGTCGACAGGAACAACGTCGCCGTCGACGGCCCCGTCGACTGCAGTGTTCGAATCACCTTCTCGGCCAGTATCGACGACGATTACAATCAGACGTGTTACGTCGTCGACGGATACAAAAATTCTGCATTCAGACTCAAAATCACCGGGATTGTCACCATTACCTAAAATCTCACCATTGTTTCCTACTCACCTTCTGGATACGGAGGAGTCTGGGGACGAAAGTCTTTTTGGACCCGCTTACAGTCCCTCGCAACTCAGAGTCAAATGCCAGGACACCGATGAGGAAGAGGAAGCGCAAGGACAATCAGAATATATGGAGGGAGATTATTTCAGGACGTTCTCTGGCCCAACATTATGACTCTTTTTCAGGAGCACTATCCTTATGAGGCTTATGAAGAACGTCAGGAGGTTCGGAGAGATTCCATGCTGGTCCCACTCTCCTTGGTCACAGACCTTAGACATATGTTAAACGACTATTATAAAAGATTTCCGGACACTCATGCTCCGGTTCCAATGACACCTGGCGGTTCAGGTATGCAAGTTGCTCCGCCTCCACCAGTAGTTACTCCACCGCCTGTGGCACAGGTTGAGAAACAGGCTCCTCGGTGTATAACGATACAGGATGATTACATCGAAAGTGAAGCAGACGATCAACCAGAAGAAGGTGAGCTCACTCAAGATCCGGACCTTCTTGGCCAAGAGTGGGATGATTATGTGGCTCCATCTTCACCGTCGCCTTCCCCTCCCCCGTTGGCTCCCCCCCCCCCCGGGAGATATCGGGGGCTTTCATGAAGTGCTTGAGAGAGCTTCTAAAAGGTTTGATTTGCCCCGGACTGTGGTGCAAACAGAATGCTTTCTTTACGATTTTAAAGATGCATCGAAGAAGTCAGTGAGATCCATTCCGATTGTGGACTACATTTGGAGTGAGGGTTTGAAGATAATGAAGAACCCAGCCTCCGTTCCTGCTGTGTTGCCGAGGATGGAGAAGAAATACAAGGCGCCTGATTATGCTCCAGCATGTTTAATTGGCCATCCTCGCCCGGATTCAGTGATAATGCAGGCTGCTCGGAGGCATTCCAGGAATCCTCAATTGCCTTGTTCGGTGCCTCCGGACAGGGAAGGCAAACCCTTGGACAGCATAGGCAAGTTACCTCTAACGCCTTAGCAATCTTGGGGAGGTACGACCGTCAATTATGGTCAGACCTGGCTCCTCTTCTCGAATTCCTCCCTGATGATAAAAAGAGAGAAGCGAAGGATCTTTTGCAGGAGGGTGCTAAAGCGTCTTCGGAGGTTATTGACTCCGCAATGGATCTATCCTCTATTGCTTTCAGACAAATGGCAGGTGCCGCAGTCCTTCGTAGGCAGGGCTGGCTTAGGTCGGCGTCTTTCCGCCCCGAAGTCCAATCGAAAGTGTTAGACATGCCCTTCGATGGGGAAAACCTTTTTGGAAAACACGTAGACGATGAACTACAAGGCATCAAAGAGGATACGGAAACTGCATGTTCCTTGGGAACATTACAACAAAGGCGTTTTCAGTCCTTTCGTGGAGGTAGAGGAAGAGGTGAGTTTCAGCAAAGACCATCTTATCAATCCTACAGATATCAGCCATATGGTCAGAATTACAGATCGCAATATGGAGGACAGCAACAGCAGCAATTTCGTTCCTCCAACATGTCTTGCAATCAGCTAGACGCAAGCCTGCAGGATGAGGAAAATTACAGGATTCCTCAAGACGTCGGTGACGTTTATCTCCCGCCAGCCACCACATTTCGATCTCAACACCTTTGGTCTCATCGGCTCTCCATTTCCAAATCAATGGCAAACCATCACGAAGGACAAATGGGTGCTGGACATTATCCAACACGGCCACACCTTGGAGTGTGTCCGCAAACCTCCTCGAACTCCGTCCCTAAGAAAAATGCATCATCCGCATTTGTCATCACTACGACAAGAAATTTCGACTCTACTAAGGAAAGGGGCGATAGAAAGAGTGCCTTTAGGACAACGAGGGAAAGGCTTTTACTCCAAATTCTTCTTGATAAAGAAAAAATGCGGGAAATGGCGGCAGGTCATGGACCTCAGGCAGCTAAACAAATACATCAAAAAACAATCGTTCAGAATGTTATCCCTTCAAGAGATTCTTTTAATAATAAGCAAAGGAGATTTTCTAGCGTCCCTCGATCTCTTGGACGCATACTTCCACATTCCCATTCATGCAAAGCATCGCCAATTCCTAAGATTCGAGGTGGCTGGGGATCACTACCAGTTCAAAGTCTTACCATTCGGCCTTCGCTCAGCGCCCAGAGTGTTCACGAAATGTATGGCTCCGGTAGCTGCTTTTCTGAGAAGACAGGGACACCAGATTTATCCCTACCTGGACGACTGCCTAGTGAAGGGGGCTACATTTCACTCTACCAGAGAATCTACGCAGGCTTGTCAGCGGCTCTTCAGGACTCTAGGGTTACAACTCAACGTGGGGAAGTCACGCTTAATTCTAAACCAGAAGCGTGTTTTTCTAGGAGCGCTCCTATTCACAAAGTCAATGAAAGCGTATCCCACATCAGAGCGGAAGCTCAAAATAATGCGCTTAGCCTCTCTTCTGCGCGCAAAAGAGTCCACTTCTGTGAGAGTGTTCAAGTCATTACAGGGGATGCTGTCAACATGCATCCCGTTGATTCCAAATTGCTGGCTACACATGAGGCCTCTCCAGGAGCAGTTAGACAGGCAATGGGTGCAGGTGCACGGCTCATTCGAGGACATCATCTCTCTCTCTCAGACGAAAAAACAGTCTCTGTCATGGTGGGAAAAAGAAATCAATATCTCTCCAGGCCTCTCGTTCCAACCAACACAGCCTCATTATATTATGACAACGGACGCTTCAATGGACGGCTGGGGGGCACATCTCCAGGAATTGCAAATACACTGAAAATGGTCCCTTCAGGAAACACGTTCACACATCAAGCTTCTGGAACTGAAGGCAGTTTTTCTGGGGTTGCAGGCCTGTCTTCCCAGAATCAAGGGATCCTCCGTTCTAGTAAGAACAGACAATACTACAACAATGTGCTCTCTTGCCAAACAGGGGGGTACCAGGTCTCTCACTTTATCAGAGCAAGCCCAGAAAATTTGGAAGTGGCTCATTCATCACAACATAACATTGCAAATAGAGCGGGCTTGGACAACGATTGGGCGGATTCTTTAAGCAGAACCAATGTCACGAATGGGAGTTAGACGTAATTCAGCTGAAAAGAGTCTTCAAACTGTGGGGCACTCCAAAACTGGATCTTTTTGCGACAGAAAACAACAAGAAGTGCGAGAAGTTCGCCAGCAGGTTCCCTCAGAGGAACTCTTGGGGAAACGCGCTGCAGATGCGATGGACGGGGACTTTTGCCTATGCGTTCCCACCGTTTCCTCTCATCCCCAGAGTGTTGAACAAGATGAAGAAAGAACCATGCCATCTCATAGCTCCGGCATGGCCGAGGCAGTTTTGGTACACGGAGCATCTCCTGTGCTCGATATCTCCGCACATTCGCTTCCCTCCACTGCCAAATCTACTCTCAATGAACAACGGTCAAATTGTTCATCCTCAAATAAAGTCTCTAAGTTTGTCAGCTTGGAACCTCACAACTATGAGTTTACAAGTTTAAACATCACTCCGGATTGCAGGTCTATTCTACAACGAGCCAGAGCTCCTTCCACTAACCAGTCATATTCTGCAAAATGGAAGAGATTTTGCCATTGGTGCGAAGAGAAGGAACTGCATCCTTTGCTCCGGAACAGGTTTTGCCTTACTTCACTTAGCTAAATCAAAATTGGCTCACTCGTCAATCAAGGTGCACTTGGCAGCAATTTCCAGGTTTCGCAGAAAACCAGGTGAGCTTTCTTTGTGGTCAACAAGAATTGTCAAGGAGTTTATGAAAGGTCTCGTCAGGGTTTTCCCACCCTTAAAGCGCCCTGCATTTCCGTGGGAATTAAACACAGTACTGGCTCAATTGATGAAATTGCCTTTCGAGCCATCCATAAGGCTGATTTAAAATATGTTTCTTGGAAAACGGCTCTCATTTTAGCTCTCACATCGGCTAGAAGGATAAGTGAAATTCAGGCTTTCACGATTGCTGCGCCTTTCCTTCAATTCAGACAGGATAAACTTTTGTTGAGAACAAATCCTCAATTCATTCCCAAAGTTCCAACTTCATTTCACTTGAATGAACCAATTGTGCTTTCCACGTACTTTGGGAACCCTTCAACCGCCGCAGAAAGAGCATTGCACTCTTTGGATGTGAAGCGCTCCATCAAGTTCTACATACATAGAACAAAGACTTTTAGGAAATCGGATCAGTTATTTGTGTCCTTTACTTCACCACGCAAGGGTTAAGCCCTTTCAAGGAGCAGTATTACACGTTGGATTTCCTCTGCGATTTTCTGCCACAACAAGGCTGGAAAGCCTTTGTCTGCAAAAGTGTCTGCGCACTCCACGAGAATGATGGCAGCTTCTACAGCTTTGTTTGCTGGTGTGTCGCTTCCAGACATTTGTAGAGCGGCAGCATGGTCCAATGTGCATACATTCACTAAGCACTACTGCTTGGACTCGGCATGGAAAGCAGACGCTGCAGTGGGTCAAGCTGTCCTAAGACATCTGTTTGCTTAAGGTACAATCTTTTCATATCTATCAATTCTATTTGTTTGGTATATTTGGTTGTTACAGTTTATTTACTAGTTTCTGATTTTCTTGGAATCATGATGCATATGTTTTGGTATATTTTTCAATATGTCTCTTTTATGGCACAAGAAGGTCTTCGCCTAGATGCAAACTAATAGAATTATACTGCTAACTACTCTGATATAAGCATGTGAATCTATGAAAGATTCAATACTGGAGAAAAAACAAGTTACTTACCTGTACACTGTGGTTCTCCAGTATTGATATCTTTCATAGATTCACATGCGGCCCTCCCTCCTCCCCGTCTAGGCTTGCCACTTCTGATCTCATGTTATTTCTTACCTTAGCACACTTGTGCGCGAAATCTGAGGTCTGATTGCTCTGACTGGGGAGATGAGGTCTAGGGCTGGTATCTGAGTGGTCGAAGTTTGGACCTACATAAAGATAAGGACGAATGTAAACGTTTTTCTTTCCCTTTTGGTGGTCTCTATGTACTTCTATGGTACTTCTTTTCTAATTACCGCGAGACTCCCACCATGACGACGGGGAAGATACAATCATGTGAATCTATGAAAGATATCAATACTGGAGAACCACAGTGTACAGGTAAGTAACTTGTTTTTTATTGCCATTCTGCTGTTGCCAAGTCCTCCACAAGGTTCTGGTGATGCACCTAACATTCTCACAGGTGCATCACCGTTAAAGGGCAAGTTACAACACATCTTCCCCTTCAACATATGATCAAGAAGAAAGGAAAAAATGAGGAACCGTAATAGAGAAGAGAAAAAAGAAACATCAAAATACAAATTGCAGCTCAGAAAGTAACAAAGCAACGGGAGAAAAAGGAAACTAAACCATCACTCTAAAATGTAATCATGAAGATACGAGGGTGGTCTCCTCGCTCTTTTATCACGACACAATTTTTCCGTCTGACCCTCATCATTACCATTCCCCCCACCACTAGGACCCACAGCCTCACTACATCTGGACAGTTGAGACATACTCCAAACATCGCCACCACTTAACATCACGACATTCCTCATAACCTTGACAATCCGTTTGGGACCTAGAAATTTTGTTTCTTCTTTTGGAGACCACACAGCTTTCTTTACATACACCATGTCATCAACCTTCCATTCACAACTGCGCATGCCCATCTTGGCATCATACCTTTTGTTTATGCTTCTCTTGGTATCTCTTCGCTCTCAAATCAATACCACCACTGTTCCTATCTTTTCCACTCAAACACCACCAACAGCCAGTGAGTTATCGCCACTCTGCTGTTGCCAAGTCCCCCACAAGGTTCTGGTGATGCACCTAACATTCTCACAGGTGCATCACTGTTAAAGGGCAAGTTACAACAGGTTGCTTTTCGTCTAGTGCTACACATTATTGGTCTAACAGAAGAGGCTCTACTTCCGAAAAGATTATGGGTCTCTGTCGTCACCATTACCTTGGGGAATCATAGAACTCTGTGGAAACCTTCACCTTATTTTTACATGAAAAGGTAGGGTAAGACTTGACACGGTTTCCACTTGAGTTGTTGGCCTCCATGAAGGACCTTCCGACTCTGTAATTCTGCTCCCTCCTGTTGAGGGGGGGAAATCTGCTGAAGCGAATATTGGTCTTGCCACTGTCCTCTTCAGGACTCTTGTCATCTCTGAGGACCTTGGTTTGTCAAGTAGCTGGCTGAGCACCCCTGTGTTATATGACCCCTTCAAAAATGTTTGGACTGAATATTTTCTTGATAGAGATCTGTGTCTTGTCCAGCAGAGCGAATGTTGTGACATACTTGCCCAACTCCTTGAGAACCTGCTCTCTAAATTGCCCTCTTTCGGCCTGTGGCCCAACCTCTGAAGTGCTGAGGTCTCTTAATTGTGGGTCCTCTATTTTGATAAGGAGGGATCCCCAGCTCTCCATCCATTCATATAACACAATAGGCCTTTCCTAAAAAGATGATCACTCCCTGGGCCTAGCCACACAGAATTTCACAGGATGTAAGGAAGTCTGATTAGTTGACTGACTTGGCCATGTCCAGGATTTTGGTTAGTTGCTTGATGCTTTCAACAGCATGATCGCCAGGACTGATCAGTTCCTTTCTTCAGGTCCTAAACAAATTCCGCAGGGAAGCTAGCCTTCCTGCCATTCATTATCGAGATCATTAACACCTTCCATCCAGTGTGGGTTGTGGAGACTCTGTTCTAAGTTGGCCCACACCTCCTTTTCTAGAGGGTTCCTCAGACACCCTGCTACTTATTGAGTGAACCTCTCCACCGGTGCCCATTCCAATGAACAAGGGCAATAAATGGCTTCTGGAGCCAGCATGGGTAGGTCCTTGCTGCTTCCTGGTTCCCTCCAAATCATCTGAGCTAATTCTCGTGTGCTTTAGATGTGGCCGCTATGGCCTTTCCTGATCAGAGTACGCTTGGGAATAGGCTCAATCAGTCACCATCTATCGTGTGCGGTTTTCTGGGTAAAAGTTTTTAAGGTCAACTGGTTTCTAAAGCAGCTTGGTGATAGCCCATCGCAGTCTTTATCATCTGGGTTTTTGTCCCTTGCCTGAAAGGCCCCTCTAAGCCAGTAAGAGGTATCACCTGTATTAAGCTGCTCCTTTTTTCTTTGGCTTTAGCAGCGGTTGGTCCCTTTGGCCTCTCCAGGGGTTCTCTGGACGCGGATGGGTCCCCAATATCTTAACTCCAATTGAGGGATTCAGAGTGGCTTGCAGCCGCCTGAAGAGTTTCTTCCCTAGAGGTACCCGCAGCCTTTTTTACTGCTCTTCATCCTTTGTCCACAGCTTACAGTAATCCCTCATTGTGAGGGATAAGTTCATCCTCCTCCGTCTCGTTGTAGCAGTTTTTATGCCTTTGGATGCTTTATTCCGAAGCAGTAATATGTGAAATATTAACTGTCAGGGATATTCTCACCCAATCGGTTTCTAAAAGGGGTTTTACTCCTCTGTGCTGTTTTCCAATCACACTGTTTTTTTTTTGGGTCAGTGAGCGATGCTTCAGGGCCAGAGACGCGTGTTGCTCTAGTGTGTCCGAGGATTGCACATGGTCTCCCAACTCTGCTGGTCACTAAAAATAAAAGTAAATTAAGAGAGCTTGTGTAGCTCTTAACAGCAAAACTGCATGCATTTCACTTGACCAGTTTGCATAAACCAGAATCCATGCTAAGAAAAGGTTAACAAGCATTGGCAAATGCAACAGGTTTCTCCTCTGTGATTTAAAAGATGTTTTTTTGTGTGTAAATTTTAGCTTGGTGAACAGTTGTGCAATATAAGTTAAAGAAACTCCGTAAAAGTGTTAGGACTTGTTAATTGAGAAAGGCAATATAATGTGCAGTAACTCGTGGTAATCTAAAGTGCTCCTGTACCTTCCCTTCGGGTGATGTTGGCGCTATATAAAACTGACCGTAAAATAAAATTGTGAGAACCAGGTTTAAATGCGGAGGCGATTATTTACCTGCGTTTTTGTATGAAGTAACTGGTGGTAATATAAAACGCTCCTGTACCTTCGGGTGATGTTGGCAATATATAAAAGCACCCCAAAAGTTTATTAAATAAAAAACATGTTACATATCAGTGCTGTAACATGTTTTTTTAAAAAGGATTTTAATTTTTAATTTGTTTCCTCACGGACTAAGGTATCGCAAAGGGTTCTGTTTTTGTTGTAGGTTGCACTACACTTTGATACATTGTGTGCGTAGTACTGATTGCTTTTCCTATTGTTTGTACTATTAATCTATTTTTTGTCAGGAATGGTGATGTTCATTTCAATTTAGAATACTGAATGTGATCTAGTGTATGTGAAGGATAAATGCAATTAATGTACTGGTTAATGTTTTCGGGGGGCGTGGTCTTACCGGCGGTAAGATGGCTGCACCCTGAGTGAGCTCTGCCGACCAAGCGTATAATCCGGCACAATCTGAGAAATATCGCCCGCACTAACCTATGAAAACTGCAAGCCTGCACCGTTCTGCTACCTGGCAGCAGTTTAGCCGTTCAGCGGGAGCCGAGGCGCACGGAGAGACGAATGCGCCACAATTTTCTGGCCGGGAGAGTGACGGGGCCGCGTGGAGGACTGCGGCCGGCCTAGGACGCGACACGCCGCCGTCGGGCAGCCTGTTTCCAACTATGAATGCCCAGGGAGGTGCTGTTTCCCCACAGAGATCCTGGGCGTAACCCTAAGACCAGCGGCCGCAGAGACGAAAGACCTGGAGGCCCGAGAGGTGCACTGTGATCGGCCTACACAGAACTGCGCGGTCCACTACCGAGACTCACCGGTGCCGATCCAAGTAAGATCCTGGGACGGGGGTTGGCATAACCCCGCGAGAATAAACCTGGCTGCCCTCGCCCCGCGGTGACCGCATTGACGCCCACCCCCTCCCCCGAAAGACTGCCTGGCTTCATTGGACGAACTTCCGCCCACTGCATTGGGCCGGCCTGAAGAAGAATTGCCTACCACTCATCTGATTGCTGCGAAGGCCCACGCTGGGCCTGACCGGGCTGCGCCCGCAATCCGCCTTCTTGCAGAGAACTGACATCTGCGGCCGGTGAGGTGCAGAGCTTGACGTCAGCCCGGGCCCTGATTACTCACCAGGCCGCAATTTACAGGGCGCGCTGCGGCATGCTCGGCGCTGCGCCGGGCGGCCGGACGGAATACCCATTCCGCGCCCACTTGCTATCCAAAGCCCTGGTCGCGACGGCCTAGTTTAGAGCGGTGGGGTGACGGGCTGGTGGACCCTATACTTCGCATCTGTGGAATTTCTGGGTGCTCTTGACCGTTGTGAGCCCGACTTGTTACCCCAAGCATAGTTGAAGGCCTGCGGCAAGGGAACACAACACGGATCACAGCTGGGCCGATCGACTTACCTCTCCACCACGGCGGTGCTGCAACAGGAATAACCATACTCGGGTTCTCGCTTTTGGCACTTACACCCCAGCTACAATGGGAAAAACAGACACTAGACAGCCCAGGCTGACTTTCGAGGGTCGCCGACTGGCAAAGGCGGTGACTCGCAGCAAGACGCAGAAGATCAGGCCACACAAACCGAGACACCCGCAGTACAGGATGAAGACATTAGATCACTTCTCCTCGAAGTCAAATCAAGCCTGAAAACAATTGACTCCAAAAATATATCGCCTTGCGTCCTGCTTAGACCAGGTCAAACAACGCGTGGACTCGCACGATAACCGGATAACACACTTGGAGGCCAGAATATCAGACACGGACGACACCATCGCAGAAAACCAGCAACGCCTGTTGAAGATGGACAAGATCCATGAGTTAATCCGCGCCAAGAATGAAGATCTCGAAACCCGCTCCCGCAGGAATAACCTCCGCATTACGTGGCTACCGGAGTCCACCGCAACAGGCAAAATGGAAGACTACCTGGAGTCACTGCTGCGTGAGCTTTTCGGAACGGTCCTTTCCGAATTCTTCATTGTTGAATGAGCGCATCGATCCTTGGACCCGCGAACCCCCCCCCCCTCACCCCAGGGCCCCAGCGTGACCGATCATTGCGCGCATCCTAAACTACCGTGATCGCGACACGATCTTGTGGAAGGCCTGAGAAATGAGAGAAGTTAAGCACCAAGGCAATACCCTCTCCTTTTATCCAGACTTCACCCTGGCCGTCCAGTCAGCCAGGAGAGACTTCCTCCCTGCCAAGTGAATGCTCCAGCAACTGAACATTCCATATGCCCTTCTGTACCCTGCTAAATTGCGGATCGACACTGATGGAAAACCTCACTTCTTTACGGATCGCAAAGCGGCTATGACATATGTGAAACAACTGCACAAAGCCCAATCACGAGGTTCACCAGCTGAAGCAGTGAACGGTCGCATAAGTGACCATGACTAATTTCCTTTGCCACTAAACCCTATCATTTATGTACTGCACCACTCACCCAGCTATCCTCATGCTTTTATTGACAGTACTCTTCTTTCCAGGACAGGCCTCAACCAAGCTGACTATCATGCCTTATTTCCTATCGTACACCTCCGCTCGGTCACCCTGCCTCATGGCGGGGGGGGGATGTCCGGCTGAGTCCACGCTCCCAAACTGGATGATTCCCTTGCGCTCTCTTTGCATTCCATGTTGGGGTAATTTGGGAGGGGGGGGGGGTTTGATTCTCAACCTAATTGGGGGGGTTGGAGTGGGAGGACAAGCAGAGTTACAAAGGGATGCCGGGAACCACATCCATGGGTTTGGTTTATGTGTTATAGATGTATGTTCTTGCATACGACGCTTATGTCATCAAACGGCTGCTACACAACAATCGGATACGCAATCCACCCTGGCTTCAGCCCCAGCACAACAGCACGCGACATTGTACACCCCATAGACTATATCCATGGCTGAGGTAACGTTCGTAACCTGGAACGTCAGAGGCATAAATGATTACCACAAATCGCGACTCGTACATACCTACCAGGCCAGGCACAAAACGGATGTGTTTCCTGCAGGAGACACACCGCTCTGCCACTAACACGGCTAGACTACATGCGTGAAACTGGGGCGAATCCTACTCCTCGGTTTATTCCAATTGCGCAAGAGGCGTCACTATTTTGCTAAAAAAAAAAGGCCTACCCTGGCGCAACTCCCAGACACATACAGACCCTGCAGGTAGATATGTTATACTTTCTGGCACGCTTTATTCGCAATTTCTAATCATGGCGGCCATATACGGCCAAAACCTGGACGATCCAAACTTTTTTCTTCACATATGGAGACTACTCTCCTCCCTAGGCTCATGCCCCATCATATGGGGCGGCGATTTTAATATTGCACCACAAAACACTATAGATCGCTCCGGTGCGAGACTGCAACACCCGCAGGCCACGGCTACTCTGCACACACTCATGCGGGAAAACGCCCTGGTAGACCTCTGGCATCATGCACACCCTATCAGCTGCGAAGACACCTGCATTTCTTCCACATACGGCTCCTGGTCCCCCATCGATCTATGGCTGACGACTAGAGACGTGGCCGGCTGGACCACATCTGTTGAGCACATGCCACGCACCCTTTCTGACCACGCCCCTGTGCACCTGACCCTGCAGCTCCCGCAAACCCGACGGCCAATGTTCTCGTGGCGCCTACCCCCCTATGCGCTACAAGACACTGTATTTAAAGAAGAACTGCGCAGCGCTATCATTGAGTTTTTTTAGACGAACACTGGCACTGTAGAATCCCCCTCCACCTTATGTGAAACTTTCAAGGTGGTCATCGGGGGGGTATGCATTGCCAAGCAATCGGGGGTCCTTCGGGACATACGCGGCACTCTGAAACTTCTTGAGGCTGAAATTAAAACCCTAGATCAAACATACAGCGCTAACCCCGCCACGCTAGCAGACATCAGGGCCAAACTTTCTGAGTATCATACTGAAGCTGAGAGAGAGGTAAGCTACCACGGTCTGGAGGGGCAGGCCCGTAGATACGGGGAGGGAGACCGACCGGGCAGAACACTCGCAAACCTACTAAGGAAACCCCATGCCTCCTCGTATGTGACGGAATTGCTTACTGATGGCGGCGACCGGGTCACTTCCCCCGATGAAATAACAGAGACAATGACTTCCTTCTACTCCCAGCTCTACACGGCGGGGATGGTACATGATCCTGACTCTCTCCAACAATATTTTGATTCCATCGAGCTCTTATGGCTTGACCCCGGGCATCGCGAATACCTTGACGCCCCATTCTTAATAGAAGAAATCACACAAGTCATTGCCAGCCTCCCGGGCGACAATGCACCAGGGTCTGGCGGCCTCACCCCGGCGTTCTACAAAGAATATGCCCCTATTCTAATTCCTCATCTGGTAGACATGTACAATGAATCTGTTGGCCATCTCCCCCATCCCTGCGTGAGGCGCTAATTACCCTTATATTAAAGCCCGACAAGCCACCCGCATCTTGCGATTCGTATCGTCCCCTTTCGTTAATAAATACCAGCAATAAAATATACGCGAAGATATTGGCAAACCGAATCCTCCCGCTCATGCCTCTAATTACGCGCCCAGATCAATCTGGCTTTATGCCAGGGCGCGCCACATCCCATAATCTTAAAACAATTTTCTCCGTAATGCATCAAATCAACCCTTCCCTGCCCGCTGTAGCAGCGCTGCTAGATGCCACTAAGGCATTTGATTCCCTAGAATGGCCATTTCTTTTCTCACTCCTAGCTCGATTAGGCCTCAGTCTGGGCTTTATTCGTAATATTAAGCTTCTTTACGCCCAACCCACGGCACGCATCAAAATTAACGGACAGATAACCAAACCCATAGCAATCAACAGAGGCACAAGACAGGGATGCCCGCTTTCACCCCTGCTCTTTGCTATTGCCATGGAACCGCTTGCAGCACGATTTCGCCAGCAGCATACACAGCGTGGCATTGGTTTCTCTGCCCATGGTTTAGTGACCTCCATGTACGCAGATGACGTCGCGCTATATATTCGTGAGCCACACGCAAACCTAGCCCCCATGACTAGGGAGGTCATACGCACTCAGGTGTGCACATTAATTGGAGTAAATC
Organism: Calotriton arnoldi; assembly: GCA_963921515.1. Taxonomy (NCBI): domain Eukaryota; kingdom Metazoa; phylum Chordata; class Amphibia; order Caudata; family Salamandridae; genus Calotriton; species Calotriton arnoldi. Next base: position 743,052 of record CAWUFW010002575.1, read on the forward strand.
CATCTTATTCCCCCTCACTGATGCAACGCTTCCCTTTCAGACAGAATACCCACTGAAATGGGCCAATGAACCAACTAGGTACTTGGGCATATGGCTCAGAAGGGACATGGATGAACTCTGGAAAGCAAACTATGGGTGAGCAATAGAATGGCTGGAATCCAAAATTCCGATTTTGAACAAACTCCCCCTTTCTATAGCGGGCCGTATCGCAATAGCCAAAATGATAATCCTGCCAAAATTTGTATATTTGTTTTTAAATATCCCGCTTCTCTTTACTATCCAATTCTTCAAGAGGTTACACTCAAATTTGATCATGCTCATTTGGGTAAGTCAGTAGCCGCGAATAGCTTACGACACTGACTATCCGTCTCCGCATGCGGTCTGGGGGCCCCTAATCTCAAGCTATATGCCTACTATGCTCAGGCCAGCTTCTTACACTTCTGGTTACACCCTACCATCTTTCAGCCACACCTTGCGGTCGAGGCGGATCTGGCTTCCCCCTGGCCGCTCCGCACGTCGCTATTCCAGCCATATAAAGTGCCTAGAAAAGAGATAATCACCGTGGAGTGTGTACACTGTGCTTGGGAGGGCATTCTCAAACAAACAGGCACTGATGCTCTATATGCACCATCAATGCAATTCGCTGAGAACCCTTCCTTCCCCCGCTACACAAAATAAGGGCATGGTGCGCTGTGCGAAAGCACTGGGAATACGCACTAATGCAGACCTCTACCCAGACGGGCAGTTTCTCCCTGCCCCCACATGCACTGAAACAGCGACACCCACCCATCTAGATAGTCTACTGTACTATCAAATCCGAAAGATCTGCAAAAATACAAACAACACTTTCCCTGCACCTCCACCAACCAAGATGGCGCTGGAATAGATCCACACTACCACTTCAAATCGAAACCTCATCACGAGGCTTTATTCGTTGACACTGGCGGCCTCCCCTATTGATGCGGAGCGTGCCCCCTGCACGTGGCTGGAAGACCTGATTGTTGGGTCCACAGCGGAACAATGGCACTATTGCTGTTCCAGGAACAAAAGACTCTTCCCCTTCCCCCCCCCCCCCCCCAACTACAGGCTAAGATTGATAAATTTCAAATTCCTGCATAGGCTCTATCGAACCCCCATGGCCCTTTATAAAATGGGCCTAACTGTGGATGTGTGGTGCTTTGCACCAGACGCGACGTTTTCGCACCTGGCTTGGACATGCCCTAAAGTGGCTACTTCCTGGCAGGCGGTGTGTGAGACCATTAGCGCCACCACCTCTGATCCCATCACGCCAGACCCACTCACGTGTCTACTGGGATATGTCAAAGAAATTCCAGATGCCAGCCGCCGACTGGTGGCGATGCTGCTGGTCCTGGCCAGTCGCAGGGTGGCGATCCACTGGGTGTGCAGACCTATGCCGACGGCCAGGTCTTGGCTTGCTGATGCTGCATACAGCCAAGCACACTTGACTGAATTTTGGAATCTCATGCCCCCTGCGAGTAGACCACATGACATTTGGGTGCCTCTGATCACCTATCTGCACAGCCTGGACGACACGGACCCTGGCCCAAGCTCCCCAGACACCAGCCCACCAGGCTGTACCAAACTGGGTAGAAATGTAAGTTACAACGAGACCACACTCTCCAACCAACTGCCCACGTGGTTGTATATCACTAGCCTCTGACCGCTTTATCCTCAGTCACACTGCTTGCTATATGATTTCATTGTATGCTTCCGCTGGACTACCTTTATTAACGTGTACTGCCGTCTCCCATGTGCTCAGATGTAATGTTTGAATGCTTGTTTGTTCAAGTGTGTTAATTTCTAGTAAAATGCTCAATAAAAAAATAAATAACAAAAGTGATGCATGTTTGGTCTCAAAATGGGAGATAACTATATCTAAGCTGGCATAAAAGTGTTTGTGAAAAAAACGTTGAAAGATATCAAAGCTG